>OY728133.1:849367170-850626982 GCA_963277665.1 Viscum album | reverse complement strand
CTCTATTCACTGCCTCAAGCCAGTCCTCAGCTTCCTGAGGGTCAGGCACGCCTCGAAACCTGAGGGGCCTCTGTCTCTGAAACTCGTGGAGTACACTCAGCCTGCGCTCCTCTACTGGTACGGCAGGCACTAAACACTGCTCCATAGGTGGTGGAATAACTGGCACACCACCTGAAGGTAAAACTAGGGGATCTGGTCCCTGTATCGAAACTTCATCACTGAGGGGGTCATCCTCGTGATCAAGCTTCTGGATCCTAGCGGGTGCGCATCGCGGAGGAATCCTGTAAAGAAACAAGATGTATCATAGTCAGTGAGTATATCTGGAGAGCTGACTCAAGAAGGACATGGAAACCACAACCCATTCCTATATGATGAATGTACCATTATTTTCCCATGTAACTAGTGTTCTCATGTTCTGAGTCGAAAAGCATGTTATCTGAGTCCTAGTGTATGGATGCGTCGGTCGCCCGTACCAACACTGGGGTCCCTAGCCTGAAAGCCGAACTCGAAACACTTAACATTGTTGCCCCAAACCAACTCACAGACTCTCGGTCCTAAGGTAGAACTGACCGCCTCTGATACCACTCTGTCACGACCCGTCCCAGTGGGTCCCGTGCCGCAACTCCCCAATCACGCCTCTAATAGGCCAGGGGCTGGTGACTATCACCGAGTAGGCATGTCACTAACATGGGAGGCATTGCCTATAAACCTGTACACACACACAAATATCCAAGCCCACAAAGATGAAAAGTAAAAACTACTGAACATGGAAATTCATGCATACACTAAAATCCCAACCAACAGAGTATGATGGGAAAGTAAAGTATAGCAATGTAAAACCCTGGGCCAAAAGTACAAGTCCACCAAAAAAAAATTTGCAACAAATTCCAACCTGTAAAGAAAGGTACTGGGACTGCAATCTGTAGCTGTAGGAACACACCTCGGCCAGCTTGATCTCACTGAGCACCGTCCGATCCTGTTCCACCTAGAATCCTATCAAAGTCTCACTCATCTACACAAGACACGACACGTGCGGGCAAAGCCTGTGTAGGGTTGAGTATAACAATACCCAGTAGGACACCCCAAAAACCACAGAGGAATACAACAAAGGTAATACCATAAAGGAATGATACAGTCATCTCTGCACAGTATATGTTTACAGAACATATAATAAGAATATACAGATATACTCATACACGATCGACTATTGCGAAACCACCACTAAGATATAGCTCAAAGATTCCACTAAGAACTTAACAGGGAGAACACACTCCTAGGTCTGAAGGGAGGGATATGATGAACTCATTCCAGGAGAACTCACTCCACAAGTACTTAAGAATACGATACTCAGATGAGGATCACAACCAATAGCTATGGGGTGATTCCAACAACTTAGTCTGAACTAATTCTCTAAGCAGAGGACCGGCGCCCGGGTAAGGTAGGTCATGTTGATACTAAGAACTCTACCTAGGGTACCAGGAAGGAATAGAGGATCCGGCTCTAAGTCTCACAGAGGGGATTCCAACAACTCTATTCCGGAAGTCCTGATGAAGGGATCATACTCCTGTACATAGGAAATGATACCAGAAACCTTCAGGGGAAAGACCAAGGTTACAAAACCAAAGAAATCTAGTCCAAGTCACGGAATACAAATGGATCAAGCCATGTAAAATAGGTTACATGGCGTGTAATAGGGTCACATGCCGTGTTCCTTGACTCCAGGTACTGCCCATGTAAAATAGCCCGTATCTTAAGGCTCATCGTATAAAATGTAACTACATGGCATGTAGAAGGATTACATGCCATGTCCGAGTGTTCGGGTTTTACTTCGTGTATGCTGACCATGTGCCCGTACACGGCCTCAACCCGTGTCGCCCTTCCCATATACCAGTACACGGGGTATCCCGTGTATTTGGCTGGGTCTGGTTGGGGAAGGGTATACACGCCGTGTCCTTGGCTGTGTACCCAACTCATGTTTGTGTACTCCTGGAGTACACGCCAGGTGTTCTGCCTATGAACACACGCCGTGTAGCCCATACTACACACCGTGTAGTCGGGAATTCTCCAGAACCGCCATCTTCTTCCTTGCACCTCGGGTGGATCTTTGATTCTTGATCCGGCCATCCAATCATCATGAAAATCAGGATTTGAGGTCGTCCTACCTTTAGGAAACCGATTCCGTTGGTTTTGGTCTTCTGATCAGCCTTGATAATGCATCTCGATTCACCCGCACAAAAACGCTCAAAGAACGGGAACTCCCTAACCGTATCGATTGATCCACCGCCATCGTATTCACACCTCCGCTAGGTCATCTCGATGTTAGATCTTTGATTCCATATCGTTGCGCCAACAATAGGATATGAAATGGTCGATTTCTCAAGAAAGGGTTAACGCGGGGAGGAATAGGAAGTCACCATGAAGAACGGGGAACAAATCTCATCCACAACAAGAGGGATGAACCTCGATCATTGTTCGTGACGATATGGGTTTTTCTCCGTTAGATCAAACCAAAACAAATCAACAGATTTAAATCATGGATGTTTGGATCTCCCGATAAAATTCCCAAATCACACCCACCCCGCATAACAAATGATTCGCGGGCTAATCTGTTCGTAGATTAGTTCAAATTCGTCATAGGTCTTCAAGAATTGGAAAAGAAAATGATATCAAATGTCCAACCTGGATCTACGGTGTTCATTGGCGAAGATCCAGTCGTCGTGTCGTCGTCGCTGGCGAAACTCGGCAAAAATGTCATCACCGCGTTAGGAGGTTTTCTCCAGAGCTTCCCAGCACCTCTATGGGAAATTCTGGGTTATGAGATCTGTAACCCTGATCCCCTATGAAATCTTTAATTTAAAATATTAAAAGACTTCGCTGCAGAAAGATTTAATAAAATATTTTTATTAAATATTTTATTACAGTTACATCCAAAAACTTGATTTCACCACCGACCTGCACTAGCCGATGTTAGGTCTCGTCTAAGGTAAACTCGTTGCTCTGAATGAAACGGTGACCTCAGATTTCTGATCTGAACGCCCTTTCAAGATTTATTCCACATTTTCAGGAAAACCACAAGCACGTGTTATTTAATTATTTAATTAAATTCAAACATTTGTTCCGGGCTCACCGGGCCTCAGAACTGCACGCCGTCACAAAGTCTAGTCACAAAATAATTCCCATATAATATTAAAATAATACATGGAAAAATCGGGGACATTACAATTTGTTTGGTGGTATATCTAATAATGGAATATATAGGTAATGAACTAAGACACATAAATGTAAAATGCAACAATGTTATTTGAAAAAAAAATGATATTTTTATCAATATAAACTCACTTTGTTTTCAATTCAATTATATTACATCCTTTTTTATTTATGAATTGCATTCTTCTTTTTATTGAAGGAAAATTTTGGATGATTTCTTCATTTTATGCATATTTTCTATTAAGTTTTAAATTTTTAATGTTATTCATCATATTTTTTTAATTTTGTTTTTATGGTTCTTTTAGAATTAAAGGATTCATGCCAATGTGTAAGACTTAAATCCATAACTTATTTTTCAATTATCATATGTTGGTTATGTATTGTAGGATAGAAATTTTGAGTCTAGGGGTCTGACTTGGTTTCATTTGATATGTGATGATTAATTTCTTCATTTCTTTTTCATGTTCACCAATGTTTGAATGCATTATTAGTATATGAGATCCTTGATATAATGTTAGGATTTTTCATGGACCGTATATTTTAATTAATGAGAGGTTGTTTCCCTCAAATGTTGAAATTGGTTACTATTTTAGTATCATCATGCATTGAAAGATTATTTTTGACACTTTGGTTTCCATTAATTTATTATATTTTTATTTTAAAAATGATGTACTAAATTTTTTTTATGAAGAATATTTTCATAAATAGAAATAAAAATTTTATAGCATTCTCATTGTTCTTATAAAATTAAAATATCACATATTTTTAAGAATAATATATAAATATTTTTAATTATGTGAGACAATAAATTCAATTATGGTAAGACCTATATTTTTAATTTGAAGTATCTTTATGTAGGAACAATATAGTATAAGTTTTAAAAGTTAGCATTAACATTCTAATAGTTTTATTTTTTTTATTTTAAGAGAACCATAAGATTTATTCCTTTTGACTATTGAACTATAAATTTTTATTTTCATTATATCTTTTCAAACATTAAAGATTCAAGAATCAATTATAAAATCTTTGTGAGTTTGTTTTTTCTCTATCACGTGTGTAACTTTTTTATTATTTTTCTTGCATTTATGCATTCTTCTCATATTCAAAATCACAAACATTTAAAATCATGTCCTAACCTAAATGTGTTAGTATATATTGGTTATTGTGTTTTACTTGGGTGTGTTGTCTAAATATTTTATCACTCTCTAAAATAATGTTTCTTGACTATTTGTATTCACCAATTTTTTATTCTTATCCCCTTCCCTTGTCATATGTTGTAAATATCAGGTTTTTCCTTACTTGGGATAATTAATGGGGCTCTTATCTATTGGATCAAGTATATCTTATAAGGTAATTTGAAACAATAACACAATGTCCTCATTTTAAAGCCTATAATTATTGGTGAGAAAACATGTTCATTTAAGTAGACCAACTTAAAGTGATGTTAGTTAACTCATGGGTAAGGAATTTTTCTTTTCATTTTTTATAGAAATATTATTGTAATAATATATTTTTTAATTATATAAGAAATATATGTATAAATTTATTTATTTGAAATTAAAATTATGAGTTTAATGTTTAATATTTGTTGAAAATTTCCTTTTAATTTTTATTTTTAAGAATAATTAAGTATGGGTCACCCTGAAAGTCGAACTAATTATGATGTGAATGGGGAATAACTCAATTATTTAAATTCACATTAAATGTGATCATAAACAAACCTAATGTATTTAGTCTTAACCTTGTCAACTCCATTAATCATCTACACTCCTTTCATCTTGGATTGGTTGGTAACAAAGATTCAGTTGACGTGATATACAAACCATCCTTCATTTTATTAGTCATTTATACTTTAACCTTTTTATTTATTGTTTTAACTTACCAATTAAAAAAATTTGTATTTCTTTGAAAACCTTTAGAATTTATTATTGTTATGGATTACTTAAAATATCCCATATAACTAATTATTCACACTTTAACATTTTATACAGCACAATTAATTCATTTCATCAAAATGAAATAAGATTGATGGAATAAATTGAAGATGAAAACTCAGAAGATATATTTTATTTACACATATTATATTTTATAATATTGAGCATATTCAAGTTTTGAGTGATTGGAAAATAAAATAAGAAAAACATTGGATATCATTCTACTCACATTGTTTTATCCTCTTTAATATTAGCACATTCAATTTTCTATTTCTATTACACCATTCACCCTTTTCATTTTCTTAGTCTTTATGTTTTAGTATTTTTATATTTTTTCTTAAATCTATTTCTAACCTCACAAGTGATTTTATCCAAAACACCACAATCATTACTTTATTTTCTAATTTCATCATTTTTGGCACCCATGTGTTGGGTGATAGACCAAGAGATTGGTTGTATATATTTAATGAAATGAAACTATATAAAATTATATATTATCCTTTCTTAGCCTCCTTTTAATCTTATATACAATTCTATGTTTTATTGGGACTATAAGTACTAGTTAATATATTTATGTCTTCTCAGATGATGCATAAACTATATGAATCTTGGATCCAACTTGGTTCAATTATCCAAGTATTGAAAGTATGTGTAATTGTTTCTCAGTTTTTTATGATTTTTTATTTTTAATTTATTCTTTTCATTTTCATACTCAATTGAGATTGAATGTGTTATTTGTATATGATATCCTTGATATAATACTTGGATATCTCATGGACCTTAGTATGAGATCAATGATAAGATGTCTCTCAAATACAAGAATTTGTGACTATTTGAGTATCAAAAATAATTAAATAATTTGATTGGATTCAGAAACTTAATGATTTAGCAAATCTAATGTTTTCATATTTTGGTTTGTATTAGTTCATTATTTTTTTATTTTAAATAAGTTGTGATAAATGGTGTGAATAAAGGGTTTTTTTAAATAAATATAAAAATATCATAGTGTTGTTATTATTTTTCAAAAACAAAAACATGGCATGTTTTTTTGAATCATATATAAATATTTTTATATATATTTTCTGACCTATCCTCATTTATTACCTTCTTAGGCTAGTTATGAATATAGGGGTGACCCTTGAATCTAACTAGCACTGAGCCTGATGCAAGGTTCTAAAAAAATATTTTTATCTGAAAGGAGTATCATAGTGGCTAATCTAGGTTGTACCTAGAGTTGGTCACTCAATTAATCATTCATTATCGAAGTTGTCACTTCTTTTTTGTTCTTGGGATTTTTTCTAAATTAATTAAAATGAAAATAAGAATAGTGTAATGTGGTTTCATGTGTTATGAATTGGATAAAGTAAATTTAATAAGATAAAATAAAATAGATAAAATAAAAGTAATAAAAAATAAAACAAGTTTTAGATGGATAAATTATTGGTCCAAAGGTTAATTTTAGTTTCATGGTCATCATTAATTAAATTATATTTCATTCCAATTAAATTATCTGATTATATACCACTCCTCCAACCATCTTCCACTATTTAAATTGGAAGTGGAAAGCACACTCAAAATCCTCTCAAAGTGTGTTAACAAACCACTTTATCCTTGGATATTTAGAGTAGAATACACATCTCCCGAGTTCGTAATATAACCCAACTCTCAGCCACATCCTATGTGTCATTCAAAACCTGTAGTGCTCTAATTATCCATATACTGAGTGAAATATATAAAGGAATGTAAAAATTGATTTAATACTGGAAGAAATAAAGGTTTATGTTACATTAATAGAATAATGAAAACTATCACTAAACTCCCACATCACTTACTCCCTTGAATTAGAAAAAAATAATGACCAAAATTAAATGAATAAAACTAGGGATATAAGAACCTCCCCCCTTTGATCAACAATATTTTTGTTTTCTATAACCATGGAGTGTGATAGGTTGATAATGGAAGAACACAAGGTCATTTCAATAGAAGTGTGATATCTCGTAACTAGATTTTAGGTACTTCTAACCCATTATTTGGGTCATCTCTTATTTGGGTCTTATCTCAGGTTGTTTTGGGTGACTTTTGGAGTTTTTTTCAAGTTTTATAGGCCTATTCATGGTTGGATCATGATTAGTGAAAACTATATAGGTCATCCTAGGAAATCATGTTCCTTGTGTTTGAGTTTTGGAGGAGCGATAATGATTAAACACACTTTTAGTGTAAACCATGCAACCTAACCTCCAAACCATGTGGGTTGGGATAGTGGACCATGCATGGTTGGTGCACAGATTTTTAAAAAATATGGATAAACCATGAAACTCTTTCCAGTGGCCTAGAATGGGGTGCATAGTTGGTGTATAGTTTTTTGAACTATGCCTCCAAACCACACATATTTCTCAAGTATCCCAATAAGAGGCATACGGTTTGTCAAACCACATGACCAAACCATGTGACAATAATTAAATTATCTAGATTTATTAATTAAAGTCCTAATACCCCCATTTTAATTTTTAAACTCCTCCCAATTGAACCTAACTCAACCCTATTGATTTTGGAGGTTTTCTATAGGTGATTTTGGATCCTTCGACCTATTTTATTCTCATATCAAAGTGTCAGTAGAGGTGTTGGATTCCTTCCATTAAGTGTATTCTATTTTGTTTTGAATTATTATTTCTTCCTCTTTAACCTTATTTGTGAGTGGTGAATCCTAATGTAATTGATGCATCTATATCTTTCTTTGTTGATTTTTAGAACTATGATTATCCCTTGATTGTACTAGCCTTCAACTCTCCTTATGGATCTGATGTTGTGTGTTGGTGATCATGGATTGAGGCAGATGGTTTCGTAAGTAAATATCTATCAATTGAAACCCTTGATGCTTGTGTATTTGAATTGGATTCTCAATTGATTTATAAATCTTGATTTTATTCTCTTGGTAAATTATTTTGAAATGGAATAGCGTGTGTAATGAAATCCTTTGAAAATGGATTTTAAAAATAAAGTGTTGATTTCTAGAAAATGATATTGAAATGAAATTATGGTTTAAGAAAGATTTTGATGAGATGAAAAGGTATGAAATGAATTATGTTTTGTAATGAAATGATTTTATTTGATATTCATGTGATTTGATAAAACCATTTGATATTTTTTTTGAAATGAAACAGTGTGTTTTGAATATTGAACTTGGGGTTGATTGAAATGATGTTTCTAAATGATTTGAGATTATTTGAGATTATTTTAAATGAATGATATCCCCTTGTATGTTTGTTTACCTTGAGTCACATGAGAGCCTAGTTATTTAATAGGAGTATATGTGTGCTAGGTAAAACTGATTACCTAAGAATGATTTGATGATGAAAACAATACTAAAACTACTTGAGGGTGGGGATTTCATTCTTTGGGATGGATTATTATCCCCATTAAGACTGATCCCTGGGTATATATTCACCCTAGGATCTGTATTTCATTGAAATTGTGTGGAACCTCATGACTTGACATAACTAATCCTTGAGGCTTATAACTATGGTGATATGATTGAATATGATGATTACATGCCAATGATTATGAAATAAGTTATTTATGACTATTCTAGTAAAATAGTTAATTCATGCCTATTTTGAAAAGGATGCTTGTTTGTGCCCAATTTTATGGAAATTCACTTTTATACCATTTTTATTCTTACCATTGAAATGTTTTGAAAATCATTTTTTGATACAAACTGAGAAATGATTTCTATTCTATGCTTTACTTTAAATTGATAATATTTGGTTTATAGGTTATATATTGTTGATGAAATGTTCAGTGACATTATAATAGGCATTGTTTCCCACAGCCTACCTTTTACTTTGTGCATTAATATGTTTTCTTATGTTAAGTCTAGTAAAAGGGAAGGCACCACTCATAAGTGGTGGATGTTCTTGATTAGCGGAACTTGATAGTTGGCAGTGATCAGTGGAACATGTGATCCACTTGTTACACATAGTTTATGAGTTGATGTTTGGATGGTCTCTTATGATGACTTGGGTTGACGTTCCTGTTTTTAAGACTTGTATTTGATTACTTGTGGTTTTCTCCCTCATGGAGTGTTTGGAATACTAATTGATTATCATTTTCTATCTATTGTTATGTCTTTATGGGTCATCCTTATAGTGAAATCATTCTATATGGTAAGCATTAATTCCATAGCACTAGTTTCTAGTGCATAGGGATTGGTAATTACCTTCAAAACATGTCAGGATTGGTTAAGATACCATTTAAGTAGGTTATTCAAGTTAGTTCATGAAAAATTGGCATCAATGGCAGACATTCCTCTTCTTTGATGTTAATATATAGTTTTAAATGTCTTGGTAGATAGGAGACGGTATTTTTAGGACTTGAGGAGTAGGTTACAAGTGATTGTCTTCTCATCTATCATCGTAACTAGCCTTAAGTTACAATGGGCTATTGGAAAAAAAGTATCTTTTAGGAGATGATTGATCTAATCCTATAATTTTTTCAAATCTTTTATTTAAGACTTTTGTTTTAATATTTTATTCTGATTAATAGAGTTGGTGGTCTTAAGTATCTTGATTTATCCTTACCTTGTTTTGTGTTAATGATTTTTAGTATCATGCCCCCAAGAAGACGTTTGAACAGACCCCATGAGGGAGCTACCAATGAACCATAGAATGTGAACCCACCATTTAATCAAAACCTTGTGTAAGTGGTTGTGCATGTGGTCCAAGATTTAGGCCAGATGGCTGCACCTATTCCCATCCAGGTAGTATAGTTTTTACCTCAAAGGAAATATAGTAAAGAGTTTCCCAAGTTCTTTATTCTTCTAAATCCACCATATCTTTATAGGGTATCAATTATCCTCAAGAGGCATGGGATTGGTTGAAGAAATTCGAGTAGCTCTTTGAGTTCTTGGAGGCACCTAACTCTATTAAGGTAAAATATGCTTCCTTCAAGATTGAAGGTCCTAGAAGAAGGTGGTGGGACTTGATATTTTAGATGAGGAATAATGTTTTCTTGGAATTATGACTCAGTATACCAACCTCTTCACCGAGATTATTTATTTTTCAAAGGAGGTGGTATAGAATGAGAAACTGAAAGCCTGAAGGTTTGAGGTGGGTCTTCAACTAGATATCTGATCTCAGGTTTTCTTATTTAATATCACCTCATATGTGGATATTCTGGATAGATATTTTAGGGAATAACTTGACTTGGCTGGTAAGTAACATTTGTAGGAAGTTCCTCCAACTCTTAGTGGAATCTTTTGCAGCCCCTTTAAAGGGAAGAGGAAGTAGGATGAATCTCATGGTGGAAACCACAGTGATGGTGGATCTTAGATGCATACTTTCTCAAAATATTATACAGTGTCTTGAAATGTCCCATTAACTTATTTTCAATGTGGAAACATCAGGCACTCTAAGTGCGTTTTCATGGAGGTGTTGAATATCTATAGCTCTTGTGGATATTCAAGTCACTTATAGAAGTTTTTCCATGTTTTTACTACTCTCTGTAATGGTACAATCTTTACTACTGAACTATATATTATTATTTTCATTGTATCTTTTGGAACATTAAAGATTAAAGAATCAATTATAAAATATTCAGAGTTTATTTTTTCTCTATCATGTGAGTAATATTTTTATTATTTTTCTTAAATTTATATATTATTTTATTATCAATTTATGGGTTAGATCGGTGATTAAAAATCACAAACATCTCAATTCATGTCTCAACATAAACGTATCGTAGTGTATATTTTTTATCATGTTCATCCTTGGGTATGCTATCTAAATATCATATCACTCTTATATAGTACTAATTGAATATTTATATTCACCAATCCAAGAATCTTATCCCCACCCCCCTGTTATATGTTGAGAATATCATGTTTCCCCTTACTAGGTATGCTTAATGGGAATTAACCCATTTGGATCAAGTATATCTTATAGGTCAAGCCGAAACAACAACAAAATGTTGTTTTTTTAAGTCTGAAATGATTGGTGAAAAAATCCATGCCTTTATACAGAATGCATAAACTAATTTTGGTTGCCTCATATGTAAAGAAGTTTTATTTTAATTTTTATAGAAATATTTTTTTAATAATATATTTTTTTAATTATGTGAGAAATATATGTATAAATTGACATCTATGAAATTAATATTATGTGTTTAATTTTTAATATTTTTTAAAAATGTGTCTTTTAATTTTTATTTTTAAGAATAATTAAGTCTGGATCACCCCACAAGTGGAACTACTTATAATGTAAATGGGCCATAACTCAATTTTTTTAATCCGTATTAAATGTGGGTATAAATGAACCTAATCTAATTTGGCTTGACCTATAAAAATCCATTAATCATTTATACCCCTTGCATCTTTCGTCGGTTGTTAAAAAATATTCATTTGACTTAATATAAAAACTGTCCTTTCATTTTATTATTCCTTTATACTTTATCCATGTTTATGCCTTGTTTTTTTACATACCGATTAAAAAATATTTTTGTATTTCTTTGAAAACATTTAGAATTGATTATTTTTATGAATTATTTAAAATATCACATATAACCAATTATTCACACTTTAAAATTTTATTCAAAACAAGTAATTCAATTCATCAAAATAAAATAAGATGAATGGTAAAAATTGTAGACCAAAACTCAGAAGATACATTTTATTTCCACATATTATGTTTTACAATATTGATTATATTCATTTTTTGAGTGATTATAATAGAAAATAAGAAAATATTTGGGTATTATTCTACTCATATTGTTTTATCCTCTTTGCTATTATCACATACAATTTTCTCTTTATATTACATCACTAACCTTTTTCATTTTCTTAATATTTATATTCAATATTTGGATATTTTTTCCTTAAATCTATGCTAACCTCATCAGTGATTTTAGCTAACACACCAAAATAATTACTTTATTTTATCATTTCACTATTTTTTATACCCATGTGTTGGGTTTTATAAGATTATGATATCATCCAAATGCTAATAAATTAAACAATAAAATCCAGCCATGATTAACCAAGAGACGAGTTGTATATATTAAATGAAATAAAACTATAACAAATTATGCCTTGACCTCTCTTAGTATCTTTTAATTTTATATTCACTTGTATGTTTTATTGAGACCACAAGTAAAAAACAATATATTTTTTCCTTCTCGGATGATGTACTAGCTATATGAATCATGGATCTTACTTGGTTTCATTATCTAAGTATTGAAAGTATGTTTATTTATTTTTTTGGTTTTATATGATATTTAATATTTATTTTATTCCTTTCATTTCCATGTTCAACTGGGCTTGAATTCATTATTTTTATATGAGATCCTTAATATAATAATTGGATCTCTCATGGACCATATTATGGGATCAATGATAAGTTCTCTCTCAAATGTAGGAATTTGTGACTATTTGAGTATCAAAATTCATTAAATAATTCGATAAGATTTAGAAACTCAATGATTTAACAAATCTAATGTTGTGACATTTTGGTTTCCTCTAGTTCATGATTTATTTATTTTAGATAATTTGTGCTAAATGGTGTGAATTGTTAGTATTATTTAAATAAATATAGAAAGATCATAACATTCTCCTTGTCCTTAAAAAACTAAAACATGACATATTTCTATGAATCATATATAAATATTTTTATATTGATTTCATTACCCATACCCACTAATTTCATTACTGAGAGGGTCATAAAGATATGAGTTACCCTTGAATATCTATAATGTTGAGCCTATTGTAAATTCCTCATCAATATTTTTATCCCAAAGGAGTATCATAGTGGATAACCTAGGTTTTCTTTATAGGTGGTTAATCAATTAGTCGTTCTTTATTGGAGTTGTCACATTTTTTTAATTTTTATTCTAGTTTAATTAAAATGAAAACAAGAATAGAGTAATGTGATTTTATGTGTTATTAATTAAATAAAGTAAATTGAATAAGATAAAATAAAATAGAGAAAAGAAAATAAATAAAAAAGAAAGAAACTGTTAGAAGGATAAATGATCGATCCAAAGGATGAGTTTAGTGTCTTGGTCCTTATTGATTAAATTATATTCCATTCCACTTTAATGATTAGATTATATACCATTACTACAATAATATTCCACTATTTTACATTGGAGTGGTGACCGTGCTCAAGAGCCTCTCAAAGTACGTTAACAATCAACTTTATACTTGGATATTGAGCATAGAATACACCTCTTCTGAGTGTGTAATCAAACCCAACTCATGATCACATCCCATTATTCATTCAAAACCTATGGTGCTCAAATAATACATATGCTAAGTGAAATAGGATAAGGGATGTTAAAATTGATTTGATAGTAGAATAAATAAGGATTAAAGTAATGTGAAGTGAAGAGAAACAACCATCACTCAACTCCAACATCACTCGCTATCATACTTGAATTACAACAAAATAATGACCAAAATTAAATGAATGAGACTCAGGTTTCAATAACATTCCCATTGAATCAACCCTATCTTAGTTCTACATAACCATAGAGTGTGGGAGGTTGATGAGGGAAGAACACAAGGTGATATTTGGGGAATAAAATTTAAAAGGAGAAGAATGAAGTACTGGGACCAAGTTGGCTGGAAGTTGTTTTTGGAAGCTGAAAAAAGTTTGTATTGAAAGTGTTTCTTTTTGTTGTAAAAGAAGAAATAAATCAAATCACTTTGTAATATATGGTGAATTCACTCAAAATTCTAATCAGAAGATCTAATGAAAAATTCTTAAGACAGTCCATCGGTTTGAGAAGAAGTTTTCTTGGAGAAAAGGTTCATCAGACTCACCTTGGGTCCATAATGAAAGCATGAATTAGAATAAAGAAATATTATCATATATTGAATGACCCTAATGATAATATTATTATGCTTTGATGATCTTGGAGCTCACATAAACTATAAGTTTTCTTGGAAACTTGTGATACTAGCCTTATGAAGGAAAGGGGAAGAACATGTGCTGCCAATCAGATTTAATCTTTGTTGGAAAGAAAGAAGTTGTTGGAAGGATGGGAAGTTATAATACTTTCCAATGTAAGTGAGATGACTCTATGTTGATCCTAATTTTTTTCACAATCATGAGGATGTCATTATTACAAGAATAAGTTTGTGAAAGAATAAAGTAAAATATTTCAAGTCTCAATTCATTGGTTTGAGATCACCAAATGTATAATTGTTTAAAGAATGTGAAGTTTTTTTTGGAATGTGACAAGAATAAGTTTCTAGTTTTCAGTCATACCAATAAGCCACAAGATACAAATCTTAATATAAAGAAGTTGAAAATTATTGGACTTGAAATTGTTGATACTGGTCCATTATATACAGTGTTCCACCAATCATTGGTGTGATCCTAACACCGCTCGTCAGACACAGTGATGGTTGAAAAAGATAATTAGTGGCATAATTTTTTTATTTAGAGTTGTTGGGACCAATGGAAAATAAAATAAGTGAAGTTTTTTGGGACTAATACATATAAGAAAGTCAGAGACCGATCAACCAGATGAATGTCAATGATGTATTCAACCATTTTCATCAGGTTGAATTTTTTTGTTTCTCTATCATTCAGGTCAAGAATGAAAGAAGGAATCTGATATATTTTCAATTGGGTTAAGAGAAAATAACAAGAAATTTTACATTGTTTTTTATCAAATAGTTAAAGTTTCATTGGACTAAATGTGGTGTCGACCATCATACTGGAGTTGACACCAATCCATCAAAGTGAAGTAGAGAATGATTCATTATGTGTGGCCTGACACAAACAATTCCATTAGATGTAGGATCGTCATTTTGAGGAAAAGAAGAAAATGAGAACTGTTTAAAATAGTTACAAAAGTATTATTAAGGGGGTCTTGATGTTTAAAGAGTTTAGAGAAAGTTTTTTCCAAAGAATTTTGAGGCTGTTGTTAAATCATTGCTGAGGAAGTGAAATAATATTTAGAATTTGTGACTATGTTTATGGAAAAATAAAGGCAACTGATTCCTAAGGAAGTAGCAACAATGTTTTTGGAAGAAAGGTTTCAATGTTTTATGTCTTATAGTTTGTATGAAGCATCGAAATAAGCCGATTTTTTCTCAGTTAGTATTGAGCATCATGATGAGAAGTCTTCTATTTTTCATATGTTTAATCAGTATGGAGAAATATAATGAAAAATATATTTTTTTACATATTTATTCATCATAATGAAGAAATCCAAATGAAAATCAGAATCAGACTGAAAAATGGTTAGAAATTTTTAAGTGAGATGAAGTTGTGAGAAGATTTGAGAAGTTTTGAGAAGAATCAAGAAGAGTTGAGAAACACTAAAGAAGTCAAATATGTATCCAAAATAAATGAGAAATTGAATTTTTGAGAAACTTAGTTAAGTGGGAAAACTTTTTAGATTCCCACCTAAACCATATTTGGTGCACCTATAAAAGGAGGAGAGTAAATTTTACTTTCTAACGAATCATAACATTGTTCACATGCTAAGAGAGAGAGAATCTTAGAAGTTTTAAAGAGAGAAGGATTTTCTGGATTGATCATTCCTAAGGAATTTTACTAGATTGAAGAAGAATAAATAATATCATATTCAGTGGTTACCAGATCAGATCGTGAAATCAGAATGAGGTTTCTAAACTTAGATAGATGTAGGTCAAAATTGTTTTAGTGGTATTTTGGCAGAGTTATATTTCTGGACTAATCAATAAGACTGAGGAATCGGACTAGGTTATCAAACTAACTATCATTACAAAGTCCAAAGAAGTCCTTACCTATTGATGGGTAGAAAAGTGAATAATTTTTTAGAATATTATATTTTTTAAAGTTGAAAAGGTGGTACAGTAACATATTTTGAAGCAATTAATGAAAGTTTCTTAACTTTTTACACAAAATTGTATTACATCATTTTGTGTTACTTGAAGTGCATGCACTATTGTATTAAACATAGTGTTTCATAAGTGTAAAGGCATACCCTCTTTATTGTATTCATTCAAATGGATTTTTATAGTGGATTTTGTGGTATTAGATTGTTTCTATACCATACCAAGGTTATAGCTACTCTTATTACGTAGTGAACCTTGTAAATTTTTGTGTTCTTTTGGATGTGTGATTGGTTTGTTTTTCAGAAAAGTGATAACTCTTTAATAGGAGTAGAATCTTATTTCAAAATAAAGGAAACTTAAAAGAAAAATATATCACTGGTTCTCCCCCTCCCCCTCTCAATGATACATTGATCCTAGCTGGGTAATCTTAATTCATATCAGAGCAAAATTTCCCTTCGTTTACTCTTTTCTGAAGTTTTTTAAGATAATTTGTTATGGAAAATCTAAATTGTGTGAATATTTAGGGGATTTTGGTCTTCTATGGTAAAGACTATCATATCTAGAAAGATATAACGTTTCCTTATCTTATATCTCTTTTTTATGATGTTCTTGAAGATGCAACAGATGGATTTCATCCTATTGATGAAAAGTCTCCTCTCACATCTATTGATAAGAAGAATCTTGAGAATAATGGAAGAGATAAGAATTCTTTAATCTCATCACTTTATAAAAGTGAGTTTCTAAGATTGAATGAGGTTTCCACTATCAAAGGTATCTGGGATAAGATGAAGATCATTTATGAATGAAATAAAAAAGTAAATAAGGAAAAATTACAAATCTGGAGGTTGAAGTATGAAGATATTAAAATGGGTGAGTATGAATATATTGGTGAATTCTTTACTAGGGTGGATGACATTGTTATCACTATCAAATTTCTTAGTGAAAATTTGTAAGATTCTACTATTGTTGAAAAAATATTGAGAATTCTTTCTGACAAGTTTGATGCTAAAGTTTCCTCATTAGAAGATAGAGATCTAGAAACATTAACTCTGGATAATTTTCATAGTACTCTCATCACTTGTGAAATGGGAAGGGAGAAATTTATTAAAGGAAAAAAATTGATAGATAAATTTCTTTCAAGGACACCAAGAAATAAAAGCTTAAGAATATTATTTAAGAAGAAGAAGCTGGAGATTCAGATTCTAAAAATGAAGTATGTAAAAATATTCATGAATTTTTATCCTTGCTTTCTAAAAATGTAGTGGTATATGAAAGTATAAAGGGAAACATTTTAGGATCGAAATATGAATGTAGATGATCAATATAAAAGAGGAGGGTGAATTGTATTCTTTAAAAATTCATTTCTAACCTTTAAAGTTGGTATCAAACTTTCATTTTTAACCTTGAGGAAAACTATGTTTAACAAAGTTAAACAAGGTAAATTTACAAGACCTCTTCTAGTTCTACAAACTTGATAGGTTCTGGAAATATGGTTCCAGAAATGAAACTTAAGAAAAATTTACAAGGAAAAATATTCTACCTTAAAATGTATAGAATCTTACCAATCATAGTATACAAGTACAAGAAAGTATAAAATAGTTATACTTTCCTTATTAATCAAAATGTAGTGGAAAATAAACTTGAAACAATACAAGTAACAAGTATGAAATCTTTTAACCCAAAGATTAGGGTATCTAACAACCTTGGATAAAGGTCCCTTGATTTATAATTTCAAGAAATTTTGTCTTACCCACACCAGGGTAAGCCCTCGATAGGAATATTGGATTGTGTCTTGTTATCCCCGCAAGCCCTCAAACTTCGAGGTAGTCGGCACCTCTATCTTCCTAAACAAGTAAATCCTTGAACATTAAGGTAGTCGGCACCTCTGTCTACCTATCCCTGGAAGCCCTCAATTGTACACACCAACAATCGGAGTCGCACGAAGCAATCTGAAAAAGATGTTTAGTACGCATAAGTCATGAGATTCTCTCTCTCTAGAAATCACTTCAGCAGCATGTAATCTCTAGAGTGATCAACCGATTCATCATATATTTTTGAGTTGGTTCAAATGAGATCCTATTTATAGGCACTTCTCCAATGGTCAGCTTCCTCTTCCAATGGTCATATTTTTCCTTGAATCTCGGAGGGACCTGTACACATGTCACTCAAACAATGATTAATTAGAAACAGATTTTACGATATTGTTTCATAACTAAAACAAGGGTAAGCAAAATATGGTTGCTCAACCAAATCCAATTTTCCAGAATCTAAGTAAAATAAAGTTCAGAGTCTGTGTAAATAAACACTTAGAGACAATAAATCATAAATATCTGAATTCTGTTTTTCATGGAATTCGGAACCTAAATTCTATAGATTTCAGAGTCTTAATTCTAATGAATTCGGAGTCTGAATTTAGAAGAATTCAGAGTCTAAATTTCAGAGTATTCGGAGTCTTAATTTCATAGGAATTTGGAGTTTGAATTTAGAGAATTAAAAATCTGAATTTGGAGGAATTTGGAGTCTGAATTCAGAGAATTCAAATCTAAATTCAGAGGAATTTGGAGTCTAAATTCGGAGAATTCGGAATCTGAATTCATAGGAATTCGAAGTCTGAATTCATAGAATTCAGAATTCGACTTCAGAGGAATTCGGAGTCTGAATTCAGAGAATTCGGAATCTGAATTCAGAGGAATTCGGAGTCTGAATTCAGAGAATTCAGAATCGGAATTCATAACCTAAAAATAGAATACTCTATATCTAAGTATTTATAGGATTTTGAGGTTTTTATATATGAAACTGAATTTTACACTTATAAATAAAATGAGTTAGATTTATAGAAACTATAATATGAACAATGAAAACAAGGTAAGGGGAAAATTTTCTTGGGGAAGGAAAATTTCATTATTAAGATAAATATTTGGGGAAATAAAATTTGTCTTGAGATAGAGTGTTTGTGATTTTCAAAACATAAAGGAATGGATAAGTCATAAGGAACCCTTATTGACTCAACAATCTCCCCCTTTTTGGAAAGCACAAACATCCTTACAAAAAATAATCTAAGGACTTAGAAATTTTATTGTCTTGAAAATAAAAACTTATCTCCATTTACTTATAGATCATAGTGAACATTACTAACTCCTCCTCAGGCTTTGAAATCCCTAAGGATCGTGTTCTTGATTTCCTGAATAAGATTTTTCATTTTCTTTCATTCGAAAAACTTCATTGATAAGAACTTTCCTCTAGATGAAATCCCCCTTACTTAGGGAAATATCTTCTTTACTTTGAATTATTTTTATCATTCCTTTCTCCCCATTTGTGATTTTCAAAAAAGAATAAAGGGAATGGAAAAATTGGTACCTGAAACATTAGTACTAAACAACCAAATATATGGAGAACAATGAAAATTTCATTAAGTTGGATAGAATTTGTACAATGAATAAAATACAAAAAAAGATCGGAATGGAAAGAAATTATCCTTATTTATTCTTAGGTATCAGCTTCTTCATAATGGTTTTTAGTTTCTTTATCTCCTTGTGATCTTCTTCCATACGCTTGAGCAGCAGATCCTGATCTTAATTTTTCTTCTCCAATGCTTTAATTTTTTCTTCCTGAGCCTTAAGACATTCTGCTTGAGCTTTCAACACTTCTTATTGCTTAACAAGCTTGTCTTCAATCTCAATTCTGAGATCTCTTTCCCTCTTCAAGTTCATGGCCACAGAATTAATCTTTCCATTCATATCCTTAACTTCCTGCTTCTGAGTTGTCTATTCTAGGCTTAACTTTTCTTCAAAACTATTTGAAAGATCCTTGATCCTCCCATATTTGGTGTCAAAAGCATCCTTGACATTATCATAAAATTCATCAAATATTCTCATTTCTTCAATTTTCTTCTTTGACCAACTTGTAATCTTATTTCAAGGTCTTTTATGATCCTCATAACCAATGAGAAAGGTTTTGAAATCTACCTCTAGTGCGACACATTTGTCTATAACTATAGAAACTGAATCTGATTTCTGATTTATCATATGTTGAAGCATCTGGCATCTTGATTCTATGCTTGGAAATAAGAGAATAGTACCAACCAGCTTTTTCAATGACTGAACAACAAAATCATGTCCAAGGGAAGATGGTTCTGAATCCGAGTGTTTGGTTGGTGAGGATTCTTTTTCTATGTCTTCATCTTTCCTCTTTGATGAAGCACCAACATCTTTATTCTTCACCATAGATTTACTAGGTATATCTAAAGCCACCTGCTTTACCTTATCAACTCTCTGAATGATATCTTGTGCTTGGGGAGATTTGTGTTCACTATATGATAGTTGAACAATCTTATCTTCATCTACTTCTTCTTTCTCGGCTCCTACCTCAACATCCTCTGGATGGATAAAATCATGATTACTACTTTCCTCTTCAGACAATTTATTGACTTCTTCTTCACCCTTCTCATCTTTTCCTAGAGTATAAAGTTTTTAAGATTCAACTTTAGAAGTTAGAATTGATAATTTCTCAAAAAGACTTTCCTTCTCATGATAATCCTCTACTTTACTTAACATGTCCTCAGTATCACTGTTGCCTTCTTCTTCTCCTTCTTCTTCTAATTATTCTTCTTCAACTATTTCTTCTTTATGATGTGATTTCGGAATCACCACTTTCTTTCTTGGAGTCACAGGAAGTGATTCTAGAAAAAAAGATTCTAGAATTGGAATTTGTTCAGAAGCTTTCTCAACATCTTTGAGAATAGATTATACTATCTCAGCCTCAGACATCTTCTTCTTTTGCTTCTTATCTTTTTGTTTCTTCTCAAGCTCTTCAGTAGCCTTTATTTTTAAGGATTTTTCCTTAGCAGGGTCCAAGAAAAACTTAGGATCCCCTTCCTTCCTATTTTTCTTATCCTCTCTCTACTTATCCACTACTTCATCATGGTAGGTTTTTTGCTTCTTTGGCTTCAGTGGTGCTGAATGAGTTTAATTTTCCACAAGGGTTTTTCTTTTCTCTTCTGGTTCCTTAGCATTTCTCTTCCTTCAACCTTTCTTAGAGGTTTCAGCCACTTCCATATTCTTTGACAATGCTTCTACTTATTCTTCATATAGATCATAAAATTCTCTGGATTCATTAGAGAATCCAGCCTTCATCCTCCTTAAGGTATCATCACTCAACAACATTACCTTGTAATTTCTCGTCTTGGAACTGCATGTAATTTTGAAATATTCTAAACAAAGAACTATAATATTTGAGAGAATAGTCGAATACATAATGATTTGAGATTTCATATTTCCATTCTTGATATTCTCAATCATCACTAAGATATTTTTAACCAAGTTTATCTTCCTGAGGTTTACCAAGAAATCCAATATATAGAAATTACTATTCTTCAGAGTATCCGTATCCTCTTTCCTTGGAATTATAAATCCCTGAACCCACAATTCAAGAATCCATAAGTTCATAGACATATGAATAATCTTTGGAGTCTTCACTCCTTTCAATCCAAGACACTCTATAGCCTTTTCCTTATCAAAATATCCTAATACATCGGGTAAATTGTGAGTACATAATTCTACTTCTCTTTCATAAGGAATTCCAATCAAACTTAATGCCTTGTTGTAAGAAAGAGAGTAGGTCTTTCCATAACACTTAAAAGAAAACTTGTCTCTACCTTCTTCCTTGAAGAAACTTGTTGTCTCATAGAACTCAATCAACAAGTCTGGATAGACCGGATCATGTGCTTTTGGTTTTGATATACATACACTCTCCCAACCATTCAACTTGACATTATTAAATATGATAGAGTCATACTTATCATAAAACTTTGGATTGACTAACCTTTCTCTGTATATCTTCCACTTAGATATTTTCTTAACATTCGACATTTCTTTATGAGGAGAGGCTTTAGCAGACATTTGGAATTGAGGAAACTTTGGAGATTCGGAACGGCCTTAAGTATAGGGTAGAGCTTTAGCACATGAAATCTTGAAAAGATTATGTGGGACAACCATCATAGGGGATTTATATAGGCAATTGAGGCGATGGTTCAACTTCTATGGTTGATCCAATGGTTGAAAAACTTCTGATCAAATCTAACGGTTGAGATGATAACCGAAGAATGATTTTGATAGGTTCTGATATTTTGAGTTTTTTAAGATAAACATTCAGATTTAAGTAAAAGTGAATCTGAAAAATTTAAAACAAAATGAAAATACCAGCAAGGAAAAAGATGATTATGAAAACTTAGAAAAAGAAACATACCTTTCGGATTACTTAGGGAAAATTATTGGTAATGAGAAAAATTCTTCTTAAAGAACTTTATATTCCAAAAAAATTGATTACGAAAATTTTGACTATGAAAAATTTTGAGTAGGAAAATAAATTTGACTAACATGAAAATGTACTCCCCCTATGAAAAGGAGTTTCTTACTGTAAGGAGATAGGTTTCAACAAGAAGTTAATATGGAAGATTACCTTGTGGTTATCATTCTTAACTTCTATTTAATATATTCAAATCTATCGGAGGGTAAATATTTTGTGAAAATATTAGCAAGTTGATCTTGAATTCCAATAAATTGAAGAATGATATCTCCTTTTTGTGTGTGATACCTAAGAAAGTGATGCCTAATATCTATGTGTTTTTCACGAGAGTGATGTGCAGGATTTTTACTTATGGAAATGGCACTAGTATTATCACACAATATTTTTGTTTTGGTAAAGCTCATACTATAGTCTGTGAGTGTGTGTTGCATCCACAACACTTGATCACAACAACTTCCAACTGCTACATATTCAGCTTCAGTAGTGGAAAGTGTTACTAAGTGTTGCTTTTTTCATTACCAAGAAACTAATGAATCTCTTAAGAAATTAAAAGTTCTAAATATACTTTTCCTATCCATTCTACATCCACCAAAGTCATCATTCAAAAAACTTTTTAAAACAAAGTCATTTCCAGAAGTATAAAAGAGTCCTAAATCCATGGTTCCCTTTAAGTAGTGAAAAATCCTTTTCAATGCCTTTAAATGATATTCTTTAGGATTTGATTGATATCTTGCACATAAGCATACTGAAAACATTAAGTCCGGATGACTATTTGTCAAGTAAAGTAGACTTCCAATCATGCCTCTAAAAGATGTTTGATCTACTGGTTTCCCAGCTTCATCAAGATCAAGTGAATTTTAGGTACCAATGGGAGTAATTATACTCTTATTTTTGTAATATCCATACTTTTTAAGAATATATTTAATATAATTTTGTTGGGATATATAAATTACTTCTGGTTTTTGAGAAATTTGGAAACCAAGGAAAAATATTAACTCACCCATCATACTCATTTCAAACTTAGATTTCATTAGATCCGTAAAGGAATCTATTAAAGATTTCTGAGTTGAACCAAATATAATTTCATCAACATAGATTTGAACAATCAAAACATCTTTCTTATATTTCTTTATAAAATGGGTTGGATCATCATTTCCCTTAATGTAATTGTTTTGAAGCAAAAATACTATAATTCTATCATACCAAGCTCTAGAGGCTTGTTTAAGCCCCTATAAATCTTTGGTAAGTTTGAAAACATGTTAAGGATGTTTTGTATCTTCAAAACCAGGAGTTTTTTCAAAAAAAACTTCCTCTTGAACAAAACCATTAAGGAAAGCACATTTAGCATCCATTTGAAAAAGTTTGAAATTAAAAAATGTTGCAAAGGCAAGTAGAATATGAATAGATTCAAGTCTAGCTATTGGAGCATAGGTTTATTCATGGTCTATTCATTCTTGTTGATTATATCCTTTAGCAACCAATCTAGCTTTAATTATTACTATGATTCCATTTTCATCACGCTTATTTCTGAAGACCCATTTTACTTCAATAACAGAAGTTTTCTTAGGTCTTTCAACCAAGGTCTAGACTTTATTCCTTTCGAATTCATTTAGCTCATCTTGCATAGATTTTATCCAATAATCATCACATAAAGCTTCATCAGTGCTTTTAGGTTCTAATTGAGAAAGTAATGCTAGATTTTCTACTTCATTTCTTAAGGAACTTTTAGTCCTTATGGGTTTATTTAAATCACCAATGATGCTATCACTGGGATGATTCTTAAGAAACAACTAATTTGGGTTTTGTAAAACCTAATCATCAACATATGGTAGGAAATCTTCAAGGGTAAATGTCTCAGAAACATTTTCTTGAACATTTTCCTTGTCATAAGGATCTTCTATCAGGGGTTGATAATTATTTTTTGAAAACACATCAGAAGATGTAGGTTGAGGTTGTTTAAAAACAAAAGGATTAGTTCCATCAAATTTAACATGTACTATTTCTTTAATAGTACAAGTATTTTTATTAAAAACTCTATAAGCCTTAGAAGTTGTGGAGTAGCCTAAGAAAATTCCTTCATCAAATTTGGATGTGAATTTATGTAGATTATCTTTAGTATTCAGAATGAATACATTGCAACCAAATACCTTGAAGTAGGAAAGTCTAGGTTTTCTTCCATTTCATAACTCATACGGGGTTTTGTTAAAAAAAGGTCTAATAAAAACTTGATTTATAGTATAACAAGTAGTACTTACAGCTTTATCCTAAAAATGTTTGGCTATTGAATATTCACTCAACATGGTTCTTGTTATTTCTTGAAGAATTCAGTTTCTTCTTTCAACAACACCATTTTTTTAGGAGTTCTTGGTGCTAAGAAGTTATGAGTAATTCATTTTCTACTACAAAAAGTTTCAAAATTAGAATTTTGAAATTATCCTCCATGATCACTATGAATAGTTATCAAAGAAAGATTTTTCACATTTTTAACTTGGGATCTAAAAAATTTGAAATAAAAAAAAGCTTCAGATTTCTTTGCTAGAAAATAGACCCACGTAAATCTAGTGTAATCATCAACTAGGATAAATACATAATATTTTCCTCTAATACTTCTAGTTTATGTCGGACCAAAAATATCTATATGCACCAATTGTAATGAATTAGTAGTTGAGACTTCACTGACTAATTTAAAACTTTATTTTAGGTTGATTTCCATATTGACAAGGATAAAAAACTTTTGAAGAATCAAATCTAAGATTCAGTAGATCCTTAACTAGTCTTTTCTTAAAGAGTTTTCATAGGTTCCTAAGGTTACAGTGTCCTAACCTTCTATTCCATAACCAAGAATGATCTTCCATTGCACTAAGACAAGGTAGATCTTGGCTCCTAAGGTATTATAAGTTTAGTGTGTATACATTCTATTTCCTATTGGCAGAAAAAATAAACTCTTCCTTGGAATTGTGTACTAAACATTTTTCATTATTAAAATTCATAAGGAAACCTTCATCAAATAACTGACTTATGCTAATAAGGTTTTACTTAAGACCCTTAACAAATAAAACATTCGAAATCAAAGTTCTTTCAAGAAGAACAATGTTACCTATACCAATAATCTCTCCCTTAGCATTATCTCCAAAAGTTAATTTTCCTCCTTTTTTCTTGATAATATTTTCAAAGAAGTTTTTGTTACCAGTCATTTGTCGGGAACATCTAATATTTATGTACCATGTATTGTTGTTGGTACTATCTTTATTTTCCTGAAAATAAGAGTGTTAGACTTTTGAAACCCAGATTTTCTTGGATCCACAAACTTCATAAAGAAAAATTTTAGGAATCCACATTTTCTTGAAAAAATAAGCTTTATTAAAACCTAAAGACTGAGTTTTGTTTAAGGAATAATTTTTTTCCCAATGTCAACCACACTAACACTTAGTGCAGAATGAAGCACTTTGAAGAACAAAATAATTGTTACTAAAAACTGCTTTTGAATGAGTATAACCAAATCTAGAATTATTCCTTAGAGGTTGAATTTGGGAATATATCTTATCAAAGTTTTCCTTACCGAAGGTAAAGTTTGACAAACACTTCCTCAAGGAAAATATTTCTGAATTCAGTCCAATAAATAAGTTTTTATCCTCAAAAACATTAGATTTAGTACTAGAGTTAATCTCTAAAATATTTTTCTTAGAATTTACTTTTTCTAGATCCTTATAAAGTTTATCCATTTCAGAATTAACTTCCTCAAGGGTTTTTGAAATAATTTAAAAATCATAAATTTTCTTATCAAGATCTTTAGAAAGATCTGATACTTCTTTAGTAAGAATATAAATTCTAGAATTTTCCTTATCAAGCTTTTTCTTGACTTTAGAATTTTTATTCTCAAGAAGCTTAGAAAACCTATACACTTCTTCATAAGTAAGTAATGTATTATCTTCATCAGAATAAAAAACTTCATCCTAATATTCATAATATTTATTATCACTATAATTAGTATTCAAGGATACATTGGTTATGGATTCAGCATTGTGTACCTTGTCCATTAGATAATGATTTTCAATGGGTAATTTGGAAATTAAACCAAGATTCTTCTGACTAGAATATTCATACTCTGAGGATTCATCAGAAGAGTCTCCACCACTGGCACTCCATGTGTCATTATCTTTCAAAAATTTCTTATCTTTAACTTTGTAGTACTTCTTTCTATTCTTCTCAGAATAATTTTCCTTTCTATCCTTTCTCTTAAGCATAGGAAAATCTGGCCTTATATGCCCTGCTCTTTTGCGTTCATAACAAGTGACTTAAAATTCTTTCTTGTAATTTATTCCTTTCTTCTTAAATCTATACTGAAAGTATTTCTTCCCAAATATCTTGTTCATCCTTCGAGCAAGATTAGCTAGCTCATTCTCAGAATGTTCACTTTCACTTGATTTAGATAAAACAATTACTTTCTTAGATTTGGATCTTGTAACCCTTCCAGGAGTCTTGGACTTCATAGTAGTAAAGGCTACACTTCTATTACCATTATTCTTCTTATTCATATCAGCATCTATTTTCATTCTTATCCCATGTTGAAGAGGAGTTCAAAAAATCTCATCAAGAGTAATCTGAGATACTTTCCTACTCTCATCAATAGTTGTTCTCTTATATTCCCACTCATTAGGCATGATATCTATAATCTTGTCCACAAGTGCTTCATCATCTAAACCTTTCTCACCCATATATTATAAATTATTAATAATAGTCATAAACCTTTTTTATACCTTACACACTGGTTCTCCATAAAGAAATAGAAATCCATGATATTCTGCTCTAAGCATAGCTTTTCAAGTTTTTATAACCTTGGATGTACCAAAATGAGTAACCTACAACTTCTTCCAAATATAATTTGCAGCTTCACAAAAATAAATCTGACTATATATATTCTTGATCATGGAACACAGAAAATTATTGTGTACCTTGTAGTTTAGTTGATATTCTGACTTTTCTTGATTAGTAAAAGTTCTAACTTCCTTATTAGGAATCTTTTAATCTCCGGTTAGAATGACAAAGTTTTCCACTCCAGTATTGATAAAAAAAATTCTTTATACGATCTCTCCAATATTCATAATCATTCCCATCAAATATAGGTGGTCTAGTAGGATTTATATTGTCAATCGAATCAACATTCATTCCTTCCATCTAAAAGAAAATATCTTTCCACAAAACTTGTTAATAATAAAAGTTTGTAAACAAGGATAAAAATAATAAGCAAGGAAAATATTTAGAACAATGAAAATTGAGTAAGAAAACCTATATGTAAATATAAGTATTTCAGATACCTCTTCTCATACCAATTGTAGGATCAAAATATGAATGTAGATACCCAATATACAAGAGGGCAGTGAATTTTATACTTTAAAAATTCCTTTGGAAGCTTTAAAGTTGGTATAAAACTTTCATTTTTAACCTTGAGAAAAACCATGTTTAATAAAGTTAAACAAGGTAAATTCACAAGACCTCTTCTAGTTCTACAAACTTGCTTGGTTTCGGAAATATGGTTCTGGAAATGAAACTTAAGAAAAGTTTACAAGGAAAAAGATTCTACCTTAAAGCATATAGAATCTTACTAATCAGAGTATACCAGTAAAATAAAGTATAAGATAGTTATAATTTCTTTATTAATCAAAATTCAGAAAAAAAATAAACATGAAATAATACAAGTAACAAGTATGAAATCTTTTAACCCAAAGAGTAGGGTATCCAACAACCTTGGATAAAGGTCCCTTGATTTATACTTTCAAGAAATTTTGTCTTACCCACACCAGGGTAAGCCCTCGATAGGAATATTGGAGTCTGTCTTGCTATCCCTGCAAGCCCTCTAACTTCAAGGTAGTCATAATCTCTCTCTTCCTAAACAAGGAATTCCTCAAATTTTAAGGTAGTCGGCACATTTGTCTTTTTATCCCCGGAAGACCTTGATTTTACACAGCAAAAATCGAAGTCGCACGAAGCAAGATGAACAAGATGTTCAGTACGCACAAGGCATGAGAGTCTCTCTCTCTAGAAATCACTTCAGTAGCATGCAATCTCTAGAGTGATCAACCGATTCATCATATATTTTTTAGATCATTCAAATGAGCTCCTATTTATAAGAACTTATCCAATGGTCGGCTCCATCCTCCAACGGTCATATTTTTCCTTAAATCTCAGAGGGACCTGTACACATGTCACTCAAACAACGGTTAGTTAGAAATAGATCGTATAACATCATTTCATAACTAAAAAAAGGGTAAGAAAAATAAGGTTGCTCAACCAAATCCAATTTTCCGGAATCTAAGGAAAATAAAGTTTGGAGTCTAAGTAAATAAACACTTGGAGTCTAAATTTAGAGAATTCGGAATCTGAATTTAGAGGAATTCAGAGTCTGAATTTAGAGAATTTGGAATCTGAATTCAGAACTTAAAAACAAAATCCTCTATATCTAAGTATTTATAGGATTCTGAGGTTTTTAGATATGAAACTTAATTTTACACTTAGAAATAAAATGAGTTAGATTTAGAGAAATTATAACATGAACAATGAAAACAAGGTAAGGAGAAAATTTTCTTAGGGAAGGAAAATTTCCTTATTAACATAAATCTTTAGGGAAATAAAATTTGCCTTGAGATAGAGTTTTTGTGATTTTCAAAACATAAAGGAATGGAAAAGTCATAAGGAACCCTTATTTACTCAACAAAAATCCCTTAAAATGATTTGATTTCAAAGCCATTGGGAAATTTTTGGCTATTTTTCCTAAAAGAAAGAAAGAAAAATATGGTAATAAAGATGAAATAAGGAAGAAGAGATCGTGGAAGAAAAAAGGTGATAAGAATAAATCTTATTCTAAATGGAAAGATAAAAAATTCTCTAAATCCAAATGGATAAGTTTTTTGTATAAATATTATGAAGAATAATACATTGAAGGTGAATCTGAAAAGTCTACTGAGAATTCTAGATAGAATACCTTCATTAAAACAATTAAGAATAAAGAGTTTGGAACTAGTAGTTCTAAATAAGAATGAGAAACTTGATTAGAATTTCATCTAAAAGAAGAACCAAAAGAATGGTTGAGAAAGATTGGGATTATTGAGAAAGAAATCAGGTGGTTGAAAAATGAAAGTTTCTCAACGAAAAATAAAGAATGTTTTCTTGATGAGAAATTTAAGCTTTTGGAATATATTATTGACTTGGATAAATATATTGAGAAAGAAAATAATCGGAGTGAACATTTGGAAGTTAAGTTTACGGAAAAATAAGGAGAGTTGAAACTTTTCCAAAAAAACTTTCTAAAGATGAGTATAGGGTTAAAAATTTTAATAACTCTATATTTGAAGTTGGTGAAAGTTTTTTAAAGGGTAAAACTGAGAAGGATCAAAAGTTACCTTCAAATTTTGATAAGAAATATGTAATTGTTTATAATAAGAAGAAATCTGGGAAATTTATGTATGTTTCCAAGACCAAAAAAGTGGATAAGTCAAAAGTTTCTTAACATTATGAGTCTAAAAAATTTCCTACAACTTCTGGTTCCGATAAGGTTGAAAAGAAAACCAATCTAAAGAATAAGGTTTCGATTTAGAATAGAAAGGTTGGTGGTAAAAAAAATTATTATGTTAAAGATAAGAAGGTTGTTGAGAAACATTCTCACAACTCCATATAGTATGGAAGATATAGGGGTAAATATTCATTCTATGGGTATTAATGGTATTGTGGTGGATTAAAACATATAGAAAATATGTGTTGGTTTAATAAAAAATATTAAAAAATTTCCACAAATTATAGAAGGAAATGTTTGAGTGGGATTCAACCTCTCAATGGAAGAATTCTGAGAAGGTAGTTTTTAAGAAAACTAAGAAGGTTGGTGTGGAAGTTAAAAATAGATTCTAACCTATGGAAACTATTTTTGAAAGATGCGAATAATCAAAACATCTTGAAAAAGGATGTCTTGTTTTGTTACCTAAATGACAAAATTATTTTAACAATTTTCATAATCCATATGTGAAGAAAGATAAAGGTAAATAAAAATCTCTTATTGTAGAAACCACTCTCAAAGCTACAAAAGGAGAACAACCTTGGATTTTGGATAGTGATTGTTCTTCTCATATGATAGGAGACATAAAATTGTTGAATAATGTGAAAGAATTCAAAGAATTAATAGTGAAATTTTTCAATGATGAATCTCTCATAATCAAAGGAGTTAGATTATCCATCATTGGGAAAGAAAAGTTGAAATCCAAGAAATCATTGTTTTTTGATGGGATGAAACAAAACTTGCTAAGTGTTTCAAAAAAATGATGAAGGTATCAAATTAATTTTTAGAAAAGATGGTTTGTTGTGAAAAGAGAGGAATATGGAAAGATAGTTACTAGAGGCCAACATACAAAAGAAAACTTGTTCTAAGTTAGTGAGTTTCAAAACTCTTATTACTTAGGCATGGTGGAAGAGAATTGGTTATACAATAAATGGTTGGGACACATGTGTCATAGAAACATGAGAAATTTATCAAAGTGATATAGTGTTTGGGGTATCCCTGATATGTCAAGAATAAGTGATTAGTGTTGCACAATTTTTTTCATAATGGAAATATTACAAACTCTATGCATAAGAAAGTTGACATTTCATCCAAAAAAAACCCTGGGACTTATTCATTCTGATATCTGTGGGCCAATGAGAAAACAATCAACTCACAAATATAAGTACTTCATCACTTTCATTGATGAATTTACTTGCATTACTCATGTTATGTATATGAAACATAAGTCAGATTCTCTGAAAATGTTCAAAAAAATTAGGAGGAAAGTTGAGAAGGAATGTGAGTATTCAGTGAATAAGTTGAGAAAAAACAATGGTGGTGAATACAAAAATGAAAAATTTAAAATTTATCTTGAGAAGCATGGAATTCAGCATGAGTTCAGTTCACTATACACACCTCAATAAAATAGTGTTTCTAAAATGAAAAAAAAATAGAATTTTGGTTGAAATTGGGTGAACTATGTTACTTGAACATGGTCTCTCTCATTACTTTTGGATGCAATTCATGAGCACTGCTATTTATATTCAAAATCGATGTTTCTATAGGCCAACTTCATATATAACTCCATATGAAATTTTTTATGACAAATATACAAGTATGAAAGACTTAAGAGTTTTTGGGAGTCCATGCATCATAAATAATAAAGGTGAAACCTTGTAAAGTTTGAGCAGAGAGGTTAAGATAGAATTTTCTTGGATATGCTCTAGAAGAAAGAGGATATAGATGTTTCAACAAAGAGGAAAGAATATTAATTGACTCTATTGATGTGAAAGTTATCAAAAAGTTTGAGAAATATGCTAAAAAAAATTTAGATAAGAAAGATAAACAAGATGAAATAATTTCTATTAACAATTATGATAAGGATGAAAACAAGTGTAATCTTACTCGATAAGAATAATTAGACTCAGTTATTTCTAGTGATGAGGAAGAATCTTGAAAATATCATCCCAATATGAGGAAGAAAGTGGAAGCTCAAAACATTATTTTTGATCAACATAAAAAGGTTCAAACAAGAATAACATCAAATGTTATTACATATGCTTTTTTTATTCAAAAGTTGAGCTGAAAGATGTGAATGAAGCTTTTGAGCATCCAAAATGGGTTCATACTATAAATGAATAATTGGATCAAATTGAGATGAACAATACTAGGAAACTAATACCTAAATCAAATAACAAAAATGTTATTGGTACAAAGTGTGTGTTCTAGAAAAAGTTAAATGAAGATGTTGAAGTGATAAAAAACAAAGAAATATTAGTGTAAAAAGGTTACTCACAGATTGAATGAATTGATTTTGATGAGGCTTTTTCTCTAGTGGAAAGGTTAGAAATAATAAAAATCTTTCTTTCTATTGCTTCATAATGAAGTTACAAAATTTTTAAGATGGATGTGAAATCAATATTTTTGAATAGTGATATTGATGAGGAAGTTTATATTGAACGACCATGTGGCTTTGTTATTAGAAAGGCTGAAAGTTATGTGTGAAAGCTGAAGAAAGCCTTGTATAGTCTAAAAACATCTCTGAGGGAATGGTATTCCAAAATTGGACACTTGCATAATAAAGACGAGTTTTAAAAAAGGGAGGGTTGATATTAAACTGTACATCAAAGAAAGTCAAAAAAAAATTGCCATCATAATTTTTTATGTTGATAACATTATCTTTATAGGAGTGATGAATGAACTTTAGAAAGATTTGCTGAAGAAATTAAAAAGTTGTTTGAAATGTCCATGCTGGGTGAAATTAAATACTTTCTTAGGTTAAAAATCTCACAAAAGAAGAAACACATTTTTATTTCTCAAGAAAAGTATGCTAAGAAACTTCTTAAGAAGTTTGGAATAGAAAATTTGAAGCCTATTTCCACACCAATTTTAGTGAGAGACAAGTTTACTAAAGATGGATAAGTTAAATAAGTTGACTATAAAGAGTTTTAGAAGCTGGTTGGAAGTTTTTTGTATTTGACTACCTCAAGACCAAACATTGTTTATACTATTACCTTATGAGAAATATTTTAGAGTACTCCAAAAAAAATCACATCTAATGGATGGAAAAAATAATTATTAGATATATCAAAGGCACAAAAAATTTCAGAATCAGGTATGACAGATCAGGAATTATTTACTTTTTTTGGGTATTCGAATGCTTATTGGGTAAGAAATGTTGATAATAGAAGATCCACATCTAGTGGAGTTTTATTTCTAGGAAAATTTGTGTAAGTTGGCATACTAATAAACAAAACTTAGTTACTCTTAGCACATCTAAAGCTGAGTATGTTAATGGCACTCAATCCATTACTCAAATAATGTGTATAAAAACTCAATTGTAAGACTTACTTATTGAATTAAAGTTACCCTTTATCTTATCATGTGATAATCAAAGTTCTATCAACCTTGCAAGAAATATCGTACAACATTCTTGTTCAAAACATATTAATATCAAATTTTATTTCATCAAATAGAATGTGGAGAATAATTAATTGAAGCTGGAGTATATTCCTACATCATAACAAGTTTCTAACATTTTCACAAAACCTTTACCAAAGGAAGAATTTTTCAAATTGAGGTTGAACGTAGGAATCCAACCACTTTCTCATCAAGGTTGAGGTATGTGTTTTTCCCCTCTCTCATATAGTCATTGGATAGTGTTGTAAAGGGGGGTAATTTTATCATAAATCTATCCATTGATAAAACATAAACCTTTTTAAGGAATCATATATGTAGGGGGAGTTGTGGGAAAGATTTGAACTTGACATATAAGTATTTGAACTATTCTAATAGTTTTTTGGAGTGGTTTTATGAAACTTGTGATTACAGTACAGTGGAAGATATTTTTAAATAATTTAAGAAATACATGAAGAGAAGTTAAATAAGTTTCATGATTCACTACTTTTGGACAACATGGTTTTTTTGTCAATGATTATTATTTCCTATAATGAGTTAAATCATGTAGATTTAGAATTGTTGATAAGTAATTTGTACCTTGAGTTTACAAAGTTTAGTGATTTATGAACCTTAGTTGGAAAAAAAACCAAAGGGGGATATTTTTGGGACCATGTTGGCTGGAAGTTATTTTTGGAAGCTGAAATAAGTTTGTCCTAAATTTTTTTTTTATTGTCAAAGAAGAAATAAATCACTATAGTTTGTAATATCTAGTGATTAGAATGACAGTCCTAATTAGAATATCGAACTCAAAATTCTTAATAAATCCCTTTAGTTTGGGAAGAAGTTTTCTGAGAGTAAATGTTCATTGAACTCACCTTGACCCTTAAAGCTCTCTAATTCCTAGTCTACTGTGAATTCCTCATAAATATTTTTATCCCAAAGGAGTAGTGTAATGGCTAACATAGTTTTTCTTCGGATGTGGTCAATCAATTTTTCTTTCTTCATGAGATTTGTCACTTTTTTTAGATTTTTTTTAGTTTAATTAAAATGAAAACAAAAAAGAGGAATGTGGTTTTGTGTGTTATGAATTAAATAAAGTAATTTGAATAAGATAAAATAAAAGAGAGAAAAGAAAATAAATAAAAAAGAAAAAAAGTTTTATAAGGATAAATGGTTGATCCAGAGTCTGAGTTTAGTGTCTTGTTCATTGTTAATTAAATTATACTTCATTCCACTTCAATTATCAGATTATATACCATTCCTACAATCATATTACACTATTTGGAATAATATTTTAGAGATCGCTCAAGAGCCTCTCAAAGAACGTTAACAACCTACTTTATGCTTGGAGATTGAGCATAGAATACTCCTCTCCTTAGTGTGTAATATAACCCAAATCATGAGTATATCCCATGAGTCATTCAAAACCTGTAGTGCTCAAATAATACATATGCTGAGTGAAATAGAATAAGGTGTGTTAAAATTGATTTTATAGTGGAAGAAATAAGGATTTCAGTAATGTGAAGTGAAGAGAGGAAACCATCACTCAACTCCCATGCCACTCACTATCATACTTGAATTATAACAAAATAATGACCAAAATTAAATGAATGAAACTCGGGTTAAAAGAACCTTCCCCTTGGATCAAACCTCTTTTAGTTCTCTATAACCATATAGTGTGGGAGATTTATGAGGGAATAACATAAGGTGATTTCTAGGGAATAAAAGTGAAAAGGATAAGAAAGTGTTGGGACCAAGTTGGATGGAATTTTTTTTCAAGAGAAAATAAGGTTGTACTAAAAGTGTTTTTTTGTCAAAAAAAAAAGAAATCACCTCACTTTTCAAGAGTTGGAGACTGAAATCAAAATCATAATCAGAATATCAAACACAAAATACTTAAGAAATACCATCGATTTGAGAAAAAAATTGGGATAAAAGGTTCATCATACTCACCTTGGGTTTGGAATGAAAGTGTGAATAAGAATGAAGAAATTGTATCAGAGTATGAATGAATCCGATGAAAATATGATGTTTCTTTACTAATCTTGGAGTTCTCATAAATCATAAGTTTTTTGGGAAACTTTTGATACTATCCTTATGAAGGAAAGGGGTAGAACATGTGTTTTCAATTAGATTGAAGCTTGGTTGGAAGTAAAGAAGTTGCTGGAAGGATGGGAAGTTATAATACTTTCCCATGTAAGTCAGATGATGCTATGTTGATCTTAATTGTTTTTACAATCAAGAGGAGGTCATGATTACAAGTAAGAGTTAGTGAAAAAATAAAGTCAAATATTTCTAGTCTCAGTTTATCAGTGTGAGATTATCATATGCAGAATTGATTAATGTAAGTGAATTTTTGTTCAGAACCTGAGAAGATGAAGATGCAAGTTTTTAGTCAGACCAATATTCTCCAAGATAAAAATATTCATAAAAATAATTTAAAAGTTTCTGAATTCAAAATTGATAATATTGGTCTATCTGATGCAGTGTTCCACATATCATTAGTGTAATTCTGACACCGATCATCAGACACAATGATGGTTTCAAAAGTGAATCATAGGCATAATTTTTTTATTGGGAGTTGTTAGGACTAATGGAAAAGAAAATAAGTGAAGTTTATTATGACCTATGTGTATAATAAAGTCATATACTGGTCAATAGGATGAAGATCAACAATGTAGACAACCATTTTCACCAAGTTGAATTGTTTTTTTTTATGTAATTTAGGTAAAAACAAAAGAAGGACTCTGATACATTTTCAATTGGGTCAAGAGAAAAAGAATAAAAACTATTGATTTTTTTGTATCAAATGGTTCAAGAGTAGTCAGACTATATGTGGTGATGAACATCAATCTGGAGGTGACACTGATCCATTAGAGTGAAGCAAATACTGATTCACCATGCATAACCTAAAAATTGGATATAGGATCATCGGTTAGAGGAAAAGGAGAAAATGTGAACTATTAAAAATATTTAAAAAAGTGTTGTCAAGGGGGTCTTAGAGTTTAAAGAGTTTATAGAAAGTGTTTTTCAAAAAATTTTGAGGTTGATGCTGAAGTGTTGTCAAGGAAGTTCAGGAATATTTAGATGTTGTGACTTTTATTATTTAAAAATAAAGGAAATTGAAGTCTAATGAAGTACAGATAATGTTTTTGGCAAAAAAATCAATGTTTTATATCTTATAGTTGGTATAGAGCTTCGGAATGAGTATATTTTTTATCAGTTGGTACTGATCATCATAATGAGAACTATTCTATTTTTCATATGTTTAATTGGTATGGAGAAACATAATGAATATTATGTTTTTTTATATATGTCTTTATCATAATAAAGAAATTGTAATGACAATCGGAATCAGACTGAAGAATGGTTAGAAATACTAGAGCAAGCTGAAGTTGTGAGAAGATTTGAGATGGTTTGATAGGAATCAAGAAGAGTTTAAAAGCACTGAATAATTCAAAGATATATCCAAAATGAATGGTAAATCGAAGATTCAATAAACATTGTTAAGTGGAAAACTTTTTAGATTCCCACCTAAACTACATTTGGCACACCGACAAAAGGAGGAGAGTACTTTGTACTTTTTGATAGATTAGAACATTGTTCGTGTGTAGATAAATAGATAAAATCTCTAAATTTTTGAAGAGATAATGATTTTCTAGATTGAGCATTCCTGAGGAAGTTTTAAAGATATAAGAAGAAGAAGAAATAAGATCATATTTAGTGGTTACGAGATCAGACTGGGAAATCGGACTAGGGTATCAGATTGAGTATCATTATGAAGTACCGATAATTTCTTACCAGTTGTTGGGTAGGAAAGTGAATAATTATTTTGAAGATTATATTTTTGAAAGTTGACAAGGAAGCATAGTAACATTTTTTGAAGAAACTGATGAAAGTTTCTTAACATTTTTCACAAAATTGAATTACACCATTTCATACTGCTTAAAGAACATGTACTGTTGTATTGAACATAGTGATATTGAAGTGTAAGGGAATATCCTACTTGTTTTATCCACACACAAAATTTATTTCTAGTGTATTTTTTGGTATTGGATTGTTTCCATACTATACCAAGGATGTAGCTACTCTTGTTGAGTAGTGAACCTTGTAAATTCTTGTGTTCCTATAAATGTGTGATTGGTTTATTTTTCATCAAAGTGATAAATCTTTAATAAGAGTCTAAGGTTGTTTCAAAATAAATGAAACTTAAAAGAAAAAAATATCAATAATTCACCCCCCCCCCTTCTCAGTGATACATTGATCCTGACTTGTAAATCTCATAAAGTAGAAGAAAACACTTAAATTTGGAAAAAAAGAGAGTAAAATAATAAAATTCAGCAGCCAACATGGTATTTAGGTAAAATAATAATAGAAAAATCCCTGCATTCCCCTTTTTCCTTTTAATATAGATAACAAACATCCATGAAATTATAAGAATAAAATGAATATTATACCAAGAAGGTTCATCTCCACCTCCATCTTTCTCTACATAGAAAACCCTCATCATCTTCATTAAATAACCACGAAAAAAATAGTTTTGAGAATAATCAGTTATTCAACTTATCTATATTGTGGCATAGTAGAAATATGGTGTTCTTGGAGTTCCCGTTGTAGGTGCAGCATAGGTTGAGATAAATACATGAAATATCTAGAATCAATCATAATTTTTTCTGTACTAATATGGGTTTTCATCATTGGGTTGGGATTTATTCAGCTGGTGTTTCAAGTTAGAACTGTAAGTGGGCTTAATTACTTCTAAAATTAGATGAAAGATATGGATTTGGTGAGGTCTTTGTGTCTTGGATCTATGAGAATTGTTTTTTAAATAAGCATTTGAAATTCTAGAAGGAGAAATTTAGGGATCAGAATTCATAACCAATGGAGGTAGTGACACCGAAACTAGGGGTTCAGAACCAAACAGCAACAGTGGCACCATTCTGGGTGTAAATGTTTGTAAGGTATGGTGGATGAGTTCCAAACACTAATTAGTTCATTGTAAAATGTTGACAGAGTCAGTGTGTTGGTGGGTAGCTAGCAATTTCCTTGATCGAGTATTGGACAAACACAAAGATCATAAGGCATTGAAACCAAATGAACTGAAAGGGCTGCTAGGGAGATCATTTATAAATAGATTGGCTTGGTCTACTTTCTTGATTTTGGATGGTTGTCATTATTCTTTGGATTGAATATAAATTTTCTTTTATAATTTCTCCAAGGTAGTATTCTAGATTGGGAACTTTTAACTCAATGAGGTCTTTCCCTTATTCTTATCTTCTTTTAAAGTTCTATTGTTTCTATGGAGTAGAACTTGTTATGAACCACACATATTCCTAGTGTTCTATATTAAGTGTTCTCTTTCTATTTTTCTTCGTTCTACTTTGGGAGTGAGCTGAGGGTTCTGTTGAGTGATGATTCAGTGTGTGGATGGGGAATGAAGCTTCTAAGTTTGGATGCAATGAGTCATGTGTCGATTATTTTGGGTATTTTGGAAACCTTTTTTCACATTTTAGGTTCAATAAGTGGTTTTAGATTGAGGGTTTTCAGCACAAAAAATGATATTAGAAATTGGTGTAGAGATCAGTTGTATAACCTGATTGGTGACTCCCATGAAGTTTGATTATTATCCTTTATACCTTTTTTTCAAAGGGAGTTGTGATTCTTAAGGATGATTTTCTAAGAGGTGAAGGTTTGACTTGACTTTTTTGACTAATCAGATTTTGGATTTCAGAGGATGAATGCATAGAATTATATGTTTTATAGATATTTAGAGATTTTATTCATAAGGATCAAGTCAGAAGCAATAGAAAATTGAGAGTGGGAAATACTCGAACAGAATGCACTATGTGTGATTCAGATGATGTTGTCCCTAGTGGTGTACAAACTATACTGAGTGGGTGTAGTCGAGTTACATAAGATATATGGATGGGTTGGATTAATTTGGGTCTGGTCAGGATTAGGTTGGGTTGGGTCACGAGTTGGAAAAATAATGAACCAACAATTAATCCTTAATTTATTTTCCTCTAGGGGTTGGGCACTTTGCTTTCCTCTTATCACCCCTTGGATGATAGAAATGTCTTGGACATTACAAGTAATGTTAATTGAATTTAATAGTTACCTATAATGTTTTATTTATTTTTCAACCTATAAAATGTATAAATAAAATACCTTTAATGCTAAAATAAATTCAATAGATATTAATTGATTTTTTTTATTTGAATTTTTTGGCTAATATAAATGTTTATTGATTTTTTTAGATGCATTTTTATTCAAATTTACATTTTTTTTGTTGTTTGATACAAATTATATGTCATTTTATAGTCCATATCTAATTTATTTATCCATTATAGGTAATGTTTCATTGGTTATTAAAAATGGATTAGGTGCTCCATGTGATGATGTATTTCATGGTTTTTTTAACCAATTTTTTTTACAATTTTTAATTAAAGTTAACGGGGATTGTTATTCTATCTGTATTTAAAAGATTTTTAATTTTTTAAAATTTTTTAGTTTTAATTTAATTGATAGTTGTATAGTTTTTATGGTATTATATCCTATAATTTTTCTTTACCTACTCTAATAGATCTGATTGGACCCAACCCAACCCACCTCAGGTTGGATCGGGTCAAGTTAGGTCATTACAAAAGATGTTTATAACCCAACTTGATCCGACCAAACCCAAAAAAATTAATTGGGTTGAGTGAAAATTTTAACCATATCCAACCCGACCCAACCCATATACACCCCTAGCTGTCTCAAAATGTGGCCTTCAATATCTAGGAGGTGAATACCACTATGGAATTAATGTCCTGGCTAGATAGTATGTATGAGATGATGGCCACAATGAACAAGGTAATATTTTTGTAGAGACTTTTTAGTATGAAGATGTCAAAAGGAAGGTCGATGGGAGATCATGTCAATGATTTCAATGTGATTTGGATCTAGTTAGAATCAGTGGGCATTATGTTCATAGGGGTATTGTTGGTGTTGATCCTTTTGTAATTTCTTCTAGTATCATGAGATTTGATTGTTACCATGGTGATAATTTCCCACTATAAGGATAACTAACTATTCAAGGAGATCTGGGATATTATTCTAAATAAAGAGATCTAGGGGAAGGAAGGATTAGATGCTAATAAAACTTATTTCAATTTGGTATTAATGGTATGTTACATTCAAAGGAAAAGATATAAGAAGGGTGATGGTAGAAGAGAAAGGAGCTGAGGAAATTGGTTGGCCCTATTGATTCTACATGTTGGTATAATGAAAAGAAAAGACATTTATAGAATGAATTTCAGGAGAGATGATTCGATTCTGAAAATTATGCTACCATTTTATCTATAAACTTCATAGATTTGGAATACAACACTATATTTCTTAGTCATGCATGATTGTTGGAGTCATGGATTCCTGACTCATGGGATTTATTTCACTCAATGTATGATAAGGGGTTCATGGTAAAATTTATTTCCATAGGATTAAATAAGTCTTACCTTATTAATGGATAAGTTCTCAAGATTTCTAGAAAAGTATATGTGAAATTAAGAATGAAGAATGAATGCATGCTCAAATTGTAGGGTGTTCATTACATACCAGGATTTTGGAAAAGCTTGATTTTGGTAGGTCAGCTAGATGATAGGGGTTCTATATGGCATTTAGTGATGGTGTGTGGAAAATCACACAAGGCTCCATGTTAGCAGATCATGGTTTTAAGGACAAATAATTGTATCATACTAGAAGTTATGAAGGAACAATGAAAATCAATATTTGAAAAAATGATATTTTTATCAGTGAAAATTCAATTTGTTCACTTTCCTATCACTTTTTATTTCCTTTCAATCTTAAATGATTAATGTTATTAATCATATTCATTAATTATATTTTAATGGTTCAATGAAAATTAACGGATTCATGTCGATGTATAAGTATTAAATTCATCACATGTTTTTTAATTATTATATGTTCAGTATGTATTGTATGATAGAATTTTGGAGTCTAGGGATCCCACTTGGTTTAATTTATCTAGGTATTGAAATAGTATATGTAATCATTCATTGGTTTTATATAATATCTAATGTATAATTTCTTCAATTTTTCTTCATGTTTAACTAAGATTGAATGCATTATTAGTATGTGAAATATTTTATATAATGATTTAACCACTCATAGACTATATTTTGGAATTAATGAGAAGTTGTATCCCTCAAATGTGGGAATTTGTGACTATTTGAGTGTCATCATTCATTGAGCAATTTGATAAGAATCATAAGCTTGATAATATGGAAAATCATACATTGTAATATGAATTGTTTTCGATATTTTGGTTTCCATTAATTCATTATATTATTATTTTAAAATTTAGGTTCTAAATCATGTATTTGAAAAAAAAAATCCTTTTTTTTCTTCAAAAATTAAAATATGCCACAATTTTATAAATAATACATAAATATTTTTAAATTGAATAGTATGTTTTTTGGGGTCTAAATTCATATATTTTATTTTTATATATATTTAAACATAAATATTTTAAAATATAGACAATGTTAAATTTTTTAAAAAAACTTATAAGTACACTTTGATGATTGTTTTAAACCATATGTCAAACTCAAATGACAATTTTTAAGAATAAATACTTCAATAATTTGATGTGAAACCATTCTAAGTGATGTACTTTTAATTAATTGGTCAAAGTACATCTTAAAAAATAATTAAGGTGTTGGATGTCATGAGATATCCCATTAATGAGTTAAAGGAAACTTCCTATATAAATCAACCAAATAAACCCTTTATTTATCTTATTGAGTCCCAAAGAAAATTTAACACCATGAAATATATATTTATATTATTTATAAATGAGGAAATAGATTTTTTTCCAATTGGCATGAAACGTATTCGAAGTCAATGAATGAGACAACAAATTAAATTAGGGTTGGTTAGGATAATAAAGTTAAGACTTGTATTCTAAATCCATGCTTCACACATTCATAAAGTCTAAATCTTTGTCTGGTTTCAATGTACTATAAGTTTTAAAAGTTAGCATTAGTTTTAATAATTTTGATATTTTGATTTTAAGAGAATCAGTAGATTTATTATTTTTGACTATTGAACTATAAATGGTTATTATCATTGTATCTTTTGGAACATTAATGATTCATGAATCAATTATATAATATACATGATGTTGTTTTATCTCTATCATATGAGTAACATTTTTATTATTGATGCACTTAAGTGAATGTGTAATTTTCATTCTTTTATGCATATTGAGTTTGGATGTTTGGATAAATTATTATGATTTTACAACCTAAACATGTTTTGATATTTTTAATTTAGTATTCAAAGAAAGGAACATGGTGATATGGTATGAACTAGGAAATTTGGATGGAAAAGTTTTTAATGGAACTCACTTTTTTGGCTAACTTTAAAGATGGGTGTAATATTGTCATCAAATGAAGGAACGTGAATATATGGCTTGAACCAAACAATTTGGATGGAAATCAGAGGCTTTTGGACCCTTTTTTCATGGTTCATGGTCACTAATGAGTCACTCAAACCAAGCACTCCAACTCAGATGACCATGTGGAGCTAGGAGCCTCAAGACAAAACCTACCACATAGCTTTCTAAATCATGAGGATCCTCCAAGAAACCATGTGGTGTGTACTGGTAAGGAGGAAGTGGCTTTCGCATGGTCTCCGTACAGTTAACCAAACCATGAAGACTGGCCTAGGAAACAGTGCACCTCATTTCACCAAGACAAAACCCTATGCATGTCTTGTGAATGGTTTACCAAACCGTGCACCTTAACCATGTGAAGGTCAACAGGCTGCCACCCACTTCTCATCTACCCCTCCTAACCACCATTTATCCTATTATTTGGACCCCTAACCACCCTTGGACATTGGGGGACCACTAATTAATGCTTGGGGGACTATTTTTGGGAGACATCATCATCTGGAGGCAATTCATCTTAGGATGAAGGGAGCTTGAAACTCATTATAGGAAATTTTTAGTAGATTTCTCTTGTGGTTGCTTGGTGTTTTACCTTTCTTTCTCATTTGCAATGAACACTTTAGGTATTAAGAGCTTATTTCTTCCATTTATTCAATGAGCGGATAATTCACTTTATATGTTGGGTTTGTAGACAATGTAGATTCATTGATAATTAATTTTACTTGTTATGTTTGTGTTGGTTCATTATGCCTCTCATAAGTTCTCTTGTAATCTCTTTCTTTATCTTGTTGGAAACTCTGTATTGGATCTAGAACATAGTTTCTAGGAATATCTAGAGGAATTAAAATAATTGATCCCATGATCATTGGGAGCATTTTTCATCTCAAAATGGGGTTGTTTTCATAAATTTTATAAAAAACAATTCTCTGACCAAGAAGTTGATTTCTATGAACTTAATCGGAACTCACCAGATCAAGGGAGTTTCATTACATTTGAAACCCTGAGATGTGAATTAATTTGAATAGCACAACATGATAAGAAAATTGATTTTTGACTATCTTCATAACCATCCACAGCCCCAACACATTTCTTCTATTTATTTTTTAAAACAGTTTCTACATCTTCTTATTTTAAGTAAATTGTTAAAGAATTTGAAGAGTTAATCATTCAACCCTCTAAAACAACTCTCAAATACCCAATATATCTACTCTACATTTATAAACCCTTTATTTAATTAATCACAAATCAAATAACAGAAAACTTTCAATCTCCATGTGGATTAACCCCATACATACACTATACTAGTTGTGAATCATTGGTAATTGAATTAGAGCCACTAAACGTAATACTTCAGTTGGAACAACACCAAATTATGGCACTATTTTAAAAGAGTTATTAAATGGTGTTGTTATTTCATTTTTGATTTTTTATTAATTAAGTGAAGACAAAAATTATAAATTCTAAAAAATATACTCTTAATCCCATTTATATTTTGGTTATATTTGGTTTTCTCTTTTACGCTTGGTGTCTTGTTCAATGTTGTGCAAGACCATAGGTGAATGAGCAGCCAGATTACTCATTCTAAGTGCACTGAGTTAGTGGAGATACTACCATTTGACCCCAAAATTGAATGAACCATCTTCAAGAGATGTCAATAACTTATGAGAGAACACAACTAGAACACCCCCATGGAGAATATGGAAGAGTAAGAACCAGATATAGTCCTAGGAGTTGGACAACATTTTTCACTTGATGGGAATCAGAACTAACAGCTCGCCACTAATGGTGAACCAAACTAGACTCTTCCATCCCACTTTATGGAATATGTGCCCTAGAATAATCAATGACCACATGCTCAATTTTTACCAGGATATTTCCATCAACAATGGTATAAATATCTTCCCCCATAATGGTTATTGTATATGCCTCAAAATCAACGACCCTATATTTCACAAGTGCAGTAGTATATGCCTCTACCTCCTCAAGAACAAGAATCTCAATGTCGTACTCTTATGGAGTATGGATTACCATCAATCCATGGAGTGGATACAGGCATTGTTAGGCCACTAGTTTAGGACCAAAAATTCTAGATCAAGCTCGCCAACATGAAACACATCCAAAATATGGTCTAGTTTGGGTGAATTCCAAATGAGGAACCCAATTCCCATCTCTCTAATTTTCTGAAGATATGTGACACATTCCGTTAACATAGAGTGTTGGAGGATGCAATTAGACTCCATTTATTTCCCTTACCATTAAGGGAAAAAGAAAAATATATATATTAAAGGGTCTCCCCAATGCTCTATCCTCACTTGGGAGGCATTGTATCAAGCCTTTCTATCCAAATATTTTCCTACCTCAACGATGGTGATGTTAATAAATCAGATTCACAACTTTTAACAGCATGAGTCAGAGTCTTTGTATGAGTCATGGGATCATTTCAAGGAAATATTGAGGAAATATCCACATCATGGGATCCCTCTATGGATAAAAGTTAAAACCTTTTATGGTGGCCTTATGATGAACACCAAATTTGTGGTGGATGCAGCTACTGGAGGAACAGTAATGAGAAAATCTCCTGGATAACTATTTGAACTTTTGAAGGATATGTTAGTCAATAGCTTCCAATGGAATTATGAGCAAGGAAATCAGAAGATATTTATTCACAACATTGATTCCACTATGATTCTTACTTCTTAACTTGATTTCATTTCAAATAAAATTAATGCATTGAATTTGAAAACAATGTCACAAGTTCAAGCAGTAAATCATCCAGCTTGCAGCGAATGTGGTGACAACCATGTCATGGGTGAATTTCCAAGGTTAAGAGTCATCCCCTCAACAAGTGAAGTAAGTTATGTTTCTCAGAACCATGGTCCAAAAATGTTCCCTCAATACCAAAAATCAGTGTGGAAAGATAATGTGAATACGGGTTGGAGACAATAGCAAAAAAATTCTTAGCCTCAACTCTAGAAGACACATGGTTATGGAAAATAGTAGTACCAAAATCCATATACAAGACAAAAATGGGGAAATCAATATAAATAGGTTTCATATCAATAGAAAGGTTATCAAAACCCTCATCCAACACAACCTCCTAGACAACCACAATAGTAACAAGTCATTCAGCAACAATGTCAATAAGAAAAACCATCAAAGTTAGAAGATATGATGTCTAAATTCATCACCACTACTGAAACTAGGTTCCAAAATCAAGAAAAATCTATTCAAATTCTTGGGAATCAGATTGGATAGCTAGCTAATCAACTCTCTACAAGTCAACTTGGCACAATACTAGGCCACACAGAAAAAAAAACCCTTGGGAGGAGGCAAATGTAATAATATGGAGGAGTGGGAAGGAGATTCCTCATCAAGTGGTTACAAAGTAAGGAGAAGGTGAATCTAAAAATAAAAATAAACATGCACCTTATTTGGAAAAATAATCTAAAATAGAGGATTTTTTCCCACCAAAAGAGACATCAAAAGGGAAGGGTCTTATGCATGATAAATAAAAGGTAGTGGTAAATCCTTATAAACCCACCTTTACCTTTTTGAAATGAATGAAAACGAGAAAACTAGACCAATAGTTTGGAATATTCATGGAGGTTTTCAAGAAAACCACATCAATATACCCTTTTTGGAGGAATTGAATCAAATACTCACATAAAAAAAGTTCTTGAAAGAGATCCTCTCAAACAAAAGTAATGTGGAGGATTTTGGTACTATCCCTCTCAATAAGAAGTGTTTGACGATGGTACAACATTCAATTCCTCCCAAACTATAAGATCCTAGAAGCTTCTTTATACCATGCACAATCGGATCATGTGAGTTTGTAAAGGAACTTTGTGGCTTGGGGGATAGTGTGAATTTAATTCCTTTTGGTGTTTTCAATAATCTAGGAATGAATGAATTAAAGCCTACTCATGTGGCCCCACAACTGGATGATCACTTTATCAAATACCCAAAAGGGATTCTTGGAGATGTGTTGGTGAAGGTTGGGTTATTAATTCTCTCAACCGACTTTATTATCCTTGACATGGAGGAAGTTTTAGGTGTGCCACTAATTTTTGGGATACCCTTCCTAGATATAGGTAAAGTTTTGATTAATGTCCATCAAGGTGAATTAATCTTCAAATTGGGGGATGAAATAGTGTCCTATAATGTACTAAAGGCTATTAAACAAGCCTCATTTGTAGATAATGAGGAATGTTGCGACTTATCAATAGTTTAAGATCATGTTGACTATCCATAAATTGATTTGAGTTGTTTTTCCTCTATCAATGAGCTGAATTCAGTGGATATCCAATCCAAGCATGAACTATAAGAGCTTCAGTATATTTCAGTCTAGGTTGGTCACTATTGGAAGCAAGCGGTAATTCCAAAAAGTTTGGGAAGAGAATAATTTTAACCTATCATAAATTTGGTTCTTAAGGCTCCACTACTCAAAATGAAGCCTCTTCCATCATCCTGAAATTAGGGGTATTTGGTTGAAAATGATACACTGCTTGTTATTCTCAATGTATCCCTCACACAAGAGTAAGAGGATGCTCTTTTATAGGTTCTTAAAAGAAGGAATAAAGATTTTGGTTGGATGGTGGATAACCTTAATGGAATCATCACAACCATTTATACCCACAAGATACTTCTAGAAGAGTGAGAAAAATCATCCCGACAACCACAATGATAGTTAAATCCTCCAATGAAGTAGGTTGTAAAAAGAGAAGTGATCAAGTTACTAGATGGTGGAATTATATACCTGATTTCTGACAGTCTGCGGTCCAACCCTTTGAAAGTGGTTCCAAAAAGGGTGTATTGATGTGATATCCAATAATAATAATGAGTTAATCCTAACTCAGACTATTACAGTATGGAGGGTGTGTGTTGATTACAGAAAGATGAATGATTCCACAATGAAGGACCACTCCCTACTCCCATTCATGGATCAGATGTTTAAGCAATTTGCAGGGCATGAATTTTACTACTTCTTATATGGTTATTCAGGATATAACCAAATTTATATGTCCCTTGAAGATCAAGATAATATCACCTTCACATGCCCATACAGAACATTTTCCTACCGTCATATGTCATTTGGTATGTGTAATGATCCAAACACCTTTCAACGATGTATGTTATCTATATTCCATGACATGGTTGATTAGATTCTAGAAGTTTTCATGGATAAATTCTATGTCTATGGGAATTAATTTTAAACATGCTTGAAACACTTATAAATGGTACTAGAACGGTGTGAGCAGACAAATATGGTTTTAAATTGTGAGAAATTCCATTTTATGGTACAAAATGGTATTATCTTAGGCCACCGGATATCCAATAAGGTAATTAAAGTAGATCTTTCAAAGATAGATGTGATAGAAAATATTCCCATTCCACTTCTGTCTATGAAATATGGATATTTCTTGGGCATGCAGGATTTTATTGAAGGTTTTTGTGGGATTTTTCAAAGATAGCTCGACTATTAACTAATATTCTTTCAAAGGATGCTATCTTTGAATTCAATGAAGCCTACATTGGGGAATTTTAGATTTTGAAATAGAGATTGGTGGAAGCTATGATCATGATTGCTATGAATTGGTTTGAGCAGTTTGAGCTTATTTTTTATGCTAGCGACTATGTTGTGGGGGCAGTTCTTGGGCATTGGCTTAATCAAATATTCCAACATGTCTACTATTCTAGACATGGTTTGAACGAAGCTCAAATTAATTACACCACCACAAAAAAAATGTTGTTGGTGGTCTTTTCATTTGATATATTTAGGTCTTACTTGGTTTTGTCCAAATTCATTGTTTATACCGATCATGAAGCACTCAAATACTTGTTAAACAAGAAAGATGCAAACCCACAGTCGATCCACTGGGTGTTACTTCTTCAATAATTTGACTTGGAAATTCATGATAATAAGGGAAGTGAGAAATTGGTTGTTGATCATCTCTACCACTTGGAGTTTCCCCATTTGGAGAAAGAAGAAGATAGAGAAATCAAGGGATATTTTTTAGATGAACACCTATTCTCAGTAGTCGCTACACCTCATCCATGGTTCATTGACATTGCCAATTATTTATCCATGAGAGTGATTCATCTTGATCTTTCTTACCAACAAAGAAAGTGTTTTCAGTAAGAAGTGAAAAAATATTCTAGGAAGATACACTAATATTTCAATCATTTGGATATGGAATTATTCATCAATGCAACCCCAAGGATGAAATCATTGGAATTCTGGAATTTTTTTCATTCATCTCCTTCCAGAGCGCATCATGGGCTGGACTGCACAATAGCAAAGATCTTACAATCTGGATCTTTCTATCCAACCATCCATAAATATGCTTAATATTTTATGGCACAGTGTGATAAGTTACAGTGGATAAGAAATATTGGGTGTGGAGTTGAGATGCCTCAACACACTATCCTTGAAGTTGAAATCTGGGGTATTGACTTCATGGGACCATTTTCACCATCGTATGGAAATGCATACATTCTGGTATGTGTGGATTATATTTTCAAATGGGCGTAATCTTCTTCCACATCCTACAACATGGAGAAGGTCATCATCAATTTTATAAAGAAGCACATATTCAACCAGTTCGGTGTTCCTCAAGTCCTCATTAGTGACGAGGGGACACATTTTGATAATGACATGATGAGTATCATTATCACAAAATACGGGGTGAATTACCACATAGGGACACCATACCACCTACAATATTGTGGCCAAGTTGAAGTTTCTAACCACAAACTTAAACATATCCTAGAAAATATAGTGGGAGAATCAAGAAAGGATTAGTCTAAAAATCTAGATGATTCTTTATGGTCCTACTGGACTACTTTTAAAACTCTTTTGGGCATGTCCCCATTCATATTGGTCTATGTAAATCCTTGTCACTTACCTGTAGAGCTTGAATATAAAGAAAACTAGGTTGTTAAGTATTTGAAATGTTATTTGAAGGCTGTTGAAGAGAAATATAAATTATAATTGTTCGAGTTTTATGAAATCTGGTAAGAATATTATGAAAATTTCAAGCTTTACATAAAGAAGATAAAGGTGGTTCATGACCACCTAATCTCTCAAAAAACCTTCCATCCCCATGATCAAGTATTGTTATTCAACTCACAGTTACGATTTTTTCTAGGAAAGTTGAAGTCTCAGTGGTCAGGACCTCCAAAGTGGTCAAAGTTTTCCATCATGGTGCGATGGAAGTTTCTAGCGAAGATGGATAAACTTTCAAAGTGAACGGGAAATGCCTCAAATCATACTTACAAATGGAGGATATTGTGGGCATGTTATCCACCATGAAATTCAGGTAACAAGAGGCCTAGGTATGTCAATATCAAGACAATAAACGTTGCACTGACCTAGAGGTAACCCAGCATTTCAAAAACTTTATCACAATAATTTTTTGTTTGTGTGTGCTTAGGGGAGCATGTTAGTGTGTTTTTTTCAATTTTTGAGTGTTTTAGTGGTAGATATATTATTGAATACTTATTATAATAAACTTAAACATCCCATGTAAATCTAAAATCATATTTTAAAAATAATTGGGGAACAAATGTTTTAGTTTTAAAGGGTTTCATTTCACTCAAATGGGGAGAAAATTCAAAAAAAAACAAGAAAGAGGCACATGCATAGTTAGCGCATAGTTAAACAAACCATTCCCAATAACCATGTGCAATAAATACCATATTTCATAGGCATATACATCGGTGTTTCACAGTTAACCAAACCATGTGAATCCTTTAGGAAACTGTGTAGGAGGGCAACCACATTCCAGTAGCATATGCATAGTTACCGCATGGTTTGATAAATCGTGTGATGTAATCATGCACCATTTAAAATTCCCAAAAAAATTAAAACCTAAAAATAAATCTACCCAAATTTCACTCCCCAAAATTTTGTGCCTCCTCCTCCCAATCATGCATAGTTCCCTCCTCTTCCTCTTCTTCAACCTCCAAACCCTTCCTCCTCTTCCATCAGATCTCACTCAAAGGTAAGCTTCTCCCTCCTCTGCTTCTTCTTTCCCTTCTTTTTATTCCTCTTCTCCTTCATTGTTTCTTTTTCCCTTATCTTATTTTCTTAAGGTTAGCCACATAATTTTACCCCACCCCCTTTTTCAGATTTTGTTTTTTTATTAAATCATGGGTTTTCTTCACCCTTCTTTACACCCATTCTTCTCAAAACCTCCCACCGCACACTTGCACAATCAAAATTTTTCAAAAACCCAAATCTCATGCACTATTTTTCTAGATTTGTGGTTTTAAATAGGTTATTTAGGTTTTTCATATTAAGAAATCAATTTTCTATCTATAATTTTTGTCAAATGTGAATTTTATATGTGTTTCCTTCCACTACCTGCTGGACAACAAACTCAACCCCATGGCCTCATCAAAACATTTTTGTGCATCTGGCTCCACAAACCCCCTTAGTCCACACCTAAAATTTAGTAAAAAATAGAAGAATAAGTGATACTAAGTGTTAGTCACTCGTGAGGTTAATACCCATCACTTCTTTATACCACAACATCTTGAGGCCTTGGGTATTTCAGATGAGTTATAAAGGTTGATTTCCTATGGGCACCTCACCCAGGCACTTGTTGTGCACCAACCAACCTTTAAGGAACTAGTATTGGAATTTTCTTCCACCTTTTAATTCCATGATAGATATATATATGATGAGTAGATCTACTTGAGAGAGGATGAAGGTGATGTCACATTCTTCCTTATGAACCATCGCTTTAGCTTTTGGCTGAGTGAATTTGCCACATTTTTTGGGGTATATAATCAAAATTATGTTCAGATCATTGAGTATTCTGAGGCAACTTGAGAATGGGATCATGTGGCTGCTAGAGAATTTTAGGCTACTGTTTCCCAGCCCGGATATCTCTATATCCCAGATACTTCCATGGCTTCCTATCTCCTGAACCCCATCGATCACATTTTACACTAGATCATTACCACTTGTTTCATAGCCCGGTCAGACAGTGAAGGCAACATCAGCCTTCGATATTTGTTCATCCTCCACTCCATGATTACCGACACTCTAATTAACATCACCTTAATCTTCACATAGTACCTTCAACATATGTTCTCCAAACCAAAGGGAGACATTTTTTGTGTTCCTTTCATCACTCTCCTTGTTGAACACCTTGACGTTGAATTTGATGAGGATGCCTTCCTTGAGCTGAAACTGGCCCTTCCTTTTGATCTAACCATGGTACGTCTCACACGCATGATAGAATTTGATGGTATCCAGTACTATTTTAGAGTCCAACAAGAAAAATCCTAGACTAAATCCCAAAACACCTCATCACACCCTGATTCCTCCCACCACTCCTCCTCACATGTAGAGGACTACCGACCCCTAACTCCAACAACCTCTATGAAGCCTCTACCTTACTCAGCCTATTCCATATTCCGCCACCTTGAGGGAATCCCATATGGTGACCCAAATATCAACTAGAAGTGGTAGAAAGATACTTATTCTATGTTCTATTAGTAGGTTGAGGCCACTCAATGACAGATGGTGGGAATCAGCATGCACGATCTCCCTACACCCGATCTATACCATCCCCTTCCTAGCCGGCCCCACAACATGTATAGAAATTCCCCTTTTCACCTAGATCCTTCATGGGGATCATATTCTCCAGTGTACCCATTAGTAGCACCTCCTACCGAAGGTATTGACTCTGATCTGGCCCCAACAAATTCCTCATGGGTTGAGGCATCCCACGCTCAGTTTTGAGATCTATTTGGATTTGATCCCTCTAAGGGTTGGCATTGATTTCCTTGTCTATTTGGATTAAACTAATTGATATTTTGTGACTTTGTTTTTGAAATTACATTCTCTATGAATGTTGATTTCTATTTTATGAATGGTGTGATTGTGTGCTCCCTTTTCTCATTCTACTTGTTGCTGCTAGACTGTTATTACTTCACTTTTTATGGTTTCATTGTCAAGAAAATAGGTGGATCATTATTTTAGAATGAGGACACTCTTCCAATAGGTGGTCTATCACACACCAATTTATAATCCTTCCTCCACCTTTTTCTAGGGGAGTTTTCCTATTCTGATTCCACTTTCTTTCCTTTCATTGTTTCTCCCTCCCCTTGCATATAATTTCATCACCCACCCTTCTCCAACTTACCACATTCAAGGGGGGTTGTTCTTGGTTTTAAGTGTTGGGGAGGGTGCCCACTTTTGGCACCCCATTCTCTCATTGCCTTGACATTACCTAAAATAACATGTTTTTCTTAAGGACTTATATAGGGTTGTTGTAGATGTCACACAATTATATCAACTAGGTAAAAATGGATTTTTGAGACTTATTTTTAAAATTCCTCATATGTATGGATTGATAAGATCATTTTTAATGTGAATAAGCATTGGAATTCTTGAAGAGAGACCTTTAAGTATTCATTCATAAAAAAAAATTAAAAATTAACATTGTGATGGAGTAGTTTAAATTAAGGAACACCTTAAAATAGAAATTGATTTATGCATAAAGGGAAGTGAAGTATAGAAATTGTTGATGTCACGCTAGTGGTTATTACGCGGTCTTAATTTTATGAATTCTTGACTTTACCTCTTACTTAATAATGTTTATACATGGAAAAATTGGGCCCCAATTTCAATGCTATTATCTCACCCCAATGAAAACATTGTGAGACAGGAAAAGGCATGCCTAAATTTGTTGATGACCTTTCATCATTCTTCAAAGTAGAAAGTAAATGAGTTTGTGTGACCTATAAAAGTGGTAGCCTGCCATTTAGCGATGATGAAATCTTTACTTAACCTACATAATTTTATGATGAGATGGAAATGGAAGTTGGAACTTTCTTTGAATAAAGAAGGAAATTTTCAGTTTTAAACAGCAATGATTTAAGAATGAATATTTGGAAGTTTTGAATTGAGCTCACTTTGTTGGATAACTTTAAATATGGGTAAGTCATGAAGAATTCATGTAGGACTTTAAATAAATTTTCATCCAAAGATTAAATTAATTTTTTTGATTTAATATATGAAATTTCTACCTATTTTTTTGGTGATCCCTTTGAAGTGATTTTCTAGGAATTTTTTTGAGGACAAACAATCGATCAAGTATGGGGGAGTTTGATGCACTTAAGTCCATATGGAATTTCCATTATTTTATGAATATTGAAATTGGTTGTTTAGATAAATCATTATGATTTTACAACCTAAACATGTTTTGATAGGTGTAACTTAGTCATCAAAGGAAGGAACATGAAGATTTGGCATGAACAGGGAAATCCGGATGGAAAAGTTTTGAATTGATCTCACTTTGTTGGCTAACTTAAAAGATGGGTGTAATTTAGTCATCAAAGGAAGGAACATGAAGATATGGAAAGAACTGGGCAATTCATATGGAAATCGGAGGCTTTTGGACCCTTTTTTTGTGGTGTATGGTCACTACCGAGTCACTCAAACCGATCAACCCAACTCAGATGACCAAGTAGATCTAGGGGCCTCAAGAAAGAACCCCCCACATGGTCTCCACACGGTTTGCTAAACTGTGCAGATCTTCCAGGAAATCGTGTGGGGTTTACTGGTCAGGATTTTGTGGCTTCCACATAGTCTCCACAGTGTTAACTAAACCATGTAGACCATCCCAGAAAACCATGCACCAAATTTCACCAAGAAAGAACCTTACACACAGCTTGCGCATGGTTTACCAAATAGTGCATCTTAACAGTGCGGAGGTCAACTGGATACCACCCACTTCTCATATACCCCTCCTAACCACCATTTGACCCGGTATTTGGACCCCTTGGACATTGGGGGGTGGATAATTAATTATTGGGGGACTATTTTTGGGAGACATCATCATCTGGAGGTAATTCATCTTGGGAGGAAGGGAGCTTGAAACTCATTCTAGGCAATTTTTGGGAGATTTCTCTTGTGGTTAATTAATATTTTACCTTTCTTTCTCAACTATAATGAACACTCCAGGTATTAAGGGATTTTTTTCATCATTTCTTCAATGAGTATCTAATTCCCTTTATGTGTTGTGGCTATGGACAATGTAGATATGCTGGTAATTAATTTTACTTGTGTTCATGTTGGTTCAATCTACCGCTCATAATTTCTCCTGTAATCCATTTCTTTATCTAGTTGGAAACTCCGTATCAGATCAAGAATAGAGTTTCTAGGGATCTCTAGGGGAATTATAACAAATAATACCATGATCATTGGGTGCATTTTTCATCTCAAAAGGGGGTTGTTTTCATGAAGTTTATAAAAACCAATTCTCAGACCAAGAAGTTGATTTCTATTAACTTAATCGGAACTCGCCAGATCAAGAGAGTTCCATTACATTTGAAACCTAGATATGTAAATTATTATGAAAAACACAACATGATAAGCAAATTGATTTTCGATGATCTTCATAACCATCCACATCCCCCGACAAATTTCTTTTATTGATATTTTAAAACAGTTTCTACATCTTTTTATTTTAAGTAAATTGTTAAAGAATTTAAAGAGTTAATCATTCAACCCTTTGAAAAAACTCTCAAAACCCCAAAATATCGACACTAAATTTAGAAACCCTTCATTTAATTAGTCGTGACTCAAAGAACAAAACACTTCTACTCTCCATGTCGATCGACCCCATACTTACACTGTACTAGTTGTGAAGTGTGGGTAATTGAATTTGGGTCGTCGAAAGTAATACTTTGGCTAGAACAACACCAATTATTTTTTTGGATTTTATATAATATTATATTATCAATTTATGAGTTAGGTTGGTGATTAACAGTCACAAACATCTCAATTCATGTCCCAGCTTGAATGTTGTTTGATTTAGTGCTCTAGAACTAACCTACTTTTTACTTTTGATTTCTAGAATATTAATGAATGCCTTATCACTTAAAGATTATTATTTATAACATCAATGTGATAATTTCCTTTGATTATTTCTTACATTGAAAGGATATAATAGTTTCACACCTCTATAACCAAAGTTTTCTCCAACCATGGGTATAGAGTTCCCTATACCAACAGTTTAGAAAAACCATTGGTATAGTGTTGAAATCAATATCTTGTACCAATGATTTTAAAATTCAGTTAACATAAGGTTATCTATACCAATTGATTTTTAAAATCATTGTTATAAAGTCACAACAAATGTATTTCATGACCTCCCCTCCCCCATGATCCCTAATTCCTCCTTACATTCATGACCTCCCCTCATTCTCCCAAGGAGAATATCTCCCCATTCTGTCGTTTGTTAATTCAATTCTTCTTCAACATCAAATCAGTGAGTTTTTTGTCCATCCTCTATTCTGATTAGCATCTATTTTATTTTTATCTAGGTATCAAAGAACAAATTAGACCATGATAGGTCATGATTATTCCCAATTAATTGAACTAAAGTTCATTTAGATTATATTTTTTATAGTATTGCATAATAAATGTGATCATAGTTGATGCATTTTTTAAAAAATTTAGTTACTTGATGCCTTTACCTAAATCCAATGTAAATTTAGTTTCTCACAATCCATATCTTGGACCATACAACACTTATATATATATATATAGTTTTTAAAATATGCCTTCAATTTTGACCATCACCAATTAACATGAAATTCTCGCCTCCAATTAAATATCTACATCTCAAACTCAATGGAGAAGTTCGTTTTGCAATCGAGAATTTCACATTTTACCCTTTAAAATGCATATATAATTTTGTATTAATAGACATTTTCACAAAATTTTGTTTTATATTTTCTATTGAAATATTTGTCATCATATATGTTGATTTTAAATCGGGGTCTTATTTACGAGGATGCATATGTTGTTTTTAAATCATGTGGGCTCTTGGTTTTACCCCAAGAAAGCGGCGTCGTTTTGCACTGTTTTTCTTCCCCCGCAAAAGCGGCTCCACCTTTGGCCTTCTCTGTAACCCTACCGCATCCGGCGCAGCCACAGGACCCGCAGGCGCAGCTCATGGCTTCCTCCTTTCACCACGCTTCTATCTCATGGCTTCCTCCTTTCACCACGCTTCTATCTCATGGCTTCCTCCTTTCCCCACGCTTCTATCTCATGCGCTCCCACATCGACCCTAAGATTCCCTCTGTCACGTTTTGTTGTAAGACCGCGAATCGATATTTGCTCGTCTCTTCGGAGACATATGATAAAATTGGAACGATACAGAGAAGGCCCTGCGCAAGGATGACACGCACAAATCGAGAAATGGTTCAAATTTTTCCCCCAAATTCATCTCCTTTTCCACTTTTTTTCGTCTCTGTACCCCATCTCCTCGTTCTCGTCTTCTGCAATTTCAAGGTTTCATTCTGTTGTTTTTTTTCAAAATATTTTGGTAATTTTATTTTATTTTTCAGTGGTCTATTAATTCCAGTTTTATCTTGGTCGGAGTTAATTCTGGAAGTACGGTGGTTTAGTTTTGCATTTTTTTCTACCCTCACCGTTGAAATGAAAATTTCATTCATCTATATACCGTGTTCCCTTGCCTGGATGATTCGGCCATTTATGGTTTCGTTGGCCGTTCCTCCTGCTATTGAACCTTGGTGATGAGAATAAAGATGTTGAATTTTTCATTTGTTGTCATCAGTGATGAAGTTTGAATTGTGTAGTTAGGAGATTATCATTGGGGGGAATTGCTGTTTCAGAAACATGTTCTAAAGGGGCTTCATTGGAATCAAATCAGACTGAGGCTATACTAGCTGCTGCTGCCTGTCTTTAACAAGGATTTTGTAAAAACCTGCTTGGGAACCCCACATCTGAAAGCTTCATCTAGCAAGAGGCAGATGGGCTGAAAGAGGAGGGTTGGTCATCAAAGGCAAACAGGTTCGTTAATTTAAAGAAGATTATGCCTTATCCACTAGAATTGCGTAGCAAATAAAAGGCATCCATGATTAGTAATTTGAAGTTGTTTCCTTATCATTTATACAATATCCTCGACTTCATGCCGTCGTATTTATTTTGTTGTTTATACATCATGCGTGAGTCCATATGCGAGTCCACAGAATCTGATTCGTCGTGACCACAGTAAGACTTTCTGACATGGCAATGTCTTTTATCATGGGAATCGTTCCCATGCACAGCGGTGGCAACGTGCAAGAGGCCTGTCGATTTGGGGTCATATCGGAGGACAATCTCTTCTTGTTTCTCGGTCTGCAGAGATCAAAAATTCGAACCAGCAATTTGCGTGTTGTGCCAACAGAGGCGACAAATCCGTTTTCTCGGCCGTATTGATCACCCATCTGCTGCTGTGTACTCCGCCCTTTTGGAGCTCTGTATCCAGCAGCGGGCGCTGGGAGCCGGAGAAAAGGGTCCATGGCCATGCCGGGACATCGGGGCTCATACTCGGTTCGCCTTTCCTATCCAACTGTATCATCCATTTGTACTTGAAATGTGGGAGGCTCGTTGATGCCCAGAAAGTGTTTGATGAAATGGAGCACAGAGACCCGTGTTCTTGGAATACATTGATCCTGGGTTATACGCAGGCTGGGCGGCTCACAGAGGCTCGTAATCTGTTCGATGAAATGCTGCAAAGAGACCTGTATTCTTGGAATACCCTGATTTTTGGTTATACACAGGCTGGACGGCTCGCGGAGGCTTGGAACCTGTTCTACAAAATGCTGCAGAGGGATAATTTTTCTTGGACCGCAATGATTTCCGGTTGCGTGCGGCATGCCAAGCCTGGGGATGCTCTAGAGTTGTATAGAGCAATCTAGAAGAATAATCACTCCAGTTGTAGCAGGTTTTCTGTCTCTAGCGCCCTTGCTGCTTCTGCTGACATCCAGTCTTTGCATTCTGGGAAGGAGATTCATGGTCATATAATGAGAATGTGTCTGAATTCTGGTGCATTTGTTTGGAGTGCTCTATCATACATGTATGGAAAGTGTGGGACTTTGGAGGCGGCTCGCTGCATATTTGATCGTACATTGGACTGGGATGTTGTTTCTTGGAATGTTATGATTACAAGATACTTAAGTGATGGGAGGACAGAAGAGGGAGTTGCATTGTTCTGGGAGTTACTGGGGTCGGGCTGCTGAGAGGGTCTGGGTAGAGAAGTGCATGGTTACATGGTGCAAAATGGATGCGCCCCCTCCGAATTTTCTGCCAGTGCACTAGTTCACATGTATTCAAAGTGTGGGGATGTTGAGAAGGCAAGGAGAGTTTTTAATCAGATGCCCCAACGTGATTTAGTCTCCTTCACTTCTCTTATTACAGGATATGCTCAGAATGGACAATCTCATGAAGCGCTTCAGTTGTTTGAGCTGCTGCTGAAGTCTGGCACTCGCCCTGATGACATTAGTTTTGTTGGTGTTCTTTCTGCCTGTGCCCATGCTGGGTTAGTTGAGAAAGGGCTTCAATATTTCTACTCAATAAACGAGAAGCATGGTTTAATGCATACCGCCCATCATTATTCTTGCATCATTGATTTGCTAAGCCGACCAGGCCGTTTCAAGGATGCCAAAAACATCATTGCTACTATGCCAATGAAGCTGAGCAAGTCATTATGGGCTTCCCTGCTATGTGGTTGTGGAATTCATGGAAATCTTGAGCTGGCTGAACTTGCAGCAGAAGCATTATTTGAAATTGAACCTGACAATGCAGGTGCATATATTACTTTGGCCAACATCTATGCCAAGGCTGGCTTGTGGAGTGAATCTTCAAGGATTCGGAAGTCTATGATTGATAGAGGAGTCATAATTAAGCCAGGTTTAAGCTGGATTGAGATTAAAAGGGAGGTACATGTGTTCTTAGTTGGCGACATGTCCCACCCAATGTCCAAGGAAATATATGACTTTCTGGGAAAGCTTTATAAGGATGAAGGAAGAAGGATATGTCCCTGACACAATGTTTGTGCTGCATGATGTGGAGGATGAGCATAAAGACCAAACTTTATCCTACCACAGTGAGAAGCTTGCACTTGCATTTGGAATTCTCACCACTCCATTGGGAACTCCAATTAAAATCTTCAAGAATTTAAGGATTTGCATTGACTGTCATACTGCTTTTAAGTTAATCTCAAGAATTACTGAGAGAAGGGTGGTACTTCGGGATTTCAGTCGGTTCCATTGTTTTGAGGATGGAATCTGTTCTTGCAATGATTATTGATGATCACTTCCTGCATGTTGTGTCAAACTGTTGCATAGAATGGAAGCCACTTGTACACGGTGTCATTGGGGCATGATTCTCTTGATCCAAATATGCTTTGCATTTTCATTGGAGTTGTATGAAGATGTCACGACCCGACCCTACCGGTCTTGAGCCGCAACTACCCCAAGCCCGCCTCTATAGGCCAGGGGCTGACGACAAGCGCCGAATGCGTAACAATCTCGGGGAGGCCTTTACCTAAGTACCTGTATACACACACAACCCACTCAATACAGAAGTGTAGAGTAAAAAGGAAACCAAAGTATAAACACTATAACCCAACCATAGTCATGCATCAACTTCTAAAAAAAAACAGGACAAGTGTTATAAAGTGGACTGACAAGTAAACTGAACAGAAAAGGGCAAAACACGCGTCCAACCAAAAAGGTGCCACAACTCGACAACAGGTAAACGAAAATAAACAGCTGGTGAGTCTCACACCTGAAAGTCCTACTACGACCACTGAACGCAACCCAAGCTCCTGTGTCCTCTACACTCCGTAGTCTCGATCGACCTGTCCGTCGTCTGCAAGGGCACACCAAGTGCGGGCAAAGCCTAAGCAGGGGTGAGTATAAAGATACTCAGTAGGATGCCCCGAAAGCTCGAGGGAGCAACAAATGAGGTACTAAAACGGTGAGCAGTAGACAGAACAAAGAACCGTGAAAGAGTACAGTAAATAGAGTGCAGCTCAACCCAACAAATGAAAGGAGGTAAACTCGTCCAACCAAGAGGAGCTAGACACGGAAAGCACGCGGCATTCCCCGCGTGTCTTCGCTCCTTCTAGAAGGAGACTAACTGAACCCAAGGAGTGAGAATAAAAGTAGGGTGTATATATATATATATATATGCTCAACAAGAAACCTGAACGAATATGTAAGGGGATCTCTATCTCCAAGCTCGGCCTATGAAAAGTTGCCAACAGTGCTAAGGATAACCATCACTGATGCCCAAGAGTCCCGCACGCCAAAGCTGTCTGATCACTGAACCGTACAACCAAGGGTCCTGCTCCGGTAATCACGGAAAAAATTCGCTGACTAGCCTCATAGAAAGGGCTGAGTCTGAAAGAAGTCGTCGGGTAACCCACTGCCCAGCTCAACTGGAGGGTAAACCCTAAGAGATCGTCGGGTAACCACTGCTCAGCTCAGCTGGAGGGTAAACCCTAGGTCAATGGGTAACTCACTGCTTAGCCTTGCTGGAGGGTAAACCCTAAGGTCAACGGGTAACCCACTGCCCAGCCCCGCTGGAGGGTAAACCCGGAATTGGTCCGATAACTCTGCAATGCCCGTACCTTCTCTGGGTGTCACTAACACCGCTACCGTGCGTTGGTTCGGAGTGCGTCAAAGAAACCTCCGACCAACGCCCTTTCATGTTTCCACATTTAATGAGATCTTGAAAGAGGCTCTGCACGCCCAAACAGATTACACTGTTGTAATCCTCGCGAAAAAACACGCGAGATAGACTACTTACTCGCTAGAAACGGACTCCCGACGAAAAAGTTATTCAACACCGCTTTATGCCCATACGGCGTCTCGTGGGGCCCTTACCTCGGTCCCGAAAAAAGGTCGGGCGAACTGCGCCATCGCGATGCTCTTGGAAAAACACGCCAAAAACGACTATTTATTCGCCCCGAACGGACGTCAGATGAAAAAGTCGCAGAACGCTGCACGCAGCTTGAAAGATGGCCTGTGGGGCTCATGCCTCAACTCCGGCTTCAACACTTGGAACCACCCTGGACTTCTTCGTCTCAACGCCAGGGTCACAATGCCGCTGACGATGCCTAAAACGGACCCCGGATGTGCTCGCGCCATTCGAAAGAAGAATCCCGACGAGGCGTTAAACGATACTTAACGGGCGTGTCGCGCCACCGAGCCCCCGTCTCGGGAATTAAAAACCCGCAAGACCATCTCAAAATCTCCGTCTCGAGCCGAAGATCGCATCGCCGCAGACGGTACGCGAATCCAACATTCGGTTTGCAAACTAGAGATGTTTTAATGTCATCGGATGGAAACGGGGTGGGCCGGACCGGTTCGGCCAGTCCACCCCCTTCGGACCGGCGGTCCGCGACTCGGTCGCCCGGTCCACCGCGACCCGCGGTTCACCGTGCGGCTTTACCCGGACCGGCACGAGCCGGTCCGACTCCTTTTCCATGAGACCCGCGCTTTGCGGGTCTCGGCCGACTCTCGGGGTCGCGCCGATCCCGGTCTCGCGCGCAGCACACCGACCGACGCACGCCCCCGCGGCCTGGACCGCCAGGTTGCCGTCTCGCTCGGCCGCCGCCGCCTGGGAAGCCCGCCACGCCGCCGCCTGGGAACCGCGCCGCCGTCGTCGCCCGTCGGGCCGCTGTCTCGCTCGGTCGCCGCCGCCTGGGAAGCCCGCCGCGCCGCCGCCTTGGGACCGCGTTGCCGTCGTCGTCTGCCGGACCGCCGCGCGGAGCCGCCAGACTGCCCCGGAACCGTCAGAAATGGGGGTTTTTGGCCGGAAAACTTCCCAGGGTCACCCCAGACACCCCGGGACTCGAAAATTCGATCCGAAAGACCCGTTGGAAAGCTCAGATCGAGCCCTACTCAAATATGGCCTTCGCTCGAAAATTAAACAGCAATTCAACACTAATATTTGAGTTTGAAGTAGATGCGGAATTTGAAAACGAAACACACGATCCTACCTTGCAGGGCGTAGCCCGTCGCTTCACGAATGGTCTGCCGGAGTCGCAACCGCCTTGGAGAGGTGGGGAGAGAAGTTTGAAGAGGGTGGATCCCTTTGTTGAGAGAGCTTCCGCCAGGGAGAAATGAAAGGGGGAGAGGGGGAGGGGTTGGGTGTGTTTAAGTAGGGAAACACACTTAAACACCCACCCGTAGGCCCGTACCTGAACTTTCGACGGGGTTGAGGTTAAGCCGCCCCTAGGGTAAAATCCACGTTCTGAGCGCAACGACGATCTCAGAATTTTAATCCGAGCCTCCGTTCAGAAGTTATAAAGTTCACGCCCGAGGCCGCTAAATTACGAAAACGCCCCTGGTGGCGTTTTCCACAGAAGGGTTGCGCCTGTGAAAGTTACACCCCTTCTAGGGTAAACGACACGCTCTGGACTCAACGGTGCCCCCAGTTTTTCCATTTGAGCAACCGTTTAGTAGTTATTTCGTTTATTTGGCGTGTCTAGTGTGAACGCACTTAAATTTAATTCCGGCCACACCGGAGCTCGGAATTACACGCCGTCTGAACACCCTGCTCTGGAATAACATCGAGAAAATTTCAAAGTCTTACAGGCTCAAAACCCGGGTTCTTACAGAAGAAAGCGGGGATTTCTGTATTGATTCTCATGGATGAGTATTCATTGATAAATTAGTACCCAACTTGCAGGTTGATTCTACTTTGTTGGCCTCAACCGCAAAAATGGTGATTTTGATTTGTTTGGGAAGCTGCAAATTTTGTAGGGAGTCAAAACAAGGCTCACATTTTGTAAGAATATAAAGTTATGTACTGATATCCTGCACAATGATTGCTCGAGTGCAAGGGTGAGTATTGATATGGCTCCCATTTCCCCAAAAATGTACAGTGAACCTATGTGGTTTGTCATTGTTTTCCAAAGCCTGGCCTTGGATTCAAACTTTGTGAATAGAGAAAACCATCACGGAGGAACTTTTACTTCTACTAGAAACATGGATGAGGGGGTTTGATTGGACATGGGAAAAGATGTGTTAATCTATGTCTCAGGAATGAGATGTTAGGCATGCAAACATCATCTGAGTTGCAACAGACAAGTTTTCAGTACATAAATATCATGATACTTGTAACATGGTGACCCGATGATCAACTCATTTTTTCCATAAAACGAACATAAAAAAGAAAAGGACTATCTCTGTGTGACTCGTGGAATGTATATGTGAGCCACCGTTTCCATAGCTGCATCTCGATTCCATGGCCCCTTCCCTAAAAGAAGGGATAATCTTCTCGCACTTGCAATGAAGTGATATAACCACTACATGTTACAAAAACGCCAGGAGTCACAGTGACAGAGGTTTGCTGATGAAGTGATATAGCCATTGAAATATATACCCTGTCATTCTCGGGATGTTCTTTCATCAAAGAAACCATCCCGCGCCTTTCACATGGTTTGTTGAGAATGTGTGGCCTAAAAATGTAGAAAAGCAAACTCTTGGAAGATCCGTCCAAGATTTGCTGCTTTTCTGAATCTCTGCCTTTTTGTTTTGATGCAATAGAAATTTGAATTGAATGGGAAGTGGTAATGAAAATATTTGTTTGGTGTTTTATCTAAGAATGGATGATATAGGTTGTGAATGGAGACACATAAATGTAAAACACAACAATGTTATTTGGAAGGAAAAACTGATTATTTTTATCAATGAAAACTCAGTTTGTTTTCCTTTCAATTATATTGCATCCATTTTTGCTTATGACTTGAATTCTTCGGATTGAAGGAAAATTTTGGATGATTACTTCATTTTATGCGTATTTGCTATTGAGTTTTAAATGTTTGTTGTTGTTCATCATATTCATTAATTGTGTATTTATGTTGGTTTTGTATCGTTGGATAGAATTTTGGAGTATGGGATCCAACTTGGTTTCATTTGATATATGATTATTCATTTTTCATGTTCACCTGAGCTTGAATGCATTATTAGTATATGAGATCCTTCATATAATGTTTGGGAATTTGTGACTTAGTATAATGATGCATCGCAAGATTGTTTTCGACATTATGGTTTCCATTAATTTATTATATTTTTATTTTAAAAATGTTGAGTTAAATTGTTTGTTTCTTAAATAAAAAAAGTTCATAGCATTCTCATTGTTTAAAAATTAAAATATCGCATATTTTTAAGAGTATAATTTTTTTAATTATGTGAGGCAATAAAGTTAGTTACGGTAGGCTAAGACAACAAAGTTAAGACATTTTTTAAATTCATTTGTTGCAAGTTCAAATGTTTGTGTCAGAATAATATAGTATAAGTTTTAAAAGTTAGCATTAGTGTGTTAATAATTTTGTTTTTATTTTTATTTTTAGAGAACCAATTGATCTATGTTTTCTGACTACTGGACTATAAATGGTTATTGTCATTGTATCTTTTTGAAAATTAAATACTCAAGAATCAATTATAAAATGTTTGTGAGTTTGTTTTTTCTCTATCTTGCGTGTAACATTTTTATTATTTTTATCACATTTATGCATTTTTTTTCATATTCGAAATAGAAAACATCTCAATTCATGTTTCAACCTAAACGTGTGTGTGTATATTGGTTATCGTGTTCGTCCTTGGGTGTGGTGTCTAAATATTTTATCACTCTGATATAATGTTGCTTGACTATTTGTATTCACCAATCTTTGAATCTTATCCCCCCTCTTGTCATATGTTGTGAATATCAGGCTATCAATTGGTGATGCTTAATGGGGCTCGACTCCATTAGATTAGATATATCTTATAGGGCAAGTTGAAACAACAAAAAAATGTCTGTTTTAAAGTTAGAATGGTTGTGAGAAAAGATGTGCATTTAAGTAGACTGACCTAAACCAATGTTGGTTAACTCATGGGTAAAGAAGTTTTATTTTCATTTTTTATATCATTCTTTTTGTAATAATATATTTTTTAATTATGTGAGAAATATATGTATAAATTGATATCTATGCAATTAAAATTACGTGGTTAATGTTTAATATTTGTTGAAAATGTCCTTTTAATTTTTATTTTTCAGAATAATTAAGTTTGAGTCTCCCCGCAAGTCGAACTACTTATAATGTGAATAGGGCATAACTCAATTATTTAAATCCGCATTCAATTTGGGCATCAACGAACCTAATGTCTTTAGGCCTGACCTTGTCAAATCCATTAATCATCTATGCCCCTTGCATCTTGCATCGATTGGTATCAAAGATTCGATTAACGTGATAGAAAAATCATCCTTTCATTTTATTAGTCCTTTATACTTTAACCTTGTTTATGTCTTGTTTTTACTTACCAATTTTTTTTTTGTATTCTTTTGAAAACCTTTAGAATTGATTATTGTTATGAATTATTTAAAATATCTCGTATAATTAATTATTCACACTTTAAAATTTTATTCAACACAAGTAATTCATTTCATCAAAAAAAAGATGAATGGAAAAAATTGAAGATGAATACTCAGAAGATACATTTTCTTTCCACATATTATATTTTACAATATTGAGCATATTCAAGTTTTGAGTGATTGGAAAAGAAAAGAAAAGCATTGGATATTATTCTACTCACATTGTTTTATCATCTTTAATATCAGCACATTCAATTTTCACTTTCTATTACATCATTCACCTTTTTTATTTTTTTAATCTCTATGTTTCAATATTTGAATCTTTTGACTAAAATCTATTGCTAACCTCACAAGTGATTTTAGCCAACACACCATAATCATTACTTTATTATCTTATTTCACTGTTGTTGCCACCCATGTGTTGGGTGATCAACCAAGAGATCTCTTAGCCAATTTTTAAGCTTATATTCACTTATGTATTTGATTGGGACTACAAGTACTGGTCAATATATTTATGCCTTCTCAGATGATGAACAAACTCTATGAATCTTAGATCCAACTTGGTTCAATTATTCAAGTATTGAAAGTATGTGTAATTGTTTCTTGGTTTTATATGTTTTTTTTATGTTTAATTTCTTCTTTTCATTTTCATGTTCAATTAAGCTTGAATGCTTTATTTGTATATGAGATCCTTGATATAATATTTGAATATCTCATGGACCTTGGTATGAGATTAATGATAAGTTGTCTCTCAAGCACATGAATTTGTGACTATTTGAGTATAAAACATCATTGAATAATTCGATAGGATTAAAAAACTCAATGATTTAACAAATCTAATGTTGTCGTATTTTGGTTTCTATTAGTTCATTGTTTTTTTTAAGTTGGGCTAAATGGTGTGATTGAAGGGTATTTTTTTAAATAAATATTTAAAGATTATAACATTCTCCTTATCCTTCAAAAACTAAACATGCCATTTTTTTTATAAATCATATATAAATATTTTTGTATTGATTTCGTGACCTATCCTCACTAATGCCTTTCTTGGGCTGGTTATCAAGATATGAGTGACCCTTGAATCTCACTAGCCGCCTGATGTAAGGTCCTCATTAATATTTTTATCTTAAAGGAGTAACATAGTGGATAACCTATGTTGTCCCTAGAGGTGGCCACTCAATTAACTGTTCATCATGGGAGTTGTCACTTTTTTTGGGATTTTTTTCTAGCTTAATTAAGATGAAAATAAGAACAGTGGAATGTGGTTTTATGTGTTATGAATTGGATAAAGTAAATTGAATACGATAAAATAAAATAGAGAAGAAAATAAATAGAAAATAAAATAAGTGTTAGATGGATAAATGATCGGTCCAAAGGTCGAGTTTAGTTTCATGGTCATCGTTAATTAAATTACATTTCATTCCACTTCAATGATCTGATTATATACCGCTCCTCCAACCGTCTTCTACTATTTAAAGTGGAAGTGGCGATTACACTCAAAAGCCTCTCAAAGTGTGTTAACAAACCGCTCTATCCTTGGAGAGTGTGCATAGAATACACCTCTCCAGAGTTCGTAATCTAACCCAACTCCTGACCACATCCCATGTGTTATTCAAAACTCGTGGTGCTCAAATTATCCATATACCGAGTGAAACAAAAGAAGGGATGTTAACATTGATTTAATACCAGAAGAAATAAGGATTTATATAACATGAAGCGAAGAGCTACAACCATCACTCAACTCCCACATCGCTCGCTGCCTTGAATTAGAAAAAAAATAATGACCAAAATTAAATGAATAAGACTAGGGCTACAAGAACCCCGCCCCCTTGGATCAACCCTCTTTTAGTTCTCCATAACCATGGAGTGTGAGAGGTTGATGAGGGAAGAACACAAGGTCATTTCAGCGGAAGTGTAACATCCTGTTACTAGATTTCAGGTACTTTTAACCCTTTATTTTGGTCATCTCATATTTGGGGCTTATCTCGGGTTGTTTTGGGTGACTTTTGGAGTTTTTTTCAAGGTTTCTAGGCCTCTGCATGGTTGGAGCACGATTAGTGAAAATCGTGCGGGTCATCCCAGGAAATCGTGTGCCTTATGTTTGAGTTTTGGAGGAGGGCGCATGATTAAACACACTTTTAGTGTAAACTGTACAACCTAACCTCCAAACCATGTTGTTTGGGACAACAGACCATGCACAGTTGGCGTATGACTTGTCAATCCGTGTGGCTAAACCATGTAACTCTTTCCAGTGGCCTAGGAGGGGTGCACGGTTGGTGCCTAGTTTGTCAGACCATGCCGCCAAACCGTGTGGCTTGCTCAAGTAGCCCAGTAAGAGGCGCACAATTTGTCAAACCATGCGGCCAAACCATGTGATGAGAATTAAATCATCCAATTTCTTAATTAAAGTCCCAAGACCCTCGTTTCAATTTCTAAACTCCTCCTAATTGAACCTAACTCGACCCTATTGATTCTGGAGGCTCTCTATAGGTGATTTTGGCTCCTCTAAACCTATTCTTTTCTCAGATCGAAGTGTCAATGGATGCATTGGATTCCTTCCATTAGATGTAATCTCTTTAGTTGTGAATTATCATTTCTTCCTCTCACATTCTTTGTGAGTGGTGGATCCTCCTGTCGTTGATGGATCTAGATCTTTCTTTGTTGATTTGTGGAACTATGATTCTCTATTGATCATTCTAGCCTTCAGCTCTCCTTGTGGATCCCGTGTTGGGTGTTGACGATCATGGATTGAGGTAGGCAATTTCGTAAGGAAATCTCTATCAATTGAAACCCCTGACACTTGTCTATTTGAATTGGATTTTCAATTGATTTCTAATGCTTGGTTTTAGTCTCTTGATAAATGATTTTGAAAGGCATGATGTGTGTGATGAAATCCTTTGAAAATGGATTTTGAAAATAAAGTGTTGATTTCTGGAAAATGATCTTGAAATGAAATGAAGGTTTGAAGCATGGTTTTGATGAGATGAAAAGGTATGAAATGAATTATGATTTTGAATGAAATGATTTTATTTGATAGGCATATGATTTAATAAAACCATTTGATTTTTGTTTTGAAATGAAATGGCATGTTTTGAATATTGAACTCGGGGTTGAATGAAATGACGTTTTGAAATGATTTGAGATTGTTTGAAATGAATGATAGCCCCTTGTATGTTTGTTTACCTCGAGGCACATGAGAGCCTGGTTAGTTAATAGGAGGATATGCATGCTAGGTAAAACTGATCACCTAGGAATGATTTGATGATGATAATGATATCGAAACTACTTGAGGGCAGGGAGTTCATTCTTTGGGATGGATTGTTATCCTCCCTAGGCATCAGCCCTAGGGATATGTTCACCCTAGGAGTAGTATTTCATCGAGATCGCGTGGAACCTCATGACTTGACATAACTAATCCCTGAGGCTTATAACCATAATGGTATGATCGAAAATGATGATTACATGCCAATGATTATGCAATAAGTTATATATGCTTATTCTAGTAAAATAGTTAATTCATGCCTGTTTTGAAAAGGATGCTTGTTTGAGCCCAATTTTATGAAAATTCACTTTTAAGCCTTTTTTATTCTAGCCTTTGAAATGTATTGAAAATCATGTTTTGATACAAACTGAGAAATGATTTCCATGCCATGTTTTACTTTAAATTGAGAATATTTGGTTTATTGGTTATAAATTACTGATGAAATTCTTGGTGAGATCCTAGTGGGTGTTGTTTCTCACAACCCACCTTTTCCTTAGTGCATTTTTATATTTTCTTATGTCAAGTCTAGGATAAGGGAAAGCACTACTCATAGGTGGTGTATGTTCTTGATTTGTGGACCTTGAGAGTTGGTGGTGATCGGTGGAACGTGTGATCCACTTGTTACATGTAATTTATGGGTTGATGTTTGGGTGGTTTCTTCTGACCACTCGGGTTGACATTCCTATTTTTGAGACTTTTATTTGGTTACTTGTGGTTTTATCCCTTGTGGAGTGTTTGAAATACTAACTAATTATCATTTTTTATCCGCTGCTTTGTCTTGATGAGTCATCCTTATAGTGAAATCATTCCCTCTGGTTTGTATCAATTCCCTAGCACTAGTTGCCAGTGTATTGGGATCAATAATTCCCTTTGAGCCATGTCAAATAACATATAGGTTGTTTATTTGATTCGGTTCATGAAAAATTGGTATTAGAGGAAGTCATACCTCTTCTTTGATGTCAGTATATAGTTTGGGATGTCTTGATAGATGGGAGACAATATTGTTAGAACTTAAGGGTTCGGTTATAAGTGAGTATCTACTCATCTCTCATTGTAACAAGCCTGAAGTTACCATGGGCTATTGGGAAAAAGTGCCATTGAGGAGTTGTTTGATCTAATCCTAGATTTTTTCCAAATATTTGATTCTCGAATTTTGTTTTCTAGTTGAATTTTGATTGATAGAGTTGATGTTATCAAGTATCTTGATTGATGTTTCCCTTGTTATTTGTTGATGATGTATAGTACCATGCCCCCAAGAAGATGTTTGAACATACCAAATGAGGGAGATATCGATGAACCACAAAAAGAAAACCCTCTGGTTAATCAAAACCTTTTGTACATTGTTGTGTCTGGGGTCCAAGCTACGGGCTAGATGGTTTCACCTATTCCTATTCAGGATATAGAGGTTTTTCCTTGAAGGGAAGATAGTAAAGATTGTGACTACGTCTTTCTTTGTCTAAAGCCACCATCTTTACAGGGTATCAATGATCCTTGGAAGGTAGGGTATTGGTTAAAAAAATTTGAGTATCACTTTGAGTTCTTGGAGGTACTTGACTTTGTTAAGGTGAAATGTGCTTCCTTCAAGATTGAAGGTCCTAGAAGAAGGTGGCAGGGCTCGATAGTTCAGATAGGGAAGTATGTGTGCTTGGAAAGGAAAGACTTAAGGGTACTTTTCACGGAACAATTTTGTCCAGAATCAATGATGTTGGGTAAGTCTATCGAGTTCCTTAAACTCAAGAAAGGCTATTGAACTGTGACTCAGTATGCCAACCACTTCACTGAGCTTGTTCATTTCTCACAGGAGGTGGAAATGAATGAGAAACTGAAAGACCAATGGTTTGATATGGGTCTTTGACCAAATATCTGATCTCAAGTTTTCTTACCGAAGCTGATCTCATATGTGGATATCGTAGATAGAGACTTGACTTGGCTGGTAAGTCAGGTTTGGCAGGAGTTCCTCTTACTCCCAATGGCAGTTTGTGTGGTCCCTTTAAAGGGAAGAGAAAGTGGGATGAATCTTGTGGTGGAAACCATAGTGTTAGTAAATATTGATTGCACACTTTATCTAAATCTTCTACAATTTCTAGAAACGACACATTAACTTGTTTCCAATGTGGCAAAGTTAGGAACTTGAAGTACATTTGCATGGAGGTGTCAAAGATCTATAACTATTGTGGATGCTCAGGTCACTTATAAATTTTTTTCCATGTTTTTACCACTATGTGTAATGGTACATGCTTGACTATTGAACTATAAATGGTTATTTCCATTGTATCTTTTGGAACATTAAAGATTCAAGAATCAATTATAAAATATTCCAAGTTTATTTTTTCTCCATCGTGTGAGTAATATTTTTATTATTTTTCTTGAATTTATATATATATTTTCTTACAATTTATGAGTTAGATCGGTGATTCAAAATCAAAAACATCTCAATTCATGTCTCAACCTAAACGTGTCATAGTGTATATTGGTTACCGTGTTAGTCCTTGGGTGTGTTGTCTAAATATTATGTCACTCTTATATAGTATTGATTTACTATGTACATTCACCAATCTTGGAATCTTATCCCCACCCCCTTGTTATATGTTGTGAATACCAGGTTTCCCCCTACTGGGGATGCTTAATGGGGATCAACCCCTTTGGATCAGGTATATCTTATTGGTCAAGATGAAACAACAAAATGTCCTTTTTTAAAGTTTGAAATGATTGGTGAGAAAAGGCATACATTTAAGTAGACTGACATAAACTAATTTTGGTTTACTCATAGGCAAATAAATTTTCTTTTCAATTTTATAGAAATCATTTTTTAATAATATATTTTTTAATTATGTGAGAAATATATATATAAATTAACATCTATGTAATTAAAATTATGTGTTTAATGTTTAATATTTTTTGAAAATATTTCTTTAGTTTTTATTTTTAAGAATAATTAAGTGTGTTTCACCCCACAAGTCAAACTATTTATAATGTAAGTGGGCCATAACTCAATTTTTTAAATCTGTATTAAATGTGGGCATAAACGAACCTAATGTCTTTAGGCCTGACCTTGCCAAATCCATTAATCATTTATACCCCTTTCATCTTGCATCGATTGGTATCAAATATTCGGTTGATATGATAGAAACACCATACTTTCATTTTATTATTCTTTTATACTTTAACCTTGTTAATGTCTTATTTTTTACTTACCAATTAATTTTTTTTGTATTTCTTTGAAAACCGGTAGAATCAATTATTGTTATGAATTATTTAAAATATCCCATATAACCAATTATTCACACTTAAATTTTATTCAGCATAAGTAATTCATTTCATGAAATTGAAATAATATGAATGGAAAAAATAGAAGATCAAAACTTAGGAGATACTTTTTCTTTCCACATATTATGTTTTACAATATTAAGCATATTCATGTTTTGAGTGATTGGAATATAAAGGAAGAAAAAATTTGTATATTATTCTACTCATGTTATTTTATCTTCTTTGTTATTGTCACATCCAATTTTCTCTTTATATTAAATCATTAACCTTTTTCATTTTCTTAATCTCTACATTTCAATATATGGATATTTTTCCTTAAATCTATTACCAACCTCACCAGTGATTTTAGCCAACAAACTATAATCATTACTTTATTTTCTCATTTCACCATTGTTTCCACCCATGTGTTGGGTTTTATAAGCTTATGATATCACCCAAATGCCGAGAAATTAAACAATAAAATTCAGCCATGATCAACCAAGAGATGATTTGTATATATTAAATGAAATAAAACTATAACATATTATGCCTAGACCTCTCTTAGTCTCTATTAATATTATATTCACAAGTACTAGACAATATATTTATGCCTTCTCAGATGATTCACTAACTATATAAATCTTGGATCTAACTTGGTTTAATTATCTAAGTACTAAAAGTATGTGTATTTTTTTCCTGGTTTTATATGTCATTTGAAGTTTAATTTCTTCCTTTAATTTCCATGTTCAACTAAGCTTGAATGCATTATTTTTATATGATACCCTTGATATAATACTTGTATCTTTCATGGACCATATTATGGGATCAATGAGAAATTTTCTCTCAAATGTAGGAAATTGTGACTATTTGAGTGTCAAAATTCATTGAATAATTCGATAGGATTTATAAATTCAATGATTTAACAAATATAATTGTGTGATATTTTGGTTTCCTCTAGTTATTTTTTTAATGAATTTGTGATAAATTGTCTGAATGCAGAGTATTCTTTAAATAAATATAAAAAGATCACGACATTCTCCTTTTCCTTTAAAAACTAAAACATGAAATATTTTTATGAATCATATATAAATATTTTTATATTGATTTCATTACTCATCCCCACTAATGCCCTTTTTGGGATGATTATGAAGATAGGAATGAACCTTGAAGCTCGCTAATGATGAGCCTATTGTGAATTCCCCATCAATATTTTTACCCCAAAGGAGTAGCATAGTGGATAACCTAGGTTGTCTTTAGAGGTGGTCACTCAATTAGTCATTCTTCATGGGAGTTGTCACTTTTTTGTGATTTTTTCTAGTTTAAATAAAATGTAAACAAGAACAGAGGAATTTTGTTTTGTGTGTTATGAATTGAATAAATTAAATTGAATAAGATAAAATAAAAGAGAGAAAAAAGAAAATAAATAAAAAAGAAAACAAGTGTTAGAAGGATAAATAATGGATCTAAAGGCAGAGTTTAGTGTCTTGGTCATTGTTAATTAAATTATATTTCATTCCACTTCAATGATTTTATTATATACCATTCCTACAATCATCTTTAACTATTTGAAATGGGAGTAGTGTGTTCTCAAGAGCCTTTCAAAGTACATTAACAACCAACTTTATGCTTTGATATTGAGCATAGAATACACCTCTCTTGAGTTCATAATTTAACCCAACTCCTGACCACATCCCATGAGTCATTCAAAACCTATGGTTCTCGAATAATCCATATTCTGAGTGAAATAGAATAAGGGATGTTAAAATTGATTTTATAGTGGAATAAATAAGGATTTAAGTAACATGAAGCGAAGAGAGACAACCATTACTCAATTCCCACATCGCTTGTTTTCATACATGAATTACAATAAAATAAAGACCAAAATTAAATGAATAAAAGTCAGGTTGTAAGAAACCCCCTTGGATCAACCCTATTTTAGTTCTCCATAACTATAGAGTGTGGGAGGTTGATGAGGGAAGAACACAAGGTGTTTTTTGGGGAAGAAAAGTGAAAAGGAGAAGAATTAAGTATAATAAAAACACTTGAATTTGGAAAAAGAGAGTAAAATAATAAAATTTAGTAGCCAACATGGTGTTTAGGTAGACTTGTAATAGAAAAATTCACACATCCCCCCTTTTCCCTTTAAAATAAATAACCAACATCCTTTAAATTAGAAGAATAAAATGAATATTGTGCCAATAAGGTTCATCTCCACCTCTATCTTTCTCCACATGTAAAACCGTCATCATCTTAATCAAATAGTCACAAAAGAATTAGTTTTGAGAATAATCAATGGATCAACTTATCTACATTAAGGCATAGTGGAAATATGGTGTGCTTGGAGGTCCTGTTGCAGGTGTGGCTTAGGTGGAGAGAAATACATGAAAGATCTAGACTCAATTATAATTTGGGCTGCACTAACATGGGTTTTCATCATTGGGTTGAGATTTATTTAGTTGGTTGTTTGGGTTAGAACTATAAACGGGCTTAAGTACTTCCGAAATTAGTAGGTAGGTGTGGATTTGGTGAAGACTTCTAGGCTTGGATCTATGAAAACTATTTTCTGACTAAGTGTTTGACATTCTAGAAGGAGATATTTTGGGATCATAATTCAAAACCAATGGAGGCTGTGACAGCAGAACCAATGGTTCAAAACCAAGCAACAACAGTGGAACCATTCGAGGTGGAAATGTTCATAAGGGAAGGTGGATGAGTTATAAACACTTCTTTGTTCACTGGATGATGTTGATAGAGTCAGTGTGTCAAGGGGTAGCTGGTGATTTCCTTGATTGCGCATTGATGAACATAAAGATCAGAAGGAAGTGAAATCGACTAAACTGGAAGGGCTACTATAGAGCTCATTTATAAATAGATGGACTTGGGATACTTTCTCGATATTAGATAATTTTCATTATGCTTTGGATTGACTATAAAGTTTATTTTCTGATTTCCCTTAGGTAGTGTTCTAGATTAGGCACTTTTAACTTAATGAGGTTTTTCCCTTATTCTTGTCTTCTTTTAAAGTTAGTGTTTCCATGGAGTATAAATTGTTACGAACCACACATATTCCTAGTGTTCTGTCTTGAGTGTTCTCTTTCTGTTTTGCTTCATTCCACTTTGGGAGTGAGTTGAGGGTTTTGTTGAGTGTTGATTCAGTGTGTGGATGGGCCATGAAGCTTCTCATTTAAGATACATTGAGTCATGTGTCGATTATTTTAGATAATTTTGAAACCTTTTTAACATTTTAGGTTCTAGAAGTGGTTTTAGATCAAGGGTTTTGGGCACAAAAGTGATAATAGATATTGGTGTAGAGATCAGTTGTCCCGATTGATGACTCATAGGAATTCTGATTCTTAACCTTTATTCCTTTTTGTTTCAATGGGTGTTCTGATTTAGAAGGATGATGTTCGAAGAGGGAAAGGTTCTACTTAACATGTTTGACTGAAATTTTTTTGGATTTTGGAGGATACCAATAGAGGATTATCTGTTCCAGAGAGATATAGAGATTCTATTTATAAGGATCAAGTCAAAAGAAATGGAGAGTGGAGAGTGGGAAATACTCGTCCAGAATGCACTATGCGTGATTTAGATGTTGTTGGACCTAGGGGTGTACAAATTGGACTAAACAGGGTGTGGTCGAGTTAAACACATGATATGGATGGGTTGGGTTAATTTGGGCTAGGTCGGGATGAGGTTGAGTCGAGTCATCGGTTGGAAAAATAATGAACCAACCTGACCTGACCAACCCAACCAATCCCTAGTTTATTTCCTCTAGAGGTCGGGCACTCTACTTCTCTCTTATCACCTCTTGAATGATAGAAATGTCTTAGATATTACAGGTAATTTTTATTGAATTTAATAATTACCTACAATGTTTTGTTTATTGGATGACCTATAAAATGTATAAATAAAACACTTGTAATGTTCAAATAAATTCAATAGATATTAATTGATTTTTTTATTTGATTTTTTTGGAAAATAAAAATGTTTATTGAATTTTTTTAGATGCATGTTTATTTGAATTTAAGTTTTTTTGCTGGATGATACAACTTATAAGTCATTTTATAGGTAAGACCTAATTTATTTAGTCATTAGTGGTAATGTTTCATTGGATAATAAAAATGGATTGGGTACTCCATGTGATGATGTATTTAATGGGTTTTAACCAGTTTTTTACAATTTTTAATTGAAGTTAATGGGTATTGTTTCACTATTTGTATTTGGAATATTTTAAATGTTCTAAATTTGTTTAGTTTTAATTTAATTTATAGTTTTATAGTTCTTTTGGTATTATTTCATGTAATTTTTCTTTACCTGATCCGACAGACCCGATCGGGCCCAACCTGACCCACCTCAGATTGGGTTAGGTCGGTTCATTACAAAAAATGTCTATAACTCGACCTGAACCAACCTAACCCGAAAGCTTCTGATTGGGTTGATTGAAAATTTTGACATAGCCAACCCAACTCGGCCCATAGACACCCCTAACTGGCTCAAAATGTGGCCTTCAATATCTAGGAGGTGAAGAACACTATGGAATTAATGTCTTGGCTAGATAATATATATGAGATGTATACTACAATGAATAAGGTATTGTCGATAAAGAGACTTTTCAATATGAAGATGTCAAAAGGAAGGTCGGTTGAAGATCGTGTTAATGACTTCAATGTGATTTGGATCTAGTTGGAATCAGTGGGCGTAATGTTTATAGGGGTATTTTTAGTGTTGATCCTTTTGTCATTTCTTCTATTATCATGGGATGTGATTGTTACCATGGTGGGAAATTTCAATGGTAAGGCTAACTTAGTGTTTGAGTATATCTAGGATATTATTCTGAATGGAGATATCTGGAGTAAGGAAGGATCAGATGCTACCAAAATTTCTTTCAATGTAGTAGGAATGGTATATTACATTCAAAGGAAAGGACAGGAGAGAAAGGAATTGAGGAAATTAGTTGGCCCTATTGATTCTTCATGCTGGTACTACGGAAAGAAAAGACATTTATAGAAGGACTTTCAGGAGAGATGAGTCAATTATGAAAAGTATTCTTCCAGTTTATCTGAAAACTCCATAGCTTTGGAAGACATCACTATATTTCTTAGTCATGCAAGTTTTTTGGAGTCATGGATTCTTGACTCAAGGGATTTATTTCACTCAATGTACGAGAAGGGGTTCATGGTAAAATATGTTTCCACAAGCTTCAACAAGGCTTACCTTGTGAATGGAGAATCACTCAAGATTGTTGGAAAAGGGGATGTGAAATTTGGAATGAAGAATGAATGTGTGCTCAAATTAAAGGGCATTCATCATATACCAATATTTTGGAAGAACTTGGTATGGTTGGTCAGCTAGCTGATGGGGGATTCTATATGACCTTTGGGTATGGTGTGTGGAAATTCACACAAGGCTCCATGGTAGTGGATCATGGTTTTAAGGTAAAATCATTGTATCATACTAGAAATTATAAAGGAGCAATGAAAAATGAGATTTGAAAAAAAGATATTTTTATCAATGAAAACACAATTTGTTCACTTTCCTATAACTTTTTCTTTCCTTTCAATTTTTAATTTTTAATTTTATTCATCATATACATTAATTGTGTTTTAATGATTCATTGAAAATTAACGGATTCATGTCGATGTATAAGTATTAAATTCATCACATGTTTATTAATTATTATATGTTGAGTATGTATTGTATGATCAAATTTTGGAGTCCAGGGATCCCACTTGGTTTAATTTATCTAGGTATTGAAATAGTATATGTAATCATTCCTTGGTTTCATATGATATATAATGTTTAATTTCATCACTTATTATTCATGTTCAACTAAGATTGAATGCATTATTAATATATGAGATCCTTGAACCTCTCATAGACTGTATTTTGGAATTAATGAGAAGTTTTGTCCCTTAAATGTGGGAATTTGTGACTATTTGAGTATCATAATTCATCGAGCGATTAGATAAGATTTAGAAGCATTATAATATTGAAAATCATTCATTTTTATATGAATTTTTTTCGATATTTTGGTTTCCATTAATTAATTATATTATTATTTTAAAATTTAGGTTCTCAATCATTTATATGAAAAATATTTTAAAAAATATATATTTATAGAATTATTTTTGTTCATAAAAAATTAAAGTATGAAATGATTTTATAAATAATACATAAATATTTTTAAATTGAATAGTGTGTTTTTTGGGGTCTAGATTCATATATTTTTTTTAGAAAAACTGAAACATAAATATTTTAAAATATAGACAATTTTAATTTTTAAAAAAAACTTATAATCATTCTTTGACGATTGTTGTAAACAATATTTCAAACTCGAATAATAGTTTTTAAGAAGAAAACGATCTAATAATTTGATGTGAAACCATTCTGATTTGGTAACTTTTAATTAATTGGTCAAAGGAAATCATAAAAAATAATTAAGGTTTTGGATGTCATGAGAGGTCCCATTAATTAGTTAAAGGCACCTTTCTATATAAATCAACCAAATAAACCCTTTATTTATCTTATTGATCCCCAAAGAAAGTTTAACACAATGAAATATATATTTATCTTATTTATAAATGAGGAAATATTTTTTCCAATTATCATGGAATGTATTCAAAATAAATGAATGAGAAAAAAATTCAATTATGGTAGGTTAGGACATCAAATTTAAGACTTATATTAAAAATCCACACTTCACACATTTATAAAGTCTAAATATTTGTGTGGTAACAATGTACAATAAGTTTTAAATGTTAGCATCAGTGTTAATAATTTTGATATTTTGATTTTAAGAGAACCAATAGATTTATTATTTCTAACTATCGAACTATAAATGGTTATTATCATTGTATATTTTGGAACATTAGTGATTCAAGAATCAATTATATAATCTACATGAGTTTGTTTTATCTCTATCATATGAGTAATATTTTTATTATTTTTCTAGATTTTATATATTCTTCTCCTATTAATTTATGATTTAGATCAGTGATTCAAAATCACAAACATCTCAATTCATGTCCCAACCTAAATTTTGTTAGAGTTAGTGCTCTAGAACCAATATATATTGTACTTTTGATTACTAGAATATTAATATATTCCTTATCACTTGAATATTTTTATTTATAACATCAATTTGATAGTGTCCTTTGAGTATTTTTCACATAAAAAGGTTGAAATAGTTCCCCATTATAATGAAAACCTATAAATTCTATGATAATATTCTTAAACATATTTCATATGGTGTATAAAATATTTTCCTAAAAAGATATAGATGATGTATTTATTATCAGGTGTTGGAGGCTCATAACACTATAATAAATGTGGGCTATACTCACACATATATACCCATAGTTTTCTCCAACCATGGGTATAGAGATCCCTATACCAATAGTTTAGATAAACTATTGGTATAATGTCAAAATCAATATCCTATACCAACAGTTTTAAAATTTAGTTAGAATAAGGATTTCTATACCAATATTTTTTTAAAATAATTGGTATAAAGTCATAAAAAATGTAGTTCATGACCTCCCATCCCCCATGATCCCTAATTCCCCCTTACCTTCACAAACTCCCCTCATTATCCCTAGGATAATACACCCCATTCATTCATTTGTTAATTCAATCCTTATTCAACATCAAATAAGTGAGTTTTTGGTCCATCCTCTATTCTGATGAGCATCAGTTTCATTTTTTATTTAGGTATCAAAGAACAAAATAGATCTTGTTAGGTCATGATTATTCCCAATTAATTTAACTAAGTTTCGTTTAGATTATATTTTTTTATTGTATTTCATAATAAATGTGATCTTATTTGATGTATTTTTTAAAATATTTAGTTATTTGTTGCCTTTACCTAAATCCAATGTAAAATTATTTTTTTGTGTAATATATATTTGGGAATTATGTAATTAACCATTATAATAATTCGTTGCTTTGTTAATATATTAGGGGGTTATGAAATTATTCATTTAATATTTTTATTTTAATTAATGAATGATAAAAATATAGGTATAATTAATTTCAATCTAATGTGGTGTGAAATGTCTGAATAATTAGGTTGGTAATTTTAAATGTATTATGTGAAAGTAAGTTAAATACAAAAAATGATATTTATGGATTGTTTCAATACCCATTGACCATAATTTTCATTTCATAATCATTATGATAGTAAGTTTAATATTTTTAATAATATTTTTTAGTAGGTATGATTAAATGGAAAATTGAGTTTGAGGAAGAGGTATAATGTAGTATAATGGCTTATGCTAAATTTTTTACATGCATGGATATGTTTTCAATTGTTTTTTAAGCATGATGATGTGTGGGTAAGTGATTTTTTTCTTAAAAAACATGTTCAAAGTGAATATTGGGTTTATAAATGTAATTTTAACATGGTGGTTTGAAAAGGATGGATCAAATGAGTCATGTTGTTTTTATGCCTATTGGGTGTTATGTGAGTTGATTATAGAAAATGGAATTGTTATAGAATTATTTTTTCAAAAGCATGTTATAATTTTGTAATGTATATTGGGTGTTAATAATGTTTAGAAGAGATGATATTGTTTTAAAATCATGTTTAAATGAGTTATATTGTAAAATTATTTTTTATCTAATATATATCAAGGGATTATGTAATTTTGGTATGGGTTAGTTCTTGTACCACACATGAATTGTATACATTATTATTTGTTGAAAATATATCCTTATAAAGTTTTTATTATTTTTTAAGAATTAAATCACATTTATCCTTTCTAACCCATACTTGGGTCCATTGGTGTTTCTTAAAAGTTAACCTTCTTTTAAATAAATGAAACTATTATTATGTTAAATGGGTCCAATGTGTAAAAACATTTTTTCCATGGATAATGTCTATTTTCCTAAATAGGTGTTTTCTTAAATTATGTTTTAAAACATTGAAAACTTATTTGGATAAGGAACACGTATTTTCTATTAAAATGTCATGATTTTTGCTTAATCTAAGACCCGCACTTTGATTGGTGTACGACTCGACCCGAATGACACTTTAAATTGTGCTTTGGGCTATAGTACCACTGGGAATTAGGTGTGCCTCCCTATACACTAAAGGTTGCTGACTAGAAGTGAGGGTGTAAATAGGTGATGGTTGGGAGACTATAGCCTCATATGGTGATACTAATAGTGGTCTATGTATATAAAACAACGTAAGGAAGACCATACTTACCAAAATCAATAACAAGAAATATCAAAAGAATAAAAAGACAGAAGCAACAATGAATAATAAATCCAATCATTCCATTTGTAGAACCATGCATAAAAGTCAAGTCATACAAAACAATAATAATGGAGGTTCACATGTGGCCGACCTTAGTATATATATATAATAATAATCATTTCAAAAAAAAAAGGAAAGTCCAGTTGATGAAAGAAACTCAAAGGTCTTTTTTCATGCATCTCATTCTAGGTAGTACAACATAATTACTATGGTCTGGCTCCTGATCTTGGTCACTTACTTGATCACAAATACATAAAGTCTGCATGTATCTCGAAGGGCCTGTGTAGGATGTGAGAATAAATCTCAGCAGACCACCGCCAATGTGTTCCTATCTTACATCCATGATATTGCAGGTGCTCTAAATATAAAAAAAATTGTACATGCATATCATATAAATAACCTGTTTCCCTTATGCTCAATAACCACAAGGAATCAATCACCAACTTCAGCCATCATCGATATCCCATGTTCCCCCAGTTGTATTTATGGAATAAAATGACATTTATATATATATATATGTAGTGGTGAGGATCCTTAGCATAAATTCCAAGGAATCTCCTAATGAGTAGCAAGTTGGAGAGACCTTATGAACCTCCTATAAAAGTATCACTGGAACCTCATGCGAACTAAAACCTCTCATTTCATAATCAAATAATCGACATCCTAAAGGCACTCCCAAACAAGTACCTGGTCTCTTAGACCTCATCTCATAAATACTTTTTGGCTTAAATCTCAACATCTGAGGCATAAATATATATGTCCTCCAAATACAAAAATTTATTCTATCAATATTCAATATTATGAGTAATGATGATATTTATCCTCCCAAATAATCATGGCCCAACAGTCACAATAACATGGTGAGCCTTAGCCCCCAACCAACGGTCTCATCACCATCAACCGATGGCTCCTCACCATCCTTGTGGATTTTGATGACAAGAACCTCCAACCTCTCTGATGGTCAACACTATCCTAAGTTGAAACTAATGGAGACCTCTATACACACAAGTGGTCAATACCACCTCATCATATGAATCCTATATGTGTGTACATGACTCTAATGGCGTGTCATACAACATTGTTAGAAATAATCACCAAAACTTTGCCTAATACACATCTTCCCGACACCTCATTCCCCTACGACTTTGTTTCCCAACCTGATGTTCAACACCATCACATATCACTTTAACCATGCCCATAGTCTAATGACCTTGTCACCTCAATCTGATGACCATGTCACCCAACCTGGTGATCAACATCACCTTAAGTATATGTCCAATCCCAACTTGATGACCAAGTCGCCTTAACCCAAGTGATCATTACCAACTCAATCCTCAGGCTATACCCCTCACATTCCCATGGAATCAATCAAATCAATATAAACAATTTGATTTAATTTAATACACACGCTCAGCCTAAACTACCCAAGATGGTTCAATTCCCTTACTTGGATTGACCATGTTTCAAAGGTCTATGGCATACCCAAGAACATCCCATGGCATCAATTCATTAATTTAAAAATATTCATTTAATTATTTAGGGTCCCACTTGGTCAACCCACATGGCGTATATATAATACACCCCCGAAATATGGTAAAAGTCAAATAGAAAGCTAATAACCACCTACCTTGAATTGTTAGATGGTTTATCATCCGATATCAACCTCTAAATTGAACTGATTCAGAATAAATTAGCATTTTAGATGAACACCCTAAAAATAGTGTAAAAAGGCTCACATATATTTAGTGCACCGTATAGTGAGGGAAAAGAGAAAAATAATCTATCAGATCGAAGGATTTACTGATGCGGTTACAAAGAGACCAATAAAGATCAAAATGGAGATTGGATGGAGGATTTTGATCAAATCCTAGGGGAGTAATAAAATAGAGGATCACCTTATTGCACATGGTGAAAGGGAATTATGGAAATATAGAAGGTCTCTCCTGAGAATAAAATTATTTTTGGCCGACAAACCCATTTTGTGGGATACTTTATATAAAGCCTATAGGGGCATGTTACTGCATAGTCAAATACTGGAATCCTTTGGCTAATGATCCCATTTTGTGGTAGAATTATACAAATCCAACTGAGGAATGTTACATCATAGTTAGGCAAAGGAGTTCTCTGGAATTTTGACATTCTATTACTAATAGCCAATGTAATCTTATGGAGATTCAGATTTCCCTAGACATAGAATCTATTTTTTGTGGAAGGAAAGTACCTGAGTATGATAGGAGCATTTCAAATAAAAATTTCTCAATATTTTTTGGAAAAGGTTTCCTACGTAGGTCTGAACCAAATGATGGAAACATGGTGTCTGTAGTTTTAGGTTAGACGACTAGGACCATAGCATTATGGAAACGATAGGTGATACATGGCCTTTCGGACCAAGGTCATTCCAGTATAATTTGGACCTGAGGGAGGAAATTGTAAACCATGGTCTTGGGGGTTCTCATTATGGAGAAAGGATATGGGAAAAATATGTGAGGGATGACCATGGACCGAATTTGGATCACGGGTTCCAACATAATGTCATCAAATCTTACAACGATGGAAGAGGATTCTTATGAGGAAAAAGTTACCGCTGGTTTACAAACCTGTTTTTTGGGGGACTTTATGAATATCCAACTAGGTCATGTTACTACATAATTAGACAAAGTAGTCCTTAGGTATCAAAAATTCTATCTCCAAAAGCTGGAGAAAGACTATAAAGATCCAAAAATGTCCAAGAGTAGGATTATGACATGTGGAAGGGATATGTATGAGCACAAAGGAAATGTTTGGACTGATATTGGCCATTAAGTGTAAATTCACTTAGATAGATCTGAATCATATTTGGAAAGGGGCATCTCTATTTCTTTAGTGGACCCCATAATGAAGGGACCCGAATGAAGGGCTCCTACATGAATTTTTGTTTGTACACAGGAGAGGGGTATGTATTTTTTTACCCCATGGTTGGGACTAGGACATGAGGCTTAGGTGTCACTATGTATCTATTTGGGATGAAAATCAAGTCACAGATAGTTCTTGAGGTACCACATAGTTTAAAGTCATGCAGCCAAGACACTAGCCATTTAGTTTAACATCATGTGGTAAAGACATCTAGGTAGAAGGTGCCTCAACATGATTGTGGCTGGACCAAGTTATAGAACTCAGACATCACTACATATATTTTTGGAGAAAGAATCAAGCCACATGTAGTTATAAAATAAATATCCCTTGGGTTGATTGAATTCATGTGGGGAGGAAAAAGTTTTTTTTGTTTTGAATACAGGCTCATGCATAGGGTGAGAACCCATATTAGATCCTCTCATGTAAAATTGACTTGTACATAGGAGAGTGAGGGAATTCCCCATATTGTGTTATAATTGGGTCTAATATTGAAGATCTAGATGTCACTACATATCTCATTGGAATGAGAATCAACACACATGTAGTTCTTGAAGAAATTGTGCAGTTTATTATCATGCGATGAGAACATCTAGTGTTCCTTTTAAGGTCTATAATCCTAGAACATGATATCCCCAATGTGAATTGATATGCATTACCCATATAGGGAACTCTTTTACCATAACTACTAAGCCCAGGCGAGCTATTTTTGGTTTGAGAAAAAAGGAGTGGAAAAGGTTTCTTCCAGTTGATGAGTGTATGTTACAGAAATTAATTTATTTGATTTGAAATGTAGGTGAAGTTAATGATGAATCACTTTAATTTTTATCCATGGATTTATCTAAAATTATATGAATAAAACTTTAATAAAATAATTGGTTGAGTATTTTTTACACTATTTTTTTGATAAAACTTGGTTTTTAAATAGGTTTTATTTTATTAAAAAAATTATAGGGTTTTATATGATTAGAAAAAGAGTTTGATGGAGGTGTGTAATTTGTTTACACTTAGGGAAATGATCCATAAGTCATTTGAGATGTGTAGGAATCAATCACACCTCAATTCGATACATGGTATGACTGCTATGACTTAATGTGTCTGTTATCAATTTAAAATTGATAGTTTAGTTCAAAAAATGTCACTCACAAAAAACAAATCAAACGTGATATGATTTTTTGATAATGTATGGAATTGATTCATAATACCTTTTTGATTTGTAGGAATTCTTCTCATATCAAACTAATACATGATGTGATTGGTATAGGTCAAAGTGTGTGTTTTAAATTTAAAATGACATTTTAGTAAAAAAACAAGTGACGTACTCAAAATTCCAATTTTTCATTTTCCTTACTAGTGTAAAAGTTCCAAAAGGGTATTCATAAAATATAAAAAATGTCGTGTTAAGGACTAATTTGAAGTTATAAGGACTAAAATCACACGAATGTCCTGTTTTGATGCCAAATTTAATGTCTGTTGCTTTCCATTGCATTCTGCCTCAAAATGTACGACAAACATTAACCAAACTCTGCTTATTTTTCAAATCCATATGTAGTAAAGTTGTAGACCTGACAAAGTTTCCCATCATGAATAAGGATATTGTAGTCATATTATGTGAATTAGATATATTATTCCCACTATGTGCCATGCATTTTCAAGAAGATCAATGACATTATCTTTGCTCAATCACAAAGGTAATATTGATATTTGTGTAGTAAAATAATTATCCATAGAATTAATATATTGTTTCATATTTATGTTTAATTTATTTCTTTTCAATATTACTCACATAATAATTATTTTCTTATACATGTGGATTCTTTTGTTTGAATTGGGGTGCTCTGTCCATCTTTCATGCCTTTCTGCACCAAAATTTCCACAGATTTCTTCTCCCTAAAAACTTTTCACCCCAACTATGTTGAAATTTAACACTTTCTTTAAAGTTATTTCTATTTCCTTTATAGGAAGAGAAACTATGTTGCCTCTACTCAATTATAGAGGTAATCTTGATGTTTTCATAGTAAAATCATTATTCATAGAATTAATGTATTATTTCATATTTATGTTTAATTTATTTCTTTTTAATATTACTCACATAATAATTATTTTCTTATACAATTGGATTCTTTTGTTTGATTTGGGGTTCTTTATCCTTCTTTCATGCCTTTCTGCACCAAAAATTCCATAGGCTTCTTCTCCCTCAAAACTGTTCACCCCTACAGTGTTAACATTTATCACTTTCTTTCAAGTTCTCTCCACTACCTTTGCAGGGAGAGCAATGATTCTACCTCTTCTCAATTACAAAGGTAATCTTGATGTTTTCACAGTAAAATAATTGTCTATAGAATTAATGTATTTTTTTTATAGTTATGTTTAATTTATTTCTTTTTAATATTACTTACATAAAAATTGTTTTCTTATACAAGTGGATTCTTTTGTTTGAGTTGGGGTGCTCTTCCCATATTTCATGTCTTTCTGTACCAAAACTTCCATATAATTCTTCTCCCTTAAAACCTTACATCCCTATAGTGTTGAAATTTATCACTTTCCTTCAAGTTCCCTCCATTAACTTTGTAGGAAGAGAAACACCGCTACCTATGCTCAATTAAAGAGTAAATCTTTATATTTTTAGAGTAAAATCATTGTCCATAAAATTAATGTATTGTTTCATATTTATGTTTAATTTATTTATTTTGAGTCAAAGTATGTGTTTAAAGTTTAAAATGACATTTTAGTAAAAAAGATAAGTTATGTACTCAAAAAAGAGCAAACCCATTCATATTTTTTTATACTTTAGTACAACAATCCATAAGTGATTTTTAATGTGTAGGAATTAGCCGCATCTCAATCTGATGCACAGTGTGACTGGTATGACTCTAAGTGCATCTTTATTTAAAATTGAAATCAATTTTAGTAAAAAGAAATAACCTACTAAAAAACAAAAAAAAACACATTAAGATTTTTTTATACTTTAGTGCAATAATACATAAGTAATTTGAGATGTGCATGAATTATCCACACCTCAATCTGGCGCATGGTGTGCCCGATATGACTCAAAGTGCTTTTTTTATTTAAAATTGACATCAATTTTAGTAAAAAGTCATAGTAACCTACTCAAAACCAATAAAATGCATTAAAATTATCTAAATACTTTAATAAAATGATCTATAAATCATTTGTGATGTATAGGAATTAGTCGCACCTCAATCTGATATATAATGTGATCAGTATGAGTCAAAGTGCATGTTTTAATTTTAAAATGGAATTTTAGTAAAAAAGTCAAGTGACGTACTCAAAACTAAGAAAATACATTCATATTGTTTTTATACTTTATTAAAATGATTCATATGTCATTTTTAATGTTTATGAATCAACCACACCTCAATCCGACGCACGGTGTAACCGGTATGACTCAAAGTGCGTCTTTTTATTTAAAATTGTCATCAATTTTAGTAAAATAGACAATTGTCCTACTAAAAACCAAGAAAAAACATTCATATTATTTTTATAATTTATGAAAATTATCCTTAAATCATTTTTGATGTGTAGGAATCATCTTCACCTCAATCTGATACATAATCTACCCGATATGACTCAAAGTGTCTGTTATCAGTTTAAAATCGACATTTTAGTTCAAGAAATGTCACTCACTTAAAACCGATCAAACATACTCACATTTTCTTGATAATTTAGGAAAATAATTCATAATTCATTTTTGATGTGTAAGAATCCATTTCACATCAAACCTATACATTATGGGATCGAAATGAGTCAAAAGTGCTTGTTTCTAGTTTAAAATGACATTTTAGTAAAAAAGAAAAGTGACGTACTCAAAATCAATCAAAAACATTCATATTGTTTTGATACTTTAGGAAATTGATCCAAAATTCATTTGAGATGATTTAGAATCATACACACCTCAATCCAATGCACTGTGTGACCGGTATGACTACAAGTGGATCTTTTTATTTAAAATTTATTTTAATTTTAGTAAAAAAACAAATTGACCTACTCAAAACTGAAAAAAACATTCATATTATTTTGATACTTTAGGAAAATGATACATAAGTGATTTGAGACATGCATGAATCTTCCTAATCTCAATATGATGCATAGTGTGACCGATATGACTCCAATTGAGTGTTTGTATTTGAAATTGACATCAATTTTAGTAAAAAGTCCAACTGGCCTACTCAAAACTGAGAAAATGCATTCAAATTATTTAAATAATTTAGGAAAATGATCTATAAGTCATTTTTGATGTGTAGGAATCAGAAAAACCTCAATCTAATACACAATGTGATCAGTATGAGTCAAAGTGTATGTTTCAATTTTAAAATGACATTTTAGTAAAAAATAAAAGTGACGTACTAAAAAAACACATTCATATTGTTTTGATACTTTAGGAAAATGATCTATAAAGAATTTGGGACATGTTGGAATCAATTACGCCTCAATCTGACACACGATGTGATCAGTATGACTCAAAGTGTGTCTTTTTATTTAAAATTATCATCAATTTTAGTAAAATGGACAACTGTCCTACTCAAAAATGATAAAACACATTCAAATTATTTTTATACTTTATGAAAATGATCCATAAGTCATTTGTGATGTGTAGGAATTAGTCACACCTCAATCCGATATAGGATGTGCCTGGTATGACTCAAAGTATCTTTTATCAATTTAAAATCAACATTTTAGTTCAAAAAGGGACACTCACTGAAAAATGATCAAACACACTCATATTTTCTTGATAATTTAGTAAAACTATTCATAAGTCATTTTGTGATGTGTAGGAATCTGTTTCATGTCAAATCGATACACGATGTGATCATAATGAGTCAAAAGTGCGTGTTTCCAGTTTAAAATGACATTTTAGTAAAAAAGACAACTAATGTACTCAAAACCAAGAAAAAACATTCATATTATTTTTATACTTTAGGAAAACAATTCACAAGTCATTTGAGATGTTTTGGAATCAGTCGTAACTCAATCTGATGCACGATGTGACTGGTATGACTTCAAGTGCGTCTTTTTATTTAAAATTGACATCAATTTTAGTAAAATTAACACTTTATATTAATTTATTTCTTTATATTATTACTAACATAAGAGTTTTTTTCATATACAGGTGCGTTATTTTTCTTGAGCAAGGGTGGATTATTCGGAAATATCATGAGTTGGGCCAGAATTAAATGATAAAGGAACATTGATGTTTTTGAATGTATGCAATAATTTGTATTTATGTAATTGTATAAACCAATGTTTGAAATATCTATAATATAGTGTGTGTTTTTCTTGTGTTTGTTTTGTAAATTTTATTTCATTTAAATCCTGTATTGATACTTGTTTTTTTATATATGGTGTATTTCTAGTGCTGCGGTGTGTTGTTGCAGCACATTGAAGTGCTGTTGCGGTATGCTATTACAACACACTGCAGAATGACCCTTTATCAGCGCTTTTAAAATTGATAATAAAGGCCACATTTATCAGTGCTTTTAAAAGTGATGATAAATATATACTTTATCAGCGCTCATAGAATCAATAATAAAATGTCTTTTATCAGTGCTTTTATAAGCACAGATAGAGGTATACTTTATCAGAACTTCTATAAGAGCGGATAAAAGACCCTTTATCAGTGCTTTTATAAGCACTGATAAATGGTTCCTTTAGTGGCACACAATTAAAGCACTGATAATCGGTTCCTTTATCAGCACTTTTAGAAGTGCTAATAAAAGTCCCATTTATTAGTTCTTTTTCAACACTAATAAAAGACCATATATTTTAACCTCTCTCATGTATTCAGCACTTTTCCAGCGTTGATAAAGACCATTTTTATAACTGTTGAAGGCCTATTTTGTAGTAGTGATGGTTTGACCACACAGTTTGGCTAACTGTGCACCAACTGTGTGACACCCATTGTCTAGGCACTACACCTCGCACATGCTAGGCTCATGGTTTTTAAAATCTTGCACAAACCATGCATTAACCCTATGTTAAAAGTTGCAGAGGTGTTTCATGGATGTGTTCCCCCTCTTGCATGGTTTTTCAATTCGTTCCCAGTAAAGAATGATGGAAACACAGTTTCTCATGGGAGGCCACATGGTTTTTCCAAACTGTCCGCCTCTGATAGTGCACTCCGAAAAGTTGGGTTTTCAGCCTCCAACACACCTAAAACCCACTTGAAACCCCAAGGTACTTCTTGGGCCTTAAAAACCATCTAAAAACAAAGTCTTGGGTTGAAGAAACTCTTGAAATTAAGTTCTTAAGATTAAGAAAAAGTTTGGTCAGACCACTAAACTGAAAAATTCGAATAGGTTGGGGAAATTTTGACCCACTCAAAAACCTAAGACATTACATATACTTTGTTTGGACCACTACTGGTATGATTCAATTATAGAATATTCCATCTCTTAGGCTTTGTTTGTCTGGATACTAGTATGATTTTATGAATTTCATATTAAAATTTTTAATTTTATTATCCTATTGTATATGTTCTACAGACATGTGATATTGAATTATGTCATGCTTAGTCTTATTAAATAAGTTTCTAAGTGGTTATGTTATATAATGTCAAAAACTAGATCCGGTCTCCATAAAAACTAGCACTCGACTCAATCTATGGAAAGGCCCAAAGGGTGTTCCCTATCCTCACGGGCTGGCATAAGTGCCCGAGTATCATGAATAAGTGTTTGGGAATGATTTACCCAAGTTTAGAAGCATTAAACAACCAAAAACAATAAATAAACTAAATCTGAAAATTTAGTCCAAACAAGCCTTTAATAAAAATTCCGAACTGAAATACATGGTTTTAGAAAAAGCCCAAGAGGGACAAAAATCAAAAGTAGTAGAAAATAAAACTCAAGAACCACTACACGACAAGGGGTCATCATCCCCAAGCCTTCTCCACAACAACACACCAAGGACGTAAGTTAACAACCCGAACCGCCATCTCCAAGGACCTTGCCCTTACCTGTATCAAACATAACCAAGTCTACTTACACCTAAAGGTGTAAGTAGAGTGTAATCATAAACCCAATAGGACACCACCCTAAATATTCCATGTGACAGACACTATAAGATAAAAAGCTTGCAAGTTTTTATAAACAAGAAATGGTAGCAACAATTTCTAAAGGGGTACAACTTTTAAATGAAATAGTTTTCAAGGGGTATATTTAAAGACTAAAAACTTTTAAATAAAAAATTCACGATACTGAATTTTCTATCCAAACACACCACATTCCAATGGTAAGTACTAAAATAGCCCACAAGCACTAGTCATGGGAACACCCCTAGGCACTAGCTAGTTGTGGGACTTAGGCACCTCGTATCTTGGTGTAAAAGAAACCATAATCCATAACCTTATCTTGAATGATACACTTGAAGGAGAAACCTTAATATCCTAGTGGTATCTAACATCATCAAAGATTATTTAGTTTTGTCATCATCAACTTGCTAAGTGAAACAAGGATAATACCACTCCGGATCACTAGCATACTAGTCCTAGTCCACCCACCTAGATACCCGGGTTTCCCTCTTTGTGTTCAAACAAGTTCCACAAGCTATCAAATACAATTTTCAAATAAAAATTATAGTTCTGTTCATACACACTCCAAAAAATATCTAAACATGTTTTTCACCCTTCGTGTAACTCAATAAACAATTTAAATTTTTCATAAAACAATTTCAAGAAGTTTAATAAATATTTGAACATGAAATCCATTTAAAACCCTCTTTTAAATCCAAATGCACACTAATGTCACACCAACCCAAAATTTTCAGCTCTAAAACCATTTAATTAAATCATTCCATGAACCATAAAACAACCCCAAATAATACAACATGGAATACACATTAAAAACACTCATTTTTACACAAAAATGCTACTTTAAAACCAACTGTATAATCAATGCTGCCAAAAATGGTTTCGCACCAAGAAAAATGGAATAGGAACATGATAAAAATGTAAATAAAGAAAATAAAAATCATCAAAGAATTATTACACATGTAATCACCTACATAGATGTCAAAACCCTCAAATATTTATGTGACACTTCAACCTCACCATCGTCGCACCACAAGGGAGTGAAAACAAACCTAAATCTACAAGATTGGAACAAAAACACAAAATAAAACCATAGGTAAGAATACCTAGTTGATGAATAAGTGAAAAATTAATAAATAGGGAAGAAACCCTAAGTATAAAGAAATAAATATGAGAGGTAATCACTTACTTGAAGTTCCTTGGAGTTTTCCCCACCAAAACCCCTTCAAAAATGGATTCCAAATGAGGTTGAGGGAGCTTGAAAGCCTTACATGGATGTAAGGAATGAAATGGGGGAGAAAGGGGAACATTAGGGTTAATCATATAAGGGAAAAAATTGATAAACAAAACATTTTTTGATGACCTGGAGGTTGTGCACAGTTTGTCCGCACGATTTAGTAAACCGTGCAGCCAAACTATGTGGCCAGTTTTGGCCACCCAAAACCCCTAAAATTTCTTCCAAGTTCAAGGGGGGAATAGGGGAAACCTAGGGAAGAATTTAGGAAAATAATAGAATAGAAACAAGTACCTTAAAATAAGGAAATGGATGTGACAATTCTCCCCACCATGAAAGACGTTCCACCCCGGAAAGTCAACCCGAAACTTGATCAGAAAACAAGAATGAGTACTCTTCCTCAACCCATTACTTCTTCTCCCAAGTCTCGTGTATATAATTTCCATGATTCCAAAGGACACAAAACAGTGGAATAGACTTCCCCAAAATCACCTTCTCTTAGGAATCCACTATTCACACCGGCCGCTCAAACACAGATAAATCGGGCTCTATCTCCAACTCTTCCCAATTCAACACATGAGATGGATTCAGATTGTATTTTTTAAACTGAGATACATGGAATAAATTGTGAATATATTTTAACTGAGAGGGAAAGTCCAACTTTTATTCCACCTTTACAATGTGCTCGATGATCTCAAAATGTCTGACATACCTTGGCGTTAGCTTTCCATGCTTTCCCAAATGACGGTGACCCCAACGAAGGGCCACCTTCAAGAATACCCAATCACCCACGGAAAACTCTAGATGTCAATGCCTCTAGTTAGAATAAGATTTATGGAGGATATTAGCTATAAATAAACTCTTCCTGATCAACTTGACCTTCTCATATGTCTCTTGCACGAGGATCGACCCCAATAGTGAGGTCTCACCTACCTCAGCCCAACACAGGGGGGACCGACAAGGTTGGCCATAGAGCACCTCAAAATTAGCCATTCAAATTGAGGATTGCTAACTATTATTATAAGAAAACATGACCAATAATAAATGGATATTCCACAAACCACCAAATTCCAAGACACATGTACATAGCATGTATTCTAGAATCCGATTTTCCCGCTCTATCTGACCATCCGTTTGAGGATGGTATGTCATGATCATCTTAATCTGTGACCCCAATGCCTTCTGAAGTGCTTCCCAAAACCGATAGGTGAAGTGGGGGTATCTATCTAACATAACTGCTGATGGCATGCCATGAATCCTTACCACTTTTTGGATATACAATCGGCCCAACTCATCCACTTTGGTTGTATCTCTAATCAGAATAAAGTGGGATAATTTGTTCAGACGATCAATCACTAACTAGATGGAATTTATAAGGCCCCAACCTTAAACGTTACTTAATCTTGAGTTATTTCAAGAATACACATTGAGGATCTTTTTAGGTTTAGAGTTTTATAGAATTAGATCATAAATCATGCATTACATTCCACATTTAAACAAAGTGGTTACATAAAAGATAGTACTCATTTTTCCCATTAACAGAAACATATTTAAAATAAAACATGGATTCTTTCTTGACACTTCCTTGACACTATCATCGCATCATGTACCTTTCCCTTGACCTGTGAAAAAAATTTCAAAAACTTGGGATGAGCATAAAAATCTCAGTAAGGGATATAGAAGTACGAAATGAAAACATTATTCCATGTATGAAATCATATTTTACTCATAAAACATAATCATTTTAACATACCTCACCAAATCATGGATAAATCATAGAAATCATAAGACATAAAGGTAACTTGAGTCATTCATAAAATTCTTATGTAGGTAGTAACCCTCATGGTTACTTTTGTAATACCCATTATAGTATATTCTCTGAATCTCTTTGGAGAAACCTTAACGTTTAACCCCTTCGCATTACCCAATGCATTGGAGAGCTATATCGGGCTCACCTACCCTTAGTTTATCACGGAACCACCCGTCTTCATAAAAAATGCCCAAGAACCATAACATAATCATAGAACATAACTTAAGAATAAAGTAAAGATAACATTCCCACATTGCAATAACAATATAACATTTTAAGATATTGAAATAATGAATCCATTCTAAAAACCATTTAAAAAATTTAATAAATATATTTTTGAATCAAAGTGTCCCATACCACTTTGAATCTTTTAACATTTTAAAAAATTAATATCCATATAAATAAATCCTTAAAACCATTTTGAAAACATGGATATTAATGAGAAATATTTATAAGAATAAATCCTTAAAACATTTAAAAGGATATTTTAGTTAAAGGGTTTTTAACAAAATGAGAGACACTTGAATACAATAATTGAGGAATAACATTTAATCAGAACTTTATAATATCATGAGAATAAATATATTCATGATATAATATTATAAAGGATAGTATATACACCATATAAGAGTGAACTGGTGCATAACAACAATGAAGTCTCAATAGAAATGTAAAATGAGATGAAGTCCATTATAAAGAAGGTATCCTTAAATTAAGGATAAATCAATCTCATAATTATGTGTGAAAAATATAAATACACCCAATATAAGTGGATATTAAGTGTAAAATAATAAAAGGTCATTAACACATATTCAAATGATGACATATTCAATAACTACATGTTTAACCCAAAGAAATCGAAATTAGGTTAAGAAGTTCCCTTGGTAAAATTCGACAGCCTAACGGCGTCACTTTAAAATTCATAAAATTAGTTGATGAGAGATAAAATGCTATCTCATCACTTGGACATAAAATTTACATCAATAAGTATATATAAGAACATATCCCAACATAAAAATATGTAAATTAAAATACATAACAAAATAAATCTTTTAAAAAGACGAGTGTGAAAGGTTCCCTTACCGATTTGGGCAACTTTCGAAACGTACACCACATGAAAGAAGGGTCATACAATGAAGATGTAACTACCCATAAATGAGATTATATTATACAAATAGTAAAATAATGGGAAGTACATACACCACACAAAAGGAAATAGTGGCCAATGTAGCATGAATCTCACGGGAATAAAAAGTGATATGAAAATCCCCTTATGAAAATTCGGCAGCCTAACGGCGCCACATAAAACTTCCAAAAATGGATTGATGAGATAAAATAGGGTCTCTAATCATATTAACATAAAATTTACAGAAAGATTAATATAAAATAACATCCCACAACATAATAAATAGGAGCTTAAAGTAAGTTACATAAAAAGAGTACTTAAAAAGAAAGAGAGAGGTATGATCCCTTACCTCAAGTCCGACTTGTCTTGATCGTTTCTTTATATTCCCGAATAATAAATTTTTGTCAATTTATAATTTCTTAAGGAAATACTTTAAAGTTTATTATTCAATTCATATCACATATTATAATTTTATAATAATTAGTTAATTATGTGAGTTCATATCAGATGTTTTTGTCGATGTTTGGTACATGAGTCAAAAATGAACTTGTTTGAAAAGAATTGTCCATGTAGTTATAAGTGCACCATCTCCAGAATAGTATTAATTATTTAAATATCATATATATACATATTCATTTTATACTATTCCATAAAATTTGTAGATAAAAATAAATGAAATGCACCGTTCATGGAGATGGTAGGCCCTACGTACGCATGAACGCTACTTTCATTTCTTTGTCATATTAATGGAATTAAAAATAATTCATAGATATATATATTATAACTACAGTATAATATATATGTTATATAGGTCACATAAGTTCATTAATTTTATTCTTTATACATTCCATGTATTGCATGAACGAGTGACATCACTTGAGGGGGCGGTAGTCCACACTTCCTCATATGAAATTGTCGCATTTGCACAACATGCGAAGAATAAAGGTATGTTTTAAATATAAAATAAATAAGCATATAGAAAACATAAATACCATATATATCATGTATAAAATACAGTGACATCATAATGGACACCTTTAAAGGCGTTAAAAAAATATTGAACAATCATCGTTTCGTGAGGCAGTAATTCACCTTCCACGGAAACAATATGTTCTTTAACCATTAGACGGATGTGTGTATAATTGTAGCTCGAATCCTTCCTATAAAAAAATAATATTATATTTAATATACTGGTTTTGTTATAAAATAAAGGAATAAAAAGAGTTTGGGGGTTGGAGAATCAAAATAAAACAAAAGAACATTAGAGAAGTCTTTACCTTTAAATTGGGTAACTCCTCTTGGTTTGAACCAAAAGGGTTTCTTGAAGAGATTTCTACCTAAGGTAAGGATTATAGGATCAAGATAGGGATGAGGAGAGATAAAATGAGCAGATCTTGACCGAGCCAATGTCTTGGGAGGTGTGTGTAAAGAGGTAGAGGTGGGGGCCTTTTATAAGAGGAGAGGAGGGGCACTCTTAGAAAGTTATAAAATGTTACTTTATATTAAAATGAGTTTCGGATTTTAAAGGTCCCAAATTGATATATTTATAGGATAAGGTGATAAGGGTTCGAAATATACTCATCCAATAGGTCTTTTACAAGCGTAAGTCTTATATTTTACATTATCTTTTCATTTTATTTAAATCTTTCATTAATGAGGTAATCGCTGCATCATCATGATGTCATAAATAATTTAATTTATTTCATGTCTAAAAATTATAAAAAAAATATATATGATGTAGGAAACCTTTTTATATTTACAATGACTATTTATAGTTCAAGATATCATTTATGTAGACAAAATTAAAAATGTTTTACTCGGGTGATTGATTCTTTAGTGATATTCTCCTTCCTTTAAAAATAAAATGATAAAGTGTCACCTTCACCCAAAAGTGATTTCATGGGATCCCAAAGTTTGGAAAAAGGAATACCATTGTCGGCCATGACACAAAAACTAGAATTAGGAAACATGTTGGGGTCATTTTTTATTATTATGATATTATTTTATTATCCTTAACTACCTGATTACTAAATAATCAAGATAATTAAAGATAATTACTATCGTTACTATTCATAATGTCCAAAAACAAAAGTGTCTTAATTAAATAATTTGTAAATTATGATTACAAATATGGAATCCATTTTACCAAATTCAAAACATAGAAATTTCAATAATTAATTTAAAAATAATTCCCGTTGTCAAAACAAATAGCAGGTTTTTTTTGAAACAATATCTATGAAAAGTTTGGCACTTGTTTATGACCAATTCCAAAGTGAAATTAATTATAATGACCACCATTGAATTAAATGGTAAAAATATATTCTAATTACACTTTAAAATCAATTAAAAATATAATCTAACCATATAATTAAATTAGATGAAAAATAATTTTTGATGTAAAATGCAGTATTTTTCACTATTCATTAAAAAATGAACATTGTCAGAAAAATACCAAAAAATTATCCAAAGTAAATTTCAATGTCACAATAATAAAGAATAAGTTTATTTTGACAAATATATCTTATAAAATTGTCAAAATTTAGATTTAATAAAAGGTTCTCCATCAAAAGGCGGTAAAACAATCTTTTAAAAATATTAGAGTATTTATTCTTAAAATTGGATTCATTTGAATTTTAAGCCTCTAACATTTATTGGATAAATGTAAAAATATATGTAATCATTTTATAGTTATTTCTTTTCATTCCCACCATTAAAACGGCTAGGCGTTAACTATTATAATATTATTATATTATTAGTGTGCAACGTAAGATTTCAAAGAAACTCGTTGTTGCATATTGGGTACGCCATCAAGCATAACATTACCTTTAAAGTAATATTAACATTTTATTCACAAATATTTATAAACATTAGAATGTAATATTATTTATTTACTTGGGATGTTACATCCTTCCCCCCTTTTGGGAATTTCATCCTCGCAATTTCAAAATTGGGCTTGGAAACTTCATTGAAAGTCCCACATCGGAACAAGAGTCAGTAAAACTATCACTTTAAAAGAAAGAAAGAGAAGTACAAAGGTCACCCGAGTTAACCCATACTAGGATTCCATGAAAACATGGATATAGAGGAGAAAAAAAGGGTCATGTTCTGATGTAAATTGATAGTAAACATGTCTAGAAGAAAGTTAACCACAAGAAAATCACAAACTTGTGATGGGTTAAACGATATTCGATTCCCAAGTAGGAATATTTAACAGAAAATTTTTTTGTTTTAAGTTACTTTTCATTGAGGAATTAATTTTTGAGATTAACTAAATCATAAGGAAACATACTTACTTGTCATGTAGACTTTCAACTTTTACTAGATTCCTTACTCAAACTCATATTTTCTCCAAAAGATGAGTATTTAGGAAGACTTGTTTGCATTAAGAGTACTATAATCAACTTCTTGAGAATAACCTAATCTACAAAAGAGAACTATATATTTCCCATGTATTTAGACCTTAACCAAAACCAAACCAAAAATTTTAGTATGAGATCAGATAATACCCAAAAAGGATAATTTGTTTTACAAAAAAAACTACTCCTAATCTCCAAAATTTGCCAAACAAAACCCAAAGTTCAACAAAGACAATTCAATAAACATCTATCCATAAAATTCTTAAAAGTAAACCAAACTAAGATTGAAACCCAAATCTCTGAAGGATTTAATCACATAGTCTCCTAAGATAAATGTTAACATTTTTCTCCAAAATAACATCAGTTACTCTTAAAGTCTCATACTGAAAAGTAATTAACCTAATCACACATCCTCCATGATAGGCTAATCATTTACATAGATAACCCAAAATCAACTTACTCTTAATTAATAAAATCATCTAACTAAAAAGAATCATTCAAACTAACCAGGGACTTCACGTAGTCCAGTGGTAGGCGATAAATACCAGTTGCACTTTGGTTGTGGGTTTGATTCCCACAGCTTTGTCCGACGCGATGGGTTGTCACACGGTCTGCGTGATTTCCTTTTTCCAAAACTATATAATTCTTAAAACATTCCCCAAAAATAGATAAAATCTTCAAAAATAACCATAACATATTTTAACCACAAAGGTTATCTAATAACCTTCATTTTGTAACCCAAAATGTATTAACCAGTAATTGCCTCAAATTCAAGGATCATATAAACCTAAATGGTTACTTATAACTATATCCACAAAAGAAAGGATAATTATTCCTTGAATAAAATTTTCATATATCAAACATCAGAGTTACATATATTATAAAAACTCTTCTAATTTAACCCCATCATCAAAAGAAACTTAATACATTTAAGAATTTTACCATCCTAAAATCTACCATAACTCTTGAATCCCTTATATGTTGACTTCTTACTCATTCAACATTCTTTATGATCCATTAACCATTCCTTTTCAACTTATTCTGAAATAATTATTTCCTACAAACAAAATCATGAATCATATCCTAAGATTCCAATAATAGGAAAACATATGTTAAGAAATAATCCATACCTTTCATTGGTCATTGTCAGTTTCTTCATCCTCAATCGGAATGGAATTAGGTATTGGTAAATGAATATTTGTACGATCTTGGTGACCCCATTCCCGAAACTTCTTCGTAGGACATGTGTTTTCATAATGACCATGCACACCACATTTTAAACATTCAATTGATCCTTCATAAAGAACTTCTTTCACTTTCCTAGAGTCAACTAGATGCTTCCTTTTTCCATGGCAGGTTCTTGCTTTATGACCTTCATTTCCACATCTATATCATCTTTCTGTCCCTTTGAAACATTTTCCTATGTGTTTCTTTCCAAATATTTGACACATAGGTTTTTGAACATACTTACCTTTATGATTATTACCTAAACTTCCATAGGGATTTGTTTCTCGCATATACGATGCCTTATAAAAATCACTAAGGTTCAGGTGGTAAATCATGACTACAGATAGTTGGTTGAGGATAACCACAAGAGTTATCATTGTATCTCCCATATAATTCAGTTGTTCTTTCATAAAACCGTCACAGTTTTCTTCAAATCCACTGTTACTTTGGTGCCTGCTAGATCTAGCCATTTACTAAAACCAAAAAGGTCAGTGTGAGTATATCAGTAAAATCATCATATAATAAAGAGGAAGATAAACACCAAGATATACTTATCCAAGTTATCTCAAACTCATTCAACTTTCAAAAAACAACAATGACTCCATCTAATATACTAACCATTGTGGTTATACACAACTTGTCACTTTTTCTTAAACAACACTCTAACCTCTAAAGTTATTTAAACCGACCTCTGATACCAACTATAAGGCCCCAACCTTAAACGTTACTTAATCTTGAGTTATTTCAAGAATACATGTTGAGGATCTTTTTAGGTTTATAGTTTTAGAGAATTAGATCATAAATCATGCATTACATTCCACATTTAAACAAAGTGGTTACATAAAAGATAGTACTCATTTTTCCCATTAACAGAAACATATTTAAAATAAAACATGGATTCTTTCTTGACACTTACTTGACACTATCATCACATCATGTACCTTTCCCTTGACCTGTGAAAAACATTTCAAAAACTTGGGATGAGCATAAAAATCTCAGTAAGGGACATAGAAGTACGAAATGAAAACATTAGTCCATGTATGAAATCATACTTTACCCATAAAACATAAGCATTTTAACATACCTCATCAAATAATGAATAAATCATAGAAATCATAAGACATAAAGGTAACTTGAGGCATTCATAACATTATTATGTAGGGATTAACCCTCATGGTTACGTTTGGAATACCCATAACAGTATATTTCCTAAATCTCTTCGGAGAAACCTTAACGTTTAACCCCTTCGCATTACCCAATGCATTGGAGATCTATATCGGGCTCACCCGCCCTTAGTTTATCACGGAACCACCCGTATTCATAAACAATGCCCAAGAACCATAACATAATCATAAAACATAACTTAAGTATAAAGGAAAGATAATATTCCCACATTTCAATAACAATATAAAATTTTAAGATATTGAAATAATGAATCCATTCTAAAAACCATTTTCAAAACCATTTAAAACATTTAATAAAGAGATTTTTGAATCAAAGTGTCCCATACCACTTTGAATCTTTTAACATTTTAAACCATTAATATTCATATAAATAAATCCTTAAAAACATTTTGAAAACATGGATATTAATGAGAAATATTTATAAGAATAAATCCTTAAAACATTTAAAATGATATTTTAGTTAAAGGGTTTTTAACAAAATGAGAGACACTTGAATACAATAATTGAGGAATAACATTTAATCAGAACTTTATAATATCATGAGAATAAAGGGATTAATGATATAATATTCCAAAGGACAGTATATACACCATATAATAGTGAACTGGTGCATAATAACAATGAAGTCTCAATAGAAATGTAAAATGAGATGAAGTCCATTATAAAGAAGGTATCCTTAAATTAAGGATAAATCAATCTCATAATTATGTGTGAAAAATATAAATACACCCAATATAAGTGGATATTAAGTTTAAAACAATACAATTTCATTCACACATATTTAAAGGATGACATATTCAATAACTACATGTTGAACCCAAAGAAATCGAAATTGGGTTAAGAAGTTCCCTTGGTAAAATTCGACAGCCTAACGACGTCACTTTAAAATTCATAAAATTAGTTGATGAGAGAGAAAATGGTATCTCATCACTTGGATATAAAATTTACATCAATAAGGATATATAAGAACATATACCAACATAAAAATATGTAAATTAAAAGACATAACAAAATAAGTCTTTTAAAAAAAGGAGTGTGAGAGGTTCCCTTACCGATTTGGGAAACTTTCGAAACATACACCACATGAAAAAAGGGTCATACAATGAAGATGTAACTACCCATAAATGAGATTATATTATAAAAATAGTAAAATAATGGGCCGTAAATACACCAAACAAAAGGAAATAGTGGCCAATGTAGCATGAATCTCACGGGAATAAAAAGTGAGATGAAAATCTCCTTATGAAAATTCGGCAGCCTAACAGAGCCACATAAAACTTCCAAAAATGGATTGATGAGATAAAATAGGGTCTCTCGTCATATTAAAATAAAATTTACAGCAATAGTAATATAAAATAACATCCCCCAACATAAGAAATAGGAGCTTAAAGTAAGTTACATAAAAAGAGTACTTAAAAAGAAAGAGAGGTAGGATCCCTTACCTCAAGTCCGACTTGTCTTGTTCGTTTCTTTATATTCCTGAATAATAAACTTTTGTCAATTTATAATTTCTTAAGGACCTCCTTTAAATTTTATTATTAAATTAATATCACATATTATAATTTTATAATAATTATTTAATTATGTGAGTTCATATCAGATGTTTTTGTCGATGTTTGGTACATGAGTCAAAAATGAACTTGTTTGAAAAGAATTGTCCATGTAGTTATAAGTACATCATCTCCAGAATATTATTAAAGATTTAAATATCATATATATCCATTACATATTCATTTTATACTATTCCATAATATTTTGAGATAAAAAGAAATGAAATGCACCGTTTATGGAGATGGTAGGCCGTATGTATGCATGAACGCTACTTTCATTTCTTTGTCATATTAATGGAATTAAAAATAATTGAGATATATATATATTATAATTCCAGTATAATATATATGTTATATAGGTCACATAAGTTCATTAATTTTATTCTTTATACATTCCATGTATTGCATGAATGAGTCACATCACTTGAGGGGGCGGTAGTCCACACTTCCTCATATGAAATTATCGCATTTGCACAACATGCAAAGAATAAAGGTATGTTTTAAATACAAAATACAGAAGCATATAGAAAACATAAATACCATATATATCATGTATAAAATACAGTGGCATCATAATGGCCACCTTTAAAGGTGTTAAAAGAATATTGAACAATCATCGTTTCGTGAGGCAGTAATTCGCCTTCCACAGAAACAGTATGTTCTTTAACCATTAGACGGATGTGTGTGTAATTTTAGCTCGAATACTTCTTATAAAAACATAATAGTATATTTAATATACTTGTTTTGTTACAAAATGAAGTAATAAAAAGAGTTTGGGGGGTTGGAGAAGCAAAATAAAACAAAATAACATTAGAGAAGTCTTTACCTTTAAATCGGGTAACTCCTCTTGGTTTGAACCAAAAGGGTTTCTTGAAGAGCTTTATGCCTAAGGTAAGGCTTCTAGGATCAATAGAGGGATGAGGAGAGATAAAATGAGCAGAGATTGGCCGAGCCAATGGCTTGGGAGGTGTGTGTAAAGAGGTAGAGGTGGGGGCCTTTTATAAGAGGAGAGGAGGGGCACTCTTGGAAAGTTATAAAATGTTACTTTATATTAAAATGAGTTTCGGATTTTAAAGGTCCCACATTGATATATTTCGAGTATAAGGTGATAAGGGTTCTAAATATACTCATCCAATAGGTCTTTGACAAGTGTAATTCTTAGAGTTTACATTATATTTTCATTTTATTTAAATCGTTCATTAATGAGGTAATCGCTGCATCATCATGATGTCATAAATAATTTAATTTATTTAATGTCTAAAAATTATAAAAAAAATAATATAATGTATTAAATCTTTTTATATTTCCAATGAATATTTATAGTCCAAGAGATAATTTATGTAGACAAAATTAAAAATGTTTTACTCGGGTGATACATTCTTTAGTGATATTCTCCTTCCTTTAAAAATAAAATGATAAAGTGTCACTTTCACCCAAAAGTGATTCCATGGGGTCCCAAAGTTTGGCACAAGGCATCCCATGGTCTGCCATGACACAACCATTAGCATTAGGACATATGTTGGGGTAATTTTTTATTATTATGATATTATTTTATTATCATTAACTACCCAATTACTAAATAATCAAGATAATTAAAGATAATTATTGTCGTTACTATTCATAATGTCCAAAAACAAGAGTATTAATTACATAATTTGGACCTTCTGATTCCAAATATGGAATCCATTTTACCAAATTCCAAACATATAAATTTCAATAATTAATTTAAAAATAATTCTCATTGTCAAAACAAATAGCGGGTTTTTTTGAAACAATATCTATGAAAAGTTTGGCACTTGTTTACGACCAATTACAAAATGAAATTAATTATAATTACCACCATTAGATTAAATGGTAAAAATATATTCTAATTACACTTTAAAACAAATTAAAAAGATAATCTAATCATATAATTAAATTATATGAAAAAGCAGTTTTGATGTAAAATGCAGTATTTTTCACTATTCATTAAAAAATGAACATTGTCAGAAAAATACCAAAAAATTATCCAAAGTAAATTTCAATGTCACAATCATAAAGAATAAGTTTATTTTGACAAATAGAGCTTATAAAATTTTCAAAAGTTATATTTAATAAAAGGTTCGCCATCAAAAGGCGGTAAAACAATCTTTTAAAAATATTAGAGTATTTATTCTTAAAATTGGATTCATTTGAATTTTAAGCCCCTAACATTTATTGGATAAATGTAAAAATATATGTAATCATTTTGTAGTTATTTCTGTTCATTCCCTCCATTACAACGACTAGGCATTAACTATTATAATATTATTATATTATTAGTGTGCAACGTAAGATTTCAAAGAAACTTGTTGTTGCGTATTGGGTATGTCATCGAGCATAGCATTCCCTTTAAAGTAATATTAACTTTTTATTCACAAATATTGATAAACATTATAATTAAATATTATTTATTTACCTGGGATGTTACAGAATTATTACCCAAAGATGTATGAGGTAGTATGAAGATGAAGTCTATAGTGACCTCATCCCACTTCCAGGTAGGAATGAGTAACAGCTGAAGCAAACCAGAGGGCCTTTGATGCTCTGATTTCACCTATTGACATGTATAGCATATCAAAACGAAATCAGTTATAGCTCACCTCATACCTGGCCACCATAACTACTAACGAACATCATAGTACATTTTTGTAGCCCTGGGATGAATGGACCACTAAGACTGGTGGCTATCTTGTATCACCACCTTCCTTAGAGACAATAGTACCACTGAACGACCCTTGAAACACAAGATGCCCTTAGAATACGAAGACCAATCAGAAGTCATATCCCCACCATGAAGAAACTATATCGACCGCTGACATAGCTCATCATTGGGCTTCTCCCGCCGAATCAACTCTAAAAGAGAAGGATTCAACTGAATGCTTTCTAAGAATGCACGTCCACTATGCTTCTTGGTCTCTACATTCATCTGAGAAAAGAACCCCATCAGAGTTCACTCATCACTGGACTTCCTCAAATCTCACACTGGTACTCTTCTACTCAAGGCATAATCCACCATATTAACCTTTCCCGGGGTATAGACGATATCAAAGTCAAACCCCTACAGATATTCGATCCAACAGTGCTGCCTCAGATTAAGATTCTTCTGCGAGAAAATATAGGGTAGGATCTTATGATTAGAGTAGACCGCAAACTTCTCCCCAAATAGGTAGTGACGCCAAGTCTTCAAGTCATGAATCACCATTTCCAACTCCAAGTCATGGTTTGGGTAATTATTTTCATGTGGTCAGAGTTGGAGAGTTCCATACACCACCATGTGATCACCCTGCATAATCACACACCCAATACCCATACTTGAAGCATCGCAATACACCACATAGACCTTTCCAGATTCTAGAAAGATCAACATGAGTGTGGTAGTCAACCGCCAATTCAACTACTCAAAGGATACCTAACATTCTAAGAACCATTCAAACTTCACCCCTTTTCAGGTGAGCACGGTCATGGGAGAAGCAAGGTGAGATAAATCCCAAAAAAACCACATATAGTAACCTGTCAGGACAAAGAAACTCCTGATCTCAAACACACTCTTCGACTGCCTCCATGAAATAACTGCACTGATCTTTCAGGGTCCATTTAAACCCCCTATTCTGAGATGACATGACCCAAAAACTTCACTTCCTAGTCCAAAAGGTGTACTTGGACAGATTTTCATAAAGGCGATGCTCCCATAGAGTTCCCAACACAATCCACAAATGAAACTCATACTATTCCTTAGATCCAGAGTAAACTAAGATTTCATCCACTAATATCATGATGAATGAGTCTATATATTAGTAGAACTCCCTATTCATGAGTGACATAAAGACCACTGAAGCATTGGTCAATCTGAAAGGCATGACCAAATACTCAAAGTGGTCATACCTACTTCGAAAATCTATCTTCAGGATATATGCCTCTCTCACCCAGACTTAGTGGTAACTAAAATGCAAGTATATCTTGGAAAACCACTTTTCTTCATTAAAATAATAAAAAAAGTCATATATTCAGGTAAAAGGATACTTTTTCTTTATGGTTACCATATTCAACTTCTGGTAGTCAATGTACAACTGGAGGTACCCATCAGCATTCTTCGCAAAATGAAAAGGATCGGCCCAAGGAGAGATGCTCGGGTGAATTAATCCTTTGGATTCAAAATCTTTTAGTTGTATCTTTAATTACCTCAACTCAGTGGGGGACATACGATATGAGGAAATAGATATCGACTGTGTTACCATTTCCAAATCAATCAATAACTCCACATACCGCCCTAGGGGAAAGCCTGAAAAGTCATTTGGAAATACCTTTGTGAACTCATCCACTACATGAGGTAATCTACCTTCAAGAGAATGACCATCATTATCTAGTGTGAGTGATGATAACTGGAAGATAAATTTCCCCAAATCTAGGAGTGGAGGTCCCACATAACCTGACTAAGGATCCCATTCCCCAAGAAAAACCTGAGGACTCCCATCATGTGCCATGAAACTCACCTTCAACCTATAGAAATTGATATGTGCTTGAAAGTTCACTAACCAATACATTCCAAGGATTACATCAAAAAGTTCCATATCCAAGACTAGGAGGTACCACTCCATATCAACCCCTAACAAGGTAAGCACACATGATGGGAACTTGAGACCTTGCTTCTTCTTACCCAACGACATCACCAACTCCATCACAAAATACAAAAAATCGGTTGGAAAATTCAGTAGGTTCATAATACATGAATAGATAAAATAAACAGAAGCACCAATATCAAAGAGAAAGGGAAACCAAAGAAGATGAAATCAAAATGGTACCTTGAACCATCGAAGGCCCCACATCTGACCCCACTGGTGCATGATCCACCACATGACTATTCTTAGACTCTACCTGAGAACAACCACTCTCCTGTGACTATGCCCCGAACTAGATCTTCCTAGAAGACAATCCAACCTTTCTTCCATGGACACCAAACTGAGATCCCCCCATCCTCTATGGCTCTAACTGAACTGGAACTCCCATAGAATCCACAAATCTGACCCCACTCTGGAGTGGATGTTCCACCATGAAAAATCGCTACAAGTGTCCCATATCTACAAACTGATAACAAGTCTTCAGAGGATATGTACATGAAGTTCGGGTGTGTCTTAGCCTCCTGAACTTGTGGCACACAACAGACCTCACATCAGAACCCATAGATGAGAACTGTTTGGGAGGATGGCCTGAACTACCACCTCCCTTCTTCCCCTACTCCTATCGCTTCCTTTTATTCTCATATGAGCAACCAATTCCCGTAGTATACACTACTCCAAAAAACCCAGACTTTCCTTTCTGATCAATATCGACCATGAAATCCCAATTGGCCACCTCAGCATAAGTTCCCATCTTGAACAAGAATACCTAAGAGTAAATTTTTGGTCACAACCTCTTCTCAAACTTCCAAGATTTCAGGGACTCATTAGAAACAATCGTAGGTGTGTACCACACTAGATCATTAAAATAGTTAGCATATTTCATCACTGACTGATCTCCCTTGGAAAGATCCATGAACTCCTAGGATCTGAACTAGGTCAGGACCTCAAGTAAATACTACTCATTGAAGATGTCCTTGAAATCTTTCTAGATCATCTACTCATGATTACAGGCTTGAAGCACTGATTCCCACCACCTAAAACTGGGACCCTCTATCTGAAATGAGGCACATTTCACCCTAACATCCTCAGGTGTGTCTAGGAACTCGAACATACACTTTATCTTCTCGATCCATTCCTCTACCTCTTGGGGTTCTGAGCTACCTCAAAATGAAGAGGGTTTATTCTTCAGGAACTTTAGGGATTTATCCTTCTTGGGACCATGCTCATATTCTCTATATGGAGTAGGATTAGAAACCACTCCCTATCCTAGATCTTGGACAGCCCAGACCATAGCTTCTACCAGCCTCTGATCAAGCGGTGAGGGAGAACTCTCTCTAGAGCGTGTTGCTACAAAAGGCAACAATCAGAAAATAAAACATTAGTACAATAGTTCCAAAAAATTTCAGAAACAACATCAAATATAAATAAATCAAACTCATCAAAATAATGAAATAAACAACTAATTCACTCCCATCTAATGTCCACATACAATCTACTGCCCTCACATCCCACCTAGAAGAGAAGTCAAACAAATAATCCCGACATCCCATGGAGACTTGAGCCTTGATATTCCTAGCTCCCATCTAACCAGTCTCATCCCAATTAATATGACCCAAAGAGCTTAACATGGCTCTGATACCATTTTTTCACAAACCAGATCTCGTTACCATCAAAACCAGCACCCGACCCAGTCCATGGCAAGGGTCGGAGGGAATTCCCTATCCCCACAGGCTGGAATAAGTTCCCAGGTATTATGAATAAGTGTTTGGGAACAATTTACCCGAGTTTAGAAGCATTAAACAACCAAAAACAATAAATAAACTAAATCTGAAAATTTAGTCCAAAAAGACCTTTAATAAAAATTAAGAACTTAAATACATGGTTTTAGACAAAGCCCAAGAGGTCCAAAACTCAAAATTAGTATAAAATACAACTCAAGAACCACCAGATGATAAGGGGTCATCATCCTTAAGCCTTCTATGTAACACCACACCAAGGAAAAAAGCTAACAATATGAACTTACATCTCCAAGGACCTTTCCCTTACCTATGTCAAACATAACCAAGTATACTTACACCCAAAGGTGTAATTAGGATGTGATACAAAAACCAATAGGATGCTACCCCAAATATTCCATGTGGAAAACATTATAAGATAAAAAACTTGTAAGTTTTTATAAAAAATAAATGGTAGAAACAATTTCTAAAGGGGTGAAAATTTTAAATGAAATGGTTTTCAAGGAAAACATTTAAATAATAAAAAAATTTAAATAAAACATTTATGCTACTTAATTTTCCATCCTAACACACCACATTCTAATGGTAAGTATAAAATAGTCAATGAGCACTAGTCATGAGAACACCCCTAGGCACTAGCTAGTTGTGGGCCTTAGGCACCTCGTATCTCGGTGTAAAAGAAACCCTAGTCCATAACCTTCTCGTGCATGATCCACTAGGAGGAAAAACCCAAATGGGCTAGTGGTCCCCAACATCATCAAATTTTATTTAGTGTTGTCATCGTCAACTTGCTAAGTGAAACAGGGACGATACCACTCTAGATCACCAGCATACTAGTCCTAGTCCACCCACCTAGATACCTGTGTTTCCCTCTTTGTGCTAAAACAAGTTCCACAAGCTATCAAATAACATTTTCACATAAAAATACCAGTTATTCTCATACACACTCCAAAAATTAGCTAAACATGTTTTTTTACCCTTTATGTAACTCAATAAACCATTTAAAATTTTCATAAAACAATTTCAAGAAGTTTAACAAAGATTTGCAGATGAAATACATTTAAAAACTCTCTTTTAAATCCAAATGCACACCAATGTCACACCAAACTAGAATTGGAATTCCTAAAACCATTTAATAAAAAATATCCATGAACCATAAAATAACCCCAAATAATACAACATGAAATACACATTAAAAACACTCATTTTTACACAAAAAATGCTACTTTAAAACCAACCATATAATAAATGCTACCAAAAAAGATTTTCACACCAAGAAAAATGGAAGAGGAACATGCTAAAAATGTAAATAAAGAAAATATAACTCATCAAAGAATGATTAAAAATGGAATCATCTACATATATGTCAAAAACCTCAAATCTTTGTGCGACACTTCAACCGCACCATCACCGCACCACAAGGGAGTGAAAATGAAACTAAATCCACAATATTGGACAAAAAAACCCAAAATCTGACCCTAGGTATGAATAAATATTTTATGGAGAAGTGTAAATTCAATAAATAGGGAAGAAAACCTAAAAATAAAGAAATAAATAAGAGAGGGAATAACTTACTTGAATTTCCTTGGAGTTTGACCCACCAAAACCCCTTCAAAAATGGCTTCCAAATGAGGTTGAGGGAGCTTGGAAGCCTTCCATGGATATAAGGAATGAAATGGGGGAGAAAGGGGAATATTAGGGTTAATATCAGAAGGGAAAACTTAGAAAAATCAAACATTTTTTGATGACCTAGAGGCTGTGCATGGTTTTTCCGCACGGTTTAGTAAACGGTGCGGACAAACCATACGACAAGTTCTGGCCACCCAAAACCCCTCCAATTTCTTCCAAATTCAAGGGGGATAGGGGAAAACTAGGGTGGAAGTTAGGACAAGAATAGAATATAAAAGAGTACCTTAAAATAAGTATATGTATGTGACATATAAAGAGGGTAATTGATTTATTTTATTTATGGTTATGCCACTTTGTTACTTGGATAAATTATGAAACATGTTTTTTTTTTGTTATAGGTTAGGAAGTTAAATTTTTTAATTTATGGTATGCCATTATTAATAAATTATATAATCATGAATTAGGTTTTTAATATAAACATTAAATATATTTATAGTAGTTTTATTTACTTTGAACACGTGTTGAGTATAAAATTTATTTTTGAACCAAAATTTAATTTTATAAACACTAGTTGTATTTATTTTGGAAATTTATTACGCATGATTTTTTTGAAACCAAACAATATTAAAAAACAATTTATGTGCTCTCTTTAGTAAAGTGTTTGGGTATGGGTTAGTTTTTCAACCACACATGAATTGAATAATCCATTCTGTAAGAACCTGGTTCTTCCTTTGAGGTACAGATCTTTCCTTTTAAGTTTGTACTTAAGGAAATGAAAGAAAAATAGGATTACACTCCATGTATTTTCAAGAACACTCTGTGTAATATGGGTACACACCATCTACTACCCAGTACATGCCATGTGAGGGTCTGGAGAGGACCTTTACAGAATAAGTCACTACACGACGTGTAGTTTAAGTACACATTGTGTACTTTTATTTTATTTTTTGATAAAATGGGTAGTAGAATCATGTTTCATCAAACAGATTGAGGGATCATCTAATTCTATGAATAGCCACATTTATTGGTTGTTTTGGCTCCTGTTTGTCTATTTGAACTCTGATTCGAACGTCGTTGAATGCATTTAAACCCAATCGGTAAGCTCTCGATTCCTCTTAAGCTGTTCTTCGTGACTTTTGATCGCAATGAAGTTACTGGACCTTGAGATTTTTACCTTGTTTTATAGATATAATTCATTATAGATTGATTTAGAGGTTGAATCTAGATGAGGAGAGTCACATGAGGTCAATGTAGGTGTTATTATGCCTTCCACGAATTTTCATGATGTTTATATATTCTGGAGTGTCACATGTCCATTTTTGGGGTGTTCCTTGATTTATAATTTACCCTTATTGTTTCTTATTTGTGTTTAGGTAATAGAATAAGTGTTTTAAAGTATGAATTATGTTTTTTTAACTTGATTAAGGTCCACCCCATGGGTGTTTTTCCCTTGGAATGACTGTTTATGGTCGTTTAGTCGAGGTTGCCTATGAGGCATGCCTTGTTTCCTTTATTGGGTTGTCAAGTGTGAATTATATTTATAATGGAATTAAAATTTTGATAAATTGTGATTTAATTGATTAAGGGTTTGGGATTATTGATTTCTCCTTTTCCCTATGTTATGTTTATGCCTGTTTAAGCATGTTTGGAATGTTTTTCTCCAACTGTGAACTTTCCCACATGGGTTAGGTTATGATAAGGCCTTATAATGGTTTAGATTACTTAACAGGATTGTTATGTAAATTGTTCCCATATGATTTATTTATGATTAAATCCATGTTATAGTTTAATTCCCATGTGTTTCTTTGTATATTAATTATGCCCATGTGAGTTATTGATTTTAAACCATGTGATAGTTTAATTCACATGTGTTTCTTGTTATATAATATGTGCCCACATGATTTAATATATTGAAGTCGTGTAATAGTTTAATTTACATGTGGTTTCTTGTATGAAATGATTAAGAAGGGGTAATTTGTAATGGGCAAGCCATAGTCTTAGTTAAAATACAAGGTCGGGCTCATGTGACTAATTGCACCTTATATACCTTGGGTGAACCATTGTCTCGGTTAAAAGACAATGGATAGGCTCAAGAGGTTAATTATGTAAATTCTATGAGCAAGCCATGGATAGGGTGGTCAATCTCATTGAGGATTATTTAAAATGATGAGTAAACCTAGGATCCATTGAGGGATACCTAGGACAGGCTCTATGGAAAATGATTAAATGATGTTTATGTCATGAGTTGACCATTACTTATACGAGGGATCGTCGGGCCTAGTCCAGACCTCAAGAATTTTATATAATCCAATGGAATTAAATAATGTAATGTAATTACTAATGACGTGTCTTCCAAGACAAAGAACAAGCTTGGATTCGATCTTCACTTGTACTTGATTACATTGTCTTCTGAGACACCTATTGTGCTTACTTTTGAGTGCCTTCCAGTTTACTACTTCACTATTGTACTCTTCTTGTTATATATATTAAAAGATATATTGGCATAGACCTTGGGTGGTTTCCTACTGGCATTTAGTCTCACACCCTATTTGGGTCATGACTTTGGGCCCAAACAGATTATATGATTGCAAGTGTTGATCAGGGAAAGCGCCCTACTACAAGTACTTGATGTGCTGCTTAGGAGTAGGAGAGCATGGGACTGAGTTGAGGCTCACGATGCTTCCTAGTCTCTCTTTTTTTATTTTTTTATTTTGAGACATATATTGTGTATTACTATAGTGTAATTTTTTTGGCTTCTTTCTTAGAACACGTGACAAGAAGCATCATCTTTTTCATGCTACGAATTCTGATTATCTTTATTATCAGTATTCTATTGTTTATTTTAGTTGTATGGTATTTACTGCTTCCATTATTGTATATTATTATTCTTTTGTATTACACTCTACCAATGAGAGCATAGTTTCCCCAATATCACACCACTGGCCCTCACTACTAGTCGGAAGCCTCTGGAATTTGGGGAAATGCGCTTGAGGCTATGTGACCAACTGGGTACGGAGCCCTAGTTCAGTGGAATCCGAATTTGAGATGTTAGAAAGTGGTATTAGAGGGGTTTTTTTCTGGTTTACCTTACTATTTAGTGACATTAAACAAGGATAGGAGGTAAATGGATTTTGGTACTAAACTGTTCCCGGGAGTAGCTAGCCCGCGTACAGGGAAAAGCTAAATTACCTCAAATTGACTCTTGATTTTTGGATTTTGTGTTGTTACAGTTGATTCGATTTCACCATTGGGTGACACACTTTTTTTCTATTATTATTTATATTATTTTGGTTCTATTTTTTTGCAGCCCGATGAGATGAGGGTATTCCATCTCATGAGTCATATAGGCACTTGTTAAAAATCACATTCCATGCATTCTTTCCATGCCATTTAGGATCATTACTTATTGCATGTTGTTGTTCTAGATGTTATGGTAGATATTCATGTTGTTGTGATAGGTGATGTGATAGATATGCCTACTGTTGTGATAGGTGTATTGGTACATGTTATGGTTGAATTGGATGGACACCAAACTTTGGTCCTTGAGGTGTATGGTCCCTCTTGGATCAGAATTTGGTGGATCATGTTTTAGCCTTTTTATAGAATTTTTTTATGATATGTTATTCTTGGGTTCCAAAATTTTATTCGCGAGAGTATGGGCCCTCACGGATCAGAATTTTTCATACCATTGGGGTTTTTTGCAGAACAAGGGTTTTTTGGGCGATCTGGAGTTTATGTCCTGAGAAACCTAGTTTACACAGCGTATAGTTTAGCCTAACATGTCGTGTGTTCTTCTTGATCAGGGAAGTAAGTTTTATTTTTATGTCTACATGCTATGTACACATATTACATGCAGTGTAGAAAGTGACAATGTGTTCGGTCGGGTGATAAGGAACATGGGATGATGGGTTTTACAAGTACATAGTCATGTACTTTTGGTATATGTTGTGTGGGATTATGTCATGACCCCCTCCCCAAAAGGTGTACCCCTCCTAGGCTGACAATGTGAGAAGAGAGATAATGACCCTCGAGTCCCGCCTCCAGTAAGCCCTGGGTTGGTGACTAGCATCGAGGGTATAATGAACACACAAATGGGAAGTATTACCCTATAAGAGAACACATGCGAAATAGAGAGATAAGACAGAAACCAAACAAATCCAACTCAGACAACAATATAAAAGAAATACCAAGTACACATATGTAATTTCATAAAAAACTACTACAACTGAAAGGGGAAAACTACAAGTACCAAAACAAAGTAAAAATAGTAGAAACCAAAAATATCGAACAGCTCCTCCAACCCCAAGCTAGTAGTAACCAACCTGATCACCAACCTGCTATAAGTGACCTATAAAACAATTTATATAGATAGGGTGAGTATAACAGTATACTCAGTAGGATCCTCCCTAGAGCCTCTCGTGAAAAAGTAAAGAGAACATGCTAAAGCATAGTGAACAACAAGTGAAACTAACTCGTCACCTAAATTGGTATACTGAGTTCCCATCATCACAATGCATACTCTCACCAAGTATTGCATACAAGATTATATAATATAATAAAGAATATCAAGGGTAACCTGCCACCACTTCCCCACTGGTTTGCCACTTTTCCCCAACGCCGCATGTCCTAAGCATCTCTCTCCAAAAAGGTTTTCCCACAGACACCTGGGCGAAGCACCACAACATGCACCTTGTGCAACAAAACCACCACATCCACTTAAGAAAAGTAAATAGGTAGTTTCTGGGAGACACCATATATTGCATAATTTGTATCATGCGTCGGACATTATACCTCAATCCATTACATCCCACACACCGAGTAAGGATCCTCAAGCCATCACAGCCTATACACGTTACACCTATAGTAGTCTATAGGAAACTATATCCAGAATATATGTGTGTGAATAACCACAAGACATTACATCCTTCTACACACATATATGGGGAAAACTCACCACTGTGCCTACTAGTACAAGTAACTACCAAGAGAAGAGAGTGGGGCCAAAGGGGATAGTCAGCCATCCATCCTCCCACTGGAATATTAGGGAAAACACCCCCCTAGGGCTTAGAATCCCCAGGGTGTCATTTTCCCTAACTGACGGGGTGGAGTAGCGTATATAAACACAAAAAGTATGGAATATACTATAGCTCACAACCACACTATGGGCATAACCTATTCTTAAACTCAACTGTAGCTAACATCTTTCAGACTCCTGGCTACCACTTCTAAGACTAGGTATCCTATAAGCACCCAACCATTTAAAGAGATTGATTACATTCCTTAATTACCTTTTTATCAGTTTCACTTTACGTTAATTAATTCTTTAAACATTAATTAACTATTAACAATTTCCACAATATATTTCATTAGCATCACACCCAAAGTCTATTGTTCCTTTAAATTGAAACCTCAGCATTACATCCTAGCAAGCTCCAACCCCATGGGTTAACATAATTTATTCAATCATTTATTAACAACATTATTAATTTCCCATATTCCCAAGAATTTCAGAAAAACATTATAAGCTACTAAACATAATGGGTATCAACATGGTGAGTAGATGAACTACCCACTGATTCTTTACCGCCTATAGCAAGAGTGTAAACCCATCCTCCCTCGGGAAGCTAAAAATAGAAATCACGTGGCATACCCCGTGTGTCTTTTCACCTTTTGGAAGGAGGGTAAGAAAACCACCTACCTTGAGCAGTGGAGAAAGTAAAGAAGATAAAAATCCAACAAGAATCAGTAAGCATCCAAACATTCACATCCAACCCATTTCATCATAACTGGTGTCCTCCCCAACACCCACATGCATAAACCGATGCATCTCGCCACTCCAGGTGTCAACTAATGTCACAACCAATAGGCCTCCCTACCCCTACATATCACAATAGACTTCTAGGCTCACATCACAACACAAGCAGCAGGAAAAAAACATCATATCAACTGGGATATTATCCCTTAATCTAGAAAGAGGGTAACTCCGAACCCTATGAGGCATTATCTATTATCAAACAACCAGTCATTTAATCCATCTGGAAATAACTGATTTATTATTTTCAGGTTCCAACTATAGGAAACCTAAATAGTAAGCTATCACAAACTGATTAAACATTCATACTGGATCAATTTGATTAACATCAAATTACAAGAACAACAACCATATTTATTTACATGCCTCTTTATCTTTATCCAAACAATTATCCATTAATTCCAGCTTTACTTTCATTACAAATTTCCATCAAGAACAAAAAAGATAAACAAAGTAATCATAAATATCACACTATCTAGCAAAATAAGAGGTAATAACATATGATCAATATCAATTTATTTATCCGGTTCAAATATTTAATATGTCAATTCCATTGTGATCCAGTGGGCTAAAACATTCTAACTCTACATTTTCACATAAAATAATAGAGAAGAAATGAATCCCCTACCTCAAATGGTTCTTGATGTTCTTTATACGAGAACGAGACACACAACAGATTATGATTTCCTCCCCCGTGACAACTGTATCCACCCAAGGACACCGCAACATGACCACACCATCTGACAGTGAAGAAAACTCCATTAGAAGCATGAAGATCACATTCCATAGCATGAACAGGAGAAACAGAAGGAGAATTATTGAAGAAAAAACAAGAACAGAGGTAGATCATACCTTCTATCACACTTGCTACTTGCACTAAAAAGGGGGTGTGCATGCAGCAGGAGGAAACTTCAAGGGGGAAATGATTTGAGGATTAAGGTTCGATCACACCACTCTAATGGGAAGAAATAAAGGTTTGAGAATCTCTCACCATGGAACAAGAAGGTAAAATAAAGGAGGAAGATATATCGTCCCTTTAGAAGATTTATAGAGTAGGTTTAAGATACGCTGGATTTTCTATTAAAAGAGGATCATATTAAACCACACGGTTTTACCAAGTGAAATCATCTCAAGACTTAGTAAAATTAATATAGGAGTTATGAACTTTGAATCAAACTTAGAGTCCTTAAAACGAGGCTTTAAATTCATTTTACGTCAAAGGAAATGTCAAAGGGGCGAAACTGTGGGGAGATGGAAACATTGTTCATGAACTAGAAATTTGGAAAATAAAAAAGGCTATTGTTGGAAGGATGCTATTGGAAATAGCCTACTATTTTAGAAACACTGTTCATGAACTAGAAATTTGGAAAAGGAAAAAAGGCTATTGTTGGAAGGCTGCTGTTGGAAGGATACTATTGGAAAGGTTGTTGGAAATATCCTATTGTTCTGGAAACACTATTCATGAACTTGAAATTTGGAAAAGGAAAAAGGCTGTTGTTGGAAGGCTATTGTTGGAAAGGCTGCTATTGGAAATAGCCTACTATTCTAGAAACACTGTTCATGAACTAGAAATTTGGAAAAGTGTTGGGAACACGTCACCTTGACCTCTCAGAACACCTCTAACACCATATTTCAGAAAAATAATATACCGGAGAGGTCCGATCCATTACATTAGATACCTCTCAAAACATTCTTGTCCCCAAGAATTCAAAACCAGCCCAAAAGAAAAGATGGGTCCGAACAACCACCCTGTAAGATACCTCTTAGGGGAAAACCACCCAGAGTTGTTTGAAAGCTGGAACAAAACCTCAATATCCAAGAACACTCCCCCAAGAGTTATCACATTTAAATAGCTACACCAACCCCAAAGATCACATTATCTTGACACATGTGTCAGAGAGTTCCTTCCTACATGTTAGGATATTATCCACATTAATGCATCCTAATTAGGAGTCAGGTCCTCCCTTCCCCACACATTCATACACATCGCACACATCTAGAGAACAAGGGAACAAACATTCCATATCCAAACAAGTCAAACATAACATCACATCAAAGGTACAAAAATGAAAGCATCAAAGAAAAACTCAGCACAACAACTTAAAAACAACTATCCATACTGGACACGAATCCAGGTATCCCACTCCCAAGTACTCTCCTTGACACCACCATGTCGCCACAAGACACGAACCAAGGGAATAGAACGCCCATGCAACACCTTCTCCTTGCAGTCCTGGATATCTATCGGCCACTCCTCAAAGGTCGCATCATCATCAACATCGATCTCAATCCAATCAATGATGTGTGAGTCATCATGAAGATAACAATGGAGTTGTGATACATGGAAAACATCATGTATCCAGATCATATGTGGGGGAAGTGCTATCTGATACACCACATCTCCAATACAAGCCAAAACCTTGAAATGAACAACAAACCAGAGAGAAAGCTTACTCCCGTGACCAAACATTCACTGCCCATGATGAGGGAAAACCTTTAAAAACACATGGTCCCCAACCTCGAACTCAAAAGGCCTCTTCCTACAATCAGAATATGAATTTTTCCGGCCCTGAGCTGTCTTCATCCTCTCACGCACAAGTTGAACTTTCTCCGTGGTGCTATGCACCACCTTCAACCCAAGAACACCTACCTCACCAACCTCTATCCAGCACACGGGTGAACTAAATGACCTTTTGTACAAGGCTTAAAATAGTTCCATGCTAATGGTATAGTGGTAGCTATTGTTGTAGGAAAACTTTACCAGAGGTAAGTGTCATACCCATTATCCCCCAAAATCTAGAACACATGCCCATAGCATGTCCTCCAATGTCTGGATAGTCCGCTCTGTCTGCCCATCTGTCTGGGGGTGGAAGGCAGTGTTAAGGCATAGCTAGGTTCCAAAAGCATGCTGCAATCCCATCCAGACTCGTGAGGTAAACTGTGTATCCTGGTCTAAGACAATGGACCTTGGAACTCCATGAAACCACACCACCTCATCTATGCACCTCTGTGCTAAGGAACTCACTAGGATTGATTCCTTGATCACCAAGAAGTGAGCCAATTTTGTCAGTCAATCCACCACTGCCTAGATAGCATTGTAGCCTCCTTGAGTCCTGTGTAGCTCTGTGAAAAAATTTATTGATATGTCATTCCACTTCTACTCAGGGACATCTAAAGGCTGGAGAAAACCACTGGGGACACGATGCTCGGCCTTCACCTTCTGGCAGACCAAAAATCAAGACACAAACTTTGCAATTTCATGCTTCAACCCAAGCCAACAAAACTGACTCCTCAAGGCTTGGTACATCTTTTTCACGCTAGGATGAATCACTAAAGGTGAACTATGAAACTCTCTGAGAACCGTCTTGTGCATCGCTAAAGGAACAAATAGCCTTCTGTGATACAACATGCGATGTTTTTCATCCTCATACCAACCATTAGGGGCCTCACTATAAACAACTCAGTCTCTCCAGACCTCCACCTCAAGATCCCCCAGCATCTCCCATATCGAGATGTAATGATAAATTTTTTTCCATAACTCTCCAAGAATCACCATATTCACGCACTGCATCACTACGTGACTTCCTGCTCAGCACATTAGGTACAATATTCCTCTTTATAAGGTTATACGATATTACAAAGTCGTATTCCTATAATAACTCCATCCACCGACACTTTTGTAAGTTCAAGTCACGCTGAGAGAAAACATACCTCAGACTCTTATGATCAGTAAAAACCACAAAGTGCTAGCCAATGAGGTAATGTATCCACAAATTTAGAGAAAAAACCACAGATACTAACTCAAGATCATGGGTGGAATAGTTACGTTCATGGGGATGCAAATACTGAAACCCATAAGAAACAATTGATCTCTACTACATCAGAACACAACCTAACCCCATATGTGAAGCATCGCATAAAACATCAAACTGAGCTCCCTCTGTGGGAAGACAAAGAACTAGAGCACTTATTAATTTCTCCTTTATATACTCAAAAGTTTCCTGACACTGATCAGTCTAAATAAAGGCATTATCCTTCCTGGTCAATGTTGTTAGAGGAGTCTCAACCCAAGAGAAATTGGCTACAAACCTCCTGTAGTATCCTACAAGACCAAGGAAACTTCTCACCTCTTCCACTATCTTGGGGGATTCCCAAGACACAACTACTTCTATCTTAGATGGATCCACAACTACTCCTTACTAGGACACAACATTCCCCACGAAATGTACTTCTTGAGCTTAAAACTCACACTTCAACAACTTCCCAAACATCTGTTGTTGATAAAGAACTCCCAAAATGGCGTGTAGATTCTCTGCATGATCCTCCTCAGACATGGAGTACACAAGCATTTCATCAATGAAAACCACCACAAACTTATCCAGGAACTCACAGAACACCACTTTAATCAATCCCATGAACACGACTAGAGCATTCGTCACACCGAATGACATTACAATGAACTCGTAATGCTCATGACAACAAAGGAAAGTAGTCTTTGGGATATCCTCATCCTTCACATGCATCTGATGATATCCTGACAGCAAGTCTATCTTTGAGAACCAACTTTCACCCTTTATTTGATCGAATAGATCATCAATACGTGGAAGAGGATAGTGATTCTTCACTTTCACTTTGTTTAAGTGACAATAATTGATACACAACCGCAAACTGTCGTCATACTTCTTCATGAAAAAAACTAGTGTACCCCACTGTGACACACTCATCTGAACAAAATTGTGTTGTAACAGACCATCAAGATGTATACGTAGCTCTTGTAACCCGGAAGGGTCCATCCTATATAGATGCATAGATATAGGAGACGATCCTGGTTATAGCTTGATCCCAAACTCGATCTCTCATCGAGGGGGTAATGCTACAACATCTTATGGAAAGACATCAGAGTACTCTTCTATGACCCTAAGAAATGCCAACTTCTGAACCTCTAAAAAACTCAGCATTAGATCATCTATCAAGGATGATAAGGACAGAACATGCCTCTGACCCATTCGAGGGTCTCGCTCGCCAACAAACACCAACGGATCTCCATCCACATTAAAGAAAACAACCTAACTCCTGAATAAATCCATGATATCCTACAACTAAGACAACCAATCCATGCCAAGGATGAAATCATATGGTTGTATCCGTAAACATAGGAAATCTCCCCAAGAGCGATGCTTCCACAGCACTAGATCACAGTCTTTACATACTTCAAACAAGTCATCTCGACCTCCAACTGGCATAGTCAATGCCAAGGGCACTGGAAGCCTCTCTACCTCAAGTCCCAAATCATGGACAAGGGTAGGTGATATGAAGGAGTGTGTCACTCCTAAATTAAACAAGGCATACACTCAAGTAGAAAACAAACAAAGGGTACCCCGAACGATGTTTGGCTCACCTGGCACTAGAAATGCTAAAGCATGAAGATGGACACGACCTTCTCCACGACCTCTTTGACCATGATGATGACCACCACCACAGTCACGCTCTACTCTTTGAGTATGAGGAGCATCACGGGGTTGTCCTCTGCTTGCCCCATCTGCTCTATGCTGACCCAAAGATGGTGCAACTTACTACTACTGCCTTGACTGGAACTGCCTCAATAGAGGAACCTCGAGTGGAACACCTAGTGCATGATGATTTCTCTGAAAGGTTAGGCACTCTAGTTGCTTATGAAATCGCCCTTCATAAGAAAAATAAGCTTCTAATCCCTTGGCATAGTCCTGAGAGCCGCTACCCATGAAGAAACGATATGCTGAGGGATGGGACTTGCCCTCGGCTGAACAGAAACTCTTCTTCCCTAAAAATCGGGAACCCCAAACCACCGCTCTTCTTCGTGAGGAACCATGAAGACTCCCCTCTCGTGATGGTCTAGTTCTGGCCAATGTACTCTCGATGACCTCTACCCTCGCCAGCACCTCAAAATATGTCTTCAGCATAAATAGGGTGAACTGGCGTTGGATATCTGGATGAAAAGCCTCCTTGAAATGTCTCTCCCTGGCCTCCTCGTCTGGAAACAGGTCAGAAGCATATCATAAAAGGTTCATAAAATAGATTCTAAACTCTCGCACACTAGAGATTCCCTGTTGAAGGGTAGGAATCTCCTAGAAATTGGACGCCTTTGTGTTTGAGGAAAGAAACTCGACTCTAAACTTGTCCCGGAACTCCTCCCATGAGATCAAAAACTTCTTACGATCCCTGAGGAATAAGAACCACTACTACCTTGTTGCTTCACACAGCATCATCACAACCAAAGACACCCAGTGATACTTCTGAGCACGGATTGAACTGAAGCCTATCTCGACCTCATCCAACTAGTCTTCTGTGACTACATTTGAAATGAAGCCCTCATACTTCTATAGACCCTGACACTGAAACTCCTAGAGTGTCCTCCTCCATGTGTCTTCATCATCAACCTCTACCCTACGATGATCTGCTAGAACAACCTGTTGGACATCTTCTGCATGAACCTGATGAGGACATAGACCCGGAGCCATACCTACAAAATAATAAATAGTTAAAGTTTATAAACCTATAATATGGAATAATCATCAGTAATTAATTAATTTTTTTTTATTTTATTAATTTTAGTTTAACCTATCCCAAGGTCTACCCATTCAAACACAGGCACAAAGAAGAATGATGCATGATCCTTTCCTAGGTCTCTACCCTACAATTAATATCACCTCGTTTAGTAGATATGGTAAACTTAAATGTCTGTGCATCAGATCACAGGGGGGCCTAAAATCCTATGTCTCATCCGGTCTCCAGTGTTTACATCACTTTCTAAACATGACTTACACCGTTTCCTTACCGACCCATGCAACCTCACCTTTGCCTAACACAAAAATCCATCCTATCCCTCTACCATACCTCTGATACCACTCTGTCATGACCCCTCCCCACAAGGTGTACCCCTCTTGGTCCGACAATGTGAGAAGAGAGATAATGACCCACGATTCCCACCTCCAGTAGACCCTGGGTTGGCGACTAGCACTGAGGGTATAGTGAACACACAAATGGGAGGCATTACCCTCTAAGAGAACACATGCAAAAGAGAGATATAAGATAGACACAAACCAAATTCAAATCATAAAAAAATATAAAAAAATCCCAAGTACACATATGCAATGTCATGAAAAACTACTACAACTGAAAGGGGAAAAGTGCAAGTACCAAAACAAATTAAAAATGACAGCAACCAAAAAGTCCGAACAGCTCCTGCAACCCCAAGCTAGTAGTAACTAGATTGATCACCAACCTGCTCTTAGTGGCCTGTAAAACAGTTTATAGAGATAGGGTGAGTATAGCAGTATACTCAGTAGGATCCTCCCCAGAGCCTCTCATGCAAAAGTAAAGAGAACATGCTAAAGCACAATGAACAACAAGTGAAACTAACTCATCACCTAAACATGTATACTAAGTTCCCAGCCTCAACATGTCTACTCTCACCAAGTATTGCATACAAGAGCATATAATATAATAAATAATATCAAGGTTACCCTACTACCACTTCCCCACTAGTTTTCCGCTTTTCCCTAACAGCGCACGTCCTAAGAATATCTCTCCAAAAAGTCTTACCTGCAGACACCTGGGAGAAGCACCACAACATGTACCTCGTGCCACAAAACCACCACGTCCATGTAAGCAAAGTAACTAGGTAGTTTCCGGGAGCCACCATATCTCACATAATGTTTTTAATACGTCGGGCATTATACCTCAAGCCATTATAGCCCACACACCGAGTAAGGATCTTCAAGCCATCACATCCTATACACGTTACAACTATAGTAGTCCATATGAAACTATATCCAGAATATGTGTGTGTAAATAACCACAAGCCATTATAGCCCTCTACACACATATATGGGGAAAACTAACTGATGTGTCTACCAACACAAGTAACTACCAAGAGAACAGAGCGGGGCCAAAGTAGGTAGCCATCCATCCATCCTCCCACTAGAATGTTGGGGAAAACACCCCCCCCCCCAAAAAAACTCAGAATCCTTAGGGTTTCAGTTTCCCTAACTGGCGGGGTGGAGTAACATATAGAAACACAAAAACTATAGAATAAACTATAGCTCACAACCACACTATGGTCATAACCTAGTCTTAGACTCAACTGCAGCTAACGTCTCTTAGACTCTTGGCTACCACTTCTAAGACTAGGTATCCTATAAGCACACAACCATTTAAAGATCTTTATTACATTCCTTCATTACCTTTTTATCTGTTTCACTTTATGTTCATTAATTCTTTAAACATTAATTAACTATTAACAATTTCCACATTATATTTCATTAGAATCACACCCAAAGTCCACTGTTATTTTAGATTTCAACCTCAGTATTGCATCCTAGCAACCTCCAACCCCATGGGTTAACATCATTTATTCAATCATTTATTAACAACATTATTATTTTCCCATATTCCCAGGCATTCTAGAAAAATAGTATAAGCTACTAAACACAAGGGGGGTTAACACGGTGAGTAGATGAACTGCTCGTCGAGTCTTTTCCACCTATAAAAAGAGCATAGACCCATCCTCCCTTAGGAAGCTAATCATGGAAATCATGTGACATACCCCACGCGTCTTCGCTACTTTTGGAAGGAGGGTAAGAAAACCATCTGCCTTGAGCAGTGGGGAAAGTAAAGAAGATAAACAACCAATAAGAATCATCAAGCATCCAAACATTCACATCCAACCTATTTCATCATTCCTGATGTCCTCCCTGACACCCACATGCATAAATCGATGCATCTCACCACTTTATGTGTTAACTGCTGCCACAACCAATAGGCCTCTCTGCCCCCACATATCACAATAGCCTTCCAGGCTCACATCACAACACAAGCAGCAGGAAAACAAACATCATATCAACTAGGATCTTAGACCTTAAGCTATTAATAGGGTAACTCAGAAAACTAAAAAGTATTATCTATTATCAATAAACTAATCATTTAATCCATCTGGAAATAATAGATTTATTATTTCCAGGTTCCAACTATAGGAAACCTAAACAGTAAGCTATCACAAACTGATTAAACATGCTTACTGCATCAATTTGATTAACATCAAATTACAACAACAACAACCAGATTCATTTACATGCCTCTTTAACTTTAGCCAAACAATTATCAATTAAATCAAGCTTTATGTTCCTTACCAATTTCCATCAAGAACAAAAATCTAAACAAAGCAAGCATAGATATCAAACTATCCAGCAAAACAAGAGGCAATAACATATGATCAATATTAATTTATTTTTCTGGTTCAAATATTTAATATGTCAATTCCATTGTGATCCAGTGGTCTAAAACATGATAAATCTACATTTTCATGTAAAAAAATAAAGAATCAACAAATCCCCCACCCCAAACGGTTCTTGATGTTCTTTATACGAGAACGAGCCACACAACAGATTACGATATCCTCCACCATGACAACTGTATTCACCCAAGGATGTCGTGGCATGATCGCACCATCTGACATCCAAGAAAACTCCATTAGAAGCATGGATATCACATTCCATAGAATGGAAAAGAGAAAAAGGAGGAGAATTATTGAATAAAACACAAGAACAGAGGTAGATCATACCTTTTATCGATGAAGGATCAACACTTGTTGCTTGCACCAAAAAGGAGGTGTGCATGTAGCAGGAAGAAAATTCAAGGGGGAAACGATCCGAGGATTAAGGTTCAATCACACCGCTCCTATGGTAAGAAAGAAAGGTTTGAGCATCTCGTACTAGGGAACAAGAAGGTAAAACAAAGGAGTAATATATATCGTCTCTTTAGAAGATTTACGAAGTGGGTTTAAGATATACTAGATTTTCTATTAAAAGAGGATCGCATTAAACCACGTGGTTTGACCAAGTAAAAGCATCCTGGGCCTTAGGAAAATTAATATAGGAGTTACAATCTTTGAATTGGCCTTAGATTCCTTAAAATGAGGATTTAAATGCATTTTAAGTCAAAGGAAACGTCAAAGGGGTGAAACTATAGGGAGCTGGAAACACTGTTCATGAACTAGAAAATCGGAAAAGGAAAAAGGCTGTTGTTGGAAGGCTGCTGTTAGAAATAGACTACTGTTTTGGAAACACTGTTCATGAACTAGAAATTTGTAAAAGGAAAAAGGTTGTTGTTGGAAGGATATTGTTGGAAGGATGATGTTGGAAAGGATGTTGATGGAAATACACTACCACAAAACTAGGTTTCCGCAGTGCCACCCTTTATCAGTGCTAAAAAAAGCACTGATAAAGGGGGGACCTTTATCAGCACTAAAAAAAAGCACTGATAAAGGGAACTTTTAACAGTTCTAAAAAAAGTGTTGTTAAAAGTGTCCCTTTATCATCACTTTTTTTAGCGCTGATAAAGGCCCCCTTTATCAGTGCTTTTTTTAGCACTAATAAAGGGTCCCCCTTTATCAGTGCTTTATTTAGTAGCGCTGATAAATGTGTATATTTCAAAAAAAACATGAAAATAATATATTGATATATAAGTATATTTATATTGATATAAATATAATAAATATTTTTTTAAATATGTTTTAAATCGATTTGATATGTCGTAGACCCAAAATGGATACCCCAGAGTAGAAATTATGTCCATTTGTAGAGATTAAGGACCTTTTAGTACCTTGAAGAATATTATAAGGTGTTATAATGTTCATTGTAGTGTAGGTCTGGTCATAAGATTCGATTTTATCTATGGTTGAGGCAAAACGGACACCCGGAGCAGAAGTTATGGAAAAACAGACCCCCAGAGCCAAACTTATGACCGTTCAAAGGGTTTTTGGTCCTTTTTGAACCTAAAAGAATGTGAGAAGGGGTTTTGGTGATTATTGGAGTGTTTAACTTTTCTCAATATTCTATTTGATATGTGGTAGATCCAAAATGAACACTCAGAGAAGAAGTTATTGTCGTTTGAAATTTTGCAACTCTCGTATCTCCTAAAAACCTAAGAAACCAGTAACTCACTAAAACGGGCATAACTTCTATTCTAGTTGTCTGTTTGAGTGCCATGACCAGTAAAATAGAATCTCATGAAACGAGTGACAACCATGTCTATTCAAAACTATTATAAGATCAAAGGAACAAAAGATATATCAGTTATAGCACTCCAAAAAAAAGTCCAACTTCAAACGACCATAACATTCGCTCCAGGTGTCCGTTTGGGCTCTACCACATATCAAATCGAAGGAAGTGAAGAGATATATGCATAAGGTTGACTCATATGTAGTCTTAATGATATCTAGGACCCAAAAATCTCAAAAAACTACCAGAAGGCCTCCAAAACTCAGTTTCCGTGTCCAAACCACTGTCAAGATTTTATTAAAACGGTCATAACTTTTGATTTGTGTGTCTGTTCGGCCTCCAGCACCTGTTTTATCGTAGTTTGTTCCACGAGATTTAGTTTTACTATTTACGGAGGTAAAACGGATACTTGGAGTAGAATTTATGTCTTTTTCAGTGACTCAGCGATTTGTTAGGTTTTTCGAGACCCCTTTTCTAATACTTTTGTATATACATATTAATATATAATATTTGTAAATATATATAAATATGTATAATTATACCTACAAATATACATATAATATATATCTATGTGTGTGTGTTGTATATATGTATATATTTATTTATTTATCAAAACACACATAAGAAAACATATTTTATAAATGTATTTAAAACTAATCTTATAAATATATATTAATATATATTAATATATATTAATATACAAATAAATATACAGATAAAAAATTATAACTAAATATATATAAATATAAATAGATATAAATATATATTAATATACGGATATATATATATATTAATATAATTAAATATATGTATATATTAATATGACTATATATATATGTGTGTGTGTTAATATATATATATATATATGTTAATATATATATCTATATTAATATACGAATATATATATATATATATATATTAATATAATTAAATATATGTATATATTAATATAATTAAATATATGTATATATTAATATGACTAAATATATGTGTGTGTGTTAATATATATATATGTTAATATATATATATATATTAATATAACTAAATATACACATATATTAATATATGAGTAAATATAAATATATATATATATATATATAAATAACTAGATATATTAATAAATAAAAGGAAAAGCAATATGGTGGAGTGGTAAAAGCTTAGGAGCATAGGCAAGAGGTCTCGAGTTCGAATCCTGGGGGAGGCAGGTCGTGCGCGCTGGTGTGGGGAATTATCTAGCGCTGTTAAAGAGGGGTGGGGCTGGGTGGAGCTGTCCTGGGGGCGTGCGTGGGCTACCATGGGCAGTGGGAACTGTTAAAGGGGGGCTTCGAGCGCTGTTGAAGCCCCCCAAAATTGAAAAAATATTTTTTTTAATATTTTTTCAACTTTTATCAGTGCTTTTTAAAAGCACTGATAAAAGGGGCCTTTATCAACGCTTTTCGGAGCACTGATAAAAGGGACCCCCTTTATCCTCGTCTCAATTAACAGCGCTTCTTTTAGTGCTGTTAATCGACTTTTCTAGAACTGATAAAGGCCATATTTGTCGTAGTGATAGCCTACTATTCTAGAAACACTGTTCATAAACTAAAAATTTGGCAAAGGAAAAAATGCTGATGTTGGAAGGCTGTTGTTGGAAGGTTGTTGTTGGAAAAGGCTATTGTTGGAAATAGCCTACTATTTTGGGAACACTATTCCTGAACTTCAAATTTTGAAAATTGGTGGGAATAAGTCACCTTGACCTCCTAGAATACCTCTAACACCAGATTTCAGCAATGTAATGGACCAAAGAGGTCCGGAGCATTATAGCTTACTCGTGCAGAACCTCTGTGAATCTATCCATAGGAGGGAGAACTTGAGTACACGTTGTGTGCTGGGCTAACACATTGTGTACCTAGTATGTTTACACACCTAGGTCAGTGGGAGTACACGCCTATGTAAGAGCTTGAGGCTACATGTCATGTGTGGTTTTTACATGCCGTGTACTTCTTTTTTGGAACCTTTTAAGGGTATTTTCCTATTTTATTCCCCTTTTTTTAGTTTTAGACCCCTGATTAGTCCTTTCTGAGTAGTTTTCCATGTGGATCATGATGGGGAAACCCATGGTGCATTCTGAGGACTCCTAAAAGTGTGTTATGGGGATTTTATCTAAATAGAGAGGCTCTTCCTCTAGTTACCATTTCCAGTTGTCACTTGAGAGTGAACTTGGTGTGGATGATTGGTTGGGTGTTCAGACCAACCTAGTTGAGACTTTTGATCTGAGATGAGCTATGAGCTGTCTCTCTTAACCTATTCTATTCTAGGGAGTCCCTTATAGGATCCCTTTGTTATGTACTATTTGTGAGGATCCATGTTGTAGGATGCCTATGAGTGTTTGACTTGACCAAACCTGACCTTAGTAGTGGTATTTTGGTAGTATCTCTCATTGTTCGACACCCAGACCTGACCCATGGGGCAAGTAGAGGGGTTAGTTCTTAGAGTAAGGTGTTTACCTATCCTATTTTGATATCTTCTCTTTTGAGCTGTGAGTTTTTCATACACCTAGAGACCCTCATGTAAGGGTAGTTTAACTTTTTGGAGTTATGCCTTGTAATGAAGATGTGAGAGATCATCCATAGTCTATTTATTTCAGATTTGGCTTAATTAAAAAGGTAATTTTGAGCCTAGTAAATCTATTTTTATGTGACTTGGTGCTGGGATTCAACGCTTATGCTTCGTAAGGGGATAACCTGTGGTAAGCAACACCCTTAAAGCATGTTGTCTTGTTTTCTTTTGAGAGATTTCTAACATTGGTGTCGCTCAGGTGTCGTAGTCCCCAGTAGGATTTTTGGTTTTTAGAGAGGACACACTTATTCGGATGAGTGATCCTTGTATCTAAACCCTTGATATGGGAATGGGAATTGGGGAATGCTCAATTCAGCAGGGTAGACATGCCTCGAGCACGGTCAGCTTCTTAGGAGGTTATGTGAACATATTGTTCCATAAGTGATGGGTGACTTGGTATGTCATCATCCGTGTAAATGGTTGTATTGATTATTTGCTTTTGAGCTAGTTCTTGCATGAGTCATCTGGTACTAGGATGCGTAGGGTAGACAACCTATGAATAGTACCCAGAATGTATTGTTTGTTCTTGTAAACTTGGGGTAGTATATGTTTACATACACGGTACCCGTCTAGTGTTAAATGTTAAAAACAATCCGTTGAGTTTGGTTAAATCATTGAGATTTGAGAAACTGTGTCTGTTCTTAGTTATCTATGGAGTAGAGTGACCTGAACATTTTGGAACCAAGTTCGTCCCACTACTCGGAAGGACTTTCTATGATACGAGTGTTTTGACATGCCAGTTTGTTTAATTTTGGATTTCATGCCAAGTGATATGATGTGGTGATCGTGGTTGGTGGAACGACACTCATGCATTTAAGTTGGTTCTGAACTCGCATTTTTGAGAGTGGTTATTCATTCTTCGTGATGTTTAAGACACTCCTAGGTGGATAGTGTCACGTCAGTTCTGTTTAAATGTGTTCTTATAGGTATAACGATCACAATCAAGGACCATTCAGAGATGGTCATTTCTACTTGAATGCCTTTGAGACTTTCAAGTCTTGATTCATGTTGTTGCTTGCTTGGAAGTACGATGTTGCTACGGTTGGTTGTGTGTACAACCCTTGTGTGGAACCGATGATCATGGGTGTAACTCTATGATTAAGCATAAGATTCTACAAAAATGACTTGGTATAAAGGCATTGTTATGGGTTAAATAATGATGTATCGGTAGGTGAAGCTGAGTTTTTTTAGGAGGTCAACCGATAGTGGTCGGACTGTTCTTTTCTGAGGATCCCTGAAATACTCTTAGTGTGCTCTTTCTTAAGGGACAATAATTCCCCCTATATTGGCATCCTCATGGATGCACTAAGAGAATGTAGGTTATAAGCTGCACTACAGTTGAAATTTTTTGGTCTAGTTCGAGATCTCCTTCTATGTTGTGTGATGGACTCATAGTTTTAAATGAGGATTTTTTAATCCTGAGTGATACTTGGATTCCCGTGTAAGAACACATTGGACGGACTCAGGGATGCCTGAAATTTTCTTTGAAATGACCGCTAGGTGGATGCCACTTCGGGTTCAGTCAGTGTTCTTATGTGAACTTTCAGCCTTGTACCAAAGTCTCACTTGTAACAGGGAGTATGAACCACCTTTTTGAGTTCCTTGGACTCCGAGTTGATGAACCTAAAGTTATCTCAAACTTATAGTCAGGCTCATATGTGATGTTTTAAAATGAGGTAATGGTTCTAGTGGGATGGATCTAGAATTATTCTTTTACTCATGTTGTGGCATGACCTTTTAATTTATCAAGGGATGTCTTGACAAAGGATCGTCGCTGAGAGATAGGTATGAGCTTCAGTGAGTGGGATCGTTATGGGTGTATGGCGCCTTGGGAGCAGGTGTTGTGTTTTGTTGCAATACGTCAGCCTTCTAATTTGAGTGTTTATGAGATAAGTCATCCATTTATGGTTTGACTCATTATCCTTCTTGTTCTTCATGTTTGGTTTCATTGGACCAGTTTGAACACTTTGCTAATTTAAGGTGGGTGTGATGTGAAAGTCTGCAATGCCTTTTGATGGAAGATTATGTGACCAGTTTTGTTAAGGTTCGATTGTTCTTTGATATGAGGCCACTGTTATGACCTCAGTAGTGTGAGGGTTCACCCAATTAAGGTAAAACATTCCAGAAGCGTTGCTAGAATGCTCAGGGGTGTGCTTGATGGAGTTTTCCAATGGTGGAGGTGTTGTGGTAATGATGTCATTTGGTTGTTCTTAACAGACTCACAAAGGTTTCACTCTTCCTACCGATCAAGGAAATCTTCAGTGTTGATGAGCTTGGAAGGTTGTAAATTCTTGAGATTGTACGACTGCATGAGGTTTTGTATTTTATCTTTTCATATAGGGATGCCAGATTTACTTCTCATTTCTAGTAAGGGATACAAGGGGGGCTGGGTACACAGGTGTGTCTGAGCACAATTTATCACTACCAAATGGATAGCCAGTCAGAGTGCATGATTTAGGTGCTGGAGGAAATACTTCGGGCATGCATCCTAAATTTCAAGGGTTCTTAGGAGAGACACATACCATTGGTTAAGTTTACCTATAATGATATATTTTAGGATACATTTCAGATGGCGCCATATAAGGCTTTTTATGGTAGGCCATGACGATCACCCATGTGTTAGTTGGAGGCAAGAGAGGCAGCTATGATGGGACCTCATCGTGTCTAGGAGACCACTGAATAGGTTCAGCTGATTCAGAAGAGGATGGATACTACGCAGTCTCATCATAAATCATATGCTGGTCACCACAGATGACCTTTGGAGTTTGAGGTCGGGGATCGAGTTTTCCTTGTGTTTCTCAAGGTTAGGACACAAAAGGATCAGGATAAAAGGTAAGATTTTTCCAAGATACGTCGTGCCATTCAAGATTATGGAGAGATTCGGGCCTATTTCCTATCGATTGCAGTTACCTCATAGGTACAAATCTATGAAATACATCTTCCACACTTCTCAATTGCAACGTTACCTTTCAGAACCGTCTCCCGCTTTTCAACCCAAGGAGGTTGAGTTCCAAGTATATGTATCCTTTGAGAATATTCCATTCTTATTGTGGATCGTAACATGAACATTCTCGCTGACCAATTTGTTCCTTTAGTACGGGTGTTGTGGCAGTACGGTCAATTACGGGATGAGACCTGGGAGAGGGACTAATGTACAGTCACAGTGGCCAGATTTATTCTAGGATTTTTTTTTCACCACCCTTGAAAGGGAAATTCGAGGATGAATAGATTTAAGGGGGAAAGTTTGTAAGAACCTGGTTGTTTTTTTTAGGTACGAATCATTCCTTTTAAGTTTGTACTTAAGGAAATAGAGGGAAAATATAGCATCCCGCCTTTTTATAACATAAACTTTCATTACATTACACAAAACTGAGGATCTTTAAGGTTTAGTGTCTTGGAAACCAGGAACATAATACATGAAAACAACATAAAACATTCTTCTTAAACACTTGAAAGGCTTCTACTTAAGTTAATCCTAGGTTCATTACTGCATCTCATAACCTGAGGACATACATCAAAATAAAGGGTGAGTAGAAGGCCCAGTAAGGGAACAAGAGAAACATTTAACATGTGAACTTGAGAAACATCAACTATGTCATGAAGAAGAACTTTAAGGAATGAGAAAGAAATCATGTGGAATATCATAATAAAAATAACATTTTTCATAACTTTAATATGTGGCTACATAATTTAACATAGACAATAATGAACATATCACCAAGGTCCATCCCCAAGGTGTCATTTGAAAATTACCAAGTTTATTCACCAAGATATCGTGAAAATTTGTAATCTCTAGTGGTTACATCATTACCCAATGCATTGGAGCGCTATTAGGGCGCACCCTTAAATTTGCCTTTATTATCATGTGAGACACATATATAATCATCAAAAAATTTCATAAATAACCCATATAGCATAAAATAAATGGGTTTCATTTCATAATCATAACGTTTTAAAAACTGCTTTAAAGACATGATCTTTATGTCACTTTAAACCCACGGAAAAGGGAAAGTGGGTTTCATGTATGTAAATCCCAGAATTTAAAATAGAACATTTTGATATATATGTGAATAACCCTGTAGAAATAAGAGCTTTGAGTATTCAATTAATAACATAAAATAATTTTGAGAAAAGAGAGGCATTTTGAGACGAAAATTCTGCAGCATAACGGCTACGTTTCGGGGTTTTAGAAAACATTAGAAAGAGAGGGGACATGGGTCAAACATTCATAAATGACCCATAAAACAGTAGAAGGACCTAATATGAAGGATATATGAACATGGTAATGAAATTTGAAATATGTACCATATGAAATTAAGAACATGAAAGGAAGACAAAAATAAGATTTCTCTTATGAAAATTCGACAGCCTAACGGCGTCACTTAAACTTCAAAAAAATGAATTGACGAGATCAAATTGGGTCTCTCATCATATGAACATAAAATATCAGTATTATAGATATAGATATCATACCCCAAAATAATAAAAAGGAACTTGAAAGACTTGACATGAAATTAGAACTTCAAAACGAGAAGGGTGAAAGAACCACTTAAAAATTCGGCAGCCTAACAGCGCCACTTAAAACTTCAAAATACTGAATTGAAGAGATAAAATGGGGTCTCTCATCATATGATCATAAAAGATCAGAATGATATATATAGATATCATACCCCAAAATAATAAAAAGGAACTTGAAATACTTGACATGAAAGTAGAACTTCAAAACGAGAAGGGTGAAAGAACCACTTAAAAATTCGGCAGCCAAACGGCGCCACTTAAAACTTAAAAATACTGAATTGAAGAGATAAAATGGGGTATCTCATCATATTATCATAAAATATCAGTATGATATATATAGATATCATACCCCAACATAATAAAAAGGAACTTGAAATACTTGACAAGAAAATAGAACTTTGAAAAAATGAGAAAGGTGAAAGAATCCCTTAAAAATTCGACAGCCTAACGGCGCCACATAAACATTCATAAAACGAAATGATGAGAGTAAGAGGGGGTATCTCATAATATGAACATAAAATGAAATTATAATGAAGATAAACGAACATAATCCAATATAAGAACATGGAGAATAAAAGAATGACATAAAAGAGATTACTTGAAAAGAAAGAGAGAGGTCAGATCCCTTACCTTAAAACGTAACTCTTAAAACTCAAAGGTTTGGACCTTTTGGGCTTGGGGGCACCTTGAGAGGACTCCTTGGGAGGTAAGGAGACCATAACTTCGTTGAGAATGATTTTGGAGTCCAAATGATGAGAGAATGGCTTGGTATTTATAGGGAAAGTGAGAGGACAAGGCATTAATGGTCAAGGGACACCTCATAAGTGGGTTTCTCAAAACCATGTGCTCTCCCAAGATATTTCCCATGAAGTTAGGCCACATGGGGCCCCAAATACAATAATTCATCACCTTTGGTTGGCAAACCAATAAAATATCTCATGACATCATCATGACACAGTTATGATGTCATTAAACATACCGAAACCCTAAAACTGTATTTTTACTATTCACTGAAAATTCAACTTTCTCAGAAAAATCCCAAAATTTCACCTTAACCAAATATCAATGATCTGATTTCAAAAATGAACTCCATTTTATAAATATTTTTAATTTATTTTTTAAAAAAATACACTTCGCCGAAAATTCATTTTTTTCAGAAAAAACCCCAAAATTTACCTTAACATAATATCGATGCTCTGAGTTCAAAAATGAAATCCATTTTATAAAAATATTTTTCTAAATATTTTTAATTTAATTTTTAATTAAAAAACACTATTCATCCGAAAAAACTAATACTTGGATAATAATTTATGAAACTGTTATTTATCCATTTTATTGAATCACATTACTTAATCAAGGTGCCTAGATTATATTAATACTTTCTTTAAGTGAGATTACTAATCCATTTGGTCACATTTCTAATCCTAAGCATAAAATCACTATTCATAATTTACTATTCATCAAAAATTAAGTTGATCTTATTAGACTCTAAATTTTGTACTGAACATAATTGTAGAAGACCATTTTTTTAAAATCATTACACATTTTTAATTATTTAAGGTTTACATAAACATTTTTTAAAATATCCATTCTCTAAAATTCACCAAAAATATGCATACTATATTTATCCGGACATTTGAAAAGTCATAAACATCATCAAGAAGAAATCCCAATTTTTATTTAAAACAAAGGATTTCACAAGGTAGTTACGGTCTCCTTACATAGCCCCTTATCACACCAGCACAGGACCTAAGTGTAAGGTGTGCTAAGGTGAGATAATCCGAGGGAGGCTCGGCCAATATCGTACGAGTAGTAATTTCTATCAGTTTGAACTTCTCGCGAAGGCGATCCCGTTCTAGCTTCACACAATGAAGTTCAGCTTGGGTTTGGTCCAGAGCAAAGCCCAGTGGTGCTACCTCCTTCCCAAGTTCTGTTAGATGAGCTTCGATCGGTCCAAGACTACTGAGTGAGGCCATTGAATCTTCTTTCTATATTAATTAACCAAGATTACTTGTATTTAGAGACAATAATCAAAACGTTTAGTTTTAAGTGGTCATATTGACCAATGGTCATATAACAGTCAAAACCCAACGGTATCATTTTAATTATACTCATGTTATCAAATGAAACATTTTTGTTGCGTATAAAAATAAAATAAAAAAACACACAAAATTAGGAAACAAGATTTATTCAAAATTTCATGTCGTTACGATCTTCCCCCCTTAAGAAATTGCGTCCCCACAATTTTTAAAATTGGTTTTTGAAATTTCATTGAAAGTCCCACATCGGAAAAGGAGTCAGTAACCCTATTACTTTAAAAGAAAGAAAGGGAAGTACAAAGGTCACCCGAGTTAACCCATACTAGGATTCCATGGAAGAAAACATGGATATGGAAGAAAAAAAAAGGGTCGAGTTCTGGGGGAGAGTGATAGAAAACATGATTAGGAGAATGTTGACCACGAGAAAATTCCAAACTTATGATGTGTGTAAATGGTCTTTGATTACCTAGTAGGAAACGTAAACCAACAACATTTTTGTTTTACATTTCTTTTCATAATTCTGAGGAATTCATTTACTACATAGAACAAAAATATAAGGAAATATACCTACCTTCATGTAGATTTTCATCCTTTAATAAGTTTCTACCAAAACTAATCTTTTCTCTAAACTATGAGCATTCAAAACTACTTGGTCTCATCAAAACACAAGAATCATATTCTAGAGAATCACATAATCCACAAAAGATTAACTATCTATTTCTTATATCTTTAAACATTATCCCAAAAACAAAAAGGTTAAGGTAAAACAACTCTTCAAAAAGAAAGAATCCCATAGGAATGGAAACTACTTTTAAATCTTCAAAGTTTCATGGTACTACTCAAAGTTCATCATAGACCATTCCTTAAATAACGGTCCTTAAAATTCTTCAAAATTAACTAAACTAAGATTGAAACCCAAATACAAGAAGGATTTGATAACATAGTATTCCAAAATAAACTTCATTGTTCATCTCCAAACAACATCAACCACTCCTAACATCTTATAACAAAAGTAGCTAACCTAAACATATTTTACCCAAGATAGGTTGATCATTCCCATAAGTAACCTAAATTACTATAAGTCCACCTTAAATTCATCGATTCTTCAAAATATAAGTCAAACTTACTCCTCAATGAAAATGTCGTAGTAATCTATTTACCTCGATCATATAGGGTCCCCAAAATAGTGAACGTCTTCCAAAATAATAATCATCTTTTAATCCCCTAATCATCTCTGTCATATTAATACGGCAATCGTCGCATTTCCTATCACATTGGTTGTTGGGACATGTTATTCCATTTCCCACCATTAACTAAGAAGAGAAAGTATAAATAGGGGCTTAAATACTTAGCCAATAATCATGAAAAGGAACTTAAAGCATATAAGGATAACTTGTAGAAGAAAATTATACCCTAACTTGTGATCCCCTAGGTTCCCATCTAGGTTATCCATGATCATATATTCTTATGTGAATCTTTATTTTATTTTATCTTTGTTCCTTTAACAATGGTTCATACTAAGCTTATGAATTTACCAAAACATATCCCCCAGGAGTGTCGTAACCAAGAGTGCAGCAAGGCCCGTTGTCGTGTACCAGTTCCCGTTTAAGTCTAGCTCAAAGAAGTGTTTTCGGGTTTTACCCCTATGTACATTTGTGTCAGAGCCACCTCTACCTGCTCATATCCAGATAGGGATGTATTTACTTGGCAACCCATTACTCCATACTCACCAAAATACCAGGAAGATTTCCTATATATAAACTTTTCTATAGGCTTGTTCCTAAAGTTTTCATATCCTAATTTCCACAAATAACTAAAAAATCCTTTGATACCAACTATAGCATCCCACCTTTTTATAACATAAACTTTCATTACATTACACAAAACTGAGGATCTTTAAGGTTTAGTGTCTTGGAAACCAGGAACATAATACATGAAAACAACATAAAACATTCTTCTTAAACACTTGAAAGGCTTCTCCTTAAGTTCATCCTAGGTTCATTACTGCATCTCATAACCTGGGGACATACATCAAAAGAAAGGGTGAGCAGAAGGCCCAGTAAGGGAATAAGAGAAACATTTAACATGTGAACTTGAGATACATCAACTATATCATGAAGAAGAACTTTAAGGCATGAGAAAGAAATCATGTGGCATATCATAATAAAAATAACATTTTTTATAACTTTAAGATATGGCTACATCATTTAACATATACAATCATGAACATATCCCCAAGGTCCATCCCCAAGGTGTCATTTGAAAATTACCAAGGTTATTCACCAAGATATCGTGAAAATTTGTAATCTCTAGTGGTTACATCATTACCCAATGCATTGGAGCGCTATCAGGGCGCACCCTTAAATTTGCCTTTATTATCATGTGAGACACATATATCATCATCAAAAAATTTCATAAATAACCCATATATCATAAAATAAATGGGTTTCATTTCATAATCATAAAGTTTTAAAAACGGCTTTAAAGACATGATCTTTATGTCACTTTAAACCCATGGAAAAGGGAAAGTGGGTTTCATGTATGTAAATCCCAGAATTTAAAATAGAAAATTTTGATATATATGTGAATACCCTTGTAGAAATAAGATCTTTGAGTATTAAATTAATAACATAAAATAATTTTGAGAAAAGAGAGAGGCATTTTGAGACGAAAATTCTGCAGCATAACGGCTACGTTTCGGGGTTTTAGAAAACATTGAAAAGAGAGGGGACATGGGTCAAACATTCATAAATGACCCATAAAATAGTAGAGGGACAGAATATGAAGGATATATGAACATGGTAATGAAATTTTAAAGATGTACCATATGAAATGAAGAACATGAAAGGAAGAAAAAAAAAATATTTCTCTTATGAAAATTCGGCAGCCTAACGGCGTCACTTAAACTTCAAAAAAAATGAATTGACGAGATCAAATTGGGTCTCTCATCATATGAACATAAAAGATCAGTATGATAGATATAGAGATCATACCCCAACATAATAAAAAGGAACTTGAAATACTTGACATGAAAGTAGAGCTTCAAAACGAGAAGGGTGAAAGAACAACTTAAAAATTCGACAGCCTAATGGCGCCCCTTAAAACATCAAAATACTGAATTGAAGAGATCAAATGGGGTATCTCATAATATGATCATAAAAAATAAGGATGATAGATATAGATATCATACCCCAAAATAATAAAAAGTAACTTGAAATACTTGACATGAATGTAGAACTTCAAAACGAGAAGGGTGAAAGAACCACTTAAAAATTCGGCAGCCAAACGACGCCACTTAAAACTTCAAAATACTGAATTGAAGAGATAAAATGAGGTCTCTCATCATATGATAATAAAAGATCAGTATTATAGATATAGATATCATACCCCAACATAATAAAAAGGAACTTGAAATACTTGACAAGAAAATAGAATTTTGAAAAAATGAGAAAGGTGAAAGAATCCCTTAAAAATTCGGCAGCCTAACGGTGCCACATAAACATTCATAAAACGAAAATGATGAGAGTAAGAGGGGGTATCTCATCATATGAACATAAAAAGGACAGTATAATGAAGATAAACGAACATCCTCCAACATAAGAACATGGAGCATAAAAAATGACATAAAAGAGATTACTTGAAAAGAAAGAGAGAGGTCGGATCCCTTACCTTAAAATGTAACTCTTAAAACTCAAAGGTTTGAACCTTGAGGGCTTGGGGGCACCTTGGGAGGACTCCTTGGGAGGTAAGGAGACCAGAACTTCGTTGAGAATGATTTTGGAGTCCAAATTATGAGATAATGGCTTGGTATTTATAGGGAAAGTGAGGGGACAAGGCATTAATGGCCAAGGGACACCTCATAAGTGGATTTCTCAAAACCATGTGCTCTCCCAAGATATTTTCCATGAAGTTAGGCCACATGGGGCCCCAAATACAATAATTCATCACCTTTGGTCGGAAAACCCATAAAATATCTCATGACATCATCATGACACAGTTATGATGTCATTAAACATACCGAAACCCTAAAACTGTATTTTTACTATTCACTGAAAATTCAACTTTCTCAGAAAAATCCCAAAATTTCACCTTAACCAAATATCAATGCTCTGAGTTCAAAAATGAAATCCATTTTATAAAAATAATTTTCTAAATATTTTTAATTTAATTTTTAATTAAAAAAACATTATTCACCCGAAAAAACTAATACTTGAATAATAATTTATGAAACTGTTATTTAACCATTTTATTGAGTCACATTACTTAATCAAGGTGCCTAGATTATATTAATACTTTCTTTAAGTGATATTACTAATCCATTTGGTCACATTACTAATCCTAAGCATAAAATCACTATTCATAATTTACTATTCATCAAAAATTAAGTCGATCTTATTAGACTCTAAATTTCGTACTGAACATAATTGTAGAAGGCCATTTTTTGAAAATCATTACACATTTTTAATTATTTAAGGTTTACATAAACTTTTTTTAAAATATCCTTTCTCTAAAATTCACCAAAAATATACATACTATATTTATCCGGACATTTGAAAAGTCATAAACATCATCAAGAAGAAATCCCAATTTTTATTTAAAACAAAGGATTACACAAGGCAGTTACGGTCTCCTTACATAGCCCCTTATCACACCAGCATAGGATCTAAGTGTAAGGTGTGCTAAGGTGAGATAATATGAGGGAGGCTCAGCCAACATCGCACGAGTAGTAATTTCTATCAGTTTGAACTTCTCACGAAGGTGATCCCGTTCTAGCTTCACACGATGAAGTTCAGCTTGGGTTTGGTCTAGAGCAAAGCCCAGTGGTGCTACCTCCTTCCCAAGTTCTGTTATATGGGCTTCGATCGGTCCAAGACTACTGTGTGAGTCCATCGAATCTTCTTTCTATATTAATTAACCAAGATTACTTGTATTTAGAGACAATAATCAAAACGTTTAGTTTCCAGCGGTCATATTGACCAATGGTCATATAACAGTCAAAACCCAACGGTCTCATTTTAATTATACTCATGTTATCAAATGAAACATTTTTGTTGCGTATAAAAATAAAATAAAATAACACACAAAATTAGGAAACAAGATTTATTCAAAATTTCAGGTTGTTATAGAAAAGAGGATTACATGCCATATATTTTCAAGAACACACCATGTAATATGGGTACATGCCATGTACTACCCAGTACACACCATATGACGGTCTGGCTAGGACTTGTATGGAAAAAGGCACTACACAACATGTAGTTTTAAGTACACACTATATACTTTGACTTTTTTTGGCTAAAACGGGCAGTAGCCTTGTGTTTCTTCAAACGGACGTAGGGCTCATCCTGTTCAAAGAACAGACACGCCAAGAGGTTGTTTTGTCTCCCATTTGTCCGTATAAACTCTGATTCAAATGCCATTAGATGCATTTAAACCCGATCATTATGCTCTTTATTCCACTTGAGTTGTTCTTTGTGTTTTTTTTCTCTCAACAAAGTTATCAAACCTTGAGATTTTTACCTCGTTTTGTAGATCTACTTCATTGTAGCTTGAATTCGAGATTGAACCTGGATGAGGAGAGTTACATGAGGTCAAGGTAGGTGGTCTTGTGCCTTTTTCAAATTTTCATGATATGTATATATGTCGTAGTGTCACGCGCCCATTTTTGGGGTGTCTCTTGATTTATAATTTACCATTATTGTTTATCATTGTTGTTTAGGTAATCGAATAAGTGTTTTAAATTATGAATTAGGTTGTTTACCTTGATTAAGGGCCACCCTATGGGTGTGTTTCCCTTGGAATGATCATTTATGGCTATTTGGATGAGGTTTCCTATGAGGCATGCCTTGTTTCCCTTATTGGGTTGTCAAGTATAAATTACATTTATAATGTAATTGTAATTTTGATAAATTATGATTGAATTGATTAAGGGTTTGGGATTAGTGATTTCTCTTTTGCCCCATGTTATGCTTATTCCTGTTTAAGAATTTTTGGAATGTTTTACTCCAACTGTGAACTTTCCCACGTGTGTTAGGTTATGATAAGGCCTTGTAATGATTTAAATTACTTAATAGGCTTGTTATATAAATTTTTCCCATGTGAGTGATTTATGATTAAATCCATTTGATAGTTTAATTCCCATGTGTTTCTTTGTATATGAATTTTGCCTGTGTGAGTTATTTATGTTAAACCATGTGATAGTTTAATTCACATGCGTTTCTCATTATATAATATGTTCCCACCTGAGTTAATATGTTGAAGCCATGTAATAGTTTAATTTACAAGTGGTTTCTCGTATGAAATGATTAAGAAGGGGTAATTAGCAATGGGCAAGCCATAGTCTCAGTTAAAAGGCAAGGTCAGGCTCATGTGACTAATTGCACCTTATAAACCTTTGGTGAACCATTATCTCAGTTAAAAGAAAATGGATAGGCATGAGAGGTTAATTATGCAAAGGCCGTGAGAGATCCATAGATAGGGCATTCATTCTCATTAAGGCTTATTTAAAATTCCAAGAGGACCTAGGATCTATTGAGGGATACCCATGTCGAGCTCTATTGAAAAATGATTAAATAATGTTTATGTCATGAGGTGACTGTTACTTATATGGGGGGTTGTCAGGCCTAGGCAGGACCTCGAGAATTTTACATAATACAATGGAATTGAATAATGAAATTGAATGATTAATGATGCATCTTATAATCCAAATCATAATCTTGGATTAGATCTTCACATGTACTTGGTTACATTGTCTTCTTAGACGCCTATTGTGCTTACTTTTGAGTGACTTCTAGTTTACTGCTTCATTATTGTACTCTCCCTTTAATATATATTTACTGACATATTAGAACAGATCTTGGGTGTTTGCTTACTGATATTTAGTCTCACACCCTTTTTGGGTTATGCTTTTGGGCCCAAATAGATTATATGATTGCAAGTGTTGATCAGGTAAAGTGCCCTACCATAGGTACTTGATGAGCTTCTTAGGAGTAGGGAAGCATGGGATCGAGCTGAGGATTACTATTATTCCTAGTCTATTTTTGTTTCTTTTTTTTACTTCTGAGACATATATTGTGTATTACTATAGTGTACTTGTTTTGGTTAATTTCTTATAACTTGTGACAGGAAGAATCATCTTTTGCATGCTATGACTTCTGGTTATCTTTATTATCAGTCTTCCATTGTTTATTTCAGTTGTATGGTATTTACTACTTCATCTATTGTATATTATTGTTCCATTGTGTTACACTCTTCCAATGAGGGCATAGTTTCCCCACTATCACAACCTAGTCCCTCACTGCTATTTGGTAGCCTTTGGCGTTTGGGGAAATGTGCTTGAGGCCATGTGACCAACTGGGCACGAAGCACCAGTTCAGTGGCATCTGGATCCAGGATGTTACAAAGTGGTATCAGAGGGTTTATTTTTTGGGTTTCCTTATTGTTTAACAACATTATATTGGGAGAGGAAGTAAATGGAGTTTGGTAATAAACTATTCCTAGGAGTATCCACCCTGCATACAAGGAAAAGCCAAATTGACTCGAATTGACTTGTGATTTTTGGATTTTATGTTATTAAAGTTGATTCGATTTCACCATTGGGTAAAGAACTTGTTTTTTACTATTATTATTGATATTTTTGTGGTTCTATTTTTCTGAAACTCGATGAGATGAGGGTATGCCCTCTCATGCATCATATATGCACTTATTAAAAATCACATTTCATGCATTCTTGTCATGCCATTTAGGAGAATTACTGATTGCATGTTATTGATCTAGATGTTGTGCTAGATATGAATATTGTTGTGATAGGTGTCTTGATATATATTTATTCTGTTGTGATAGGTGTATTGGTACATGTTATGGTTGAATTGGATGGATGCCAAAATTTGGTCCCTAAGGTGTATGGGCCCTCTTAGATCATAATTTGGTGGATCATGTTTCAGTATTTTTTATAGAATTGTATTGTGATATGTTATGCTTGGGTGGTAAAATTTGACTCACAGGGAGTATGGTCCCTCACAGATTGGAATTTTTCATACCACTGGTTGTTTTTTTCTACAGAATAGGCGTTTTCTAGGCAATCTGGAGTTTTTGTCCTAGGAAACCCAGTTTACACGGTGTGTAGTTTAGCCTAACATGTTGTGTATTCTTCATGTTTGGGGAAGGAATTTTTATTTTCATGGTTACACACCATGTATGCATAGTACACACCATGTAGAAAGTGATCATGTGTTCATATGTGTGAGAAGGAACACAGGATGGTGGGTTTCGCAAGTACACGGTCATGTACTTTCGGTACACGTTGTGTGGGCTTACTCAGGTCGAACCCATGTGAATCTGGTTTTGTGGAAGTACATGGATAGGAGGGAGAACTTGAGTACAATCCATGTGCTAGGATGACATGTTGTATACCTGGAATATTTACATGCCTAGGTCGGTGGGAGTACATGCCTCTGTAAGAGCTTGAGGGTACACGTCGTGTGTGGTTTCTACACGCCGTTTACTTCCTTTTTGGAACCCTTTAAGGGTATTTTTTTATTTTATTCCACTTTTTTAGTTTTGGACTTGTGATTAGTACTTTCTAAGTAGTTTTCCATTTTGATTGTGATGGTGAAATCCATGGAGCGTTCTAAGGACTCCTAAAGGGGTGTTATGGGCCTTTTATCTAAATGGAGAGGTTCTTCCTCCAGTTACCATTTTTAGTTATCACATGAGAGTAAACTTGGTGTGGATGATTGGTTGGGTGTTTATACCAACCTACTTGAGACTTTTGATCTGAGATGAGTTGCGAGCTATCTCACTTGACCTATGTTGTTCTAGGGAGTCCCTTGTAGGATCCATCTATTGTGTACTATTTGTGAGGATCTTTGTTGTAGGATGCCTCTGAGTGTTTGACTTGACAAAACTCGACCTTAGTAGTGGAATTTTGGTAGTATCTATCATTTGTTTTCACCCATAACTGACCCCTGGGGTAGGCATAGGGGTGAATTCTTAGAGGAAGGTGTTGACCTGTCCTTTTTTGATATTTGTGCTTTTGAGCTGTGAGTTTTGTGTACACCTAGAGACCCTCGTGTAAGAGTAGTTTAAATGTTTGGAGTTATGACTTGGAACATAGATGTGAGCGGTCATTCATAGGCTATTTCTTTCAGATTTGGCTTAATTAAAAAGGGAATTTTGAGCCTAATAAATCCATTTTTGTGTGAACTAGTGTTGGGATTCGACGCTTATGCTTCGTAAGGGGATAGACTATGGTAGGTATCACCCTTAAAGCCTAATATCTTGTTTTTTGTTTTGAGATTTCTGACATTGGTGCCACTCAGGTTCCATGGTCCCTAGTAGAATTCATGGTTTTTATAGAGGATTCTCTTGTTAATATGAGTTATCCTTGTATCTTAAACCGTGATTTGGGAATGGGCATTGGGGAATGTTTGGTTCAGCAAGGTATACATGCCTTGAGCATGGTCAGCTACTTAGGAAGTCATGTGAACCTCTCTTTCCATAAGTGATGGGAAACTTGGTATGTCATCATCCGTGTAAATGGTTGTGTTGATGATGTGATTTTTATCTTGTTCTTGCGTGAGAAATCTGGTACTATGATGTGTAGGGTAGAGAACTTATGAATAGTACCCATAATGTTTTATTTTTTCATGTAAACTTGGGGAATTATATGTTGAAATACGCGGTACCCATCAAGTGTTAAATGTTAAAAATGAGTTGTCGTGTTCGGTTAAATCGTTGAGCTTTGAGATGTTGTTTCTGTTCATGGTTATCTCTAGAGTAGAGTGACCTGAATGTTTTAGAACCAAGTTTGTCCCACTTATCAGGAGTAATTTCTGTGATACGGGTGTTTTGACATGCTTATTGGTTTAATTTTGTCTTTCATTCCAAGTGATATGACATGGTGATCGTGGTTGGTGGAACGACACTCATGTGTTTAAGTTGGTTCTGAGCTCATGCATTTGAGAGCAGTTGTTCCTTCTTCATCACATTTAAGACACTCCTAAGTGGGAAGCATCATGTTAGTTCTGTTTAAATGTGTTCTTCCAGGTAGAAGGATCACAATAAAGGACCATTCAGATATGGTAGTTTCTACTTTAATTCCTTTGAGACTTGTGAGTCCTATTTCATGTTATTTCTTGCTTGGCAGCACGATGTTGCTATGATTGGCTGTGTGCACAACCCTTGTGAGGCATCGATGATTGTGGGTGGACCTATATGATTAAGCATAAGATTTTACGTAAATTCCTTGGTATAAAGGCATTGTGATCAGTTAAATGATGATGTGTTGGCAGGTGAACCTGAGTTTCCTTTTAGGAGGTCGACCAGTAGTGGTTTGGCTATCCTTTTTTAGTGATCCTTGAAATCCTCTTAGTGTGATATTTCTTAAGAGATGAGCATATACCCTATATTAACATAATCTTGGATGCACTAAGAGAGCATCAGTTATACGTCGCGCTAAAGTTGAAAGCTGTTGGGATAGTTCAATATCTCCTTCTGTTTTGTTCACTGGATTCACAGTTTTAAATGAGGCTTGGTTAATCACGAGTGATACTTGGTTTCCCGTGTAGGAAATCCATGGGAAGACTTATGGATGCCTGCCATTTTCTTTGACATGACCACCAGGAAGATGTTACTCTAGGTTTAGTCAGTGTTCTTATGTGGACATTCAGCCTTGTACCAAAGTCTCACTTGTAATGGGGAGTATGAACCACCTTGGTGAGTTCCTTGGACTCTGAGTTGATGAATTTGAGGTTATCTCATACTTGAAGTCGGGCTCAGATGCGATGTTTTAAAAATAGGTAATGGTTTTAGTGGGATGGATCTGGAATTATGATTTTACTCATGTTGTGGCATAACCTTTTAATTGATCAAGGGATGGATTGAAAAAGGAGCGTCACTGAGAGACAAGTATGATCTTCGATGAGTGGGATCATTTCGGTTGTATGGAACCATGGGAGTAGGCATTGTGTTATGTTGAAATACGTCAGCCTTCTAAGTCGGGTGTTTATGAGATAATTCATCCAGTGATGGTTTGACTCGTTATCCTTCTTGTTATTTGTGTTTGGTTCCATTGGACCAGTTTTAACACTCTTCCAGTTTAAGGTGGGTGTGATGTGAAAGCACACAATGCCTTTCGATGGAAGATTGTGTGACCAGTTTTGTTAAGGTTCGACCATTATTTGATAAGAGTCCACTTTTATGACCTCAGTAGTGTGCGGGTTCGCCCAGTTAAAGTGAAACATGCCGAAAGTGTTTCTAGAATGCTCATGGGTGTGCTTGATGGAGTTTTCCAATGGCAGAGGTGTTGTGGTAACGATGTCGTTTTCATTGTTCTTAACAGACTCATGAAGGTTGCACTCTTCCTACTGATCAAGTAAACCGTCAGTGTTGATGAGCATGGAATTTTGCGCATCCGTGAGATTATACGACCATATGGGGTTTTGTATTCTATCATTTCAGATAGGGATTCCCTGTTTACTTCTCGTTTCTAGAAAGGTCTACAAGGGGCACTGGGTACATAGGTGCTTTTGAGCACAGTTTACCGCCGCCATATGGATAGCCAGTTAGAGCGCACGATTCAGGTGATGGAGGAAATGCTTCAGGCATGTGTCTTTAATTTAAAGGGTTCTTGGGAGAGACACATACCCTTGGTTGATTTCGCCTATAATGATAGATTTTAGGCTACTTTTCAGATGGATCCATATGAGACTTTATACGGTAGGTTATGCTGATCACCCCTGTGTTGGATGGAGGTAGGAGAGGCAGCTATGCTGGGACCTTGTCTTGTCAAAGAGACCATTAGATAGGTTCAATTTATTTAAAAGCGGATGGATGCTATGAAATCTCATTAGAAATCATATGTCGATTGTCGCAGACAACCTTTGGAGTTCAAGTTCGGGGATTGAGTTTTCTTACATGTTGCTCGAGGTTGGGAAACAAGAGGATCATGAGATAGGGTAATCTTTCACCAAGATACGTTGGGACATTTGAGATTCTAGAGAGAGTCGGTCCTATTGTCTATCGATTTCAGTTACCTTATAGGTACAAGGATATGCACGACGTCTTCCACGCTTCTCGGTTGGGATGTTACCTTTCAGACCCATTTCCCACTTTTCAACCCGAGGAGGTTGAGTTCCAAGTAGATGCATCCTTTGAGAAGCATCCTTTCATATTGTGGATCGTAGCATGAACATTCTATGTGACTGGTATGTTCCTTTAGTATGGGTGTTATGGAAGCATGTTCAAGTACGAGATGAGACCTGGGAGAGGGAGACTGATGTACGATCGCAGTGGCCAGAGTTATTCTCTGTTTTTTCTTCACCAACCTTGGAAAGACAATTCAAGGATGAATCGCTTTAAGGAGAAAGTTTGTAATAAATTTGTTCTTACTTTGAGGCACACATCTTTACTTTTAAGTTTGTACATAATAAAATTGATGAAAAAGAGGATTGCATGCCATGTATTTTCAAGAACACACCATGTAATATGGATACATGCCATGTACTACCTAGTACATTCCATGTGATGGTCTTGCCAAGATCTATATGGAAAAAGGCACTACAAAGTGTGTAGTTTTAAGTACACACCATGTACTTTTCTTTTTTTGGCTAAAATGGGAAGTAGCCTTGTGTTTTTTCAGATTGACAGAGGGCTCATCCCATTCGACGAACAGCCGCATCAAGAGGTCATTTTGCCTCTCGTTTGTCTGTCTGAACTCCAATTCGAACGTCGTCTAATGTGTTTAAACACAATCAGTAAGCTCTCTATTCCTATTTATTCATTATTCATTATTTTTGTTCTCAAATAGTTATTGGACCTTGATAAGTTTACATAATTTTGTAGATCTACTTTTTTCTAGCTTGAATTAGAGGTTGACATTAGACAAAGAGAGTCAAACGAGGTCAAGGTAGGTGGTCTTGTGGCTTTTGCTAATTGTCATGATGTTTATATATGAAAGAGTGTCGCATAACCATTTTTGGGGTGTCTCTTAATTTATAATTTACCCTTATTGTTTCCTATTAGTGTTTAGGTAATCAAATAAGTGTTTTAAAGTATGAATTAGGCTGTTTACCTTGATTAAGGTCTACCCCATGGGTGTGTTTCCCTTGGAATGACCGTTTATGGTCATTTAGATAAGGTTTCCAATGTGTCATGCCTTTTTTCTTTTATTGGGTTTTCAAGTATGAATTACATTTATAAGGACTGAAAATTATATTTTTAATTTTCAAAAAGCCGCTTTTTAGAGGTGAGAGGTAACTAGAACATAGAGATCAGGATCCAAACGCAGATCTGAAATTACAAAATTCAAAAATAAAAAATGATGCTGCAATCACATTACCAATCCAGCACCATCATGAGTCTACACCGGCGTCGTCACCATTTGGACACCATCGTCATCATCCCATCTTATCACCACACCACTGTAATCCCATCTTATCACCACACTATCGTTATCACCCTCCTATCACCACACCATTTTCATCACCCTCCTATCACCGGAGATGTCCAGCCACCTAAGTTCAGTGTGGCCACTGTAAAACCAGACAACCATCAGAGAGATAAACTAATAAAACGCCACCAACATCGGTCTGACGCCATCGTAGACTGCCGATGGCCTACACTATAACCCGAAACAAACATCACCCAAACCAGACAAAAATCCACATCTCACAGAACCAGAACAGATGCCCTTTGAGGAGAAAACACCAAACAGAATCCGAAAAAACCAAAAACAAATCCATAATCATTTAAGTTGAACCAGTAAATGACTTTTTAAGAGAATACTAATTTAATTCGCACCTGGAGCACCAAAAACTACCGATCCACACATCCCAAAGCCTCAATGTTACCACCACTCTAGTTCCAAATGGGAGAGGTGCAGAGGTATTGCGAGGCCAGAGCAGGGATTTGAATGGTAGTGGGATTTGAGCACCAACATTTTCGAAGAAACAGAAAACCAGTAGAATCTAGAAAAAAAAAAGATGAATCTGATAGCACCAGGAAACTCGTCAACCGTCGATCCACATAACTTAAAGCCTCATCATTACCACTACTCCTAATCCAACCAGGAGAGGCTTAAAGGATCTTGAGGCCAGAGCAAGGATTGACCGACCGAGGGCTTCCATATGAAGAAACCTTTAAAGGGAAGACCGAAAGAGTTGTAGAAGAAATTACACATTATTGAGCACCAAAGAAGAGATAGAGGAATCCCAGAGAATAAGGAACCGTCATGAAGATGGAGAAAACAAATGTGAAGGGAAGCACCAGAAAGGATGAAATCCAAAGGGGAGATCAATCGATTCCAAGGGCTTCAGAAACCCTAGGAGGGGAGCAGAGAGAGGAGAGGGGAGTCGGGAGATTATGGCACCATATCTAGGAACACTCATTAAATTTTGTGTCATCCTTGTGAGGGGTCATGATAATCTTCTCTGTATCATTCCAATTTTATCGGATTAGTGATTTACCTTTTACCCCATGTTATGCCTATTCTTGTTTAAGCATGTTTGGAATGTTTTTCTCCAACTATGAACCTTCCCACGTGAGTTAGGTTATGCTAAGGCGTTTTAATTTTTTATATTACTTAATAGGATTGTTATGTAAATTGTGCCCATGTGAGTGATTTATGATTAAATCCATGTGATAGTTTAATTCCCATGTGTTTATTTGTATATGAATTGTGCCCACGTGAGTTATTGATGTTAAACCATGTGATAGTTTAATTCACATGTGTTTTTTATTATATAATATGTGCCCACGTGAGTTAATATGTTGAATCCATGAAATAGTTTAATTTACATGTGGTTTCTTGTATGAAATGATTAAGAAGGGTTAATTAGTGATGGTCGATCCATATTCTCAGTTAAAAGGTAAGGTCAGGCTCATGTGACTAATTGCACCTTATATACCTTGGGTGAACCATTGTATCGGTTAAAAGACAATGGATGGTCTTAAGAGGTTAATTATGTAAAGGTCGTGAGCGATCCATGGATAGGGTGTTTGGGATCATTGAGGATTATTTAAAATGATGAGTGAACCTAGGATCCATTGAGGGATACCTAGGCTAGGATCTATTGGAAAATTATTAAATGATTTTTATGTCACGATTTGACTGTTACTTATACGTGGGGTCGTCGTGCCTAGGCCAAACCTTGAGACTTTTATATAATCCAATGGAATTGAATAATGAAATGGAATGACTAATGATGTGTCCGCCAAGCCAAATCACAAGATTGGATTTAGTTTTCACTTGTACTTGGTTATATTGTCTTCTAAGACACCTGATGTGCTTACTTTTTAGTGCCTTCTAGTTTACTGGTTCACTATTGTACTCTACCTATTATATATATTCACTGACAGATTAGCATAGACCTTGGGTGGTTGCCTACTAGGATTTAGTCTCACACCCTATTTGGGTCATTCTTTTAGGCCCAAAAAATTATATGGTTGCAAGTGTTGATCAGGGCAAGCACCCTACTACATGTACTTGATGTGTTTCTTAGGAGTAGGAGAGCATGAGACCGAGCTGAGGCTTGTGATGCTTCCTAATCTCTTTTTTTTTCTTTTTTGATTTTGAGACATATATTGCGTATTACTACAATGTACTTTTTTAGCTACTTTCTTAGAACATGTGACAGGAAACATTATCTTTTTCATGCTATGACTTCTGGGATTATTTATTATCAACCTTTCATTGTTTATTTCAATTGTATGGTATTTAATGCTTCCGCTATTGTATATTATTCTTCCGCTATGTTTCACTCTTACAATGAGGGAATAGTTTCCCCACTATCACACTTTAGGTCCTCGCTACTAGTTGGAAGCCTATGGTGTTTGGGAAAATGCGCTTGAGGCCATGTGACCAACCGGGTACGGAGCACCTGTTCAGTGGCATCTGGATCTGGGACGTTACACATTCTTTGTTGAAAACATATCCTCTTGGGGTTTTTATTATTTTTTAATAATTCAATCACATTTTTCTATTTTAACCTATACTTGGGGTCCTTTGGAATGTCTTAATAGGTAATCATCTTTAGTATAAATGCAATAGTTATTATGTTAAAAGGGATCAATATATAAAAACATGTTTTCCTTGGATACTATCTATTTTCTAAAATAGATGTTTCCCTAAATTATGTTTTAAAACATTGAAAACTTATTGGGATGAGGAACATACATTTTTTTCTAGTTTAATGTCTTTCTTGTTGTATTATCCAAGCCTTGTTTCTTGATTGGTGTTCTAATAGTATGTATTAGTTATTTCATATTCCATGTCTTATACTTTATCTAAGTCACTACTAGTATACATCAATTATAGCATATTCCATCTCTTATTCTTTGTTTGGTTAGCTACTAGTATGTTTTGATGACTTTCATATTAAAATTTCTATTTGGATTATATCATATTCCATCTTGGTTTAAGTATTCAAAAAATAAGGTTCATTCATCGTAAATCGTACATTGAGGCCACTAAAACCCAAATAGAAGTTGAAATTGATGCAATTTATCTCAAATATTTCTCACAATCCATATCTCAGACCATATAGAAATTATATATATATATATATATATATATATAGTTATTAAAATATGCCCTCAATTTTGACCATCATGAATTAACATGAAATTATCACCTATAATTAAACATCCACATCCTGAACTCAATATAGAAGTCTGTTTTTCAATTGAAAATTTAACATTTTACCCTTTTGAATGCATATATAATTTTGTATTAATAGATATTATCACAAATTTTGTTTTATATTTTCTATTGAAATATTTTTCATCATATATGTTGTTTTTAAATTAGGCTCTTATTTATGAGGATGCATATTTTGTTTTTAAATCATGGCTCTTATTTATCAGGATGCATATGTTGTTTAACATTGGATGAAGTTTGGGTAGCCCACATTTTCTCATCAAACCCTGTAATTGGAGAGTGGGTCTGTAAATCTTGGCTCTTGGTTTTACCCCAAGAAAGTGGCGTCATTTTGCATTGTTTTTTTTCTATCAAAATCGGCTCCACTTTTGGCATTCTCTATAACCCTACTACATCCGATGCAGCCACAGGACCTGTAGGCATAGTGCATGCCTTCCTCCTTCCATCACACTTCTATCTCTTACGCTCCCACATCATGCCTACGATTCCCTCTATCATCTATTCTTGTGAGATAGTGAATCGATATAGGCTCATCTCTTTGGAGACATCCGATTAAATTGGAATGATACAAAGAATATTAGCATGGCCCCTGCGCAAGGATGGCATGCACAAATTGAGAAATGGTCCAAATTTTTTCCCTAGTTCATCTACTTATTTTCCACATTTTTTTTATCTTTGTACCCCATATCCTTGTTCTCATCTTTTTCAATTTCAAGGTTTCATTCTGTTGTCCTTTTTTTTTAATATTTTGGTTATTTTATTTTATTTTCCAGTGGTCTCTATTAATTGGATCCAATTTTATCTTGGTGGGAGTTAATTCTGGAAGTACAATGGTTTATTTTTTTATTTTTTTCCTACCCTCTCCATTGAAATGAAAATTCCATTCATCTATATAAACTGTTCCCTTTCCTAGATTATTTCTCCATTTATGGTTTCCTTGTTAGTTCCTCTTGCTATTGAAACTTGGTGATGAGAATAAAGATGTTGAATTTTTCATTTGTTGTCATCAGTGATGAAGTTTGAATTGTGCAGTTGGGAGATTTTTATTGGGGAGAATTTTTGTTTCAGAAACATTTTCTAAAGGGGGTTATTTAGAATCATATTAGACTAAGGCTCTACTAGATGTTGTTGCCTGCCTTTAACAAGGATTTTTCAAAAACCTTCTTAGGAACCCCACATTTGAAAGCTTCATCTAGCAAGAGGCAGATGGGATGAAAGCAGAGGGTTGTTCATCAAAGGAAAACATGTTCTTTAATTTAAAGAATATTATTCTTTATCCACTATCAATGGAAAACCTGATATTCACAACATATGAAAAGGGGTTGGGGATAAGATTCAAAGATCGGTGAATACAAATAGTCAAGCAATGTTATATTAGAGAGTGATAAAATATTTAGACAGCACACCCAATGACGAACACGATAACCAATATATACATATATGTGTTGGGACATGAATTGAGATGTTTGTAATTATGAATATGATAAGAATGCATAAATGTAAGAAAAATAATAAAAATGTTACACACGTGATAGATAAAAAATAAACTCATGAATGTTTTATAATTTATTCTTGAATCATTAATGTTAGAAAAGATACAATGACAATAACCATTTATAGTTTAGAAATCAAAAAACTTAAATCTTTTGAAGAAGCCCCTGAAACTGGTCCAGTAGAAAACTAACCACTCTTATGCTTCCTTTTCTGACCAGAAGAAGCAATCTGGCTAACAGTTGCACCAACTGAAGCTCCGCCCACACCCGTTCTCCCAGCTATGTCTGTCTCAGCTAAAGATGCTTTATCCACTACTTCCATAAATTTCGGAAGGCCCAAAAGAACTAGAATTTACCAAATATCTTCCCTCATCCCCATCTTGAACCTTAGAGCCTTCAGGTAATCATTAGTGACAAGCTTTGGTGCCACATGCACCAACTAAGAAAAATAGGTGGAGTACTCCAGAACGGTATGCTCCCCTTGCTCCAAAGTCAGAAACACTTGGGTATTTGTTGCTCGTAAAGTCTGAGGATAAATTTTTTGATTAAATATCTTCTTCAAAGAAACCCATGTAAAACCTTTGTGCAACTTATATTTCACTATAGAGTTCCACCATCTCCTTATTGACCCCTTGAGCATATGCGTGGAAAAACCCACTTGAGAATTTTCAGGAGTCTTCAAAAAGTTAAATATATTTTCAATCTGTTCAATCCATTCCTCTAATTATTGGGTACCTTTGTCACCTCAGAATACAGTTAGATGGTGCTTGGCAAATTTCGAGCCATGGTCCATTACTCATCTCAGGTTCACTATCCCCATTGACCCTAGAGTCTGAATGGTATGGATCATTGCTTTAGCCAGAGAAGGGTCCATTGGAGGATTATCCTACGGAACCTACCTCATTGATTCCCCTCTCATATTTGGAAGAACTCTTCAAGGAGGCATTGTTTGTTAAACACAAGACAATAACCAATCAGTCACGAGAAAATTCCAAAACCATTGAACCAACTTCTAGAATCCAAAACAATGCCTTAAAATGATAAAAATTTAAAGTAATTATGAATTATTTCATTAAGGAAACACCTTTTGAAAGGAATAGGTATATCTAAATAAACTCCCCCATTTAGTTTATTCAAACAACCTCACACACAGAAAGTCCCCATACTTAGTATATAGGTCAATTTTAATAGATTTTCATACAATTAATCCAAATTAACCTATATAGCATATCTCAGACTTAGTAAATATTTTCCAACCACCCATTGTAACTCAGATTCAGTCATAGGAGTGAGCTGGACAGACCCCTTTTCTGTACATACTTTCTGAATTTCGATGATCCTACTCCTATATACCCAATACACAAACTAACTTAGGTAGTGTTGACACACTTCAGGCTGAGTAACACGCTTAGATACTAAAATTTTAATAGACCAACCCGGGTCAACTAGACTAGTCACCCAAGTCATCCCATTATAGGGTGAGGTATAACAAAGATAATGAAATAAGTCTTAAATATAAGAAAAACAAGACATACAACCAGAGTACAAGAAGAAACAAAGATACAACTGAGACAAATAGGCTAAACCAGAAAGCACGACAATTCTAGACCAACTAGTCTCTATGTGACCAACTATCACCTACAAAACATCCCTAAAATGAAACAATGACGTAAATAGAATCAATCATGCTGCAAAATTCCCTTCCCTTCACCTGTATCCTAAAAAACAAGGTCTACATATATCATCCCACCTTTTTATCACATAAACTTTCATTACATTTTACAAAAACCGAGGATCTTTAAGGTTTAGTGTCTTGGAAACCGGGAACTTTAAACATGAAAACATAAAAGATTCTTCTTAAACACTTGAAAGTCTTCTCCTCATGTTCATCCTAGGTTCATTACTGCATCTCATAACCTGGGGACATACATCAAGAGAAAGGGTGAGCAGAAGGCCCAGTAAGGGAAACAAGAGAAACATTTTACATGTGAACTTGAGATACTTCAATAAGGTCATGAAAAGAACATTAAGGCATGAGAAAGAAATCATGAGGCATATCATAGTAAAAATAACATTTTTCATAACTTGAAGATGTGGCTACAACATTTAATATTGACAATCATTTTGTTTCACCAAGGTCCATCCCCAAGGTGTCATTAAAAATTACCAAGGTTATTCACCAAGGTATCAGTCTAAAAAATCATCTCTAGAGATTAAGTCTTTACCCAATGCATTGGAGCGCTATCTGGGCGCACCCTTGAAATGTCTTTATTATCATGTGATCCACATATATCATCATCAATAATTTCATAAACAACCCATATAGCATAAAAGAAATGGGTTTCATTTCATAATCATAACATTTAAAAAACTGCTTTAATGACATGATCTTTATGTCACTTTAAACCCACAGAAAGGGAAAGCGAGTTTCATGTATGTAAATCCCAGAATTTAAAATAGAACATTTTGATATATATGTGAATACCCCTTTAGAAATAAGAGCTTTGAGTATTCAAATAATAACATAAAATAATTTTGAGAAAAAGAGAGAGGCATTTTGAGACGAAAATTATGTAGCATAACGGCTACGTTACAGGGTTTTAGAAAACATTGAAAAGAGAGGGGACATGGGTAAAACATTCATAAATAACCCATAGAACAGTAGAGGGAAAGAATATAAAGGATACATGAATATGGTAATGAAATTTGAAAGATGTACCATATTAAATGAAGAACATGAAAGGAAGACAAAAAGAATAAGATTTCTCTTATGAGAATTCAGCAGCCTAACGACGTTACTTAAAACTTCCAAAAATGGATTGACGAGATCAAATAGGGTCTCTCATCATATGAACATAAATGATCAGTATGATAGATATAGAGATCATACCCCAACATAATAAAAAGGAACTTGAAATACTTGAGATGAAAGTAGATCTTGAAAACGAGAAGGGTGAAAGAATCCCTTAAAAAATTCGGCAGCCTAACAGCGCCACTTAAAACTTCAAAATACTGAATTGAAGAGATAAAATAGGGTCTTTCATCATATGAACATAAAATATCAGTATGATAGATTTAGAGATCATACCCCAACATAATAAAAAGGAACTTTCAAGACTTGACGTGGAATTATAACTTTGAAAAAGGAGAAAGGTGAAAGAACCACTTAAAAATTCGGCAGCCTAACGACGCCACTTAAACTTCAAAATACTGAATTGAAGAGATCAAATGGGTTCTCTCATCATATGGTCATAAAATATCAGTATGATATATATAGAGATCATACCCCAACATAACAAAAAGGAACTTGAAATAATTGACATGAAAGTAGAACTTCAAAACGAGAAGGGTGAAGAACCACTTAAAAATTCGGCAGCCTAACGGCGCCACTTAAAACTTCAAAATACTGAATTGAAGAGATCAAATGGGGCCTCTCATCATATGATCGTAAAATATCAGTATGATAAATTTAGATATCATACCCCAACATAATAAAAAGGAACTTGAAATACTTTACATGAAAATAGATCTTGAAAATGAGAAGGGAGAAAGAATCTGTTACAAAAATTTCAGCAGCCTAACGGCGCCACTTAAAACTTCAAAATACTGAATTGAAGAGATCAAATGGGGTCTCTCATAATACGATCATAAAAGATCAGTATTATAAATTTAGATATCATACCCCAACATAATAAAAAGGAACTTGAAATACTTTACATGAAAATAGATCTTGAAAAATGAGAAGGGAGAAAGAATCCGTTACAAAAAATTTTGGCAGCCTAACGGCAGCACTTAAAACTTCATAAAACGAAATAATGAGAGTAAGAGGGGATCTCTCATTATGTGAACATGAAAAGGGAAGTAAGGGGAGTATAAAAGAACACCCTTTTACATAAGAACATGAAACATAAAAGAAATTACATAAAAGAGATTTCTTGAAAAGAAAGAGAGAGATCGAATCCCTTACCTTAAAACGTAACTCTTAAAACTCAAAGTTTGGGACCTTGAGGGCTTGGGGGCACCTTTGGAGGACTCCTTGGGAGGTAATGAGACCAGAACTTCGTTGGGGAAGAGTGGGGATTCTAATGGATGAGAGGATGGCTTGGTATTTATAGGGAAAGTGAGGGGACAAGGCATTAATGGCCAAGGGACACCTCATTAGTGGTTTTGGAAAAACCATGGGCTTGCCCATGGTATTGGCCACTTGGGACACCTCATACCTTATATTACTATTCATAATTCGACTATATTGATTACATACTTAATACATCATTTAATGATGTCATTAAACACCCGTAACTTAAAAACTGTATTTTCACTATTCATCGAAAATTCAACTTTCTCAGAATAATCCCAAAATTTCACCTTAACCAAATATCAATGCTCTGATTTAAAAAATGAACTCCATTTTATAAAAATAATTTTCTAAATATTTTTAATTTATTTTTTAAATAAATACACTATTCACCGAAAATTCATTTTTTTCAGAAAAAACCCCAAAAATTACCATAACATAATATCGGTGCTCTGAGTTCAAAAATGAAATCCATTTTATAAAAATAATTTTTTAAATATTTTTAATTTAATTTTTAATTAAAAAACACTATTCACTCGAAAAAACTAATACTTGAATATTAATTTATGAAATAGTTATTTAACTATTTTATTGAATCACATTACTTAATCAAGGTGCCTAGATTATATTAATACTTTCTTTAAGTGAGATTACTAATCCATTTGGACACATTACTAATCCTAATCATAAAATCACTATTCATAATTTACTATTCATCAAAAATTAAGTTGATCTTATTAGACTCTAAATTTCGCACTGAGCATAATTGTAGAAGACCATTTTTTGAATATCATTACACGTTTTTAATTATTTAAGGTTTACATAGACATTTTTTAAAATATACTTTTTCTAAAATTCATCAAAAATATGCATACTATATTTATCCAGTCATTTGAAAATTCATAAACTTCATCATAAGAAGAAATCCCAATTTTAGAAAATTCTGTAGCATAACGGCTACGTTACAGGGTTTTAGAAAACATTGAAAAGAGAGGGGACATGGGTCAAACATTCATAAATGACCCATAAAACAGTAGAGGGACAGAATATGAAGGATACATGAATATGGTAATGAAATTTGAAAGTTGTACCATATGAAATGAAGAACATGAAAGGAAGACAAAAAAAATAAGATTTCTCTTATGAGAATTCAGCAGCCTAACGGCGTTACTTAAAACTTCCAAAAATGGATTGACGAGATCAAATAGGGTCTCTCATCATATGAACATAAATGATCAGTATGATAGATATAGAGATCATACCCCAACATAATAAAAAGGAACTTGAAATACTTGACATGAAAGTAGATCTTGAAAACGAGAAGGGTGAAAGAATCCCTTAAAAAATTCGGCAGCCTAACGGCGCCACTTAAAACTTCAAAATACTAAATTGAAGAGATCAAATAGGGTCTCTCATCATATGAACATAAAAGATCAGTATGATATATTTAGAGATCATACCCCAACATAATAAAAAAGAACTTGTAAGACTTTACATGGAATTAGAACTTTGAAAAAGGAGAAAGGTGAAAGAACCACTTAAAAATTCGGCAGCCTAACGACGCCACTTAAACTTCAAAATACTGAATTGAAGAGATCAAATGGGGTATCTCATCATATGGTCATAAAATATCAGTATGATAGAAATAGAGATCATACCCCAACATAACAAAAAGGAACTTGAAAGAATTGACATGAAAGTAGAACTTCAAAATGAGAAGGGTGAAGAACCACTTAAAAATTCGGCAGCCTAACGGCGCCACTTAAAACTTCAAAATACTGAATTGAAGAGATCAAATGGGGTCTCTCATCATATGATCATAAAAGATCAGTATGATAAATTTAGAGATCATACCCCAACATAATAAAAAGGAACTTGAAATACTTTACATGAAAATAGATCTTGAAAAATGAGAAGGGAGAAAGAATCTGTTACAAAAATTTCGGCAGCCTAACGACGCCACTTAAAACTTCAAAATACTGAATTGAAGAGATCAAATGGGTTATCTCATCATATGATCATAAAATATCAGTATGATAAATTTAGAGATCATACCCCAACATAATAAAAAGGAACTTGAAATACTTTACATGAAAATAGATCTTGAAAAATGAGAAGGGAGAAAGAATCTGTTACAAAAATTTCGGCAGCCTAACGGCACCACTTAAAACTTCATAAAAAGAAATAATGAGAGTAATAGGGGATCTCTAATTATGTGAACATGAAAAGGGCAGTAAGGAGAGTATAAAAGAACACCCTTTTACATAAGAACATGGAGCATAGAGATTTCTTGAAAAGAAAGAGAGAGATCAGATCCCTTACCTTAAAACGTAACTCTTAAAACTCAAAGGTTGGGACCTTGAGGGCTTGGGGGAACCTTGGGAGGACTTCTTGGGAGGTAATGAGACCAGAACTTCGTTGGGGAAGAGTGGGGAGTCGAATGGATGAGAGGATGGCTTGGTATTTATAGGGAAAGTGAGGGGACAAGGCATTAATGGCCAAGGGACACCTCATTAGTGGTTTTGGAAAAACCATGGGCTTGCCCATGGTATTGGCCACAGGGGACACCTCATACCATATCTTACTATTCATAAGTCAATCATATTGATTACATAATTAATACATCATTTAATGATGTCATTAAACACCAGTAACTTAAAAACTGTATTTTCACTATTCATCGAAAATTCAACTTTCTCAGAATAATCCCAAAATTTCACCTTAACCAAATATCAATGCTCTGATTTCAAAAATGAACTCCATTTTATAAAACTAATTTTCTAAATATTTTTAATTTATTTTTTAAATAAATACACTATTCATCAAAAATTCATTTTTTTCAGAAAAAAACCCCCAAAATTACCATAACATAATATCGGTGCTCTGAGTTCAAAAATGAAATCCATTTTATAAAAATAATTTTTTAAATATTTTTAATTTAATTTTTAATTAAAAAACACTATTCACTTGAAAAAACTAATACTTGAATAATAATTTATGAAATAGTTATTTAACCATTTTATTGAATCACATTACTTAATCAAGGTGTCTAGATTATATTAATACTTTCTTTAAGTGAGATTACTAATCCATTTGGACACATTACTAATCCTAATCATAAAATCACTATTCATAATTTACTATTCATCAAAAATTAAGTTGATCTTATTAGACTCTAAATTTCGTACTGAGCATAATTGTAGAAGACCATTTTTTGAATATCATTACACGTTTTTAATTATTTAAGGTTTACATAGACATTTTTTAAAATATCCTTTTTATAAAATTCATCAAAAACATGCATACTATATTTATCCAGTCATTTGAAAATTCATAAACTTCATCATAAGAAGAAATCCCAATTTTAGAAAATTCTGTAGCATAACGGCTATGTTAGAGGGTTTTAGAAAACATTGAAAAGAGAGGGGACATGGGTCAAACATTCATAAATGACCCATAAAACAGTAGAGGGACAGAATATGAAGGATACATGAATATGGTAATGAAATTTGAAAGATGTACCATATGAAATGAAGAACATGAAAGGAAGAAAAAAAAATAAGATTTCTCTTATGAGAATTCAGCAGCCTAACGGCGTTACTTAAAAATTCCAAAAATGGATTGACGAGATCAAATAGGGTCTCTCATCATATGAACATAAATGATCAGTATGATAGATATAGAGATCATACCCCAACATAATAAAAAGGAACTTGAAATACTTGACATGAAAGTAGATCTTGAAAACGAGAAGGGTGAAAGAATCCCTTAAAAAATTCGGCAGCCTAACAGCGCCACTTAAAACTTCAAAATACTAAATTGAAGAGATCAAATAGGGTCTCTCATCATATGAACATAAAAGATCAGTATGATATATTTAGAGATCATACCCCAACATAATAAAAAAGAACTTTTAAGAATTGACATGGAATTAGAACTTTGAAAAAGGAGAAAGGTGAAAGAACCACTTAAAAATTCAGCAGCCTAACAACGCCACTTAAACTTCAAAATACTGAATTGAAGAGATCAAATGGGGTATCTCATCATATGGTCATAAAAGATCAGTATGATAGATATATATATCATACCCCAATATAACAAAAAGGAACTTGAAAGAATTGACATGAAAGTAGAACTTCAAAACGAGAAGGGTGAAGAACCACTTAAAAATTTGGCAGCCTAACGGTGCCACTTAAAACTTCAAAATACTGAATTGAAGAGATCAAATGGGGTCTCTCATCATATGATCATAAAAGATCAGTATGATAAATTTAGAGATCATACCCCAACATAATAAAAAGTAACTTGAAATACTTTACATGAAAATAGATCTTGAAAAATGAGAAGGGAGAAAGAATCTGTTACAAAAATTTCGGCAGCCTAACGACGCCACTTAAAACTTCAAAATACTGAATTGAAGAGATCAAATGGTTTCTCTCATCATATGATCATAAAATATCAGTATGATAAATTTAGAGATCATAACCCAACATAATAAAAATGAACTTGAAATACTTTACATGAAAATAGATCTTGAAAAATGAGAAGGGAGAAAGAATCTGTTACAAAAATTTCGGCAGCCTAACGGCACCACTTAAAACTTCATAAAACGAAATAATGAGAGTAAGAGGGGATCTCTCATTATGTGAACATGAAAAGGGCAGTAAGGGGGTATAAAAGAACACCCTTTTACATAAGAACATGGAGCATAAAAGAAATTACATAAAAGAGATTTCTTGAAAAGAAAGAGAGAGATCAGATCCCTTACCTTAAACGTAACTCTTAAAACTCAAAGGTTGGGACCTTGAGGGCTTGGGGGCACCTTGGGAGGACTCATTGGGAGGTAATGAGACCAGAACTTCATTGGGGAAGAGTGGGGAGTCGAATGGATGAGAGGATGGCTTGGTATTTATAGGGAAAGTGAGGGGACAAGACATTAATGGCCAAGGGACACCTCATTAGTGGTTTTGGAAAAACCATGGGCTTGCCCATGGTATTGGCCACTTGGGACACCTCATAACTTATCTTACTATTCATAAGTCGACCATATTGATTACATACTTAATACATCATTTAATGATGTCATTAAACACCCGTAACTTAAAAACTGTATTTTCACTATTCATCGAAAATTCAACTTTCTCAGAATATTCCCAAAATTTCACCTTAACCAAATGTCAATGCTCTGATTTCAAAAATGAACTCCATTTTATAAAAATAATTTTCTTAATATTTTTAATTTATTTTTTAAATAAATACACTATTCACCGAAAATTCATTTTTTTCAGAAAAAACCCCAAAAATTACCATAACATAATATCGGTGCTCTGAGTTCAAAAATGAAATCCATTTTATAAAAATAATTTTTTAAATATTTTTAATTTAATTTTTAATTAAAAAACACTATTCACTCGAAAAAACTAATACTTGAATAATAATTTATGAAATAGTTATTTAACCATTTTATTGAATCACATTACTTAATCAAGGTGCCTAGATTATATTAATACTTTATTTAAGTGAGATTACTAATACATTTGGACACATTACTAATCCTAATCATAAAATCACTATTCATAATTTACTATTCATCAAAAATTAAGTTGATCTTATTAGACTCTAAATTTCGTACTGAGCATAATTGTAGAAGACCATTTTTTGAATATCACACTACTGGAAATTAGATCTTTCCCAATGCTTCTATACCAACGGTTTGAAAAAACCGTTGGGAAAGGCCCCCAAATTGGCCACTTATCCCAACGGTTTGGCCAAACCATTGGGAAAGGTAGACCTATCCCAACGGTTTGGCCAAACCGTTGGGTAAGGCCCCCCAAATTGGCCACTTTTCCCAACGGTTTGGCCAAACCGTTGGGAAAGGTCCCTAAATATGCCACTTTTCCCAACGGTTTGGCCAAACCGTTGGGAAAGGTAGACCTATCCCGACAGTTTGGCCAAACCGTTGGGAAAAGTGGGCCAAAAATTCAACATTCTTCCCAGAATCAAAATCACAACCAAATACCTATACCAACGGTTTTAACAACCATTGGTATAGGTACTTCCTTTTTTTATCAGACCTTCGTACCGAGAACATTATATAAATCAAAATTTAAAATATTTATGAGAATACATATATATATTTATGTAATTATGATCACAAAAGTCATGTTAGGTTAGTGGTTGAGTCGTTCAATGATAAACGAGGGGTCCTGGGATCAAATCCCAGCGAATGTTTTATTTTTGGAATTTATATACCAACGGTTCCATTACCGTTGGTATAGATTTCATATTACCTATACCAACGGTTTTTGGAAAACCGTTGGTATAGACCTATCTCAAAGGCTTACTTGGCTACGGTTCTCCAAACCGTTGGTAAAGGTTAGTTTTCCAGTAGTGTCATTACACATTTTTAATTATTTAAGGTTTACATAGACATTTTTTAAAATATCCTTTTTCTAAAATTCATCAAAAATATGCATACTATATTTATCCGGTCATTTGAAAATTCATAAACTTCATCATAAGAAGAAATCCCAATTTTAGAAAATTCTGTAGCATAACGGCTACGTTACAGGGTTTTAGAAAACATTGAAAAGAGAGGGGACATGGGTCAAACATTCATAAATGACCCATAAAACAGTAGAGGGACAGAATATGAAGGATACATGAATATGGTAATGAAATTTGAAAGATGTACCATATGAAATGAAGAACATGAAAGGAAGACAAAAAAAATAAGATTTCTCTTATGAGAATTCATCAGCCTAACAGCGTTACTTAAAACTTCCAAAAATGGATTGACGAGATCAAATAGGGTCTCTCATCATATGAACATAAATTGTGACAACCGGGTCCCGGTGATAGCACAGCCACCCCGCCTTAACATGGTCGTCGGGTCCTGGCCCACCAGGTACCTCCAGTTGCCCCCGCAGACACGTGAGACCCACCCCAGGGTCCACCCACATGCCTGAACAGGTCATCTGACTAATGACAGTCCCCACAGGCCAACACATGTCCTTTCCAGTGTGTTTTGTCCTCACTCACACACACCCTGAGAAACTTCCCAGAAGGTCACCCATCCTGATCACTACTCCAAGCCAAGCACGCTTAACTGTGGAGTTCTAATCAGACAAGCTCCCGAAAAGGAAGGTGCAACTTGTTGACATGAGTCATATCATTTAGTCATTTAACCCTTTATCATTTGAGGATGTTACAATCACCCCCCCTTTAGAGCACAACGCCCTCGTTGTGGGCCCTACATCTCAACCCAGGCAGTGCACCGCACACTTAAGGCTGGGTTCCTCCTCTGATACCAAATGTGACAACCGGGTCCCGGTGATAGCACAGCCACCCCGCCTTAACATGGTCGTCGGGTCCTGGCCCACCAGGTACCACCAGTTGCCCCACAGACACGTGTGGCCCACTCCACCCACATGCCTGAACGGGTCATCTGACTAATGACAGTCCCCACAGGCCAACACATGTCCTTTCCAGTATGTTTTGTCCTCACTCACACACACCCTGAGAAACTTCCCAGAAGGTCACCCATCCTGATCACTACTCCAAGCCAAGCACGCTTAACTGTGGAGTTCTAATCAGACAGGCTCCCGAAAAGGAAGGTGCACCTTGTTGACATGAGTCATATCATTTAGTCATTTAACCCTTTATCATTTGGGGATGTTACATAAATGATCAGTACGATAGATATATAGATCATACCCCAACATAATAAAAAGGAACTTGAAATACTTGACATGAAAGTAGATCTTGAAAACGAGAAGGGTGAAAGAATCCCTTAAAAAATTCGGCAGCCTAACGGCGCCACTTAAAACTTCAAAATACTAAATTGAAGAAATAAAATAGGGTCTCTCATCATATGAACATAACAGATCAGTATGATATATTTAGAGATCATACCCCAACATAATAAAAAAGAACTTGTAAGACTTGACATGGAATTAGAACTTTGAAAAAGGAGAAAGGTGAAAGAACCACTTAAAAATTCGGCAGCCTAACGATGCCACTTAAACTTCAAAATACTGAATTGAAGAGATCAAATGTGGTATCTCATCATATGGTCATAAAAGATCAGTATGATAGATATAGAGATCATACCCCAACATAACAAAAAGTAACTTGAAAGAATTGACATGAAAGTATAACTTCAAAACGAGAAGGGTGAAGAACCACTTAAAAATTCGGCAGCCTAACGGCGCCACTTAAAACTTCAAAATACTGAATTGAAGAGATCAAATGGGGTCTCTCATCATATGATCATAAAAGATCAGTATGATAAATTTAGAGATCATAACCCAACATAATAAAAAGGAACTTGAAATACTTTACATGAAAATAGATCTTGAAAAATGAGAAGGGAGAAAGAATCTGTTACAAAAATTTCGGCAGCCTAACGACGCCACTTAAAACTTCAAAATACTGAATTGAAGAGATCAAATGAGTTCTCTCATCATATGATCACAAAATATCAGTATGATAAATTTAGAGATAATACCCCAACATAATAAAAAGGAACTTGAAATACTTTACATGAAAATAGATCTTGAAAAATGAGAAGGGAGAAAGAATCTGTTACAAATATTTCGGCAGCCTAACGGCACCACTTAAAACTTCATAAAACGAAATAATGAGAGTAAGAGGGGATCTCTCATTATGTGAACATGAAAAGGGCAGTAAGGGGAGTATAAAATAACACCCTTTTACATAAGAACATGGAGCATAAAAGAAATTACATAAAAGAGATTTCTTGAAAAGAAAGAGAGAGATCGGATCCCTTACCTTAAAACGTAACTCTTAAAACTCAAAGGTTGGGACCTTGAGGGCTTGGGGGCACCTTGGGAGGACTCCTTGGGAGGTAATGAGACCAGAACTTCATTGGGGAAGAGTGGGGAGTCGAATGGATGAGAGGATGGCTTGGTATTTATAGGGAAAGTGAGGGAACAAGGCATTAATGGCCAAGGGACACCTCATTAGTGGTTTTGGCAAAACCATGGGCTTGCCCATGGTATTGGCCACTTGGGACACCTCATACCTTATCTTACTATTCATAAGTCGACCATATTGATTACATACTTAATACATCATTTAATGATGTCTTTAAACACCCGTAACTTAAAAACTGTATTTTCACTATTCATCGAAAATTCAACTTTCTCAGAATAATCCCAAAATTTCACCTTAACCAAATATCAATGCTCTGATTTCAAAAATGAACTCCATTTTATAAAAATAATTTTCTAAATATTTTTAATTTATTTTTTAAATAAATACACTATTCACCGAAAATTCATTTTTTTCAGAAAAAACCCCAAAAATTGCCATAACATAATATCAGTGCTCTGAGTTCAAAAATGAAATCCATTTTATAAAAATAATTTTTTAAATATTTTTAATTTAATTTTTAATTAAAAAACATTATTAACTCGAAAAAACTAATACTTGAATAATAATTTATGAAATAGTTATTTAACCATTTTATTGAATCACATTACTTAATCAAGGTGCCTAGATTATATTAATACTTTCTTTAAGTGAGATTACTAATCCATTTGGACACATTACTAATCCTAATCATAAAATCACTATTCATAATTTACTATTCATCAAAAATTAAGTTGATCTTATTAGACTCTAAATTTCGTACTGAGCATAATTGTAGAAGACCATTTTTTGAATATCATTACACGTTTTTAATTATTTAAGGTTTACATAGACATTTTTTAAAATATCCTTTTTCTAAAATTCATCAAAAATATGCATACTATATTTATCCGGTCATTTGAAAATTCATAAACTTCATCATAAGAAGAAATCCCAATTTTTATTTAAAACAAAGGATTACACAAGGCAGTTACGGTCTCCTTACATAACCCCTTATCACACCAGCATAGGACCTAAGTGTAAGGTGTGCTAAGGTGAGAGAATTTGAGGGAGGCTCGACTAACATCGCACGAGTAGTAATTTCTATCAGTTTGAACTTCTCACAAAGGCGATTCCGTGCTATCTTCACACGATGAAGTTCGGCTTGGGTTTGGTCCAGAGCAAAGCCCAGTGGTGCTACCTCCTTCCCAAGTTCTGTTAGATGGGCTTCGATCGGTCCAAGACTACTGGGTGAAGCCATCGAATCTTCTTTCTATAATAATTAACCAAGATTATTTGTATTTAGAGACAATAATCAAAACGTTTAGTTTCTAGGGGTTATATTGACCAATGGTCATATAACAGTCAAAACCCAATGGTCTCATTTTAATTATACTCGTGTTATCAAATGAAACATTTTTGTTGAGTATAAAAAAAACAAAATAAAATAACACATAAAATTAGGAAACAAGATTTATTCAAAATTTCGGGTCGTTACACTACAGTTGCCCAAAGGTAGAAGTAGGGTGTGAGAAACATAGACGAGTAGGTAACAACCAAAGAATCTATACAAGTTCTACTATCAAGAATGCACAAGTTCTAGCTTTAAAAAATAGTTTTACAATCATTTTTATAATAAAACAATATAAAATAAATTTCTCAAACAATCCTTGAGTTTTCAAAAATTTCATATCATGTTTTCCAAATCCATAAACATGTCAGTCATATAACAAAGCAGGTAATCATACTGAATATAAATACACATGTGAGCCAACATCCATGAAATAATCTATCATGCAATTTCATTTCAAATATCAAGAAATCAATAAGAACTACAATCAATTCAAGAAATTAGAACACTTGAATCGATCCACCTACCTAAGGGAAGTAAAAAACGTAATTTCCATTGACAACAGGGATTGAAAACCACAATATCTGCCTTTGAAAGACAAGGCATGATAAGAGTCTGAAAGTGATTGATAGAAAACGTTATCCAATCTCAAAACTGAAGCCATACCAAAGCTTCGACCAAAAACTAAGAAAAACGAGAAGAAACACTTACCCACTACGAAGCAATCCAACCTCAATGACATTCGATCACTGAATGAAGTGATCCAGACAGGAAGAAGTAACCCAAAATCACTTAGGGGATTTTCGGGTCGAGAGAGGAGGGTTGCACCGAAAGAAGAATGAAATATATCACTCGCACAATGCCCTAAAAACCAACACCGTGAAATTTACATGGCATGTAACCCATTTACACACCGTGTAATCCTCGAGGTTCGTATATGCTGAAAATCCATCACCTTTTTATTAAAAATTGGATTTTTATTCATACATGATGTATACCTATTATACGATGTGTAAAACTTGCACGCCATGCACCCAGTTCACAGTTTATGCCCAGCAGCCATTACACGATGTGTGTTATACTTACACAACATGTAAGTGCCCAACGAGCAACAGAGAACACAATTTTTATGTTGAAAATTCCAATAAATCCCTAACTTCACCATTGTAGGTATCGTCCTAATTTCTTGGTCGGCAATACTCGCCCAACAAAAAAGGAAACAAAGAGAAAAGATTAGGATGTACCTAACAGAAAGGTATTGGTGCATTATAGTCCATCGATATACAATAGATTACCTCCTAGTGGTGTCTCACACACTAAGGCTACTCATGTCTCTTTCCCAACATACCCCAAGGTTCTTGTTGTGCAATGTTTGTCAGTTTCCATTTTAAAAACCATGCTCACATTTTTTTATAAAACCATTTCAAAGCCAGGCCAATCTGTTTTAGGGTTTCAAAAATCCACTTTTCCATTTCAAATCAAGGCAATTTTGTTTTCAAGGAAAAATCCCCTTTTTAACATAAACTCATGCCCTTTTCAATTTCAACACATGAAATTTCATTTCAAATCTCAAGAAATCAATAAGAACGACAAGAGTCTGAAAAGGATTGATAGAAAACACTATCCAATCACAAAACCACAGTCAAACCAGAGTCGCGGCCAAAACCTAAGAAGAACAAGAAGGGATAATTACCCAATGGGAGGCAATCCAACCGCAACGGCGATTGATCACTGAATGTAGCAATCCGGACGAGAAGAATTCGTCCATTATCACATAGGGGGTCTCCGGGTTGAGAGAGGAGGGCTGCACCAAAAGAAGAATGAAACATATCACTCACACAGTGCCCTAAAAACCAACACTGTGACATTTACACAGCATGTAACCCATTTACACGTCGTGTAATCCTAGGGGTCCGTATACGCCGAAAAACACATCACCTTTTTAATTAAAAAGCGGATTTTTATTCATACACGATGTTTACTTGTTACAAGACGTGTAAACCTTGCACGCCATGCACCCGGTTCATGTCTTCTTCCCATTAGCCATTATACGATGTGTAAGTGCCCAAGGAGCAGAAGAGAACATGAGTTTTATGCTGAAAATTCCAACAAATCTCTAACTTCACTGTTACAGGTATCCTCCCAATTTCATGGTCGACAATACTCACCAAACGAAAAAGGAAACCAAAAGAAAATATTAGGTCATACCTGGCAGAAAGGTAACGGGGCATTACACTAACGTCTCACATTTAGGACACTCTAACAGACATTCATATTTTTTCCTATATAGCACATAGTCATTCAGGCAGACATGTATTCTCTTGTACCCCAAACTCATCGAGTGTAATATTTTTTTTGCTTTATAATGTGAATATGGAATATCATTGTCTTTAGAAAGCACGTCTTTCAACAATTGTAGCAACTTCGTAAAACTTTTTTCACTCCATCCATTTTTGTCGTCAAGTTAATCAATATTAACACCATCGATAAAACTGTAAGTTTCATACAACCCGAATACAATGACTTTTCAGCATCACCATATAGATGCTCAATTTTTGGTTCTTTCTCAATTTCCTCTACTTCAATACCACAAATCATTTCTTCAATTTGATCAGACTTATCATCTTACAAATCATCATCATCAATAGATCTGAAATTCTGTCGAGTTTCACCATGTCAAATTCAAGGACTGTAACTCAAATTAAAACCATAACAAGTTAAATTATATTTGACATGTCTCCTTTTCAACTTCTTCATATTTAAATATTTCAAGCATGGGAAGAAAAACATATCGTTGTTTGGAACATTTCGTTTAGCAAATTCCAAAAAAGCATCGACACCTTCCTCGTATTCATCACTTGTTCGACCCCGACTCATTATTATCTATAACAAATATAAAAAAAATGAAAATAAATTATTATATTTTCAAATTTAATTTCAAATTTACTTTTATAAATAACAATAAAAAATACTATAAAACATCTCACAAAAATATATATAACATATTTGATAAAAAATATAACTTTGAACATATTAAATTATCGTTCTTTAATTAAATTATAATCCTTTAATTAAATATTCATTCTTTGATATAAAAAAGTTGCAAACCTTAATCTAAAAACAATCATTCATCAATTAAAAAATATATACGATGTGATAATAATTGGAACTGTAAATATAAATAGCGATGATAAAGTGACACTAATGAAAAATTGGAACAAAAAATAAAAATGCAAATACTTTGGATGCATAGAAAATTGAAACAATATATACAAACCATAAATTAATATTGAAATCGGGACGATTGAGAAGGCGACACTACTGGGAAGAAGGTGAAAGCGGCGACCAACGAGGGGTGACAGTGGACGACGGTGGTAGATGACAACTAAAAGATAAAGCAACGTTAATGGAAAATTGAAACCACAAATAAAAATGCAAATACCTTGAATGCATGGAAAATTGAAACAATAAACACAAATCGTAAATTGACATTGGAACCAGAACGATTGAGAAGTTGACATTAATGCGAAGAAGTCGCAAGAGGCGGCTGATGACTGGTGACAATGGTAGATTTCAACTCAATGATGAAGCAATATCAATATAAAATTGGAACCGCAAATACATATACATTGAATACATGGAAAATGGAAACAATAAACACGAAAAGTGGGAGGCTCGTTGAAGATGTCTCACCATTATTCTCAATCATGCTCAAATGACGTGTCAATCAAATTTTCTAAAAAAAATCCAAATTTCAAATTTGAAAAACGCAAAAAATATTATTTTAATCGAAAAAGAAAAAGTGGGAGTGTGACATTATTTCTTGTCAATCCATTTTACATTATCGTCTTTATTGGTCATTCCAAATATTTGACTCCACATTTTGTTATACCTACACTTCATCTATAGTCGTCTACGTATTTCTAATTTTGAAATTTATCACTATTTCAACATGTCTTCGATTATTTTCTCAACAATCATAACTTTTTTTTAAAAGAAAGAAAAAATGTTTTGAAAATGTATGGGTGTAATGACAAAAGTCATAACCCTAACACATATGTTATAAAAAATATCTTATATTTAACATGAATAAAAAATAATACATGATGACAATCACAGCCCTGATATGCAGAAGCGATGTGCAAGAGGCCTGCCGATTTGGGGCCATATCTGCTGCTCCTTCGGAGGACAATCCCTTCTTGTTTCTCGGTCTGCAGAGATCAAAAATTCGAACCAGCAATTTGCGTGTTGTGCCAACAGAGGCGACAAATCCGTATTCTTAGCCGTATTGATCGCCCATCTGCTGCTGTGTACTCCGCCCTTTTGGAGCTCTGTATCCAGCAGCGGGCGCTGGGAGCCGGAGAAAGGGTCCATGGCCATGCCAGGACATCGGGGCTCATACTCGGTTCGCCTTTCCTATCCAACCGTATAATCCATTTGTACTTGAAATGTGGGAGGCTCGTTGATGCCCGGAAAGTGTTTGATGAAATGGAGCACAGAGACCCGTGTTCTTGGAATACATTGATCCTGGGTTATACGCAGGCTGGGCGGCTCACAGAGGCTCGTAATCTGTTCAATGAAATGCCGCAAAGAGATCTGTATTCTTGGAATACCCTGATTTTCGGTTATACACAGGCTGGACGGCTCGCGGAGGCTCGGAACCTGTTCTACAAAATGCCGCAGAGGGATAATTTTTCGTGGACCGCAGTGATTTCCGGTTGCGTGCGGCATGCCAAGCCTGGGGATGCTCTAGAGTTGTATAGAGCAATGCAGAAGGATAATCACTCCAGGTGTAGCAGGTTTTCTGTCTCTAGCGCCCTTGCTGCTTCTGCTGATATCCAGTCTTTGCATTCTGGGAAGGAGATTCATGGTCATATAATGAGAATGGGTCTGAATTCTGATGCATTTGTTTGGAGTGCTCTATCATACATGTATGGAAAGTGTGGGACTTTGGAGGCAGCTCGCCACATATTTGATTGTACATTGGACCGGGATGTTGTTTCTTGGAATGTTATGATTACAAGATACTTAAGTGATGGGAGGACAGAAGAGGGAGTTGCATTGTTCTGGGAGTTACTGGGGTCGGGAATTAGACCCACTGACTTCACTTTTACTCAAGTCCTTAATGCATGTGCAGATAATGCTGCTGAGGGTCTGGGTAGGGAAGTGCATGGTTACATGGTGCGAAATGGATGCGTCCCCTCCGAATTTTCTGCCAGTGCACTAGTTCACATGTATTCAAAGTGTGGGGATGTTGAGAAGGCAAGGAGAGTTTTTAATCAGATGCCCCAACGTGATTTAGTCTCCTTCACTTCTCTTATTACAGGATATGCTCAGAATGGACAATCTCATGAAGCGCTTCAGTTGTTTGAGCTGCTCCTGAAGTCTGGCACTCATCCTGACGACATTAGTTTTGTTTGTGTTCTTTCTGCCTGTGCCCATGCTGGGTTAGTTGAGAAAGGGCTTCAATATTTCTACTCAATAAACGAGAAGCATGGTTTAATGCATACCGCCCATCATTATTCTTGCATCATTGATTTGCTAAGCCGATCAGGCCGATTCAAGGATGCCAAAAACATCATTTCTGCTATGCCAATGAAGCCGAGCAAGTCATTATGGGCTTCCCTGCTATGTGGTTGTGGAATTCATGGAAATCTTGAGTTGGCTGAACTTGCTGCAGAAGCATTATTTGAAATTGAACCTGACAATGCAGGTGCATATATTACATTGGCCAACATCTATGCCAAGGCTGGCTTGTGGAGTGAATCTTCAAGGATTCGGAAGTCTATGATTGATAGAGGAGTCATAATTAAGCCAGGTTTAAGCTGGATTGAGATTAAAAAGGAGGTACATGTGTTCTTAGTTGGTGACATGTCCCACCCAATGTCCAAGGAAATATATGACTTTCTGGGAAAGCTTTATAAGAGGATGAAGGAAGAAGGATATGTCCCTGACACAATGTTTGTGCTGCATGATGTGGAGGACGAGCAGAAAGAGCAAACTTTATCCTACCACAGTGAGAAGCTTGCACTTGCATTTGGAATTCTCACCACTCCACTGGGAACTCAAATTAAAATCTTCAAGAATTTAAGGATTTGTATTGACTGTCATACCGCCTTTAAGTTAATCTCAAGAATTATGGAGAGAAGGGTGGTACTTCGGGATTTCAGTCGGTTCCACTGTTTTGAGGATGGAAGCTGTTCTTGCAATGATTATTGGTGATCACTTCCCTGCATGCTGTGTCAAACTGTTGCATAGAATGGAAGCCGCTCGTACATGGTGTCATTGTGGCATGATTCTCTTGATCCAGATATGCTTCACATTTTCTTTGGAGTTGTATGAAGAAAGTGGGGATTTCTGTATTGATTCTCATGGATGAGTATTCATTGGATAAATTAGTACCCAACTTGCAGGTTGATTCTACTTTGTTGGCCTCAACCGCAAATCCGGTCTCTTGGTTTTACCCCAAGAAAGCGGCGTTGTTTTGTACTGTTTTTCTTCCCTATCAAAATCGGCTCCACTTTCGGCGTTCTCTGTAACCCTACTGCATCCGACGCAGCCACGGGACCCGCAGGCGCAGCGCATGCCTTCCTCCTTCCATGACGCTTCTATCTCTTGCGCTCCCACATCGAGCCTAAGATTCCCTCTATCAGCTGTTCTTGTAAGACAGCGAATCGACACATGCTCATCTCCTTCTTTTCCACCTTTTTTTCGTCTCTGTACCCCATCTCCTCGTTCTCGTCTTCTGCAATTTCAAGGTTTCATTCTGAGTTAACTCTGGAAGTATCATGCTTTAGTTTTGCATTTTTTTCTACCCTCGCCATTGAAATGAAAATCTCATTCATCTATATACCTTGTTCTCTTGCCTGGACGATTCCGCCATTTATGGTTTCCTTGGCTGTTCACCCTGCTATTGAACCCTAAGGATCTTGAATTTTTCATTTGTTGTCATCAGTGATGAAGTTTGAATGGCGCAGTTAGGAGATTATTATTGGGGAGAATTGTTGTTTCAGAAACATGTTCTAAAGGGGCTTCTATGGAATCATATCAGACTGAGGCTCTACTAGCTGCTGCTGCCTGCCTTTAACAAGAATTTTGCAAAAACCTGCTTGGGAACCCCACATCTGAAAGCTTCATCTAGCAAGAGGCAGATGGGCTGAAAGCGGAGGGTTGGTCATCGAAGGCAAACAGGTTCGTTAATTTAAAGAAGATTATGCCTTATCCACCAGAATTGCCTAGCAAATAAAAGGCATGTGCTTATAGTTAAGATCTCCAGCGCTTACCAGTTCCATGATTAGTAATTTCAAGTTGTTTCCTTATCATTTATACAATATCCTCGACTTCATGCCATCGTAATTATTTTGTTGTTTTATACATCATGCATGAGTCCATATGTGGAGTCGTGACCACAGTAAGACTTTCTTACATGGAAATGTCTTTTATCGTGGGAATCGTTCCCATGCACAGCGGTGGCAATGTTGCTATCAAATTCTGGCCACATCCTAGGCAAAAATGAACATTGTTCCCTTGACATGAAACAGTTGATGTAAATATCTGTGTTCTTCTACACATTTTCATGTTGTTTTGGTCTATCTGTGCTGGTCTTACTAGGATCTTCCATTCACAAAATTAAAATTCCAGACCGTAATTCCATCTTTGGATCTCCTGAAATGAGGTTTCATTAAGTGAGGAAGAAGGTTGCTGCTGAGTCTCTGTACCTTTGGAAGCCCCTGCTGCGTTTGCCAGACTATAATTCCATCTTATAACCTGATGTGCAGCAGCCCAGTGGCCCTCTACAGGGTTGCGGATGAAATCCGGCTTCTGAACTCGCAAGCAACAGTAAAAACTCCTTAAATCTCTAGTTTATCAAAGCACTTATGTAGGTGTTTCTTCTTTGCTCAATTTCTTCATCTTGTCTCCGGTGCGTTTTACTTTCCAACCGGGCTACATTTTCTCAGCATGTCTCTGGCTTGCCTCCCATCGCTCCTTAGAAAAATACCAAATGTGTCTATGCAGAATGAACCTATGTGAATACCATATCCGACTAATATGCTCACACTGCACTTATTTATCTTTCATGGCACAATATCATACCCTGTAAACCAAGATTCTCTCACTTTGATTTGCAGTAAGCGACAAAGCACTCATCAAAGTAGCATATGGCCATGCCATAACACTTGCAGGAAGTATAAGAGGTCATGATTCTTTGAACGACTGTGGATTTGGGTTGTCATTGTTGGGATGTTCTTTCATCAAGGAAACCATCCCGCGCCTTTCACATGGTTTGTCGAGAACGTGTGCCCTGAAAATGTAGAAAAGCAAGCTCTTGGAAGATCCGCCCAAGATTTGCTGCTTTTCTAAATCTCTGCCTTTTTGTTTTGATGCAATAGAAATTTGAATTGAATGGGAAGTGGTAATGAAAATATTTGTTTGGTGGTATATCTAAGAATGGACGATATAGGTTATGACTTGAGACACATAAGTGTAAAACGCTACAATGGTATTTTGAAGCAAAAAAATGATATTTTTATTAGTGAGAACTCAGTTTGTTTTCCTTTCAATTATATTGCATCCATTTCTGCTTATGACTTGAATTCTTCTTTGGATTGAAGGAAAATTTTGGACGATTACTTCATTTTATGCATATTTGCTATTGAGTTTTAAATGTTTGATGTTGTTCATCATATTCGTTAATTGTGTTTTTATGGTTCTTTTCAAATTAAAGGATTCATGTCGATGTGTAAGATTTGAATCGCTAATTTATTTTTCTATTTTTATATGTTGGATTTGTATTGGATAGAATTTTGGAGTCAGGGATCCAACTTGGTTTCTTTTGATAGCTGATTCTCTTTCACGTTCACCTCAGCTTGAATGCATTAATGCATTATTCGTATATGAGATCCTTGATATAATGTTTGGGAATTTGCGACTTAGTATAATGATGCATCGAATGATTGTTTTCGACATTTTGGTTTCCATTATTCATTATATTTTTATTTTAAAAATAATGAGTTAAATTGTTTCTATGAAGAACATTTTCTTAAATAAAAATAAAAAGTTTATAGCATACTCATTGTTCTCCAAAAATTAAAATACAACATATTTTTAAGAAGAATATACATATATTTTTTAATTATGTGAGACAATAAAGTCAATTAGAGTAGGCTAGGACAACAAAGTTAAGACATTTTAAATTCATTCGTTGCACATTCAAACAGTCCAAATCTTTGTGTCGGAATAATATAGTATAAGTTTTAAAAGTTAGCATTAGTGTGTTAAGAATTTTGTTTTTTTTAATTTTAAGAGAACCAAAAGATTTATGTTTTTTTGGGTGGTGAACTATAAATGGTTATTGTCATTGTATCTTTTCGAACATTAAAGATTTAAGAATCAATTATAAAATGTTTGTGAGTTTGTTTTTTCTCAATCGTGTGCGTAACATTTTTATTTTTTTTTCTTACATTTATGCATTCTTCTAATATTCAAAATAACAAACATCTCAATGCGTGTCTCAACATAAACATGTTTGTATATATTGGTTATCGTGTTCGTTCTTGGGTGTGCTGTCTTAATATTTTACCAATCTCCGATAAAATGTTGCTTGACTATTTGTATTCACCAATCTTTGAATCTTATCCCCACCCCCTTGTCATATGTTGTCCATTGTTAGGGATACTTAATGGAGCTTGACTCCAGTGGATTAGGTAAATCTTATAGGGCAAGTTGAAACAATAAAAAAATGTCCTCGTTTTAAAGCCTAGAATGATTGGTGAGAAAAGACGTGCATTTAAGTAGACCGACCTAAACCAATGTCGATTAACTCTTGGGTAAAGAAGTTTTCTTTTCATTTTTATAGCATTCTTTTTGTAATAATATATTTTTAATTATGTGAGAAATATATGTATAAATTGATATCTATGCAATTAAAATTATGTGTTTAATGTTTAATATTTGATGAAAATGTCCTTTTAATTTTTAGTTTTAAGAATAATTAAGTCCGAGTCACCCCGGAAGTTGAACTACTTATAATGCGAATGAGGCATAACTCAATTATTTAAATCTGCATTCAATGTGGGCATAAACGAACCTAATGTCTTTAGGTCCGATCTAGTCAAATCTATTGGAGTTGGTGGTTTAAAACCAATTACTTTGTACTTCATGTTAAACTTGTATTCATGGATTTGAATATTAATAAATAGCTTATCACATCTTGATTGTTCTTCTACGTGACAATGCATGTGATAATGTCTTAAGGATAGCTATTCCACTAAAGGGTCATAGCGGATCTCTGCTATGATAAGAACCTGGAAGTGCCATAACACTATTCTTGAATATATATTCTATGATCGAATGATGTTATTTGTGGGACACAAATAATACAGGCCATTAGGGGTGAGGACTTATAAAACTTTAAGGCACCTTCTTATGGTGTGCGCCCTTGGTAATATCCATGAGGATATTATGAGAACGAGATTCGCTAGTAGGAAATTCACATTTCATTGTGTCATTGAATGTTCTTATCTGCAAACATGTGTATTGGTCCTTAGACTTTAAGATTATTATTAATGAATATTACAACTCGCGTACTTAGATGCATTGACGAAAACTGTGACGACACACTCTTCGCAGCGAGGTAGGATATGTTGGGTGTGTCACGAGTAATACTGTATTAATAGATAATGCGAGAAAGGATTTGTCCTTTCTGTTCCATAAGAGAAGTTGATATCTTAGGTCCTTTGATGGAATTGATGTCACGGCCCGTCCCCTGGGGCCCGTGCCGTGACTACCCCAAGCCCACCTTCCATAGGTCATAGACTGATGACTAACACCGGAAAGGCTTAACCCTAAAACTGGGAAGACATGACCTTTTAACCTGCAAACCCACACAATCCAAGCACACAACATGATTCAAGCACAAAGTAAACTATATAGTAAATAGGGTGAGTACAGTAAATAAAGAGGCCAAAATACAAGCTCAACTGGAAAGTACAAGTAAAACTGAAAACAGCTCATGTGAACACCCACCAAGAATCCTACATGAAGGGCAGGTACAACTCTTGAACGGTTGTCTCTACGGTTCGTCTCGTCTAATGGTCCGCTTCCGAGCAGCCTTCAGTCCTGGCACCCTCAGCCTCGATCAATGCTGTCTGTTGTCTGCACAAGACACAGTAAGGTGCTGGCGTAGCCCGTGCAGGGGTGAGTATAACAATACTCAGTAGGGACCCCGAGACCCCCGAAGGTCTCTCAGAATCCACAAAGGATAATCCACAAAGCAAGACCACAATTACAAAGCACGGAGCAACAATTAACCCTACTTAGGTATATGCCCATACATATACCTAAGTTATCAAGTAACCCAACTCATTCAAGATGAACACATAACCCGACTCTTTAGCCAAAAGCATAACTGTTCCACGAAGAAAAGAACACCACGTAGGTAGCACCACACAGAAGAGTACCACAAAGGTAAAGACTCAGCTCACACTAGGTATAACTTAAGTACGAAAGTATAGATGATTACGTGTATTTCTAGATCATCTTACTTTGTCGAGAAGCTCTGTTGTTGACCCACACGGGATCGAAGATGACCCACACATGATCTAACGATGACCCACACAAGATCTGAAGATGACCCACACAGGACCCGTAGATGCTGACCCACACAAGATCCGAAGATGACCCACACAAGATCTGAAGATGACCCACACATGATCTGTAGATGACCCACACAGGATCTGAAGATGCTGACCCACACTGGATCCGAAGATGACCCACACATGATCTGAAGATGACCCACACATGATCTGTAAATGACCCACACAAGATCTGAAGATAACCCACACAGGATCAGTAGATTCTTCAAGTACAGCCAACCATAGGGTTCCCGCACTAAGCACGCCTGATTCCGGGAGGATCTGCTCCTCAAGCCATCTGTCGATACTTCAACTGCCACGAAATCCCACGAAGAAGTATCACGAAGGTCCGTCACGGCATAAGGAACCCAACGTGACAGATGGCGTGTCAATCGAACGCCCGGTCTGTAAGTTATTAGCGTTTCCGTTCTGAGGGCCCAGTTGTATTCAGGTTCGATCCAACCCGACTATACTCCAACTTTATTCAAAACTCAAGTGGAGTATACCAAAAGGACCGTCTTGATCCAAGGATTCTAGCGTAGTAGACGATTCGTCAAACGGACACCTGATTCTCAAGATATGGCCAAAAAGGCGTATCTGGGTCCAGATGGGCCCGGGTCCGGTCTGACCTGACCCGAATCGGTTCGAGTTGACCTGACCTGGTCTGGGTCCAGCCCGGCCCGCAAAGGGGGCGGCTTGTCCCGCGCTGGGCGCGGCCCGCGGCCGGGGTGGCCCATCGTGGCGGGGCCCGCCCTAGCCGCCACCCGGGGGAGGCGCCCCCCGAGATTCCTGAACGGCCCGAGGGCTGTTCAGTTCTGGCCAACCCGGCGACGCCACATGGCGCCGCCTGCTGGAACGCGGGACCCACCGGAGCAGGTCCTGATCGACGTGACGCGGCCGGCCGGGGTTCCGGTCGGCTCCCCTTCCAGCGGCGTCGGTGTGCGCCACTGTTGCCTCCACGGTCGGTCGGGTGTCGGCCGCCCTCTAGACGCGCCGTCGCGGCTTGGCAGCTGCGACTTCCAACACCGGCGGCGCAGACGCGTGCCGCCCCGGCTTCCATGCGGCCGGCCGGCGTGCCGGCCGCCACCCTCCTCCGTCGCGGCCGACGGGCCGCGACCTCCTTTGGCGGCGCGGTTGCGCCGCCGCCACCATCGCGGTCGACCGGTGTGCCGGCCGCCGCCTGTACTCTGCCGGTGCCGGTCAACGGCGGACTTCCGCGGGTCACCCGGGATAGCTTTGGTGGCCCGTTCTTCAATCCAAAGGAATCGTTGTGTGTCCCGGGATGCCACTTTTGCATCTATCCCGTCAAGGTCGAGTTCCGCTCAACTTGAGGTGTCACCTGCGAAGAACACGTCAAACAACAAAGTAGCGGAGGGATCGGGCCGTGTTCGTTTGGCCCACACCCTCCGCGTTAGACTGATAACATCGGACTCAAGAAGATTGAATCACCGTAAATCAACGAAGAATATTCAAGAACAAACCCTACCTCAATCGTTCGTTGGAGATGGTGTGAGGAAGAAGATAAAGACGATGAAGGAGACGCCAACGTTCGTCGCTCCCGTAATACGCTTCCGATCCGTGCTCCAACGTTGGTTCAACGTTCTTGATCCAGATATTTGTTCTTTGTTGGAGGAGGTTCTTCATTGGAGGATGTTCTTCCACCAAGAGTTCTCCAGCAAAAGCGTTTGCCAACAATTCTCAATTCTAGGAGAAGTGAGGAGCCAATCCCCCAAATTAAGTTTAAGAGTTCATTAATTGTTCAATTAATGATGGCTCATTAATTGGGGGAGGGTTTCCAAGAGCTACACCGCATTAAAAGAGGGGTTTCAAGGTCAGGTGGTTCCCACCACCAAATTCAAAAAGTGGTGGAGAGATTTCAAATAAAAATAAAACTATTGTTTTATTTTTATTCCTCTGCAAAAATTGAGATTTCCATCTTCCACCCTCGACCCACTACGGTCGAGGTAAATGCCTCCTTAAGCGAAAATCAGCGCTGTGAGTTCAACGGTGTGCTCAGATTTCAATTCCGAGCACCAGTTCAAAAGTTACGAATTACCACCGGCACGTTTACTGAACGTACCTTAAAGAAAGTTCGGGAATTCATTCCAGGCACTCCGGGTCTCGAAATCACATGCCGTTAATTTTCGCAGACTCGTAATATTTCCATATAATTTAAAAAAAATTGCATGGAAAATTCCGGGTCTTTATAATTGATATAGCCTAAATAAATCTACAGCCATGGTGAAGAATTGACAAGTTCAATTCCGAGAGGTTAACGAAAGAGTAATCGAGCACATGAGTTGATGACACTAGCACACAACCCGCTTGATTCGAGATATCGTGGCAAAGAGATTACATTATACGATAAGTGTTCGTAAGAGGTGACACGTCATTGAGGCGTTAACTTCTTTCTCTATGGGTGTCTTGTCGTGTTGCTAGACGCTAACCTTGGACTTTATGCAGGCTTCACCTAATGCCACTGAGAAAGAGGCCTAGAGGGTCACACATTTAGTGTATTCAAGTATCTCAGTTAAATATTTATTTAACAAGTTGAAGAAAAATTATTCCCGATTATGGTTTAATAATTATTCAAGGATGCGTGATCACATTTATTTCGACACTAGTTATTTGAGAGAATATATTGTGAGCGAAATAATATATTTATTAGCGAATAATACAATGATATTTATTTGAGAAATAAATAGTCATTATTTAAGGTCTAATAAATATGGTTGAGGAAATAAAGAAAAATGGAAAAACAAAAGTATATGCCGTGTATATTAATATACACACCGTGTAGTTTTCTGGGAATTTGTGAGAAATATTATTATTTATTTAATTAAATAATATTAGGTGTAATTCTCTGGGCACATGTAAAGTAATAATAATAGTCAAATGTTATTATTAGACATGAGGTCTTACTAAGAATTAAATGAAATGAATAAATGCCTTTGGGTAATTATTTCATTCTTTTATTATTCTAAGTAATATAAATCCCAATTACATTATTCTCATTAGGCCTAACTATTCTTTGTGGTTGTGCACAACAGATCTGAAGAGAGCTCTCAAGGCAAGAGAGAATTCCTTTCCTCCAAGAATGCTCTCAAGTTATGAGAGAGATCCTCCTCCACCGGATCAAGAAGAGTGCTTTGGAAGTGGATCTCAAGACGATCGAAGGCGGACATCGCAAGCGAATGCTCTTCTACGCCAGCACTCAGAGATTCCTTCAGCGGCATCCAAAGATACGTGGAGCACATGTGAATCACCGCTAGAGGAAGCCTACACTTGGATTTTGCGACGCAACGATGGATCACATCAGATCGTGACTGAAAGCATCAACGAAGAAAGAATTTCTTGAAGGTAATTCTTGTCTTTTAATTAAATTAATTATAACCAACATATGATGATCCTATCTATGGTTCCGAGACTTCCCTCTTTCATTTTCGTTCTTCGTTCTATTCCGAATATCCGACGTTTTATAATCATGACAGATCTCAGATTGATCGTTGTTAATGGTAAAATTAAAGTTGGGTACAACCATCCATGCGCTTCCACTGCGTCTGGAATCTACAAGTGGTATCATAGGGGTCATATCGTTGATTATAATTATTTGGTTTTTTGTTGATGATTTAAACATTTAATAATTTAGTTGTTTCAATTCAAGTTAATCGTTTTGTAAATCTGAATCTCGAGATATGTTCCTCTTTCGTTTCTCGTTCACCTTACATAAACGACATTTTCTTTTAATTTTGATTAAAATAAAAATAGAGGATCTCATCCGGAGGTGCCAAAGGTTCCTGACCGTACAACACCAGAACACACGGTGTGTCAGTTGGACTCACACGCCGTGTAGTTGGACTCACACAGTGTGTATTCAGCCTCACACGCCGTGTAGTCAAGTTTCAATGCATCGGGATTGGTCCGCCAAACCAAGTCGTGTGATTGGAGTTATTTTAGTCTTTATGACTTTGTGTGTTGACCAGGAACATGTGGCACACGGTTTCCAGATTACACGCCGTGTGGCCCAAAGGACACGGTGTGTGATCCCTTTGGGTCAGGGTTGGACAATGTACCATGTACACGGCTTGCCTGGCTGGAGACTGTGTAATGCGGATACTACACAGCATGTGACCCATTGGACATGTCGTGTACTCTGAAGAATTCCGAAGTACATCTACATGCCAACACCTCGGGCGTGTACTTCAGACAAACGATGAGCGATAATACACGTCGTATAGTATGAACTACACGCCGTGTACTCATCCAAATTATGCAAATTTATTAAAATTTATTATTATATTATACAAACCCCGAGACATGTATCATGGTGCAGACGTAAAGCTGAGGCACAACACGTGATAGACGAATATGAACGGGAAATACAAGACACAATCCTTATGGCGAATATGAAGAGGAAAGACAAGACAAAGGGGCCAAAGATTTATAAATGGCCTGAAGCCCCCGAGCACCGTCCCTCCAAGAAGGGGATGATCCAGAGGCAGGGCAAGGAACGAGAGACAATATGTTTTTCATGTGGCAAGCCAGGTCATTGGAAGATGAACTACACCCAAAAGCGTGGGGATGCTAAATGTGCATTTGTTATCAAGTGTAATATTTTCATTTCTACACATTGGGTATTAGATACAACATGTGGGGCTCACATCTGTATTCAAATGCAAGAACCAAGTAGATTTAGAAAGATTTCTAGAGAAGAGGTGGATCTTTGAGCTGCCAATGGCATGGGGCTGGCTGCGTTGGCCATTGGCGATTACCATCTCTCATTGCCAATTGAGATGCTTTTGGTTTTACATAACTGTTATTATGTACCTAGTGTTACCAAGAACATAATTTCCGTATCATGTTTGGATATGGATAGATTTATTTTAATGTTTAGAAATAAGGGTTGTTTCTTTTATAAGAACAACGTATGTTATGGTATGACACATTTAAATAACGGTTTGTATGTATTAAATTACGAAAACCAAGTGTTGGCAATCAGTAATGAAACAAACTCACATGACTAATACAACACCTAGTTGTGGCATCACTATCTCGGTCATGTAAATGAGAAGTGCTTGAAAAAGCACTACCAAGATGGTTATTTAGACTCTACTAAGCTAAAACCACTTGATATATGTCACACTTGTTTACAAGCGAAAATAACCAAGCCGCCTTTCAGTGGATAGGGTGAAAGGGCCACAAAGCTTTTAAGATTGGTACACATGGATGTGTGTAGACCATTTCTAGTAGAAGTTAGAGGTAGATATTCTTACTTCATTACTTTTACTGATGATTTGAGTAGATATGACTATATTTACTTAATGAGGTATAAGTCAGAGTCCTTGGAGAAATTTAAGGAATTCAATAATGAAGTAGAGAATCAGCTTGGTAAGATGATAAAGAAGCTATAATTGGATCGAGGAGGAGAATATCTAAACTAAGAGTTCATCAACCTTTTACGGGAATCTGAGATTCTATCTCAACTCACTCCTCCTTATACACCACAGTGGAATGGTGTTAGTGAAAGGAGGAAACACACCTTGTTGGACATGGTGAGGTCGATGATGAGTCCTCCAGATCTTCCATTATCCTTTTGGGGATATGCATTACAAACTGCAGCATACACATTAAACCGAGTACCAACTAAGGTGGCAAATAGAATTCCCTTCGAGTTATGAAATGGAAAGAAACCCATTTTGTCGCACACACGTGTATGAGGATGCAAGATGTTTGTAAAGGTCTTCTTAGGCAACAAACTAGCACCTTAGGGAACGAGGTGTGTCTTTATAGGATATCCCAAAGAAACAAAAGGATATTACCTATATAACCCTTCAGGCAAGAAAGTGACTGTTGCCAGACAAGATGTCTTTATTGAGAGGGAGCACATCCTAAAAAAGGATAGTGGGAGAAAGATTGACTTTGACGAAGTTGATGCTCAAGATACACAAGAGTTGGTACAGGAACAAGTTCCACAAGTTCCCGTGAAAGAGGTTCTAGAAACACAAGTACGACATAGGAGCTTAAGAGAGGTAAGAGAACTAGAGAGATTTGGTTTCCTAGTCACTGAGGATGGTGAATTATTATTGTTGGACAATGATGAACCTCTCTCCTACAAGTAAGTTGTAGAGAGCTTAAAAGCTTCAAGATAGCTAAAAGTTATGAATTTTGAGATGGATTTCATGTATTAGAACCAAGTCTGGGTTCTGGTCGACGAGCCAGTTGATGTAAAGCCTGTTGGATGCAAATGGGTGTTTAAGAGAAAACTGGACATGAAAGGTTAAGTTAGCACCTATAAAGCAAGGCTAGTGGCTAAAGGATTTAGAAAATGTCAAGGAATTAACTATGATGAAACCTTCTCACTAGTTTCCATGCTTAAATCCATAAGAATCATATTTTCCATAGCAGCTTACCATGACTACGAGATTTGTCAGATGGATATCAAAACAACATTCCTTAACGATAATCTTCAGGAAGATGTCTATATGACACAACCAGAAGGGTTTGTGATACCAAGTGAAGCCAAATGGGTTTGCAAGTTGCAGAAATCCATTTATGGATTAAAGAAAGCATCTAAGTCATGGAACATTCGATTTGATGAATCCATAAAGGAAATTGGTTTCATTAAGAACAAATGTGAGCTATGTGTTTATAAGCGGTTTAATGGGAATGCAGTCGTTATCCTAGTAGTATATGTTTATGACATGTTACTTATTGGAAACTATGTACCAGTCTTACAGTCAGTTAAGGACTAGTTGAACAAGTGTTTCTCCATGAAGGACTTAGACAAAACATCCTACATTCTAGGTATCAAGATCATTCGTGATAGATCCAAGATGCTTTTTGGACTAAGTCAGGGTACAAACATTGACCAAATACTAAAGAGATTTAGTATGAAACAATCCAAGAGGGGATTGGTTCCAGTGTCACATGACCTATATCTTTCTAAGAGAATGTGTCCTCAGACACAACAGGAGAAATATAGGATGAGTAAGATCCTATACACTTCGGCTATAGGATCCATCATGTATGCCATGTTATGTACCAGGCTTGATGTTTCCTATGCACTGAGCATGGAAGGTAGATATTAACCAGATCCAAGAGAACAACATTGAACTGCTGTTAAGACTATTCTTAAGTATCTGAGAAGAAATAAGGATATGTTCCTGGTGTATGGAGGAGACGAGGAGATTGTCATCAGAGGGTATGCTGATGCTGTTTTTCAGACAGATCAGAATGATCTAAAGTCACAATCAAGATATGTTTTCTGTCTCAACGGAGGAGCTATGAGCTGAAAGAGTTCAAATCAGTCTGTTTTTTTCGATTATACAACGGAGTCCGAATATACAACGGCTTCTGATGCAGCCAAGGAAGCCGTCTGGATTCAGAAATTTGTCTAGGAGGTTGATGTGGTGCATAGTAGTAGAGACCCTATCACATTGTATTGTGATAATACTGCAGTGGTGGCTATTGCAAAAGAACCAAGGTCACATCAATGAAAAAAGCACATTCTCTGGAAGTATCACCTCTTGAGGGATTTTTATCAAAGGGGTGAATTTGTAGTGAGCAGAGTGTCCATAGAAGAGAATGTGGCAGATTCCATGACTAAAGGCCTATCTCAGCAGAAACATGAATATCACGTGAGAGTTAGCGGGTTAAAGGTTGTTAGCAGTTGTCTCTCGTCTAAGTGGGAGTCTGTTGGAGTTGGTGACCTAGAACCAACTACTTTGTACTTTATGATAAACTTGTATTCATGGATTTAAATATTAATAAATACCATACCATATATTGATTGTTATTCTGTGCGACAATGCATGTGATAATGTCCTAAGGATAGCTGTTGCACTAAAGGGTCATAATGGATCCCTACTATGATGAGAACCCGGAAGTGCCATAACACTATTCTTGAATATATGTTCTATGTCTGGATGATGTTATTTGAGGGACACAAATAATACAGGCCATCAGGGGTGATGATTCATAAAACTTTGAGGCACCTTCTTATGGTATGCGTCCTTGGTAATATCCAGGAGGATATTACGAGAACGAGACCCGCCAGTAGGAAATCCACATTTTATAGTGTCATTGGATGTTCCTATCTGCAGACGTGTGTATTGATCCTTAGAATTTAAGATTATTATTAATGGGTATTACAACTCACGCACTTAGATGTATTGATGAAAACTATGATGACACAGTGTTTGCAGCGAGCTAGGATATGTTGGGTGCGTCACGAGTAATACTGCATTAATAGATAATGCGAGAAAGGATTTTACCCTTATGTTTCATAACAAAATTTGACATCTTAGACCCTTTGATAGAATTGATATAGCCTAAATAAATCTATAGCCATGGTGAGGAATGATAAATTTCAATTCCAAGAGGTCAAAGAAAGAGTAATCGAGCACATGGGTTGATGACACTAGCATGCAAACCGCTTGATTCGAGATATCAAGACAAAGAGATTACATTACATGGTAAGCATTCGTAGGAGGTGACACGTCATTGCAGTGTTAACTTCTTTATCTATGGGTGTCTTGGTGTGTTGCTAGATTCTAACCTTGGACTTTAGGCAGGCTCCGCCTAATGCCATTGAGAAAGAGGACTAGAGGGTCACACACTATGTGTATCCAAGTATCTCAGTTAAATATTCATTTAACAAGTTGAATAAATATTATTCCTGATCGCGGTTTAATAATTATTCAAGGATACCTGATCGCGTTTATTTTGACACTAATTATTCGAGAGAATATATTATGGGTGAAATAATATATTTATTAGCGAATAATACAGTGATATTTATTTGAGAAATAAATAGACATTATTCAAGGTCTAATAAATGTGGTGGAGGAAATAAGGAAATATGGAAAAACAAAAGTACACACAGTTTATATTAATATACACACCGTGTAGTTTTCTGAGAATTTGTGAGAAATAATATTATTTATTTAATTAAATAATATTAGGTGTAATTCGCTGGGTGCATGTAAAGTAATAATAATAGTCAAATGTTATTATTAAACATAGGGTCTTACTAAGAATTAAATGAAATGAATAAATTCCTTTGGGTAATTATTTCATTCTTTTATTATTCTAAGTAATATAAATCCCAATTACATTATTCTCATTAGGCCTAGCCATTCTTTGTGGTTACAGATCTGAAGAAATCTATCAAGACAAGAGAGAAGTCCTTTCCTCTAAGAACGCTCTCAAGTTACGAGAGAGATCCTCCTCCATTGGATTAAGGAGAACACTTTGGAAGTGACTCTCAAGGCGATCGAATGCAGACATCACAAGCGCAAACTCTTCCATCCTAGAACCCAAATATTCCTTCGGCGATGTCCAGAGATACGTGGAGCACATGTGGATCACCGCTAGAGAAATCCTACACTTAGCTTCTGCGACGCAACAACAGATCACATCAGATCATGACTGGAAGCATCAACGAAGAAAGAATTTCTTGAAGATAATTCTTATCTTTTAATTAAATTAATTATAACCAACATATGATGATCCTCTCTATGGTTCTATGACTTCCCTCTTCCCTTTTCGTTCTTCATTCTATTTCAAATATCTGGCGTTTTATCACCGTGACAGATCTCAGATTGATAGTTGTTAATGGTAAAATTAAAGTTGGGTACACCCATCCACACACTTCTGTTGCACCCGAAACCAATAAAATCCATTAATCATCTACACCCCTTGCATCTTGCATCGGTTGGTATCAAAGATTCGGTTGACGTGATAGAAAAACCAGCCTTTCATTTTATTAGTCCTTTATACTTTAACCTTTTTTATGTTTTATTTTTACTTACCAATTAATTTTTTTTGTATTTTTTTCAAAACCTTTAGAATTAATTATTGTTATGAATTATTTAAAATATCGCATATAACTAATTATTCACACTTTAAAATTTTATTCAGCATAAGTAACTCATTTCATCAAAATGAAATAAGATGAATGGAAAAAATTGTAGATGAAAACTCAAAAGATACATTTATTTCCATATATTATATTTTACAATATTGAGCATATTCAAGTTTTGAGTGATTGGAAAAGAAAAGAAGAAAATCATTGGATATTGTTGGAGTCTGCATCTCACATCGGACTTAAGGTCCGGTGTGGTCTTTAATATTCATTATAAATTAACCCCAAGGGCTCCTTTAGAGAGTATACCTTGGGGGGTTCGGTCTCTCTCATTTCTCAACCTACATGGTATAAGAGGAGGTTTGATAAACCCAACCCCACCCTCCAATTTTTTTTATTATTTTGGTCTAGGGTTAACCTCAGTTTTCCCCGTAAGGGGGGCAGTGGCCTCCATGGCCAGCTCTGCCGTCGCCCCTCCCCTCCCTCCTGAGCGCCGCTCGGCCTGCTACATATCTGGCGGCTATCCCCCTCTGCCCTTTCCGGCTCTCCTCCTGCTGCGGATCTCCTCCCAGCCCTCCGACAGTGGCGCTCCTTTTGCGCGAGACTCCCGCATCTCTAGTGCGGCTCCCAACCCAAGCGCGGCGACAACTCCTCTCCCAGCTCTGCGGATTTTTCCGGTGCGGCTCCCCGGTGCGCCTTCCCTCCCGGCGCCCGCTCCTCCTGCGCGCGAACCCTCCCCACCGCGGCTCCTCCCGGCGACGGGCTTCCTTGCCCGGCGGTTCTCCCGCATTCCCCGGTGATCCATTCGGCTCCCGCAACTGTCGACACCCACTCCCGCATCTCCCACTACGCACGAACCGCACCTTCCGGCTACCGCTTCTCCAGGCAGCCGCCCTCCCTCATGCGCTGCTTCCTCACGCCGACCCCAGCATCCCGTCGACCACCCTCGGTGGCCCTCTCTCATGCGCGTGGCCCTCCTGCACTGCTCCTGCGCGACGACCCTCCTACTCCAGCATCCTCCCGCAGCGCACTTCCTGCCGCCGGCTCAGCCTTCACCATGCGCGCGTCACTGTTGAGCGTCGGCCTCATGCGCCGCAGACCCTCCCGATACCGGCATCTCCCTCAACAGCCCTCCTCGAAGGAAACCTGGTTCTGCCTCTGCGTTCGAGGTGGACCAGGCCACCTGCGCTCAGCCGACCTCTATATCTGCCGGCGCCTCCAGCCCTGCCGGCCTCCATCCCTGCCGGCCTCCAGCCCTACCGACCTCTCATGCCGCCTCCTTGCACGACGCATCAACAACTGCTCCCTCCATGCCGGCATCCTCCTGCTTCCTGTGGAATCCCCGCCTTTCTGCCCGGCGCCTCCTGCGGAATCACCGCATCCCATCACCGACCTCCTCCTGCAGCTTTCCCGGCGCTTCGACGACCGGCACCGCCATTGCGGATTTCTCGGCGCTTTGACGATCGACCCGACATTATGGATTTCCCGGCGCTCTGACGACCGACCCGTAGTGTGGATTTTCCCGACGCTCTGACGACCGACCCGCCAGTGTGGATTTCCCGGCGCTCTGCTGTCCGACCCCTCACTTTTCCAGCGATGACCCATCCTTTTTTTTTCCAGCGGCATCACATTACCATCTTGAGGGGGAGCAACATCAACAACGATTTTATCATTTCCGTTTCTTCTGTTTTTGTCTTGTTTTGTCATCAAGCTGGGCATGTCCAACTTGAGGGGGAGTGTTAGCGTCTGTTTTGTTGTTTTCTTTTCATTATGTGTCCAAGCTAGGTACACCTAACTTGAGGGGGAGTGTTGGAGTCTGCATCCCACATCGGACTTAAGGTCCGGTGTGGTCTTTAATATTCATTATAAATTAACCCCAAGGGATCCTTTAGAGAGTATACCTTGGGGGGTTCAGTCTCTCTCATTTCTCAACCTACAAATATTATTCTACTCAAATTGTTTTATCCTCTTCAATATTAACACACTTAATTTTCTCTTTCTATTACATCATTCACCTTTTTCATTTTCTTAATCTCTATGTTTCAATATTTGGATCTTTTTCCTTAAATCTATTGCTAACCTCACAAGTGATTTTAGCCAACACATGATAATCATTCCTTTATTATCTCATTTCACCATTGTTGGCACCCAAGTGTTGGGTGATCAACCAAGAGATCTCTTAGCTACTTTTTAAGCTTATATTCACTTCTGTGTTTGATTGGGACCACAAGCACCAGTCAATATATTTATACCTTCTCAGATGATGAATGAACTCTATGAATCTTGGATCCAACCTGGTTCAATTATTCTTGGTTCTATATGTTTTTTTTGATGTTTGATTTCTTTTTTTTTTCATTTTCATGTTCAATTAAGCTTGAATGCGTTATTTGTATATGAGATCCTTGATATAATACTTGGATCTCTCATGGACCTTGGTATGAGATTAATGGTAAGTTGTCTCTCAAGCATATGAATTTGTGACTATTTGAGTATAAAACAACATTGAATAATTTGATAGGATTCAAAAACTCAATGATTTAACAAATCTAATGTTGTCATATTTTGGTTTCTATTAGTTTATTATTATTTTTTATTTTAAACAAGTTGGGCTAAATGGTGTGAATGAGGGGTATTTTTTTAAATAAATATTAAAAGATTATAACATTTTCATTATCCTTTAAAAACTAAAACATTCCATACTTTTATGAATCATATATAAATATTTTTGTATTGATTTCATGACCTATCCTCATCAATGCCCTTCTTGGGTTGGTAATCAAGATAGGAGTGACACTTGAATCTCACTAGAACTGAGCTTGTTGTAAGGTCCTCATCAATATTTTGTAAAAACTTGGTTCTTCCTTTGAGGTGTGGGTATTTTTTTTCTTTTTAGTTGTTTTTGAGAAAATAGGGGAAAACTGGACAAGTTTTAGAATCAGACTATCACACGGCCTGACTTAGGGTTACACACCATGTAATACAAAGTACATGTCATGTAGCTTGGCCATGTAAGGGGTATACATGGTGTGTAGGGATGTCTCCAGGGGATTAAAGGACCAAACCTTGTACACGCTGTGTGCTGCCTAGTGCATGCGTAGTCAAGTCGGCAAGACCTAGATGAGATTCAAACATCTTTTGAGTAGTAAAAGAACTTTCATGACATGTAGTCCCAAGTACACATTGTGTATTTTATTTTTTTCATTAAAATGGGCAGTAGCCTCATTTTACGTTTCTGGGCAGAACCCTCGACGGGTTTGAGTGAGCAGCAGCGCCGGAGGAAGAAATTCTTCTAGATTGTCCGTCTGAACCCTAATTTAAATGCCGTTAGATCCATTGGAAATCAAACGATAAGACCTTGATTCCTATTGAGCTGTTCTTCATGATTTCCCCTCTTGATCAAGTTATCAAGGGTTGAGCTTTTTTGATCATTTTGTAGATCTTCTCCGTTCTAGGACGAATTAGAGGCCAACACTGGATAAGGAAAATCGTACGAGTATGAGGCAGGTGGTGCAAACCTTGTTTTGTGTTTTCACAGACATTTGGGGGGTTGTTTCTTTTTAGCCCAACAAAGGGTTTTGAGCGATACCCTTGTTTCTTCATATTGAATTTACCATACGCCTTGTGGGATGTTGTTGGGAATTCCCTTACCTAGATTGTGTGAGCAAGGTCTGGTCAGAGGCCACCACTCCATGAGATATTTTGGATGGGGTTGCCAAAATGGTTATAATTGTTTTGTATTGATTTAAACTATTTAGTTTAAATTGTTTAAGCTTGATTACACTATTTAGAGGCATTCAAGACCTCCGTGCTATTGTGTTAGAACTGTTAACTTAGACATTTCAATCTGTTTAAATTGAATTACCTGTTTAAAGTTATTTAAGGTGATTTATATATATGTAACTGATGAATTGAATGTAATGAGACCCTTTGGGTTGTGACGGAATTGAACTGAGGTTGGGATGGAATGACCATCGGGATTGGGTGAGGTTGATCACAGGTTGGGCTTCACCCGAATTTTCTTGGGTGGTTTTGACCATGGAATTGGGTGTCATGGATGTCAGTTTGATGTAGTGTGACAGTTAGGTTGGGCATGACCTGGGATACTTGGATGACATGACCATCAGATTTGAGCGACATGGTCGTAGGGACATGAAGTGTCAGAGATGGTGTGGCTTGGGTTCTTATTTGGTGATTGCTGCTCACCCATGATGGCCAAAGTGCCGATTTGAGTTGTGTTCACATAGGTTGACTCCATGATTAGGTGGTTTTGACCGATCGTGTGGGTAGAGGCCCTTGATAGTTGTGGTTTAGGTATTATCAGTTTGGGGGTACTTTTTGTAGGAAGCCACATGGAAGGTGAGGTTCCTTCAATTGATATCGATGATGCTATCGAGTTGGGGGATGAGGTTCACCATGATTGAGGCCATGGGCCTAGATATTTATTTCAGGTTAGACATCATTGTTACTCCAATTATTATTTGAGGACAAACATCATTGTTCCTCCGATTGTCCTTCCATGAGCCGACGTGAGCTTTCGTGCAGGGGTCCGTGGAATCGAGATACTATTATTTGGGTGTTCCTTCAGGACATCGGTACTTTGAGACACATAGTGTCAGGAGGAACATGATTCTAGTCTATGTGATTGAGGTTAAACCTGAGGGTTCAATGGGACTTGTAACTATAGGGGTACCTTGGGTCGTGACCCAAGAACTCTCTTCACTTCTGATATTCCAACGTTGGCTGAAGAAGGTGATACTTTCTGGTAGCTGCTGAGCACCAATGGAGGTTGTGTTTATTTATTACATTGTATGGTTTACCTTTCTTAGTGTTTTTGTCTGCTTAAACACTTATGCTCGGTACACACCATTGGGTGGTATCCTATTGAGATTCATCTCAAACCCTACACGGGTCCTTCGGGACACATGTAGAATTTATGGTTTTATGTATAGGTAAGGGATCAACCTCAAGAGTTGGATCATAGTACTGTTTGGCATGGAGATTGGTATGGACCTTGAGGTTATGCCTCGACGGAGTTTTACTTTTTTTAGTTTTGTTTTCATCATCAACATGTTTATTTTGTACGTATCTATAGTGGTTATCCATGGGCGCCCTTTTTGTATATTGATATGTATGACCTAATATGGATGTATTCTTGGTTTGTTTTAGTGGCTACAAGTTATTTACTGGCATGCTGTTTTGTTTACTTTTCGCTGCTTTTGTTTATTTATCACTTCTTCTATTTATATGATATTTCTATGCTTCTACTCTACGGGTCTGGTTCGAGTCTACTGAGTCATTTATTTCTGTTGTATGTTATATTATTATACTCATACTGATACCTTTATCTTCTTATGAGAGGGTATAACCTCCCCACTATACCTGTTTACACCTTCGCTTCTAGTCGACATCCTTTGACGTTCAGGTAGGTACACCCAAGGTTAGTAACACCCAGCCCGATAGCACTATTTGGGTGGCAGTTCGTGTCGAGATGTTACAAAGTGGTATTAGAGGAGGTTGTTCTTGATTGGGATTTAGTAGCAGTGATTCGCTGGCTACTAATGAGATTGAGACTGACCTTTCTTTTCTGTTGGTTTATTATTTGGGATATAGTAGACTAGAGATAGGTTATAATTATAATTGAGTTTCTAGCTTATGCTTGGGTGCGAACTACCCCAGGTGTGAGGGATGGACCAAGTTTCCTTGGGTGAGAATTACTATTTTTCTTTTTCTTAGATTACAGTTTATATGGTTTCCACCTTTGTGGCTCACTTGGTATGTGATGTTATTGGTTGTGATATGTGACCCTTGACCTAGCGTGGTAAGGGAAAAATTAGACCTTGGCCCGGTAAGGCAAGGCATGGTTTCTTAGATTTTGATAGGCACATTTTTAGGGTATTTAAATTTCATATATCCATGTATTCCTTGTGAAGTGATAATACCATGTGAATAATATCAAATGCCATGATGTGATAGAATTGCTTGTTTAATGCAATGTGATCTGCCATGCTTTATATATTTGTTGAATTGAATGTGACAGAGGGTTTGGGCCTAACTCTTATAAGAGTAGGCATGTACTATGGTTGAGGTGATTTTGATTATCAGGATTGGGCGATTTGGTTGTCGGATTGAGGCAGTGTTGGTTGTTAGGATAGACATGGCCTGGGGATATTGTGATACTTGGCTCTGTTGAGGGCGGGTAAAGAGGCTATGAGGCTGGGGTGCCGTGGGGCATTGTTGTGATGTGGGAGAGTAGGGGTAGTTGTTATACACTAACTCTTTATTACATTATCTATATGAGTTATATATATTATTATATATATGGGTTGTCTGATGATTTATGGTATTTAGTAGGTTCCTCCAAGATAGCTCAGATGGAACGTCAGGTGGGTAATGGTACAATGCCACAAGAGAATAATCAGGTTCATACCCCTGAGGGTCAGGCAGATCATGAGTCGCAGGTACATGCTTAGTGACATAATCAAGTTTAGGATCCAGTTCAGGCAGGGAAACAGTTGGGTTTGACAGCATTCAGGCCGTGGCTCGACGAGCAGCTCCGAACTTGTCTAGAATTTGTTTTGCAGGGGATTGACAGAGGTGCTCAGGGAATAGAGCTCTATATGGATTACCTTACTCGGGAGTTCCAGTCGTAGAACCCACCTCTTTCTCAGGGTGAGGGTGGTCCATAGGTGGCTGAGAACTGGATAGAGAGCATGTAGATGATATTTGAGCAGCTCGAGATGCCTCCAAGACAGCGGGTCAAGCTAGTGACATATATGCTCAGAGGACTGGCGAAGCACTGGTGGGATGTGTAGGTTCAGGATTACAGACACGAGGGACTATCCTGGAAGGACATCAAGGACAAATTATTCGAGCACTTTTTCCCAGAGATACTGAGGGTAGAGAGAGCTCGGGAGTTCTTGAGTCTTCAGTAGGGTGACATGTTTGTCATGGACTATGCAACTACTTTCACTGAGTTGTCTTTCTTTTCACCAGGTATGGTAAGAGATGACACCTTGAGGGTGAGGTGCTTCAAATATGGATTACAACATTTCATCTGAGTGCATGTAAACATCTTTAGGATGACCTAGTTCTTAGAGGTGGTAAATCAGGCACTCGTAGTTTAGGGTAACATGATGGACATGTCTCACTTGGGCTGGGTGGTGGCTTCAGGTGATGGTTCAGATGGAAGGAAATGAGGTTAAGATGATTTCTAGCAGGGTGGTCAGACCAAAGACTTAGCTAGACCACCTCACAACAATTTATTAGTGGTTTTCTTTTAGTGTGGGTAGCCAGGGCATGCCCAGACTCAGTGCAATAGGCCTCAAAAGGAGTGTCGGGTATGTGGACATGTTGGGAATATTGAGAGGTTCTACAAACATCCCTCTCAGACAGTTGGTAGACAGGGACCGAAGTAGGAGTAGACTTCATAGGTCAGATCTGGATCAGTACCAGGTGAGTGTAGTCGAGGTTTAGCTGCATGCAGAGGACATGATAGAGACAGTGGGACCCAATCATGGGGTTAGTGGCCAGTGAATGGTGCAGCACCATAGGGAGGATAAGCTTCAGGCAGCCGTGTATCAGGCTAGGTGCACGCCATGGAGATGCCAGGGGCTGAGCTGGTTGTTGAACCGATTATGGTTAGAGGTACGCTGTGTGCGTGGATGTGATATTTTTCTTTTTCTTCTTTTGGCATGGCCTGTTGAGGCATGTCTATTTTGAGTGCATGAGTTGAACAAGATATATATGGACTGACCAGATGCTGTTTAGTAGGTTAGCACCATCTCAGGTGCATGATTATATATTTACGAGGTGCTTAGCATTAGGAACATCGTTGGATGTGGGTTACTTGAGGTGCCTTGGGCATCGGGGCATCAAGGATGCAGGTTGTGATTGAGGTGCGGGGCACCAGGTTGTTTTGAGCATCCATGGGAAGTGTCACCTCATTGTTCCATGGATTCCATGGGCTCGAGGCAGGCACCGATATGGTGTGGGATATGATTGCGTGTCAGAAGTGACACAGGAGAACCTAATGAGGTGTAGGGGCGACAATGTGTCACAGGAGGACCATGGATTCAGAAATAGGTTGATGGACCTTTGTTTGATTTGAGATTTGGGCCAAAGTTATCATGGAGTGTTACTTCACCACCCTTATAAGGGAAATTTAGGGACAAATTTCTTTAAGGGGGGAAGTTTGTAAGAACCCGGTTCTTCCTTTGAGGTATGAGTCCCTTTTTTTTCTTTTTTCCTTTTTAGTTGTTTTTGAGAAAATAAGGGAAAACTAGGCAAGTTTTAGAATCAAACTATCACACGGCCTGACTTAGGGTTACACGCCGTGTAATACTAATTACATGCCATGTTTTCTGGATGTGTAAGGGGTATACATGGAATGTAGGGTTGTCGGTAGGGGATTAGAGGACCAAACCTTGAACACACCATGTACTGCCTAGTGCACATTGTGTAGTCAAGTCAGTAAGACCTTGATGAGATTCATTCATCTTTTGAATAGTAAAATAACCTACATGGCATGTAGTCCCAATTACATGTCGTGTATTTTATTTTTTTCATTAAAATGTGCAGTAGCCTTGTTTTACATTTCTGGGCAGAACCCTCGATGGGTTTGAGCAAACAACAACATTGGAGAAAAAAATTCCTCAAGATTGTCCATCTGAACCCCGATTTAAACATCGTCAGATCCATTGGAACCCAAACAGTAATCCCTTGATTCCCATTGATCTGTTATTCATGATTTCTCCTCTCAAACAAGTTATCAAGGGTTGAGCATTTTTTTATCATTTTGTAGATATACTCCGTTCTAGGAAGAATTAGAGGTCGAAACTGGACGAGGACAATCATACGAGTACGAGGCATGTGGTGCATACCTTATTTTGTGTTTTTTTTTGTAGAAATTTAGGGGTTGCGGATTTTTAGCGCAACAATGGGTTTTGAGAGAGACCCCTGTTTCTTCATATTGAATTGACCATACGCCTTGCAGGATGATGTTGGGGATTTCCTTACCTAGATTGTGCGAGTGAGGTCAGGTTAGAGGCTGGAGCTCCATGGAACATTTTTGGTCAGGGGTGCCAAAATGGTTATAATTGTTTTGTCTTGATTTAAACTATATAGTTTGAATTGTTTAATCTTGATTATGCTGTTTAGAGGCATTCAAGATCTCCATGCTATTGTGTTAAAACTGGTAACTTAGGAATTTCAATCTATTTAAATTGAATTACCTATTTAAAGTGAATTAAGGTGATTTATATATATGTAATTGTTGAATTTCATGTGCTGAGACCCTTTGGGTTGTGATGGGATTGACTTGAGGTTGGGATGGCATGGCCATCGAGATTGGGTGAGGTTGATCACAGGTTGGGATTCACCCATATTTTCTTGGGTGGTTTTGACCATGGGATTGAGTGTCATGTACGTCTATTTGAGGCATTGTGATTTTCAGGTTGGGCATACTTGGATGGCATGACCATCAGATTTGAGCGACATGGTCGTAGGGACACGAGGTGTCAGAGATACTGTGGATTGAGTTCTTATTTGGTGATTGCCACTCACCCATGATGGAAAAAGTGCCGATTTGAGTCATGTGTACACAAGTTGACTCTATGATGAGGTGGTTTTGACCGCTCGTGTGGTTAGAGGCCCCAGATAGTTGCGGTTTAGGTATTATCGGTTTGGGGGTGCTTGCCATAGGAAGCCACGTAGAAGGCGAGGATCCTTCGATTGACAGTGATAAGACTATCAGGTTGGGGGCTGAGGCTCTCCATGATTGAGGCCATGGGCCTAGATATTTATTTGAGGACATACATCGTTGTTCCTCCGGTTATTATTTGAGGACATATATCGATGTTCCTCTGGTTTTCGTGCCATGAGATAACGTGATATTTCGTGCAGGGGTCCATGAGACTAGGATACTATTATTTGGGAATTCCTTCAAGACACCAGTACTTTGAGACACATGGTTTCAAGAGGCACATGATGTCAGGTTATGTGATTGAGGTTGAACCTGAGGGTTCACCAAGACTTGTGACTACAGGAGTACATTGGGCCATGGGCCAAGGAATCTCTTCGCTTATGAGATTCCGGCATTGGTCGTAGTAGGTGACACTTCCTAGTAGCTACTGAGCACCAGTGGAGGTTGTGTTTATTTATTGCATTGTACTATTTACCTTGCTTAGTTTTGTTGTCAGCTTAAACACTTATGCTCGGTACGCACCATTAGATGGTATCCTACTGAGATTTGTCTCAAACCCTACACATGCCCTTGGGGATGCATATAGACTTTATGGTTTTACGTACATGCAAGGGATCAACCTCATGAGCTATATCGTAGTACTGTTTGGCATGGAGATTGGTATGGACCTTGAGGTTATGCCTAGATGGAGTTTTACTTTTTTTAGTTTCCTTTTTATCATTAGCATGCTTATTTTGTACGTAGCTATAATGGTTAGCCATAAGCTCCCTTTTTTTATATTGATATGTATGACCTACTATGGATGTATTCTTGGTTTGTTTTAGTGGATACAAGTGATTTGTTGTCATGTTTTTTTGTTTACGTTTTCAATTCTTTTGTTTATTTATCACTTCCGCTATTTATATGATATTGCTGTGCTTCCGCTCTGTGGGTCTGGTTTGATTCTAATGAGTCATTTATTTCCACCGCATTTTATGTTATTATACTCATACCGGTACGTTTATCTTCCTCCAATAGGGAGTCTACATCCTTTAGCATTTGGGGAGGTGCACCTAAGGTCAGTAATACCCGGTTCGATAGCACTGTTTAGGTGGAAATTCAGGTTGGGGCGTTACAATTTTTATCTTAAAGGAGTAGTATAGTGGCTAACCTAGGTTGTCCCTAGATGTGGTCATTCAGTTAACCATTCATAATGGGAGTTGTCACTTTTTTTGGGATTTTTTCTAGCTTAATTAGAATGAAAATAAGAACTATGGAATGTAGTTTTGTGTGTTATGAATTGGATAAAGTAAATTGAATACGATAAAAATAAAATAGATAAAATAAAAGAAATACAAAATAAAAAAAGTTTTAGATGGATAAATGATCAGTCCAAATGTCAATTTTAGTTTCATGGTCATCGTTAATTAAATTATATTTCATTCCACTTCAATGATCTTATTATATACCTCTCCTCCAACCGTCTTCCACTATTTAAAGTGGAAGTGGTGGGCACACTCAAAAGCCTCTCAAAGTGTGTTAACAAACCACTTTATCCTTGGAGAGTGTGCATAGAATACACCTATCTTGAGTTTGCAATCTAACCCAACTCATGACCACATCCCATGTGTCATTCAAAACCCGTGGTGCTCAAATTATCCATATATCGAGTGAAACAAAAGAAGGGATGTTAACATTGATTTAATACCAGAAGAAATAAGGATTTATATAACATGAAGCAAAGAGTGACAACCATCAATCAACTCCCACATTGCTTTCTCATTTGAATTAGAAAAAAATAATGACCAAAATTAAATGAATAAGACTAGGGTTACAAGAACCCCACCCCCTTGGATCAACCCTCTTTTAGTTCTCTATAACCATGGATGTAACGACCCGAATTTTTGAATAATATTTTGTTTCTTGAAAATGTATGTATTACTATGGCATAATAAATAAAAAATATATAAGTATAAATGAAATGGGACTATTGGTTTTTGACCATTATCTGACCATTGGTCAATATGATTGTTGTGAACAATAATAATTTTTAACGTTATAATTGTTGTTTAAAATATAAATAATAATGGATAATTAATGTAGAAAGAAGAGTCGATGACCTCATCCAGTAGACTTGGGCCGTACAAAACCCATCTGTCAGAGCTTGAAAATGAGGCAACATCACTGGGTTTTGTTCTGGACCAAGCCCAATCTGAGCTTCAACATGTTAATCTTGACATAATCTCCTTTGGGAGAAGTTCAAGCTGATAGAAATCACTACTCGGGAAATGTTGTCCAAGCCGCCCCAAAATTCTATTACCATTTCACACCTTACACTTAGGTATTATGTAGGTGTTATAAGGGGATATATAACGAGACCTTAGTTACTTTTTGTTATTATTTTGTATAAATAAAATTGTTATTTCTTATTACGGTAAATTTTTTGAATTTAAAATTTCAAAATAAATATAGGATGAATTTTTAGATGTTTCATATTATTGATGAATATTAAAGAAAAAAAGTATTTTAAAATATTTTTTATACTTTAAATAATTAATAATGTGAAATGATTTTCAAAAAACAGACATATACAATTGTGATCAGTAAGAAATTTAGATTCTGATAAGATCAACTTAATTGTTGGTGAATAGTAAATTATGAATAGTAATATTACCCTTATGAATAGTAATATGACCAATGGAATATTAACCTCACTTAAGTAAGTATCAATATAATTTAGGCATCTTGAATGGTAATGTGATATAATAATATAAGTAAATAACTGTTTTAGAAATTATTAGTTAAGTATTAGTTTTTTTCGGGTAAATTATGTTTTTAATTAAAAATTAAATTTCTCATATATATAAAATTATTTTCATAAAATGGAGTTTATTTTTGAATTTATAACATCGATATTAGGTTAGAGTGAATTTACGAGATATTTATAAAATGTTTTGTTTTTCGGTGAATAGTAAAAATACAGTTTTTGAGTTTTCGATGTGTTTTATGACATCATAATGATGTAACATGTAATTTAAAATGTTGGTCGACTCATTTGGATTAAAATATTATATTAGGTGTCCAAAGTGTTCAAAACCATGGGCAAATACCTTGGGAAAGTCCATGGTTTTTCAAATACCACTAATGAGGTGTCCCTTGGAAATTAATAAAACATTCCATCACTTTTTCTATAAATACCAACCCATTACTTCATTAATTTCATTAAAAATTCATACTCAACAAATTTATGGTATTTTTATCTCTCAAGGAGTCCTCCCAAGGTTCCCTCAAGCCCCCAAGGTCCCAACCTTCAAGTTTTTGAAGTTACTCTTCAAGGTAAGGGAACCTCTCACCCTCCTCTTTTAGTCAAGACTTATTTTATATTATGTCTTTTAAATTTACATTTTCTTATGTTGGGGTATGTTATTATATATCCTTATTGATTTACATTTTATGTAAAAATTATGAGAGACCCTATTATCTCTAATCAACTCATTTTATGATGTTTTAAGTGACGCTGTTGGGCTACCAAATTTTCATAAGGGAATTCTCAATGTCTTTTTTTCCATTCAAGTTCACTTCTTTGTAGAATGTCTTTTAAGTTTCCATACCATGTTCTTATTTATATTTTATTATTCCCCTATACTATATTATGAGTCTTTTATGAATGGATGACCCCTACCCCTATCTTTTTAATGTTTTCTAAAACCATGATGCATAGCCATTATGCTACATAATTTTCATCTCAAAATCTCTCTTTTTCTCAAAAAATTATCTTATTTTATTTATGTGAATACCCAAACATATTTCATTTCCTAGGGTATTTATAAAGACATAAAAATGATATATTTTATTCTGGAATTGACATACATAAAACCCTCATTCTCTTTCCGTAGGTTATAAATGACATAATGATCATGTTTTTTAGCACTTTTTAAAACACCACGATTTTGATATAAAACCCAATTCTTTTATTCTCTAGGGGTTATTTATGAAATGTTTGACTATGATATATGTGGATCACATGAAAATAAATACATATTAAGAGTGAGCCCTGATAGCGCTCCAATGCATTGGGTAAAGAAATTAATCTCTATAAATGACAAGTTTTATGATACCTTGGTGAATAAACTTGGTAATTTTTATAACACCTTGGGGATGAACCTTGGTGATATTCTTATGAATGTATAAATTAATATTTTAGCCACATTTTCAAGTTATGATTAATGTTCTTTTATTATTATATACCTCTCTTTCCATTTCCCATGTATTTATGTATTTCATCAAGTTCTTATTGATATCAAGTAAATTGATTCCCTTGTTTACCCTTACTGGGCCTTATGCTCACTCTTTCCTTTGATGTATGTCCTAAGGTTATGAGATTCTGTAATTGTACTTAGGATAAAAATTTAAAGAATCATTTCAAGAGTAATTTTTTATGTTTTCATGTATTATGTACCTTTTTTCCAAGATTCTAGACTTTAAAGATCCTCTGTTCTTAAAATGTATTGAAAAGTTATGTAATAAGAAGGTGGGATGCCATAGTTGGTATCAGAGGATAGTTTAGTTATTTTTGAAAATTAGAATATGAAAATCTTAGGAAGAACCCTGAATAAAATTTTAAATATAGGAAAAATTCCAATTATTTTGGTGAAATATTAAGTAAGTGGTTTCTGAACAAATAAATTCATATATAGATATAAACTAGTGGATGTGGATCTGGTACAAATGTATCTAGGGGTAAAACCCAAAAACACTACTTTGAGCTAGACTCGAATAGGAACTGGTACATGACAACGAACCTTGCTGCACTCCTAGTTTGACATTCCCAGGAGATATATTTGGTTAATCACAAGCTTTTTTTGAATCATTATGAAGGATTTATAGAGAAATGTAATTATTGTTAAAGAATAACATGTTTAAGCATGAAGTTTTAAGACATACAAATCCTTTATAATTAAAAGATTTGTAAATGAAATAATATTCTCACTAAGGTTTTATTATTTTAGAATGCAAGAAATAGGAGGAACCGTTCAAATGGTGACCGCAATGGACCATGCATTGACGAACCTCTGATGGAATCCAGAATGGAAAATTTCATAATAATGATGAACCAACTGACTCAAGTTATGGGAAATAACTTAAATCAAGATGAGAGTCTGATTTCACCATGAAGGGAACAAATTTCTGTTGAATCATTTATGCATCAATGACCACCAATGTTTAGTGGATCTAATGACCCATTTATTGATGAACAATGGATCATCTCTATCAAAAAGATCTTTTCTATGATCTGCTATTCAGAACAAGGGAAGGTCACCCTGGCGGTTTACCACTTAGAGGGTGAAGCTAATCAGTGGTGAGAACTAATTAAAAACATGAGGCCAATAATGGAGGTTTAATATATGGAATGAGAAGAGTTCATAGATATTTTATTCAATAAGTATTTTCCTCGTCCGATGAGAAAAAAAATGGAGGAGTTTCTCGAGCTGAAGCAGAAGGAGAATGAATCTCTTGGAAGCTACGAGATGAACTTCTCAAGACTTTCACATTACATCTCAAGCTTTTTCATGGATCCTAATGGGAAGTTTAATAGATTCTTTAGTGGATTAAGACCTCATATGTGGAAGAATCTACCCAACCGAGACTATGATAGCTATGAGGAGATCGTGCGGAGTGCTATGAAAGTCAAACTAGAGTTTGGTGAGACATAATGGTCTCATAAATCCAATGACAATAAGAGATCAATGGATCCAAGCTTAGGGAGGAGCTTTGATTAGGGAAGAGGAGGCAATCAAGTGCAACTTCCCCTGTGTAATAAATGTGGGAAGAAGCAATCGAGGAATTGACTTCTCTAGAGTGAGAAGTGCTACAAGTGTGGAAGGGATGTCCATATCATATGGAATTGTCGTAGTGAGGTGAAGTCTCAGCTTCCCAACACTAACGAAAAAGAGAAGATAGTTCAGACCCTACCTAAAGTCCAATTCTATAAGTGTGGACATCTGGGGCACTTTTCTAATCATTGTCCAAATCCAAGGGTAGTGGAGGGGAATCACCATCATCCTCAGCAAAGGACAAGGGAGAAAGGCCATTCTTTTACTATCATGACAGCTGAAGTTGAAGCTCCAAATGATGCAGTGGCATGTACTATTGTTGTTTTCTAAAATCTAGCAAGTACTTTGTTTGATTCTGGTTCTACGCATTCCTTTATTTACTCCAAGTTTTTAAAGAATTTAGAATCAACCCCTAAATTTATAAAAGTAGAGTTATTAGTCAAGACTCTTGGAGAGATTATCCAAGAATCAAAAATATTTTGAAACTCTAGTATTTACTTTAGTTAGTGAAATATTATTGCAAATCTAGTAGTCGTTCCCATGTTGGAATTTGACATTTTACTAGGGATGGACTGAATATCAAAGTATAATGCTAAGATAAAATATAGAATTAAGGAAATCTTAGTAGTCTTGAATGGGAAACCTAAAACTATCTTCCAAGGAGATATATCTGAACCTTATCTTTTTCTATAAGAACCTCCTATATCCTTCTTTACGGAGTTGATCAGTGAATAATAATAAGGAAATGAGAGTATAAGGATAGAATATGTCCCCATCATACAGGAATACATTAACGTATTTCCCAAGGAGTTACTCGAACCTCCTCCTAAAAGAGAGGTAGAGTTCTCTATTGAAATCATACCTAGATATCATCTGATTTCAACAACCCTGTATAGGATGGAAAATGTAAAGCTAGAGGAATTAAAGAAACAACTCCAAGATATTTTGGAGAAGGGGTTTATTCGATCGAGTGTGTCTCCTTGGGGATCGCATGTTATATTTGTAAAGAAGAAGGATGGATCAATGTGGCTATGTATTAATTATAGAGAACTAAACGAGATCACAATAAAACCCTCTTTCAAGAATTAATGATTTATTTGACCGACTTCATGGGGATCAATTATTCTACAAGATTGATCTTTGATATGGTTATCATCAATTGAGGGTGAAGAAGGAAGATATTCAAAAAAACTGACTTTCGATCAAGATATGGGCATTATGAGTTTGTTGTTATTCCCTTTAAACTGACTAATGCACCTACTATTTTTATGGATTTGATGAATAGATTCTTTAAGAACTACCTTGATAACTTTTTGGTAGTTTTTATTGATGATATTATGATATATTTCAAAAGTCACGAGGAGCATGAGGATCATCTAAGGGTTATTTTACAAACTCTATGAAAGGAGAGGATTTTTGGAAAGTTAAAAAAATGTAAATTTTGGTTACAAAAAGTTTCTCTCTTTGGGAACATTTTAACCAATGAAGGAATCATAGTTGACCCTGAAAACACAAAGGTTGTAGATGAGTAGCCTCATCCTACAATAATAATTGATATTTATAGATTCCTTGGATTAACGGGATATTATAGGAGGTTTGTGAAAAAAAAATTCATGAATTTATAATTCATTAACCAAGTTAACTTGAAAAGGGGTCAAGTTCATCTAGACAAAGGAGTGTGAGGAAAGTTTCTAAGAACTGAAGAAGGGATTGGTTACTGCACCCATGTTAACTTTTCCCTCAAGTAGATAAGTATTCATTATTTTTAGCAATGCATCTCTGAAAGGGATTAGGTGCATACTCATGAAAAATGAAATATTCATTGCTTATGCATCTCGACAGTTGAAGACTCATGAACAGAAATATCCTACGCATGATCTTGTACTGGCTGCGATTGTTTTTTCTTTGAAGATATGGAGGAACTATCTTTATAGTGAGAAATGTGATATATACAGAGACCATCAAAGTTTAAACTATATTTTCATACAAAAGGAATTGAACATGAGACATAGGAGATGGTTAGAACTTCTCAAAGACTATGATTGTTCAATTAATTATCATCCCAAAAGTGAAAAAAAATTTGATGATACATTAAGTAGGAAAGAACCAGTTTTTCTATCCATGATGAGGATTCAAAGAGATCCCTTGATCCAAGACCTAGTGAGAATGGACACAATAATTATAAGGGAAGGGACATCATCAACCCTATCCCAAACTATTTCTCAAACGTCATTACTAGATAATATCAAGAAGGATAAAAAAGAAGATCCTTTGTTACAGAAGAAGTTTGAGGCTGTAAAGGATGTGAAGTTTCTTGAGTTTAATATTGATCAAGAAGGTGTAATAAAATTTCATACAGGACTATGTGTTCAATATATCCCAGAAATAAAGAAGGAGCTAATGGATGAAGCTCATAACTCTACTTTCTCTATACATCCTGGAAGCACAAAAATTTATAGGGACCTTCGTGATCATTTTTGGTGGGATAATATGAAAAGGGAGATAGCTGACTAAACTAAAATGTTCCTGGTATGTCAGCAAGTGAATGAAAAATGAAAAATTCCTAAAGGGGTATTACAACCACTACTCATACCAACATGGAAGTGGGAAAATATCACTATGGACTTTGTTACAGGTCCCCTGAGAAATTCTAAAGGAAACAATGTGATATGGGTTATAGTGAATTGTCTCACCAAGATTACCCATTTTATCTCTATTCGGGAAGATTTTTCTCTTGATCAACTTGCCAAGATTTATGTGAAGGAAATGGTAAGGCTGTATGGAGTTCCACTTTCTATCATATCTGATCGTGATCCAAGGTTCACATCAAAATTCTAGAGAATTCTTCAACATGATCTATGTACTAAATTGAATTTCAGTATGGCCTATCACCCCCAAACCAATGGATAATCTGAAAGGACTATTCAAACACTTGAGGACATGATGAGAACATGATAAATGGAATTTAAAGGTGGATGAGATCAAAATCTACCATTAGTTGAGTTCTCATACAACAATAGTTTCCACTCGAGCATTAAAATGGCACCCTATGATACTCTATATGGGAAGAGATGCAGAAATCCTACTTGTCAGGATGAATCTAGTGAGATAAATCTTATTGGGACTGATCTTGTGCAAGAGATGACAGAAAAGGTTCATGCCATCGAACAACACATTAAGGCTGCTCAGAGTCGGAAAAAGAGCTATGCAGACAACCATCAAAGGGACATAGAGTTTGATGTCGGTGACAAAGTCTTTCTTCAAATTTTACCTTGGAAGACAATCATGAGGTTTGGGAAGAACGGGAAGCTCTTCCCTAGGTACATTTTCCCCTATGAAGTCCTTGATTGTGTAGGAGAAGCGGCCTATTGGATTGCACTTCCTCCAAATCTAGCACAAGTTCATGATGTCTTCCATGTATCCCTCTTGAGGAAGTACATACCTACCCCTTTACATGTACTAAATCCATAGGTGGTGAAACTGAAACATGACCTCTTATGAGGAGAAACCGGTGGAGATCTTGGATCATAGAGACAAGGTTCTACGCAAAAAGACTAACCACCTTGATAAAGTGTTGTGGAGGAACCACAAATATGAAGAATCCAAGTGGGAACTAGAGGAGTCTATGAGGTAGAAGAACCCACACCTTTTCTCTTCTGGGGGTACGAGTTGAAATTTTAGGGACAAAATTTCTTAAAGGGGGAATAATGTCATGACCCAAATTTTTTAATAATATTTTGTTTCCTAAAAATGTATGTCTTACTATGTCATAATCAATAAAAAATATATAAGTATAAATGAAATGTGACCATTGTGTTTTGATTGTTATATGACCATTGGTCAATATGACTGTTGGAAATAATAATAATTTTTAATGTTATAATTTTTGTTTAAAATATAAATAATAATGGATAATTAATGTAGAAAGATGAGTCGATGACCTCATCCAGTAGACTCAGGCCGTACGAAGCCCATCCATAGTGCTTGGGAAGAAGGTAGCATCACTGGGCTTTGCTCTGGACCAAGACCAAGCTGAGCTTCAAAATGTTAAGCTTGAACGTAATCACCTTCGGGAGAATTTCAAGCTGATAGAAATCACCACTCGAGAAATGTTGTCCGAGATTCCCCATGATTATATCACCATTGAACAACTTACTCTTAGGTCTTTTGCAGGTGTTATAAGGGGATATGTAATGAGGCCTTAGTTAATTTTTGTAATTCTTTTTTATAAATAAAATTATTATTTCTTATTATGGTAATTTTTTTGAATTTCAAATGTCAAAATAAATATAGGATGAATTTTTAGAAGTTTCATATTATTGATGAATATTAAAGAAAGAGTATTTTAAAATATTTTTTTACTTTAAATAATTAATAATGTAAAATGATTTTCAAAAAATGGATATATACAGTTGTGATCAGTAAGAAATTTAGAGTATGATAAGATCGACTTAATTTTTGGTGAATAGTAAATTATGAATAATAATATCACCCTTATGAATAGTAATATAACCAATGGAATATTAACCTCACTTAAGTATCAATATAATTTAGGCATCTTGAATGGTAATGTGATATAATAGTGTAAGTAAATAATTGTTTTAAAAATTATTAATTAAGTATTAGTTTTTTCAGGTAAATAGTGTTTTTAATTAACAATTACATTTATCATATTTAGAAAATTATTTTCAAAAAATGGAGTTCATTTTTGAATTCATAACATCAATATTAGGTTAGGGTGAATTTATGAGATTTTTATAAAATGTTTTGTTTTTCGATGAATAGTAAAAAAACAGTTTTTGAGTTTTCAGTGTGATTTATGACATCATAATGATGTAATATGTAATTTAAAATGTTTTTAGACTCATTTGGATTAAAATATTATATGAGGTGTCCCAAGTGTCCAAACCCATAGGAAAATACTGTGGGAAATACCATGGTTTTGCAAATACCACTAATGAGGTGTCTCTTGGAAATTAATAAAATATTCCCTCACTTTTGCTATAAATACCAACCCATTCCTTCATTATTTTAATTAAAAATTCATTCTCAACTAAACTATGGTCTTTTTACTTCCCAATAAGTCCTTCCAAGGTTCCCTTAAGCCCCCAAGGTCCCAACCTTCAAGTTTTTGAAGTTACTCTTCATGGTAAGGGAACCTCTCACCCTCCTCTTTTAGTCAAGAATTCTTTTATGCTATGTCTTTTAAATTTTCATTTTATTATGTTGGTAAATTTTATTATATATCCTTATTGATTTCAATTTTATGTCCAAATAATGAGAGACCCTATTTTCTCTTATCAACTCATTTTCTGAATTTTAAGTGACGCCGTTAGGTTGCCGAATTTTCGTAAGGGAATTCTCAACATCGTTTTTCCATTCAAGTTCACTTATTTGTGATATGTCTTTCAAGTTTCAATACCATGTTCTTATTTAAATTTTATTCTAACCCTATAATGTAATATGATTCTTTTATGAATGGGTTACCCCTTTACCATATATTTTTTATATTTTTTAATACCATGTTTCATAGCTGTTATGCTGTAGAATTTTCGTCTCAAAATCTGTCATTTTTAATAAAAAATCTCTTATTTTATTTATGTGAATACAAAAACCTATTTAATTTCCTATTTTATTCATAAAGACATAAAATGATATATTTTATTCTATAATTTACATACATAGAACCTTCATTCCATTTTTGTGGGTTATAAATGACATAATGATCATGTTTTTTAACACTTTTTAAAATGCCATGATTTTGATTTTAAACCCATTTCTTTTATTCTATATGGGTTATTTATGAAAGTTTTGATTATGATCTATGTGGATCACATGAATATAAATACATATTAAGGGTGTGCCCTGATAGCGCTCCAATGTATTGGGTAAAAAAATTAATCTCTAGAGATGACAAGTTTTATGATACCTTGGTGAATAACCTTGGTAATTTTTATGAAACATTGGGGATGAACGTTGGTGATATTCCTATGAATGTCTAAATGAAATGTTGTATCCAAATTTTCAAGTTACGATTCATGTTATTTTATTATGATATAACTCTCTTTCCATTTCCCATGTCTTTATGTATTTCATCAAGTTCTTATTGATATCAAGTAAACTGATTCCCTTGTTTACCCTTACTAGGCCTTCTCCTCACCCTTTCCTTTGATTATGTCATTACGTTATGAGATGTAGTAATTTTACTTAGGATGGACATTTCAAGAAGTCTTTCAATAGGATTAAAATAATGTTTTATGTTTTCATTTATTATATACCTTTTTTCAAGACACTAGACTTTAATGATCATTTGTTTGTGAAATATATTGAAATGTTATGTAATAAGAAGGTGGGATGCCATAATAGAGTGTGAGAGGTTGATTAGGGAAGAAAACATGGTCATTTTAGTGGAAATGTAACATCCCATTACTATATTTTAGGTACTTTTAACCCTCTATTTTGGTTATATCATATTTGGGGCTTATCTTGGGTTGTTTTGGGTGAATTTTGGAGTTTTTTTCATGGTTTCTAGGACTCTGCAAGGTTGGAGCATGATTAGTGAAAACCGTGTAGGTCATCCTAGGAAATAGTGTGACTTGTGTTTGATTTTTGGATGAGGGCACATGATTCAGCACACTTTTAGTGTAAACTGTTCAACCTAACCTCCAAACCATGTGGTCTGGGACAGTGGACCATGCACGGTTGGCATGTGATTTGTCAAACAGTGTGGCCAAACCATGAAACTCTTTCCAGTGACTAGGAGGGGGAACATGGTTGGTGCCTAGTTTTTCATATCATACTTCCAAACTATGTAGCTTGCTCATGTATCCCAGTAAGAGGAACACGTTTTGTCAAACCATGCGACCAAACCATGTGATGAGAATTAAATCATCCAAATTTTTTAATTAAAGTTCCAAGATCCACATTTTAATTTCTAAACTCCTACTAATTGAACCTAACTCAACCCTATTGATGTTGGAGGCTCTCTATAGGTGATTTTGTCTCCTCTAACCTATTCTTTTCTCAGATCGAAATGTTAGTGGATGCATTGGATTCCTTCCATTAAGTGTAATATCTTTAGTTGTGAATTATCATTTTTTCCTCTATCACATTATTTTTGAGTGGTGGATCCTACTGTCATTGAAAAATCTAGATATTTTTTTTATTTGTGGAACTATGATTCTATATTGATCATTATATCCTTCAACTTTCCTTGTGGATCCTGTGTTGGGTGTTGACGATCATGGATTGAGGTAGGCAGTTTCATTAGGTAATCTCTATCAACTGAAACCCTTGATGCTTTTCTATTTGAATTGAATTTTAAATTGATTTATAATGCTTGGTTTGAGTTTCTTGATAAATGATTTTGAAAGTCATGGTGTGTGTGATTAAATCCTTTGATAATGGATTTTGAAAATAAAGTGTTGATTTCTAGAAAATGATCTTGAAATGAAATGAAGGTATGAAGCATGATTTTGATGCGATGAAAAGGTATGAAATGAATTATGATTTGGAATGAAATGATTTTATTTGATAGGCATATGATTTTATAAAACCATTTGATTTTTTTGAAATGAAATGGAATGTTTTGAATATTGAACTTGGGGTTTAATGAAATGATGTTTTGAAATGATTTGAGATTGTTTGAAATGAATGATATCCCCTTTTATGTTTGTTTACCTTGAGAAACACGAGAGCTTGGTTAGTTAATAGGAGGATATGAATGCTAGGTAAAACTAATCACCTAGGAATGATTTTATGATGACAATGATACCGAAACAACTTGAGGGTAGGGAGTTCATTATTTGGGACATATTGCTATCCCCCCCTAGGCCTCAACCCTAGGGATATTTTCACCCTAGGAGTCATATTTCATCGATATTGTGTGAAACCTCACGACTTGACATAACTAATCCCTAAGGATTATAACCATAATGATATGATTGAAAATTATGATTACATGACAATGATTATGAAATAATTTATCTATGTTTATTCTAGTAAAATAGTTAATTCATGATTGTTTTGAAAAGGATGCTTGTTTGAGCCAAATTTTATAAAAATTCACTTTTAACCCTTTTTATTCTAGCCATTGAAATGAATTGAAAATCATGTTTTGATACAAACTGAGAAATGATTTCCATGCCATGTTTTAATTTAAATTGAGAATATATGGTTATTGGTTTTAGATTACCGATGAAATTCTTTGTGAGATCCTAGTAGGATTTTTTTATCACAACCCACCTTTTCCTTAGTGCATTTGTATATTTTATTATATATAGTCTAGTATAAGGGAAAGAACCACTCATAGGTGGTGTATGTTCTTGATTCATGGACCTTGAGAGTTGGTAGTGATCAGTGGAATGTGTGATCCACTTGTCACATGGAGTTTATGGGTTGATGTTTGGGTGATCTCTTCTGATCACTCGGGTTGAAATTCCTATTTTTGAGACTTGTATTTGGTTACTTATGGTTTTCTACCTTGTGGAGTGTTTGTAATACTAACTGATTATCATTTTTTATCTGCTACTTTGTCTTTATGAGCCATACTTATAGTGAAATTGTTCCCTCTGGCTCGTATTAATGCCCTAACACTAGTCTCTAGTGTATTGGGATCAATAATTCCCTTTGATCCATGTTAGGATAGGATCAACTACCATTTAGGTTGGTTATTTGATTCAGTTCATGAAAAATTGGTATCAAAGGCAGTCATACCTCTTCTTTGATGTTTTTATACAGTTTTGGATGTCTTGGTATATGGGAGACAATATTTTCAGGACTTAAGGGGTAGGTTATAAGTGAGTGTCTAATCATCTCTCATTGAAACAAGCCTTAAGTTACCATGGGATATTGGAAAAAAGTGTTATTGAGGAGTTGTTTGATCTAATCTTAGATTTTTTCCAAAGATTTAATTCCAGAATTTTGTTTTCTAGTTGAATATTGATTGATAGAGTTGATGATATCAAGTATCTTGATTGATGTTTCCCTTGTTATTTATTGATGATGTGTAGTACCATGCCCCCAAATTTTTTTTTGAATAGACCGCATGAGGGAGCCATCAATGAACCACAAAAAGCGAACCCTCTGGTCAATCAGAACCTTTTGTACATTATTATGCATGCGGTCCAAGCTCTAGGCCAGATGCCTGCACCTATTCATATTCAAGTTGTAGAGGTTTTTCCTTTAAGGGAAGATAGTAAAGATTATAACTAGGTCTTTCTTTGTTTAAAGCCACCATATTTATAGGGTATCAATGATCCTCAGGAGGCAGGGTATTGGTTAAACAAATTCGAGTATCTGTTTGAGTTCTTGGAGGTACCTAACTCTATTAAGGTGAAATGCGATTCCTTCAATATTTAAGGACATAAAATAAGGTGCTAGGACTCGATATTTTATATAGGGAAGTTTGTGTGCTTGGAATGGAAATACTTTAGGTTACTTTTCACAGAACAATTCTGTCCAGAATCAATGGTGTTGGCTAAGTCTATAGAGTTCCTTAAACTCAAGATAAGCGATTGAACTGTGACTTAGTATGCCAACCGCTTCACCAAGATTGTTCATTTCTCACAGGAGGTGGAAGAAAATGAGAAACTAAAAGACAAAAGGTTTGATATGGGTCTTCGAATAGATATATGATCTCAAGTTTTCATACCAAATCTCACAACATATGTGGACATCCTAGATATAGACTTGATGGAAGAACTTTACTTGGCTGGTAAGTTAGGTTTGGTAGGAGTTTCTATTACTCCTAGTGGTAGCACGTGTAGTCCCTTTAAATGGGAGAGGAAGTGGGATGAATCTTGTGGTGGAAACTATAGTGTTGGAGAATATTTATTGCATGCTTTCTCCAAATATTCTATAGTGTCTAGAAAAGGCACATCAACTTTTTTCCAACATGGAAAATTCAGGAACTCGAAGCCCATTTTCATGGAGGTTTCAAAGATCTATAACTCTTGTGGATGCTCAGGTCACTTGTAAAATTTTTTCCATGTTTTTACCACTCTACATATTGGTATAATCCTGACTACTAAACTATAAATGTTTATTTTTATTGTATATTTTGGAACATTAAATATTCAAGAATCAATTATAAAATATTTAGAGTTTATTTTTTCTCTATCGTGTGAGTAATATTATTATTATTTTTCTTGAATTTATATATTATTTTCTTATAAAATTATGAGTTATATCAATTATTCAAAATCACAAACATCTCAATTCATGTCTCAACCTAAATGTTTCATTGTGTATATTGGTTACTATGTTAGTCCTTGGGCGTGTTGTCTAAATATTATGTCACTCTTATATTGTATTAATTTACTATTTATATTCACCAATCCTAGAATATTATCCCCACCCTCTTGTTATATGTTTTGAATATTAGGTTTCCCCTTACTAGGGATTCTTAATGGGGATCAACCCCTTTGGATCATGTATATCTTATAGGTCAAGATGAAACAAAAAAATTGTCCTTTTTTTTAAAAGTATGAAATGATTGGTGAGAAAATTCATACATTTAAGTAGACTGACATAAACTAATTTTTGTTTACTAATAGGTAAATAAATTTTCTTTTTTTTATAGAAATAATTTTTTAATAATATATATTTTAATTATGTGAGAAATATATCTATAAATTGACATATATGTAATTATAATTATGTGTTTAATGTTTAATATTTTTTGAAAATATGTCTTTAATTTTTATTTTTAAGAATAATTAAGTATGTTTCACCCCATAAGTTGAACTATATATAATGTAAATGGGCCATAACTCATTTTTTTAAATCCGTATTAAATGTGGGCATAAAAAAACCTAATGTCTTTAGGACTGACCTAGTTAAATCCATTAATCATTCAGCACAAGTAAGATGAATAGAAAAAATTGAAGATCAAAACTCAGAAGATACTTTTTCTTTCCAAATATTATATTTTACAATATTTATCATATTCATGTTTTGAGTGATTGGAGTAGAAAGGAAAAAAAACTTTTTATATTATTCTACTCACATTATATTATATTCTTTGTTATTATCAAATCCAATTTTCTCTTTATATTACATCATTAACCTTTTTTATTTTCTTAATCTCTACATTTCAATATTTGGATATTTTTCTTTATATATATTACTAACCACACCAGTGATTTTAGCCAACACACTATAATAATTACTTTATTTTCTCATTTCACTATTGTTTTTACCCATGTTTTGGGTTTTATAAGCTTATTATATCATCCAAATTTCAATAAATTAAACAATAAAATCCATCCATGATCAACCAAGAGATGATTTATATATATTAAATTAAATAAAACTATAACATATTATGCCTAAACATCTCTTAGTATCTATTAATCTTATTTTCACAAGTACTAGACAATTTATTTATACCTTCTCAGATTATTCACTAACTATATGAATCTTGGATATAACTTGGTTTAATTATCTAAGTACTAAAATTATGTATATTTTTTTCCCAGTTTTATATTATATTTGATATTTAATTTATTCCTTTCATTTCCATGTTCAATTGATCATGAATTAATTATTTGTATGAGAGACCCTTGATATAATACTTGGATCTCTCATGGACCATATTATTGGATCAATGGGAAGTTTCCTCTCAAATGTAGTAAATTGTGACTATTTTAGTATCAAAATTCATTGAATAATTCAATAAGATTTAGAAACTCAATGATTTAACAAATCTAATTTTGTGACATTTTGGTTTCCTCTAGTTCATTATTTTTTTATTTTAATGAATTTGTGATAAATGGTGTGAATTAAGAGTATTATTTAAATAAATATAAAAAGATCATGACATTAACATTTTCCTTAAAAAACTAAAACATGACATATTTTTTTGAATCATATATAAATATTTTTATATTGATTTCATTACTCATCCCCACTAATGCCCTTTCTGGGTTGATTATGAAGATAGGAGTGACCCTTGAAGCTCACTAATTCTGTGCCTATTGTGAATTCACCATCATTTTTTATCCCAAAGGAGTTGTATAGTGGATAACCTAGGTTGTGTTTAGAGGTGGTCACTCAATTAGTCATTCTTCATGGGAGTTGTCACTTTTTTGTGATTTTTTTCTATTTTAAATAAAATTAAAAAAAGAACAGAGGAATGTGGTTTTTTGTATTATGAATTGAATAAATTAAATTGAATAAGATAAAATAAAAGAGATAAAATAAAATAAATAAAAAAATAAAACAAGTGTTAGAAGGATAAATGATCGATCCAAAGGTAGATTTTAGTGTCTTGGTCATTGATAATTAAATTATATTTCATTTCACTTCTATGATCGTATTATATACCATTCCTACAATCATCTTCAACTATTTGAAATGGAAGTGGTGTGTTCTCAAGAGACTCTCAAAGTACATTAACAACCAACTTTATGCTTTGATATTGAGTATAAAATACACCTCTCCTGAGTGCGTAATCTAACCCAAATCCCCACCACATACCACGAGTCATTCAAAACCCATGGTTCTTAAATAATCCATATGCTAAGTGAAATAGAATAAGGGATGCTAAAATTGATTTGATAGTGGAATAAATAAGGATTTAAATTAACGTGAAGTGAAGAGAGACTACCATCACTCAACTCCCACACCACTGATTGTCATAATTGAATTATGATAAAATAAAGACCAAAATTAAATGAATGAAATTCATGTTGCAAGAACCTCCCCCTTGGATCAACCCTATTTTATTTCTCCATAACTATAGAGTATGGGAGGTTGACGAGGGAATAACACAAGGTGATTTTTGGGGAAGAAAAGTAAAAAGGATAAGAATGAAGTAGAATAAAAACACTTGAATTTGAAAAAATAGAGAGTAAAATAATAATTTTTAGTAGCCAACATGGTGTTTAGGTAGACTTGTAATATAACAATCCCCACATCCCCCTTCTCCCTTTAAAATAGATAACCAACATCCTTTAAATTAGAAGAATAAAATGAATATTTTACCAATAAGGTTCAGCTATGCCTCTATCTTTATCCACATGGAAAACCATCATCATCTTCATCAAATAGTCACAAAAGAATTAGTTTTGAGAATAATAAATTGTTCTAATTCTCTACATTGAGGCATAGTGGAAATATAGTGTTCTTGTAAGTCTCAATGTAGGTGTGGCATAGGTGGAGATAAATACATGCAATATCTAGACTCAGTTATAATTTGGGATAAACTAACATGGGTTTTCATCATTGGGTTGTGATTTATTTAGCTAGTGGTTTGGGTTAGAACTATAAGTGGGCTTAAGTACTTCCAAAATTAGCAGGTAGATGTGGCTTTGGTGAAGACTGCTAAGCTTGGATCTATGAAAACTATTTTCTGACTAAGTTTTTGACATTCTGGAAGAAGATATTTTGGGATAAAAATTTAAAACCAATGGAGGTAGTGAAAGCAAAACCAATGGTTCGGAACCAAGTAGAAACAATGTAACCATTCTAGGTGGAAATGTTCAAAAGGTAAGGTGTATGAGTTCTAGACACTTCTTTGTTCACTGGATGATGTTGATAGAGTCAATGTGTTAGGGGGTAGTAGGTGATTTACTTGATCGAGCAATATCAAACACAAAGATCATAAGGCAGTGAAACCGGCTAAACTGGAAGGGCTACAATGGAGCTCATTTATAAATAGATGGACTTGGAAAACTTTATTGATGTTTGATAGTTGTCATTATGATTTGGATTGACTATAAAGTTTGTTTTCTAATTTCCCCTTGGTAGTGTTCCAGACTGGGCACTTTAACTCAATGAGGTCTTTCCCTTATTCTTATATTTTTTTAAAGTTAGTGTTTCCATGGATTAGAACTTGTTAAAAACCACACATATTTCTAGTGTTTTGTCTTGAGTTTTCTCTTTATTTTTTGCTTCATTCCACATTGGGTGTGAGCTGAGGGTTTTGTTGAGTGTCAATTTAGTGTGTGGCTGGGGCATGAAGCTTCTCAGTTAAGATACATTGAGTCATGTGTAGATTATTTTGGATATTTTTGAAAACTTTTTAACATTTTATGTTCTAGAAGTGGTTTCAAATCAAGGGTTTTCAGCATGAAAAGTGATAATAGAGATTGGTGTAGATATCAATTCTATAACCCGATTGGTGACTCATAGGAAGTTTGATTCTTAACCTTTATTTATTTTTGATTCAATGGGTGTTCTGATTTAGTAAGATTATGCTCTAAGAGGTAAAGGTTTAACTTGACATTTTTGAACAAACAAATTTCAGATTTTGGAGGATACTATTAGAGGATTATCTGTTCTATATAGATTTTGAGATTCTATTCATAAGGATCAAGTCAGAATCAATGGAAAATGGAGTGTGGGAAATACTCGACCAGAATATACTATGTGTGACTTAAATTTTTTTGTCCCTAGGGGTGTTTAAATTGGACCGAACATGGTGCGGTCGAGTTACACACGAGATATGGATGGGTTGGGTAAATTTGGGCTAGGTTGGGATGAGGTTGGGTTGGGTCATCGGTTGGAAAAATAATGAACCAACCTGACCTGAACAACCCAACCAATCCATAATTTATTTCCTTTATAGGTTGGGCACTCTTCTTCCCTCTTATCACCTCTTGGCTGATATAAATGTCTTAGATATTATAGGTAATGTTTATTGAATTTAATAGTTACCTATACTATTTCTTTATTGGATTACCTATAAAATGTATAAATAAAACACCTGTAATGTTCAAATAAATTCATTAGATATTAATTAATTTTTTTGGATGATATAAATGTTTATTGAATTTGTTTAGATGAATGTTTATTTGAATTTATGTTTTTTTGTTGGCTGATACAGCTTATATTCCATTTTATAGGTCAAAACTAATTTATTTAGTCATTACAATTAATGTTTCATTAGTTAATAAAAATGGATTGGGTACTCCATGTGATTATTTATTTAATGGGTTTTAACCAATTTTTTTACAATTTTGAATTGAAGTTAATGGGGATTTTTTCTCTATTTGTATTTGGAAGATTTTAAATGTTTTAAATTTGTTTGGTTTTAATTTAATTGATAGTTCTATAGTTATTTTGGTATTATTTCCTGTAATTTTTCTTTATCTGATCCGACAGACCCGATCGGGCATAACCCAACCCACCTCTAATCAGGCCGGGTTAGGTCATTACAAAAAATGTCTATAACCCAACCTGAACAGACCCAACTTGAAAGATTTTAATTGGGTTGACTGAAAATTTTTACATACCCAACCAAACCCGGCCCATAGACACCCCTAACTGGCTCAAAATGTGGCCTTCAATATTTGGGAGGTAAAGACCACTATGTAATTAATGTCCTAAAAAGATAATATATATGAGATGTCGACTACAATGAAAAAGGTATTTTTGATACATAGACTTTTTCAGTATGAATATTTCAAAAGTAAGGTTAGTTGAAGATTGTGCCAATGAATTCAATGTGATTTGGATCCAGTCAGAATTAGTGGGAATAATGTTCATAGGGGTATTTTCAGTGTTTATCCTTATGCTATTACTTCTAGTATCATGGGATATGATTATTACCATGGTGATAAATTCTAGTGCTAAGGCTCACTTGGTGTTTGAGGAGATCTAGGATATTATTCTGAATGAAGAGATCTGGAGGAAGGAAGGATCAGATGCTATTAAAACTACTTTCAATGTGGTAGGCATTGTACATTACATTCAAAGAAAAAAATAGGAGAGAAAGGCGTTGAGGAAATCTATTGGACCTATTGATTATACATGCTGGTACTGTAGAAATAAAAATACATTTATAGAAGGACTTTCAAGAGAGATGAGTCAATTATGAAAAGTATGCTTCCATTTTATCTGCAAACTCTATAGATTTGGAAAACGAAAATATATTTCTTAGTTATGAAAGTTTGTTGGTGTAATGAATTCTTAACTCAAGGGATTTATTTCACTCAATGTATGATAAGGGGTTCATGGTAAAATATGTTCCCACAAGCTTCAACAAGGCTTACCTTGTGAATGGAGAAGCACTCAAGATTTTAGGAAAATGAGATGTGAAATTTGGAACTAAGAATGAATATGTGCTCAAATTAAAGGGCATTCATCATATACGAGTATTTTGGAAGAACTTGATTTCAGTTGGTCAGCTGGATGATGGGGGAATCTGTATGACCTTTGGGGATAGTGTGTGGAAAATCACAAAAGGCTCCATGGTAGTGGCTCATTGTTTTAAGGGAAAATAATTATATCATATTGGAAATAATGAAGGAGAAATGAAAAACAATATTTCAAAAAAGATATTTTTATCAATGAAAACGAATTTTTTTCAATTTCCTATCATATTTTCTTTCCTTTCAATTTTAAATGATAAATTATATTCATTATATACATTAATTATGCTTTAATGGTTCATTTAAAATTAATGGATGCATATCAATGTATAAGTCTTAGATTCATCATAGGTTTTTTAATTCTTATATGTTGAGTATGTATTGTATGATCAAATTTTAAAGTTGAGGGATCCCACTTGGTTTAACTTATCCATGTATTGAAATATTATATGTAATCATTCATTGGTTTTATATGATATCTAATGTTTAATTTCATCCCATCTTCTTCATGTTAAACTTATATTGAATGCATTATTAATATGTGAGATCCTTGAACCTCTCATGGATTGTATTTTGGAATTAATGAGAAGTTGTGTCCCTCAAAGATGGGAATTTGTGACTATTTGAGTATTATAATTCATCAAGTGATTAGATAAGATTCATAAGTTCGATAATATTTAAATTCATTCATTGTGATATGAATTGTTTTTGATATTTTTTTCCATTAATTCATTATATTATTATTCTAAAATTTAGGTTCTAAATCATTTATATGATTTTTTTAAAAATAAAAATAAAATGTTTATAGAAATATTTTTGTTCATAAAAAATTAAAGTATGGCATGTTTTTATAAATAATACATAAATATTTTTAAATTAAATAGTGTATTTTTTGGGGTTTAGATTCATATATTTTTTTTGAAAAATTTAAACATAAATATTTTAATATATATAAACTTTTATTTTTTAAAAAAAAATTATAAGCACGCTTTGATGGTCGTTGTTAATAATATGTCAAACTTGAATGATAGTTTTTAAGAAGAAAAATCTCCAATAATTTGATGTGAAACTATTATAAGTGGGGAACTTTTAATTAATTGGTGAAAGGACATCATAATAATAATTAAGGTGTTGGATTTCATGAGAGGACCCATTAATGAGTTAAAGGAACCTTTCTTTATAAATCAACCAAATAAACCCTTTATTTATCTTATTGAGTCCCAAATAAAGTTTAACATCATGAAATATATATTTATCTTATTTATAAATGATTAAATAGATTTTTTACAATTATCATGGAATGTATTCAAAATCAATTAATGAGACAAAAAAGTCAATTATTGTAGGTTAGGAAAACAAATTTAAGACTTATATTTTAAATCCACACTTCACACATTCCTAAAGTCAAAATATTTTTGTGGTAATAATGTACTATAAGTTTTAAATGTTAGTATAAGTGTTAATAATTTTGATATTTTGATTTTAATAGAACCAATAGATTTATGATTTCTGACTATTGAACTATAAATGGTTATTATCGTTGTATCTTTTGGAACATTAGTGATCTAAGAATCAATTATATAATCTACATGAGTTTGTTTTATCTCTATAAAATGCATAATATTTTTATTATTTTTATGAATTTTATATATTATTATCCTATCAATTTATGAGTTATATCAGTGATTCAAAACCACAAACATCTCAATCCATGTCCCATCCTAAATGTTGTTAGAGTTTGTGCTCTAGAACCAACCTACATTGTACTTTAGATTACTATAATATTAATAAATTCCTTATCACTTTAATATTGTTATTTATAACATTAATGTGATAATTTCCTTTGATTATTTTTCACATCAAAAGGTTGTAATAGTTCCCCACTATAATGAAAACCTATAAATTCTATTATAATATTCTTAAACATATTTCATTTGGTGTAGAAAACATTTTCCTAAAAAGATATAGATGATGTATTGACTAGTAGGTGTTAGAGGCTCATAACACTATAAGAAACGTGGGATATACTCACACATCTATACCCATAGTTTTATCTAACCATGGGTATAGAGGTCCCTATACCAACAATTTAGAAAAACCATTGGTATAATGTCTAAATCAATATCCCATACCAATGGTTTTAAAATTTAGTTAAATAAGGTTTTCTATCCCAACAAGTTTTTAAAATCATTGGTATAAATCACAAAAAATGTAGTTCATGACCTCCCCCCATGATCCCTAATTCCCTTTAACTGCACGACCTCCCCTCATTCTCCCTAGGAGAATACCCCCATTCAATCATTTGTTAATTAAATTCTTCTTCAACATCAAATAGGTGAGATTTTGGTCCATCCTCTATTCCGACGAGCATCAGTTTCATTTTTATCTAGGTATCAAAGAAGAAAATAGATCTTGTTAGGTCAAGATTATTCCCAACTAATTGAACTAAGTTTCATTTATATTATATTTTTTATTGTATTTCATAATAAATGTGATCATATTTGATGTATTTTTTTTAAAATATTTAGTTACTTGTTTCCTTTACCTAAATCCAATGTAAAATTATTTTTTTGTGTAATATATATTTGGGAATTTTGTAACAAACCATTATAATAATTTGTTGGTTAATGTATTATGGGGTTATTAAATTATTCATTTAATATTTTCATTTTATTTAACGAATGATCAAAATATTGGTATAATTAATTTCAATCTATTATGGTGTGAAATGTCTGAATAAGTTGGTTGGTAATTATAAAGATATTATTTGAAAATAAGTTAAATACAAAAAATGTTATTTATGGATTTTTTAAATACCGATTGATATTAATTTTCATTTCATAAGCATTATGATAGTAAGTTTAATAGTTTGAATAATATTTTTTAGTAGTTATGATTAAATGGAAAATTGAGTTTGAGGAAGAGGTATACAGTAATATAATGGCTTATGTTAAACTTTAAACTTTCATGGATACATTTTCAATTGTTTTTTAAGCATGATGATGCGTGGGTAAGTGATTTTTTCTTAAAAAATGTGTTCAAAGTGAATATTGGGTTTATAAATGTAAATTTTTAGTTGTAATTTTTTCATGGTGGTTTTAAAAGGATGGATAAAACGATCCATGCTATTTTTTATGCATATTGGGTGTTATATGAGTTGATTATAGAAAATTTAATTGTTATAGTATCATTTTTTCAAAAGGATGTAATAATTTTTTAATGTATATTGGGTGTCAATAATGTTTAGAAGAGATGTTATTGTTTTAAAATAATGTTTAAATGAGTTATGTTTTAAAATTATTTTTTATGTAATATATATCAAGGGATTATGTAATTTAGGTATGGGTTAGTTCTTGTACCAAACATGAATTGTATACGTTATTCTTTGTTGAAAATATATCCTCTTAAATTTTTTATTATTTATTAATAATTCAATCACATTTATCCATTCTAACCCGTATTTAGGTCCTTTTGTTTTTCTTAAAAGGTAACCATATTTTAAATAAATGCAATAGTTATTATGCTTAAAGGTTTCAATGTCTAGAAACCTTTTTTTCCTTGGATAATGTCTATTTTCCAAAATAAGTGTTTTCTTAAATTATGTTTTAAAACATTGAAAACTTATTTAGATGAGGAACATATATTTTTTCTATTAAAATGTTGTGATTTCTGCTTAATCCAAGACTCATTATTTGACTGGTGTACTGCTATTATGAATTAGTTTTTTCCTATTCCACGTATTATACTATGACACTCAGACCCAAATACCACTTTAAATTGTTCTATAGTCTAGAGTACCACTGGGCATTAAGCGCACCTCCCCGTATGCCAAAGGCTACTGAATAGTAGTGAGGGTGTAAAGAGGTGATAGTGAGTAGACTATACCCTCATATGGTGATAATAATAATGTAATATGTATATAAAACAATAGAAGAAAGACCATACATAACATAAATAATAAAAATAAATATTAGAAGAAAAAAAATAGTAGAAACAATAAATAATAAAACCAATCATACCATTTGTAGAAGCATGCATATAAGTCATGAATATATATATATATATAATAATCAAGCTGAAATAAACAAAAAAAAGGAAACTCTAGTTGATGCAAGAACCTCTAAGGCCCCTTTCCATCCATCCCATGCTAGGCAATACAACATAATTAATAAATTCTAGTTCCCAAGATCAGTCCCTTACCTAATTGAAAAAGAATAAAGTCTACATGCATCTTAAAGGTATCATGTAGGGTGTGAGAATAAATCTCAGTTGGCCACCACCAACATGTTCTTATATTATATAAATGTTAATGCAGATGTTCTAAATATAAATAAAGAGCACATCCATATCATATAAATAACTTACATCCCTTGTGCTCAACCACCACAAGGAAGCAATCACTTTCTTTGACCATCATCAGTATCCCACATGACCCCATTTATATATATAAAATACAATGAAATGTATATATATATACATATACATATAACTTTAGTGTCAGTGATCCTTATCATAAAGCCCAAATGACGGTCTCATCACCGTCAACCGATGGATCCTCACTATCCCTATGGATTTCTATGGCAAGCACCTCCAACCTCTTTGATGGTCAACACCATCCTAAGATTCAACTAATGAAGACCTCTACACACATGATTAGTCAATACCACCTCATAATCTGAGTCCTATCCATGTGTATGCGGCCTTAACGGTGTATTATCCAACATGGTTAGTGGCGATCACCAAAAATTTACCTAAGCCGTATCATCCCAACACCTTGTTCCCCTATGACTATGTTGATCAACCTGATGGTCAACACTATCCTATATCACATGGAAATTTTCTGTAGCCTGATGAACTTGCCGCCTCAATCCAACAACCATGTCACCTAACCTGGTGATCAATATCACCTCAAGTATCTGGGCCAATCCCTACATGATGGCCAATTCACCTCAACCCAGGTGGTCATTACCACCTCAATTCTCAGGCTATACCCATTAAACCAAGAAAATAAATATAAACAATTTAATTTAATTTAATTCATATGCCTGACCTAAACTACCTAAGATGGTCCAAGCCCCATTCCCGAATTAACAATGTGTAAAAGGTCTAGAGCATGCCCAACAACATCGCATGGAATCAATTAATTATTTTTAAAAATAAGAATTTAATTATTTACGGTCCCACTCGGTCAACCCACATGTAACATACAGAGTACACCCCAAAAAATGAGAAAAATCAAAGAGAAATCTAGGAACCACCTACCTTGCACTGGTAGATGTTTTCTCATCCAATATCTTCCTCTAAATTGAGCCGATTCAAAAGAAATCCATATTTTAGAGAAATGACCTGAAAATAGGGTAAAACAAATCACATGGATTTAGTGCACCATATGGTTAGATAAAAAGGAAAAAGAATCTAGCAGATCGAAGGCCTTCCTGATGCAGTTACAACGAGACCTACAACGATCAAAATGGAGATTAGACAAAGGATTTAGCTCAAAGACAAGGGGAGGAAGAAAAAGGGAGGAGCTCCCCACTGCATGTGGTGAAATTGTGAAAATGTAGGAAGAGAATAAATAGGGTAGGAGGGGAAAAAGTTAATTTCACCTCTTTAAATAAACTACATGTTTTGGAAAACTATGTGCCAATCATGTGTCATCCACTATCTAGGAACCACACCTCACATGGGCTAGGTGAACACTTTTCCAAACCATGAATAAACTATGTGTGACACCTATATTAAAAGTTGTAAGGGTTATACATAGTTGTGTTCCCACTCTTGCATAGTTTTTCAAACTATTCCCAATAAAGAAGGAGGGTTGCGTGGTTTCTCCTACTAGGAGGTCGTATAGTTTTTCCAAACCACGTGCCTCTGACAACGCACTCTGTAATGTTGGGTTTTCGGCCTTTGATGCACTAGAAACCCACAAAAAACCTTGATGCACTTACCAAGACTTAAAACCCATCTAAAACCAAATCCTTGGGTCAAATTAACTCTCCAAATTATGTTTTAAATATTATGAAAATGTTTTGTTTGACCACCAAACTTAAAAATTCAAATAGGTTGGGGAAATTCTGACTCGATAAAAAATCTAGGGTGTTACAGTCTCCCCAACTTAACATATCTCATCATCAAGATATCAGGACTTAGACATATATGGTACCTAACATATACATTACTTTTGAATTATCCCAGTCTACCCCAGCCATCAAGTAATATTTCATATTCCCTCAAGGAGATCCCCACTTTAAGAGTTAACTATATGGTTTCTTCCTAACCCCAAATGAAAATAAACTGATGGTCCACTGACCATCCTCAGACTTAAAAGTCCTCATGTGATGCATCATCACTTGTTTACCTTGTTAGGTTCTCAAATAATACCCATTACACTTCTAACACCAACCATGTCCTACATATCATCAGATTTTTGCCTCGTTCCCATGTCTTGCATGACACCTTTGAGGTCCCACATCTCAATAGATTCTCAAAATTTTGTATCTTCATAGATGATCACAATATCCCATTTCATATATAAATATTCATTCCCACATAAAGTGTCTCTATTCCTACGCATCTCATACAATCCATGCATCCATCATTTACCATAATAAATCTTAGTGCCACACACCACATATATATATATATCATGAATCTGTGCTGATTCCAACCTACTAACCAGTATTTGGTTAGTTTAAAAGAAACTCATGCACCTTGTACACCCAAAATGGACATGCCTACAAAAACATCCATTCCAAAATAAAAAGGAAATGTGGTAATTCCCATGGTGAACCTCTAACCACAGTCAGATCCATAACCTTCTCTTCACCTTGAAACTCCACTACATGCACCTAACCTGAATCCAAAATACCTAAGACATGGAATCCCTGTGGATATTCTTTAGGTACCGACCACTAAACCCACTACTGGGTCCCAATTTCTCTTCCATAACCATCATGTGTAGCTGAATCCCAACTACCATATCTTATCACTACTCTCAGTCCTTCCAAAGATTCCAGAGTCTGCCTCAGTCCCTGGCTGCCAACTATTCAAGAGGCTTCCTGCATAAACTCTCCTGATTCCCAACCTATTGGCATGCTCATCACTACTTCAATGCTTGATCATACTATGTCTGCACATGTCTTTACTACCCACACTAAAAGAACATCATCTAAGGACCACTCCTTAGTGGTCTTCTTGAATCTCTATCCTGACCGAGCTGTTGAGATTCCTCTCAAACCCACTTCCTGCTACCTGAAGCATAACCACTAATATCACCTGACACCATCACCCGAATTGAGAATGACTGGTTCATAAAATTCCCTTGCCTATCAACACTTGATCGAATACCTCTGAGAATGAGGATAAACTGATGATTCTTTCTTACACCTAAATGGTGTGTCATAAACCATCCTCTAAATTCCTCACTCTCGAGGTGTCATATCCCGCTATACTAGGTGAAAAATGAGATAAGTATTTTAAAGTAACGACAGAGTCCATGAAAAAAAAGTCTCCCTACTATAGGATCAAGAACTTCTAAGATCTCTCTGCCCTCAATGTCTCTAAGAAGAAATGCTTAAAGAAATTGGCCTCAAATAACTTCCAAGCTAGTCCCTCATATCTTCCTACCTAAACCTATACATTCCACCATCACTTTGTTGGTCCCCTGATCATGTATGTTGCCAACTTCACCCTCTATCCTAGGGATGTCTCAAGCTGGTTGAAGATGGTATAGACTAACTAGATCTAGTTATTAGCTACCTATGGTCCAACCTCACCCTAGAATAGTGTTGGGTGATGCAACTTGAACTCACATGTCAAATACACCATAGAAGGCTCCACTCATTCAGCTCCCCTATCAATATCCTAGATGACACGTACCAGGCTCGACCTGAGCTGCTCATTAAGACAAGAACCAAAAGTTGACATATCCTAGAGATGAAATTCCAATATCTGAGACTATAATTATTCCTATACCTATGTATCATGATAAAACTGACCCTTTGGGGTCTCATACCGATCCTTAGGGGCCTCAACCCATGCACATTCAAGAAACACCATATCTTTGGCCTCCTGACTCTCCACTGGAAGCTGTCTAGGTGGAATCCCACCAAATACCAATCATAATGGTCAAAAATACATAATAGTATAAATATAATGAAGATAGGGAAATTTGTAACAAACAACACAACCTCAAATCCTTTACACTCCCCCATCACAACCATGTCACATGACATCTATCCTCATGGCCCCTTACCCACCCATATTCGAGCCAGGTATCACATGTAACCCAACATCATGGCCCTTTGACTAACCAAACCAGAGACATGAATCAAACATAGTTCAGCCTCATGACCCCTCAACTTACCATAATAGGGTCATGCATCATATATAATCTGAGTTAGATGGGTATAATGCCATCAAAGAGAGGCTAAGCAAGAAAACATTGTTTATCTTCCCTTGTTGAAATTTTAAACAACTCTCTCCCAATCTTCATCCCTAATTACCCTCATTAGGTTCAGTATCATATAAATATCACAACACATAGAATCACACAGATATTTCATTGAAAACACATTCGTGGGATGGCTGAGTAGAATGCAACCAAAGAGAGCCTAAGTAAGAAAACACTATTTAACTTCCATTATTGACTCTTTAAAAGACTAACCCCTCTTAGCATAGTCTAGGTTCCCAATGAAAACTAAAAGTAATTAATCATTTTCACACACAAACACACACACACACAGATATATATATATATATATATATATATATATATATTTATATATATTAATCATCCTATATGCCTATCAAGAAATCATAAATAATCATCCATTTTCATACCTGGACAAGGGTCCATATCTCCCCCTTTTCATAATGGGCCAAGGTTATCATATCATAATAGATAATAATCACACTCAAGTGAACCACTTAAGGTGGAAATCATATCAACTATAAAATAAAAAAGCAGAACATCAATTTCCCACCCCTATAAAATTGGTCTATCCCCCATACATGGGGCTATAGGCACCCAAACACAAGCTCTAAACCTAGTTCCGACTATATCCTAGTATATAGTCCACCATATCCCAAATATTAAGACTCAAAAATAAGTAAAATAAACACATTTGATACCATTTTTAGTGCCTGACCCAGATTCCACTTTAAACGGTGCTTTGGTCTGGAGTACCATTGGGCCTTAGGAATGCCTCCCCATATGTGAAAGGCTGCTGACTAGCAGTAAGGGTGTAAAGAGGTGATAGTGGGGAAAATATACCCTCATATGGTGATAATAATAATGGTCTATGTATATACAACATTGGAAGGAAGACCATACACAATGGAAGAAATAATAAGTAATAGCAGAAGAATAAACAGATAACATGAGCAATGAATAATAAATCCAATCATACCATTTGTAGAAGCATGCATATAAGTCAAGTAATATAAAACATTAAGCATGGAGGGTATCCCATATCCGACCTCAGTATATATATATATATATATAATAAGAATGATGAAAAAAAAAACTTAAAAATGAAAATATAGATGATGTAATAACCTCCAAGGTCCCTTTCCATCCATACCATGCTAGGCACTACAACATAATCACTAAGGTCCATCTTCCAAGCTCAGTCACTTACCTGATGGAAAAATCATAAAGTCTACAAACATACTGATGGGCCCATGTAGGGTGTGAGAATAAATCTCAATAGTCCACCACCAATGTGTGTCAATCTTACATCCATGATAATGCATATGTTATAAATATAAATAAACAACACATGTATATCATATAAATAAGCTGCTTCCCTTATGCTCAATAGCCACAAGGAAACAATCACCCGCTTTGGCTATAGTCAATATCCCACGTGCCCCCAGTTATATATATGACATACAATGACATGTCTACATATATAATTTTATAGTGGAGATGATACTTATCATAAATCCCAAGGAATACCATAATGAGTAGTAATCCAAAGAGACATTAGGAACCTCCTATAAAAGTTTCATTGACATCTCATTCCAACCGACACCTCTCATGTCCTAATCAAATAACTGATGTGTTAATGGAACTCCCCAACAAGTACCTGGTCCCTCAAACCATATCTTATAAATCCCCATCAACTTGAAGCCCAATGTTCAAGGCATAGTGATGTTTGTCCTCTAAATAATAAACACCATTGAATCAACAGTCGACGTCTTGAGGAACAACAATATCCATACTCCCAAGTAATCCCAACCCAATGGACTCCATAATATGGCAAGACTCAGCACCCAACCAAAGGAATCATCACCATCCCTGTGGATTTCTACGATAAGCACCTCCAACCTCTATGATGGTCAACACTATCCTAATACGGAACTAACAGAGGTCTCTACCCACCTGGGTGGTTAACACTACCTCATCATCCGAGTCATATATGTGTGCACATGAGTCCAACACTATGTTAGCTAACAAAGTGTGTGGAAATCACCAAAAATTTACTTAATACACATCATCCCAACACCTCAATCCCCTATGACCATCTCACTCAACCTGATAGTCAACACCATCCCATATCAAAAATACTATGCTTGCAACCCGATGACCTCATAACCTCAATCTAATGACCATATTTCCTTACCTAGTGATCAAAATCACCTCAAGTATTTGATTCAAGACCAACTTGATGACCGAGTCACCTAAAACTAGGTGATCATCACCACCTAAATCCCCAGGCTATGCCCATAACATTCCCATGGAACTAAGTAAATCAATATAAACTATTTAATTAAATTTAATTCATACACCCGACCTAAACTACCCAAGCTAGTCCAAACCCGTTATTTGGATTGAACATGTGTAAAAGGTTTAGGTCATACACAAAGACATCCCATGGCATCAATTAATTAATTTAAAAACAATAATTTAATTATTTAGGGCCTAGATCGATCAACCCACATGGCACATATATATCGCACCCCTAAAACATGATAAAAATAAATGAGAAATCTAGGAACATCCTACCTCACACTGGTAGATGTTCTCTCATCTAAAATCATCCTCTAATTCAAGACGATCTAGAAGAAATTTTCATTTTATATGAATTCAATAGAAATAGGGTAAAAAAAATCACACATATTTAGCACACCATATGGAAAGAACAAAGATAAAACAAAGATAACAGATCAAAGGCCTTACCAAAGTAATTTCAATGGGACCAACGATGATCAAAATGAAGATCAAATGGAGTATTTGGCTCAAAGAATAGGAGAGGAATAAAAATGGAGGAGGTACCTAATTTTCATGATAAAGAGGAGGAGAAAATTGAGGAAAATAAGAAATAAGGAGGAGGGGAAAAGTAATTTTTCCTCTTTAAATTACCCGCACAGTTTGGCTAACCGTGTGACAACCGTGCGACACCCACTATCTAGACACCACAAATCACATAGGCTAGGTGCATAGTATGAGAAACCATGCACAAACCATGTGTGAACCCTCTGTTAAAATTTTTATAGGAGTTTCATGGTTGTGCACTCCCTCTAGCATGGTTTTTCACACCATGCCCAGTGAAGGAGGCTCACACAGTTTTTACTAGGAGACCTCACAGTTTTTCCAAATCATGTTCCTATAACAACACACTCTAAAAATTTGGGTTTTTAGAGTCTCAAACACCCAAAACCCACTCAAAACCTAGATCCACTTGTTGATCATTAGAAACCATCTAAAAAAATGCATTGGGTCAAAGGAACTCTCATAATTAAGTTCTAAATATCAAGATAAAGGTTGGTTTGACCACAAAACTGAAAAATTCAAACAATTTGGGGAAATTTAAACCCAGTCAAAAACTAAGAATGTAATATATACTTATTTTGGATCACTAAAAGTATTAATTAATTATAGAATATTCCATCTCTTATGCTTTGTTTGGATGGATACTAGTACACTTTACTTTCATATTAAAATTGGTATTTGTATTATTTCATTGGAAATGTTCTATAGACATGTGATATTGAATTTTTTTATGTTTAGTCTTATTAAAGAAATTTCTTAGTGGTAATGTTATATAAAGAGGGTAATTGATTTATTTTATTTATTCTTATGACACTTTGTTACTTGGATAAATTATGAAACATGTTTTTCTTATTTTGGTTATAGTTTTTGGAAGGAAGTTAAGATTTTTCATTTATGGTATGCCATTATTAATGCATTATGTAATAATGAATTAGGTTTTTAATATAAACATTAACTATATTTATATTAGTTTTATTTAATTTGAAAATGTGTTGAGTATAAAATTTATTTTTTGAACCAAAATTTATTTTTATAAACACTAGTTGTATTTTTTTAGAAATGTATCATGTATGAGTATTTTAAAATTAAACATTATTAAAAAAAATGTTGCACTCTCTTTAGTAAAGTGTTTAGGTATGGGTTAGTTCTTGAACTATACTTAAATTTAATAAGATGTTCTTTTTTGAAAACATATCCTCTTAGTGTTTTTATTATTTTTTAAGAATTCAATCACATTTATCTATTCTAACCTATACTTGGGGTCCTTTGGTATGTATTAAGAGGTAACCATATTTTGTATAAATTCAACAGTTATTAGGTTAAATGGGCTCAATATTTAAAAACCTATTTTCCTTGGATACTTTATATTTTCCTAAATATATGTTTTCCTAAATTATGTTTTAAAACATTGAAAACTTATTTGGATGAGGAGCAAATTTTTTTTCTAGTTGAATATCTTTCTTGTTGCTTTATCCAAGACTTATTATTTGATTGGTGTGATAATAGTATATATTATTTGTTTCATATTCCATGTATTATACTTTTTCTAAGTCGCTACTAGTATGCATCAATTATAGCATATTCCATCTCTTATGCTTAGTTTTGTTAGCTACTAGTATGATTTTATGACTTTCATATTAAAATTGGTACTTGGATTATTTTATTGGATATGTTACATAAACATATGATATTGAATTATGTCATGCTAGTATTATAAATGTTTTCCCAGATAAAATCATATGTATCAAATATGGGACTTTTCATATTGTTTGGTACCATGTTATTCTTTAAAAAAATTCCCATGATAAAACATATGTATTTAGTTGTGGAATTATTTTTTTGTCCTAATATGTATTCAAAAGAATCATGGTTGTCATGAATTTTCTAATTATAGTATATTATGTTAATTTTAATGAAAAGAATATTTTTTTAATAGAATGGATAAAAGTTGGATGTACGATACTGGTCAAATCTCAGCTGAGTTTCAAAATAAGTTATATTTTTTAGATTTTTCATTTAATAATGATTCATATTGAGGTATTATATGTTTTATTTGTTATAATTGTTTCAAAATACCTTTGTTGACTCTGGAAGAAATTATCTACCATATAAAAAAACTTGGTTTTTAGATGAACTATTATTTCGGGTATCACAATGAAGAGAAAAAGCAATCCCAGACTGTTCATAATCGAAATAAAAGGATTGGAATGGAGAATTTTATATTTGATCAGTTTTTATTTATTTATCATCAAGATAAATAAAGTATTCCAATGAAATAATACAATAATATGAGTACACATGATTCAACTAATGAAAATGATGATGCATAGAGAATAAAAAAATTGATGGATGATGTGATGAATCATGTATATTTTTCATGTGGTAAAATGGAAAAGTTGGAATTTTTAATGTGATTGCAACATGGGAAAAATATTTACAATTTTTTTATACATGCATCTATCATCTTCTTAAATTTTTTACAAACTTCTTAATGATATAGATATTCCATAAAATCATTATATGGCTTGGTTGTTAATATGTAAACTTGGTTTTTCACTAATAAAATTCATGATTTCCTGAAATATTGCAACTTATTTTTAGAGGAAACCACAAACCTAAATGATTGTGAAGAATATGGTAATCTAAATTGAATCCAAATGCAGATGGAACACCATCTTATATTCCACAAAAGGTAATGTGATACTTTCCATTAATTCCAAGGCTCCCAAATCTTTTCATGTCTGATTAAACCTCAATAATTGTTTTTGTAATGATAATGAGGGAATTAAGGATAATGATAATATGGTTTATCCCACAGATTGATTATCATGGAAAACATTTGACGCATTTTTTTTAAAAGGTTGGGGCCAAAGCCTCATTTTATTATTAAATCAAAGAAAAGACCTCTTTTAACTGGGTAGAGGGAGACCCATTACATAGCCCGAAGGCCTAGTGGGCATATAGCCCATTACATAGCCCGTAGGCCCAAATTTTTGTCCTAAAGCCCATTCTGTGAATAGTAACCTGGCTGCTACAGTGTCCGCCGATCTACAGTACCACTGCTGCTACAGTGCCGCTACAGTAGCTTTGCCCCATGGGGTTTGAACCCCCATTTTTCATATAGGATTACGAGGTACTTACCACTAAGACAAACCCCAACTACAGGAAAACATTTGATGCATGATATCTTGATTTTTTACATAAGGTGTAGAACAATAGGTTTGGTCTATCATGTGACAATTTTAGATTTTTTGGTCAAATACTTACTTCACACAATACATGGTTAGTTTTCATTCACATTTATAACCTTTTCCCATGAATGTGTATAAAAAACCATTTTCTTTCTTGAGCATACTCATATTTGGACCTTCTAATCCTGAAAATGATATAGACGTTTAATTATAACCTTTAATAAAATAATTGAAGTATTTTTGGATTATAGGTTTCCACACATATAATGATTCCTTGAAAGACATATTTCATATGCGTGTTGTGCTTATGTGGATAATATATTATTTTCATTCTTATGCAATGATTTATGGTTAGGAAATGAAGGTTAAACTATATTGTCCTATTTATATAAAGAGTAAATGATCTATAAGGCTTATATATCATTATAGTTTTAGTTTCATAGTACACCAATGATTCTTTCCAATGGATCATACATACATTACAAATATTGAATGTTTGAAAATACCATTGATACCAAAAATCCACCTCAATGTGTGTTTGGAACTGATGTACTTAATGAATTAAAAGATGTAATTTTTTCATCTAGAAAACACTACTAGAAATTTTGATTATATCCACAGGGATAGAACTCCATGTAACTTGACCACTTCTCAAATATATAACTTTTTCAAATAATCTACAGTGTTGGACCCTCTAATTTAGAGTAAGTGTTCTGACTTGGTGATTCATTCCACAATCACCCAATTAACATCATGATTATAAATCTTCCTCAGTAGACCAGTGACAAAATCCATGGAAATCTGCTCCCACTTCCATATAGGTATAGGCATGGACTACAAATTACAAGCCATACCTTTTTTCTCAACCATTACCTACGGATAGGTTAGACACTTTATAATGAAATATGTAATCTTTCGTTCATACCTGACCATTAGAAATGAGTTTTCATTGCATTATACATTTTATGAATACCTAGATGAATAACTGATTTTAAATTGTGATATGTCAAAAGAATTTGTCCTGGATAAGACTGAGGGACTAAAATTTGATTATGAAAACATAACAATAAATTTACATCTAATGTACAACCCTCAAAAGTCTCCCCACCATTTATGTTTGAACTAATGGGGTTGAAATTAGGATATGATATTTTAGACTCTTTTATAAAATCCATAGAATAGGAATAAGATTAACTGGGAATAAAAATAAATCCTCATTTTGTTCGGCACAATCTAGGTACTTGTCATTTTTGAATCTCATCAGTTGTCACTAGTCACAAGATTCCTTGAAAACCTCATTATATGACTTCCAACTCAAATAATCTGCTACAGAATTCCCTTTTTTGAGTATATACACCAAGTTGAAGTTAAAAATTTAGAGATATTCTATCCATATTCATTGCCTCAAGTTCAAGTATCCCTGATAAAAGATATATTTCAAACTCTTATGATTAATAGAGACTATGAAACTTTCTATAAAGAGACAATGATTCTAGGACTTTAAGGCATGAACCACTATAGCTAATTTAGGGTAATGTGTCGGATAATGCTTCTAATTCATTTGTAATTGACACAAACCATAGGTCACAAAATGATTTCCCTATATGAGAAAAAAAAACTGAGACTATATTTAGACACATAAAAATATACCACATATCCCCAACCTAGTTCTAGAAAGATTAAAATGGGTACTGAGGTGTGATGAGCTTTAAGCTCTAGAAATCATTTCTAACAGTCATCATTCTATGTGAATGTAATAACATTACCCATTAGAGAAATCATGGGAGAAGAAATTCCTGAGAAATCTTGGACAAATCGTTGATACTGTCTTACTAATTATAGAAAATTTTATATCTGAAAAACATTCTTGGGTGGCTTCCAAGAGATGGATGCTTCAATCTATGTAGGATCACCTGATATTCCTTCTTTTGAAATGACCTAACTAAGGAAATTGAATTCTTATATCTATAATTCATGCTTAGAAAACTTCTCATATAGTTTATGATCACACAATGTGATCAATAAAATTTTCAAGTGATCCTTGTGGCCATTCCTTATTTGATAATAAATGAAAACACCATAAAAACACCACAAAAAATAATCAAGGTATCTGTGGAAGATATGGTTCATCAATTTCATGAAGACTGCAAGTGGATTCATCAGATCAAAAGGCATGGAAACATATTCATATTTGAAATATCAACTTTAAAATTCCATCTTCATAATATCATATCTTCTAACACTAAGATGATGATATCCTGAGCATAGATCAATCTTTTAGAACCACTTGGATCCCTTTAATTGATCAATAAAATCCACAATTAGAGGAATTGGATACCAATTTTTGATCCTCACTTGATTCAATTTATGATAATAAATACAAAAATAATGATAACCATCTACTTTCTTTATGAGTAAAATTGGTCTATTCTAATGCGATGTGCTAGGTATAATGAAGCCTTTACTCCCAAATCCTCTAGCTATAACTTCAATCCTCACAAATCTATCGAATCCACTATATAATATGGTAGTGAAATAGGGTTTTCTATCTGGAGTAGATCAATTGAAAATTTTATTTCCTGATCAGGTGGTAACCTAGAGAAATAATATGGAAAGACATCCCGACATCGATAAACTATGGATGGAAGAGTATTATTTCCAATTTCATCAATAATACCCAAGTTCATTGTAGTTAACTGACCCAAGATGGTTCCATCCATTGAGACTAAATCTCATACTCTACCCACATTTATATCTCAACCCCCTTGAATACATGAAGAGATCTATCTGGGGATGTAAATATCACTTGTTTCATGTAGCAGTCAATATGACCTTTAAATTCCAAAAGTCAGTCCATTCTAAATATTAGATAAAAAACATCCATCTCTAAGACTATAAAATCCCAAATAAACTGTACTTCATCAATGGTAATTAAACATGTTGGGTACTTGAATCCTCTACACTCCCGTTGTTCAAGGGGTGTCTTGATACTCATGATGCGAGACATCATTTCCATGTGTAATCCAAAATTTTTAACCACACAATAAGCAAGAAAATAATGTGATTCACCAGTATGAAAGAAAACATGCATAAGAGTCAAGTTCAGAAGGATAGAACCTCACACTGTTGAGGGACTTAGTAAAAGGCAATGGGATTTCGGTTGTGGCTTAATCCGAATAAAGGCATGGATGGTTCTTACCCCACTTAAAAAGGAATCTAGTTGGGTTGTGCCTCCAAGGGTTAAAATGGAAAGTTGTGGGTTGAGCCTCTAGGGATTAAAAAGAAAATTTTAAAGAGTATTGTCTCTCCATAAAAAGTCAAGGACTCCATTTTAGTGGATGTCATCTCTCTCTACATTTGAGAGAAGTAAAGAGTAAACATAGGATCAATTTGATCTGAACTGATATAAAAATCTATTGTGCATATCTGTAATTTACTTCCACTACATATCAATTTTTAACAATGATAAACCATTAAAATTTTCTGAATTCTTTAATTTATCCCCTGTTGATCATTTTGTCATTCTCATATTTGGACCAAATACTTACCCACCCAAACACATCATTTAACACACACATTAATATATAATATAATATAATATAATATTATTTTTATATCATATATATAAGAGATCCCCCTAAACCCAATTAAAAAGAGGGATTAATAGAAAATAAAAATATGGAATTATCATGGGTGACTCCATTCTCTCTCACCAGGCCATTTGGTCAAGCATTTTTTAGTTTTTTTGACATTTCCCTATTAATGGTAACCTCAAATTTTACCCCTATTCAGGGATAGAATAATGAATTATGTGATTATAACACCACCACCACTAATAATAATAGTATAATTTATATATTATATAGTATTATATTATAATAATTTTTTTTAATTTTATGAATTAAAAATATATTGTAGGATGAAACCATCTCATTCCTCTTATAAATCCACCACTCATACCTGTCGTTGACCAAAACATATCCATAATCCTTTGGTGTTAACTAGAATTGATAGAGATCAATCATATCTAAATTTAAGTAGTAGTCTCATCTTGGTTTGAGGATTCAAATTTAATGTTTAATATTTTTTAAAATGTCCTTTTTTTTATTTTTATGAATAATTAAGTCTGGGTCACCCCGTAAGTTGAACTACTTATAATGTGAATGGGTTGTAACTAAATTATTTAAATCCTCATTAAATATGGGCATAAACAAACCTAATTTCTTTTGGCCCGACCTAGTCAAATCCATTAATCATATACACCCCTTTCATCTTGCATCGGTTGGTATCAAAGATTCGGTCGACGTGATAGAAAAACCATCCTTTCATTTTATTAGTCCTTTATACTTTAACCTTGTGTATGTATTGTTTTTTACTTACCAATTTAAAAATATTTTTTTTATTTCTTTGAAAAACTTTAGATTTATTATTTCTATGAATTATTTAAAATATCTCATATAACTAATCATTCACACTTTAAACTTTTATTCATCATAAGTAATTCATTTCATCAAAATGAAATAAGATGAATGGAAAAAATTGTATATGAAAACTCAAAAGATGCATTTTATTTCCACATATTATATTTTAAAATATTGAGCATATTCAAGTTTTGAGTGATTGGAAAATAAAATATTAAAAACATTGGATTTTATTCTACTCACATTGTTTTATCCTCTTCAATATTAGCACATTAAATTTTCTCTTTCTATTAAATCATTCACCATTTTCATTTTTTAATCTCCATGTTGATATTTTTCCTTAAATCTATTACTAACCTGATAAGTGATTTTATCCAACACACCATAATCATTAATTTATTTTCTAATTTCACCATTGTTTCCACCCATGTGTTGGGTGATCAACCAATAGATGTATAATAGCCCAGAACCCACACTCCCAGATCCTATTCTGAAATCCATAAATGTACATTTCCAACTTTTATGCTGATAATTATGGCCCAAATTTTTCATCTAACCTTTAAAACTTCAAAAGGAAAACTTAGACCACTAACATACTGGAGGAAATTTTAAGTTTAGAGTTTTAGATAATTAGGAAAAACTCCTAAATAAACAAATCACATGAATTTAAATAAGCATTTCTACCACTTAACCCACTTTTCTTTGAAAAATTAATAAATCATCATCATCCATATAAAATCCCTTCTAGACATAACTTGTTCAAAATCATTCTTTAAAACTCGGGGAGAAGGAACATAAGAAGGGTGAGATCATATACTCAGTAAGGGTAAAAATAAGAATAAAAAATTAAATTCCTTTAACAAGTATAAGATTTCATAAGGGTATGATGACTTAATCAAAGTGTATAAGTGATCTATAAAATAACACATACCCATCAATACCCAAATCATCAAATATGAAAACATGTAAAAGGAAAGATTCATAGGAATAAATAATCAAAAACCATGTGATTCAATCTTAATCATTAGAAACATTATAAACCCATAGAAATCATAGAAAATACATAAATGTATCTTGGGAAATTATTATACTTTTAATTATTATAAATAAAATAACCATGTAGTTGACTTCATTATATATCACTTTTATAGATGGAATATCCATATGATAGAATTCCATACCCAATGCATTAGAGGGATATCACAGATCCTCTCATTGTTGGTTTATTATGTAACCACCTATCATTGGTTTATCACAGAACCACCCATCATTATTTTATCACGTAACCACCCATCAAATGTCCAAGTACTATTACAAAATCAGAACACATGGAAGCTTTCATTTCATCAAAAACTATTAGGAATAACCATTATCCCTTTTATAACTTGATTTACCCATGTAAAATAAATGTTTTCTATTACAATATCTTTGAAACATTATTTTAAAATTTAAAATAAATGGGTTCCATAATAATCTCTTTGAAACACAATTAATCCATGAAAAGAAATGGGTTCAATAACAATCTATTTGAAACATGATTAATCATTGGAAAAGAAATGGGTTCAGTAAAAATCTCTTTGAAACATGGTTAAACCGTGGAAAATAAATGGATTCAATAAAAATCTACTTGAAACATGATTAATCCATGGAAAATAAATGGTTTCCCAAACCATCTCCGTGAAACATGATTAACCCATGGAAAAGAAATGGGTTCAATAATAATATCTTTGAAACAAGATTGACCTATGGAAAAGAAATGGGTCACATAACAATATCTTTAGAAAATTATTAACTCATGGAAAATAAAATGGTTCCAAAATAATCTCATTGCAACATGATTAACCCATGGAAAAGAAATTGGTTCTACAACAATTTCTTTGAAACATGGTTAGCCTGTGGAAAAGAAACGACTTCCATAACATGAATAACATTAAATGAAACTTATAATATCATGAGAATAATGATATTAATTATATAATATGTCAAAGTAGTAGTATATACACTTCATAAAATAAAATAGGTGTATAATATAACAAACATCACAAGGAAGTAAAATTGTGACAAAAATCCATTACCACTTTGGTAACTTTGAAACTGTGAACCCCATGAAAGAGAGATCATAAAAAGGATATGTAAAACCCCATAAATTTAAGTATAATAATAATAAAATAAATTTATGGTCAGTATATACACCACACAACAAAAATAAGTGGCGAATATGGAATATATCTCACAAAAATAAAAGTTGGACAATAAAAACCCTTACAAAGATTGTATCATTGAAGTGAGGATAAATAAATGAAATAATTATATGTGAAAATTTTAAATCCAAAAAATAAAATTTTAAATACATAATAATACAATCATAGGTCATTTCACACATATTCTCAGCATAACATAACCAATGACATAGAAGTTTAACCCAATGAATGATGGTATATGAAATCCATTACTACTTGAGTACAATTTTAAACATGATATATATGAAAGAATTAAATCAATAGAAACATTTAATATTTTTAAATAAATGAAATTCATGATATAAAATTTCAAATTTTAGAATATACACCGCATAAAAGAAACTAGGTGCATAACATTACAATATGCCTTAATGAAATGAAATTGAGACAAAATCCCTAACTTTAAGTATGATTTTTCATAATTGTCATCTATATTATTAAATAATAAACTTATTTTAATTATTTAATTGTTAAAAACCTTTTAAAAGTTTTTCTTTAATTTTATTTCACTTATATACAAGTTATATATACAATTACTTAATCAATAATGTTTAAGTCGAATGTTTTTACCATATTCGACTTATGTTTCAAAACTGAATTTGATACATCGACTATGGTCAATGAGGTAATTATTTAAAAATATATAGAATAATAAAAATAAAATAATTACCACATTTTTTACATCAATTATAATTTTAAAATAATACAGGAAATATGGTTATTAAAAATGAACCAATGTTTCGATCATAGAGATAATAGGTCGTACATACACATAAGTAATGTTACCATTTTTCAATGATCATTATAAAAAGATGGTAAGTAACATTTATCATTAAATAATGAAAATTATATAATAAATTCCATATTATTTAATTATATATAAATATATATATCATTATTGTGATGTAGTTATGAAAAAATAAGAATCATATCACTTTGAGGAGGCGGCGGTCTACACATCCACAAACGATGTTATCACCTTTTTAATGTGTGAAATGGAATGAAGAAAATGATATGTTATATGTAAAGATAGATAATTATGTCATTGGTATCATAAATATTCCATTTATATTATTTATGTTTATTAAAACTATCCTTAATACATTACATGTAGAGCATGAACGAATCACATCGCTTTGAGGAGGCAATAGTCCACATGTCCACAAACGATGTTATCATATTCCCATAAAATGGAAAGCTTGAAGGTATATGTTATATAAAAATTATAGAAGTATTAAGAAATAATAAATATCATATATATCATATAATTTTTTTAATTCCACCCTTATTCCAAACCTTTAAAGGTGGTAATGGAATAACGGACAACATCAGTTCGCAAGGCAGTAGTCCGCTGTACACATGAACGATGATTGCGTTCCCATTTGATGGAAGTGTGTGAAAGTGTAGGTAAAAAAATTAACATAACAAAATATTATTATATTTTGGACAATGAGGTTATTATATAGTTATATAATAAGAATAATTTAAGTGATTTGAGAAATAAATAAAAAAAGTGATCGTTGAAGAATGTTACCTCTTTTTTAGGTAACTCGTTTTGGTTTACACAAAAGGACTTCCTTGAATTGCTAAATTTCCAAAGTGAGGCTTATAGGATTAGATTAGGGATTTTGGGATATTTTTTTTTATTGTTTGGATGATCTAAATGGATTGAGAGGTGTGAATAAGTGGGTAGGGTGAGTGCCTTTTTACAATGGAGAGGGAGTGACATTCCTATAAATATAAAAAGGTAAATGCTATTGGGAGGTTCCCCTTACATAATGCGACTCTAATAAGGAACAAAATTAGATAAAATTGAGTATAGTTTAGAATAATTTCCATTAAATTGTTTTTTGACAATTTTATAGGTCATTTTACCACTAATTAAACACATTTTTTACCTTAACCATTGTAATTAATTTTCATTGATTTAACTAATATTTTTGGTCAAAAACTTAGTTAAACCTAATATAAATTATAAATTATGATGATTCAAAATATTAAATCCATTTTTTCAAAATTAAATCACATAAGTGGTAGAAATTAATTTAAAATTAATCCCGAATATGGGATGAGATAATGTGTTTTTCAAGACAAAAGTTCAAAAGGTTGAAATTTTTTATATCTATTTTCAATGTGAAATTTATTACAATGGACTAAATTGTTTTAAATGATATAAAATTTATATAATTATAATTTAACATTAATTAAAAATATAATTTAACAATATAAATTATTTAAATGAAAAATTAGTTTTTAATTAAAATTCGATGTCATTTACTATTCATCAAAATATAAAAGTTCTCAAAAAAATACCAAAAATTCACCCAAAGTAAATTTTGATATTTAGATTTTAAAAAAGAAATTTATTTTTTCAAATAAAAGTTATAAAAGTTTCAAAATTTAGTTTTAAAGCAAGTCTTCCATTAGAAGGTGGAAAAACTATCTTAGAAAAATAGGCCCTTTTAATGCTTACAATTTGATTTATTCTTACTTTAAGAATATAAACTTATCAGATGAATTTAAAAACATTTTATTAAATATATATAATATAAATTTAATAAATATAATTAAATAATAGTTACTAATTTAATTTATTAAGATAAAATGCCTTTGTGGGCTTAAAAATAATTTTTTCATAGGAACACATCCTTTATATTCAATTGGTTTTTATTTTAATTTTTAGTTAATTAGAAACAAAAGGATTAATTATTTAAACATGTGTAAACCATATATTCATAATATAGTTAATAATATTCATTCCTACCATTTTATCTACTAATTCATAACTATAATGTTAAATAAATAATATTAATAGTATATTGTTGTCTGATAAGACTTGGCCTTGAGTGTAACACTAGTTATCAAAGAAACTAAATGTTATGTTTAATGAAAGATAAAATTGGTGTTCCATATAATTTAAGATAAAATTTTAATTTTATGTAACATAATTTATCAAAGAATTTAAATTAATTTGAGAGAAGACATTTCATAAAATCTGGGGATGTTATAAACAGAGTTGTATATATTAAATGAAATAAAACCATAGAAAATTATATCTTATCCTATATTAACCTATTTTTAATCTTATATTCACTACTATGTTTGATTGGGACCATAAGTACCAATCAATATATTTATTCCTTCTCAGATGATGCATTAACTATATGAATCTTGGATCCAACTTGGTTCAATTATCCAAGTATTGAAAGTATGTGTAATTGTTTCTTGGTTTTATATGACTTTTGATGTTTAATTTATTTTTTTAATTTTAATGTTCAATTAAGCTTTAATGTGTTATTTTTATTTGATATCCTTGATATAATACTTGGATCTCTTATAGACCTTGGTATGAGATCAATGATATGTTTTCTCTCAAATTTAGGATTTTTTGATTATTTGAGTATCAAAAATCATTTAATAATTCAATAAAACTTAGAAACTCAATGATTTACCAAATCTAATGTTATCATATTTTGGTTTTTCTTTGTTCATTTTTTTATTTTAAAAAAGTTGGGCTAAATGGTGTGAATGAAGGGTATTTTTTTTAATAAATATCAAAATATCATAACATTATCCTAATCCTTAAAAAATTAAAACATGGAATATATTTATGAATCATATATAAATAATTTTATATTGATTTCATGACCTATCATCTCCAATTACCTTATTTGGATGGTTATAAAGATAGGAGTGACCCTTGAATATCACTAGCATTGAGCCTACTGCAATGTCCTCATCAATATTTTTTATCTTAAAGGATAATCATAATGGATAACCTAAGTTATTTCTAGAGGTGGTCACTCAATTAATCATTCATTATAGTATTTGTCAATTTTGTTTGTTTTTTGTATTTTTTCTAGCTTAATTGAAATGAAAATAAGAATAGTGGAATGTGGTTTCATGTGTTATTAATTGGATAGAGTAAATTGAATAAGATAAAATAAAATAGATAAAATAAAAAAAATGTGTGAGATGGATAAATGATCGGTCCAAAGGTTGAGTTTAGTTTCATAGTCATTATTAATTAAATTATATTTCATTCAACTTCAATTATCTGATTATATACCAATCCTTTAACTTTATTCCACTATTTAAAGTGGAAGTGGAGAGCACACTCAAAATCCTCTCAAAGTGAGTTAAAAAATAACTTTATCCTTGGATATTGAGCATAGAATATACCTCTCCCAAATTCTTAATCTACCCTAACCCCTAACTACATCCCGTGTGTCATTCAAAACTCGTGGTGCTCAAATTATCCATATACTAAGTGAAATAGAAGAAGGGATGTTAAAATTGATTTAATATTGGAATAAATAAGGATTTATGTAATGTGAAGTGAAGATTAACAAACATCATTCTACTCCCACATTGCTAGCTACCTTGAAATAGAAAAAAATAATGACCAAAATTAAATGAACAAAACTAGGGCTCTAAGAACCTCTCACCCGGATCAACCCTCTTTTTGTTCTCCATAACCATAGTGTGTGAGAGGTTGATTAGGGAAGAACACAAGATAATTTCAATGGAAGTGTGTAGGAACCTGGACCTTCTTTTCAGGTATGTTTTCTTTCTTCTGGTCATTTTTGAGAAAAAGGGGAATTTCTAGAAATTTCTGAAGTACACGCTGTGTACTTTATGAGTACAAGTCGTGTACTAGGTCACTGCAGGAGGCCGTGTGCTAGCTGTGTGATGGCCACACACATTTCCATGTGGGGGTGACCTGTAGGCTTCCTAATATGGGGTAAGAAAATGGCAAGTACACGCCATGTACTTCCAAAGTACATGCCGTGTAATTTCTTTTTTTCATTAAACAGACCGAGGTTTCATCTTATCGGCAGAAACATCTTCTTCTCCACCGAACTCAACCGAGAGTGTCCATACGATGCATATATTCATTGAGTCCCCAATAATGTATCCGTTCTCTGAATTGAACTCCACTGGTTGCAATGGAATCACATCGGTAAGCTCTTCCTTCTTCTAGAGCTTCATTTCACGATTCCTCCTCTTTCTCAAGTTATCCTCTATTAAACGTTTTAGATATATTTTTTGAATATATTTGGAGTTATAAGGTGATTCAAGCCCTGAGAATAAATTATATTGATCTCCCAATGCTGGGGTAGATGGTATATGCCTTTCCGTTAAAAGTCTTTGAGTTATAGGTGCAATTTTTCCCAATACCCATGAACGAGGTATTGAGCATTTACCGTTTTAGCCCTATTGTTTTCCTGATATGATTGTATGCTTGATTAAAGGTTTTTTTAATGTGAATAGGGTTAATTTATATGGTTTGAAAGTTTTTTCCCATGCATTATTTTCTGTTTTGACCATTGGGTCTAGTTTGCCTGTTAGGCTGCTGTTTACTTTCTCATGCCTAGTTGTAGGATGGTGTGATTGTTCTGATATGCTGTAGACTGCTATCCAAGTAGTTCTTGAGGTTTACTTTGGCCGATACGTGTTTCTATACCTACTTGACTTACATAGGGCTGTGAGAACCTGATGTAGTAGACCATAGGGAGAATGGACGTAAGGGCTTCTACAGAGTGTCTGTTTTACTTACGATGTGAGACCGTAGGGGGAATTAAAGTAAATGCTTCCTCAGAGTGTCTATAGATCCTCAACATGGGCCATAGGTGGAATAGATGTTGAGTGCTTCCCCAGAGTGCCTTTAGTTAACGATACAAGACTATAGGAGGAATTGACGGTGAGTGCTTCCTCATAGAGTCTATGCTTAAGCTGAACCAGAGGGGTTAGACTAAGTGTAATACCTAGAGGGTTGCTTGTGTTGCTAGGTAGAACTAGAGGGGATAAGATTTGAGTACTTCCCAGAGGGTTACTTGTTTGTGATTACCTTATTTGTTTAGTTGTTGCTTGATATATGATATTGAATGCATTGAAACTATGAATTGTTTACCTTTGGTACTTCCTTGTTTACTACATTTATTTGCTTGCTGCCTGCCATATATTCATTGACTGTTAGGCAGAGATCTCGTGGTGGTTGCCTACTGGGATTTAGTCTCACACCCTATTTGGGCCATGTTTTTGGGCCCAAACAGATTATATTACTGCTGGTATAGATAAGGGAAATCTCCCATCTACTTTTGGTACTTCATTTGCTGTGGAGTTAGAGAGCATGGAACCAAGCTATGGATTGCGATGCTGAGGAGTTGTTTACTTTTCTCTATTTTTTACTTGGGTTTAGTACTATTTGTATTCCAGCATTGTGATTTGTTTGGCTATTTTACTAGACATATGTATCATGCATCATTAATATATATATGTGTGCTCTAGTTTATTATTTTCCAGTATTCTGCTGTTTACTTTTTTATGGATTATTACTGCTTCTGCTTTTGCTATTGCTTCTTCCACTGTGTTACTCTGCCAATGAGGGAATAACTTCCCCACTATCAAATCCAAGGCTCTCGCTGCTAGTCGACATCCTCTGGAATTCAAAGAAATTCTCTTGAGGCCATGTGAACAACAAGGTACGTGGCGCCTCTGGGTGGATTCTAGAACAGGGACGTTACAAAGTGGTATCAGAGGAGTTTCCTTTTCTTCTTGAATTAATGTTTGGAGCCTATAGTCACAGATTGGATGGAATAGGTACTTGGTAATAAGCTATGTCTGGGAGTAGCTAACCCGTGTACAGGGAAAATCTAATCTACCTCGTTTGTTGCAATTTTTATGGGTTTTCAAGTTTACGGTTGATCTTATTTTCACCATTGGGTGACTCACATGTATTGTGCTATTATTGTTGACATATTCAGGTTCTATTTCTATTGCAACTAGACGAGATGAGGGTATTCCATCTCATGCATCATTTAGGAACTTACTGTAAATTACATGTCATGCATTCTTTCCATGCCATATAGGGTGCATTAGTGATTTCATGTTGTTGTGATAGATATTGTTCTAGAGATGCATGTTGTTGTGATAGTTTCCTTGATAAAATACCTGCTATTCGATAGGGTATCGTTTGTGTAAGGTTTTGTTCGAATGAATTCCAAACTTTGGTTCTTGAGGTGTTATGGCCCCTCATTGACAAAAATTTGGTGGATCATTGACTTGTTTACCTTGTTTATAACATGTGTGAGATGCCAAGATTTGATTCACGGGGGGGAGTATGGGCCCTCACAGATCGGAATTTGGCACTTTAATGTTTGTTTCAATGTTTTTATGGGATTTAGAGTAGTTTGTGAGGCTTACTATCTGAAAAAACCTAGAATACATGTTGTGTAGTTTTGACTACATGCCATGTGGTCTTCTGTTCAGGAAGAAACTATTTTTCTTGAGTACACGCTATGTACTATATATACACGCTATGTAGTCTCTAACCATGTCTCATACTATTTGGGAGGGGATATAGAGTTTGGAATCTTTGGTAAGACACGCCGTGTAGAGGATGTACATGCCGTGTTATAGAACTATGTAACCGGCTATGTCGCTAACAAAACGGCTCAACAAAATCTTCTTAGTACACACTGTGTTTATCTAGAACACACCGTCTGGTGTAACCCAGGTACCCGACCATGTAAATAACAACACGGGTCAGTGTTATCCTTTCTCGTACATGCCGTGTATACCTAGAACATGCCATGTAGTGTGAGCCGTGTATCTAACAACACGGTTCAGTGAGGTTTGTCTAGTACACGCCGTGTTTGGCACTAACACACCGTGTAGTCTCGTTCTAAGGAGAACTGTGTGGCTTAGTAGTGTAGAAGGACTCAGGTAGGGGAAGAGGATTCAAGTACACACCATGTGTTAGGTGAACACACCGTGTGTATGGGGTGTAACACGACCAGTTGTGGCAGGAGTACACGCCCATGTGAATGGTTGAAGGGAACACGCCATGTAAGACTTATACACACCGTATAGTCATGTTTTGGGAAAAAAACTTGAATGATTTCCTTCTCCTGTTCCCTTCTTATGATTTCAGTTTTTAGTCCTTGATAATCTTGATCTAAGGTGTGCATTTGACCTTGGAGAGTCATACCGCCGAGACGTTCTCCGGTTGTACACTAGTTGTAGGGTAGTGATCGGACAACGGATATGGCTGATCAGGGACTACCTGTAGATCCTTCCATTGTGACAGTCTTGGCACTAGCCATTATACCGGACACAGGTGCTGATGCACAGTTCAGGGAAGACTTTATGAGGATGACATAGACCTTTCAGGGAGAACCGCCTCCCGCCCTGTCAATGGTAGAATTGACGCGGGTCTTTCAGCAATAGCATCCTCACACTTTATTAGGGGATGGTGGACCCTAGGATATAAAGTCATGGATAGAAGCCATGCTGATGATCTTTGATCATCTGGAGATGCCTCCAAAGAGGTGGGTCAAGCTCTCTACATACATGCTTTGGGATTCTGCCAAGAGGTGGTGGGATGTGATCTCACAGATGGGATTCCAGTAAGTCATGACTTGGTAGGAGTTCTAGAATATCTTATATTACTACTTCTATCTAGAGACCTTGAGGGCTGATCGATCCCAAGAGTTTATGAGTCTGGAGCATGGTACTCTTTCGGTTATGGAGTATTCCTCTCGTTTTACCGAGCTGTAACATTTCATGCCTATTTCAGGAGGTGATCAGTTATTCCTGGCAAAGAAGTTAGAGGATGGTCTAAGGCATGACATCCAATCGCAGGTGAACATCTTTCGGTTGACCTCTATCACTTCTATAACTAACCAGACGCTGATAAATGAGTGAAATCTGAGAGATTCTAGAGTTGTAAGCCAGGGTGGCTCGACATCTAGATTTAGTATCCCTCCTAATGATAGTAGGAATCTCCATAGGGAGTCTTCGCGTGGTGATCCAAGGAGGCGAGAAACTTCTTCTGGTAGTCAGGTGGTGTGCTACCTGTGCGGGAAGAGTAAGAATACGAGGCCACATTGCCCGAGAGACCCAGTGGAGTGCCGATCTTGCAGAAAGATGGGTTATCTTCAGTTCTTATGTCAGATCTTCTCACCAACAGTTGGTGATAAGGGTTCTTCTATGACTCCTCATTCAGGAGTAGCACCACCAATTTCTCACCAGTCTGGGAACTGGAGTTCTTCTGGACATTCAAGCTGAGGTGGAGGTCATGGCCGTGGTAGCCAGTCGCCCAGTTTTTAGAGACAACTGGGTGGATCAGCTCAGGGTGGCCAGATAGGGACACAGGGCCACGGTGCAGGTTAGACTTTTGTAGTGGAGAAGACCCAAAAGAAGCTGTATCTTAGACCCTCTATAGTTTGAGGTACGATCTTAGTTGCCTCAGTTTTAGCTTCTTCTCTTTTCGATACAGGGGTTTCCCATAGCTTTATATCTGTTGTTATTATGGAGATCCTTAGGCTCTATATCTTTTCTTCTATTGATATCTTGACACTAGACACTCCATTTGGGAATAGAATTATGAGTGTACGTTAGTGCAAGGAGTTCCCTCTAGAGGTTGGTGGGTGTCACTTTTTATGGGACCACTATGTCCTAGAGATGACGGGCTATGATGTCATTCTCGTAATGGACTGGCTAGTTCCCTTCCAGGTAGTCATCGACTGTTATCACCACATGGTGAGTTTCATATCACTAGAGGGTGGATCTTTTCTTCATAAGGGAAAGTGGGATGTCCAGGCGAGCAGAGCGGGACCCGAGCTTCATGGGTTGAGAGGAGTTACAACCCAAATTTCTAGTCTATATTTGGATGACTAGGGGTTTTCACAGATGAAATTTCCTCTAGTGGTGGATTGTTTTAGATAATTCTTTCTAGAAGACTTTTCAGGTTTTCCTCTATAGAGTGAAGTATAATTTTCTATTGAGCTTGTGCTAGGAGTGGCACCAGTGTCCATTCCTCTTTATAAGATGGCTACACCAGAGTTACAGGAGCTAAAGAAGCAATTAGAGGAGTTGCAGGAAAATGGTTTCATCCGACTCAGTACTTCTCCTTGGGGTTCACCTGTACTTTTTTCGAAGAAGGTGGATGGTACCATCAATATTTGTGTGGATTATCAGAAGTTGAACCAGTTGACGGTCAAGAACCGATATCCATTACCGAGGATTGATGATCTCTTGGATCAACTTCAAGGATCCCGGGTGTTCTCAAATATTGACTTGAGATCCGGTTACCATTAGTTGCGTGTTAGATCATATGATATACCTCTGATAGCCTTACGGAACAAGTATGGTCTATATGAGAATATGGTTATTCCATTCGTTCTCATGAACGCGCCTGTAGTTTTCATGGCACTGATGAATTGAGTGTTCCATCCATACTTAGATTCCTTTGTGGTGGTTTTCATGGATGATATCTTGGTATATTATCACACTCGACATGACCATGCCACACATCTTGAGATCATTTTGAGTACACTTAGAGAGCATTAGTTATATGCTATGCTCTCAAAATGACACTTTTGGATGGATCAGATTCATTTCTTGGGTCATGTTATCTTTGAGATATGAGTATCTGTCGACCCAGAAAAAGTGAGAGAAGTAGTTTCCTAGGAGAAGCTGAAGAATGTCTTTGAGGTACAGAGTTTGATAGGGTTGGATGGATACTACAGACATTTATTCAGGATTTTTCATGCTTAGAAGCACCACTGATGGGTCTGACTAAGAAGGGTGTAAAGTTCTTGTGGTCAGATTCTTGTGAGTCAGCCTTTTAGGAGCTGAAAGGGAGGTTTAATTCAGCACCGATACTAGTATTTACAGATCAAAGAAAGAGATATACTATGTACTGTGATGCTTCAGGTATCAGGCTTGGATCTGTACTTATGCAGGGAGAAGGAGTCATTGCGTATGGGTCTCGACAGTTGGGACCACATGAGAGGAATTACTCAACGCATGATCTCGAGTTGGCTGCAGTTGTTCATGCCTTACGTTATTGGAGGAATTATCTTCTGGGATAGAATTTTGTGGTTTTCACTAAACACAAGAGTCTCATGTACATCTTCACTCAGCGTAATATGAATTTGAGACAGTGAAGGTGGGTTGAGTACCTTAAGTATTTTGACTTTGAGCTTGCCTATACGCCTCGGAAAGGCAATGTCGTGGATGTTGCGTTGAGTAGAAGGACTCAGATACATGCAGTTTAGGATTCTAGTAGTGAGTGGAAGCTTATGACTCTATTCTATGAGATGCATTTAGAGGTGCAGGATAGACATGGGTAGACATTTCTTTCTTCTGTGGTTGTTACCTCTACTCTTCTTGATCGAGTGCAAGGGAGGCAGCTATCAAATTCATAAGGCCTAGTCCTATGGGAGATCATGTCAGGAGAGGACCCTATTCCAAGATAGAACATAGGAAAGGATGAGATATTGTGTTTCCAGGGGCGCGTATGGGTTCCAGAAGACATACACGAGGAGTTGATGCGGGACATTCATTCCTTAGTTTGGGCAGTTCATCCTAGTGTCACCAAGATGTATCATGATCTACACCATCAGTATTGGTGGCCAGGTATGAAGAGAGATGTTTTTGGTTTCTTCATGAGGTGTTCCACCTGTCAGCAGGTTAAGGCTGAGAATCAACAACCAGTAGGGCTTTTACAACAGTTACCCATTCCTGAGTGGAAGTGGAATGATGTCACGATGGATTTAGTGATAGGTTTACCGAGGCCACCTTGAGGGAATGATGTATCTTGGGTTGTCATTGATAGAATCACGAAGGTTTCTCACTTCTTTCCGATCAAGGATACCTTCGATGTTGATGAGTTGGGATGGTTGTAAATCCGTGAGATTGTGTGATTACATGGAGTACCACACTCCATTGTTTCAAATAGAGATGCACATTTTACTTCTCAGGTCTGGAAGAGGCTTCAGAAGGATTTGGGTATACATATACTTTTGATTACAGCTTACCACCCCTAGACAGATAGCCAGTCCGACTATATGATTCAGGTGCTTGAAAACATGTTACAAGCATGCATTCTGGATTTTGGAGGTTCTTGGGAGAATCACATTCCTCTTGTGGAGTTTTCTTACAACAATAGTTTTCTAGCAACTATTCAGATGATACCTTATGAGGCTTTGTATGGTAGGCCATAATGATCACCCTTATGTTGGCTGGAGACAGGAGAGGCAGCTATGCTGGGACCTCGTCTTATACAAGAGACCACAGAGTAGATCGAGTTGATTCAAAAGAGGATGGCTACTGCACAGTCTCGACAGAAGTCTTATGCTGATCAATGGAGATGACCTCTGGAGTTCAAGGTCAGGGATCATGTTTTCCTGTGTGTCACACTGAGTTAGGACACAAGAGGATTAGGAGACAGGGTAAGCTTTCGCCGAGGTACGTCGGGCCGTTTGAGGTGTTGGAGAGAGTTGGGATGGTTGCCTATCAGTTGCAGTTACCTTAGAGGTACCAAGACATGCACGATGTTTTCCACATTTCTCAGCTTCAACGCTACTTCTCAGACCCATCTCATGTCTTCCAACCCGAGGAGGTTGAGTTGGAATTGGATACATCATTCGAGGATCATCCTATCTAAATTTTTGATCATAGTAAAAAGGTTCTCCATGGCTGGTATGTTCCTCTGCTATGAGTTCTATGGAAGCACAGGTGAGTACAAGACAAGACTTGGGAGAGGGAGGCAGAAATACGATCACAGTGGCCAGAGCTATTCGGGGTTTCTTATTCTACGCCACCTTGCTAGGGAAATTTGGGGACACATTTCTTTAAGGGGGAATTTTGTAAGAACCCAGACCTTCTTTTAAGGCATGTTTTCTTTCTTCTGGTTGTTTTTGAGAAAAAGGGGAATTTCTAGAAATTTCTAAAGTGCACGCCGTGTACTTTATGAGTACACACCGTGTAATGGGTCATCTCAGGAGGCCATGTGCTGGCCGTGTGATGACCACACACACAACAATATTGGGGTGTCCTAGGGGCCACCTAATGTGGGGTACGAAAACGGCAAGTACACATTGTGTACTTCCAAATTACACGCTGTGTATTTTATTTTTTTCATTAAACGGACTGGGGTGGCGTCTTATCGGAAAAAAATGTCTTCTTCTCTGCCAAACTCAACCGAGAGCATCCGTACGGTGTAGATCTTCCCTGAGCCCCTGATCAAGCATCCGTTCTCCGAATCGAACTCCGACGGTTGCGTTGGAATCACATAGGTAATCTATTCCTTCTTCTAGAGCTTCATTTCATGATTCCTCCTCTTTCTTAAGTTATCCTCTATTGAATGTTTTAGACGTTTTTTGTAGATCTTCAGCATTATAAGGTGATTCAATCCTTGATACTCAAGTATATTGATCTCCCAATGTCGAGGTAGGTGTTTTGTACCTTTCCATTAAAAGTCTTTGAGTTATATGTGCAAATTTTCCCAATACCCATGAACGGGGTATTGCGCGTTTACCATTTTAGCCTTATTGTTTGCCTGCTATGCTTGTATGCTTGAGTTGAGGTTGATTGAATGTGAATAGGGTTAATTGCTTTACTTTGGAAGTTTTTTTTCCATGCATGATTGTCTATTTTGACCGTTGGGTCTTGTTTTTCTGATAGGATACTGTTTACTTTCCTATGCCTAGTTGTAGTATGGTGTGATTGTTATGATATGATGATATGCTGTAGACTGCTAGCCAAGTAGTTCTTGAGGTTTAATTTGGCTGATACACATTTCTATACCTACTTGACTTACATAGGTCCGTGAGAACCTGGTGTAGTAGACCATAGAGAGAATGGACGTAAGGGCTTCTCCAGAGTGTCAGTTTTACTTACGATACGAGACCATAGGGGGAATTGATGTAAGTGCTTCCTCAGAGTGTTTTTATATCCTCGACATGGGCTACAGGGTGAATAGATGTTGAGTGCTTCCCCATAGCTCATTTAGTTACCGATACAAGACTATAAGAAGAATTTAAGGTGAGTGCTTCCTTAGAGAGTCTATGCTTAAGCTGAACTAGAGGGGTTAGATTGAGTGTAATACCCAGAGGGTTGCTTGTGTTGCTAGGTAGGACCAGAGGGGATAGGCTGTGAGTACTTCCCAGAGGGTTACCTGTTTGTGATTACCTACTTTGTTTAGCTGTTTATTGATATATGATACTAAATGCATTGAAACTGTGAATTATTTACCTTGGGTACTTCCTTGTTTACTAAATTTATTTTCTTGCTGCCTGCCATATATTCACTGACTGTTAGGCACAAATCTCATGGTGGTTTCCTACTGGGATTTAGTCTCACACCCTGTTTGGGCCATGTTTTTGGGCCCAAACAGATTATATTGCTGCAGGTATAGATAAGAGAAATCACCCTTCTACTTGAGGTACATGATTTGCTATGGAGCTGGAGAGCATGGGACCAAGGTATGGCTTGCAATGCTAAGGAGTTGTTTACTTTGGTTTCTTTTGTACTTGGGTTTAATACTATTTTTATTCCATCATTGTGATTTGTTTGGCTATTTTCCTAGACAAATGTATCATGCATCATTCATATATATATATATATGTGTGCTCTAGTTTATTATTTTCCAGTCTTCTGCTATTTACTTTTGTATGGATTATTTCTACTTTTTCTTTTTCTATTGATTTTTCTACTGTGTTACTCTACCAATGAGGGAATAGTTTCCCCACTATCATACACAAGGCATGTACTACTAGTCGGTAGCCTATGGCGTTTGGGGAAATGCACTTGAGGCCATGTGACCAACCGAGTACGGGGCGCCTCTGGGTGTCTTCCAAAACCAGGATGTTACAAAGTGTAACATCCCATTACTATATTTCATGGACTCAAAACCCTTTATTTTGGTTATCTCTTATTTGGGGCTTATGTTGGGTTGTTTTGGGTGAATTTCGGAGTTTTTTCAATTTTTTCAGGCCTGTGAATGGTTAGAGCATGGTTAGTGAAAACCGTGAAGGTCATCCTAGGAAATAATGGGCCTCGTGTTTGAGTTTTAGAGGAGGGTGAATGATTAAGAACACTATTAGTGAAAAATGGGCGGCCTAACCTCCAAACCATGTGGTTTTGGACTATAGACCATGGAGGGATGGCACATGATTTGTCAAGAATTACAAAAAAACCATGAAAATCCTTCTTGTTTCCTAGGAGGGGGTGCATGGTTGGTGCACAATTTTTCAAACCGTTCAACCAAACCTTGAAAATTTCTCAAGTAGCTCAGTAAGTGGTGCATAGTTTGTCAAACTATATGGAAAAATCATATGATTGGAATTAAATTCTCCAAATTTATTAATTAAAGTCCCAAAAACCCCATTTTAATTTTTAAACTCCTCCTAATTGAACCTAAATCAGCATTATTGATTTTGGATGATCTTTATAGGTGATTTTGGCTCCTCTAACCTAGTCTTTTCTCAGATAAAAGTTTCAGTGGATGTGTTGGATTCCTTCCAATAAGTGTAATCTCTTTAGTTGTGAATTATCATTTATTCCACTCTCACCTTCTTTGTGAGTGGTGGATTCTCATGTCATTGATAGATATAGATCTCAATTTGTTGATTTGTGGAATTGTGATTCTCCCTTGATTATTCTTCCCTTCAAATATCTTTGTGGATCCCGTGTTGGGTGTTGATGATCATGGATTGAGGTATATGGTTTCATAAGAGAATCTATATAAATTGAAACCCTTGACACTTGTTTATTTGAATTAAATTTTCAATTGATTTTTAAAGCTTTATTTGAGTCTACTGATAGATGATTTTTAAATGTCATGGTGTGTGAAGTGAAGTCCTTTGAAAATGGATTTTAAAAATAAAGTTTTAATTTTAAGAAAATGATATTGAAATTAAATTAAGGGTTGAAGCATGAATTTATTGAGATAAAAAGGAATGAAATTAATTATTATTTGGAATGAAATGATTTTATTTGATAAATATATGATTTGATAAAACCATTTGATGTTTTTTTTGAAATGAAATGGCATGTTTTGAATATTGAACATAGGGTGGATTGAAATGATGTTTTGAAATGATTTGAGATTGTTTAAAATGAATGATAGCCCCTTTTATGTTTATTTACCTCGAGGCACATGAGATCCTGGTTAGTTAATATGAGGATATGCATGATAGGTAAAATTGATCAACTAGGAATGATTTTATGATGATAACAAGACTGAAACTACTTGAGGGATGAGAGTTAATTCTTTAGGATGAATTCCTATCCCTTCTAGGTTTTATCCATAAGGATATGTTCACCCAATGATCCATATTTCATTGAGATTGTGCAGAACCTGATGACTCAACATAACTAATCCCCAAGGCTTAAAACCATGTTGATATTATTGAAAAAGATGATTACATGCAAATGATTATGAAACAATTCATTTATGCTTATTCTAGTAAAATTGTTTATTCATGCATTTTTTGACAAGGATTCTTGTTTATGGCCAATTTTATAGAAATGAACTTTTTTACCTTTTTTATACTATCCATTGAAATGTTTTTAATTTTTTTTGATGAAAACTAAGAAATGAATTCCTTGCCATGTTTTACTTTAAATTGAGAATATTTGATTTATTGGTTATAGATTTCTAATGAAATGATTGGTGAGATTATAATGGGATTTTTTTCTACCAACATACCTTTTCCTTCATATGTTTTTATATTTTATTATGTAGAGTCTAGGAAAAGGAAAAGCACCACTCATAAGTGGTGGATGTTCTCAATTAGTGAACCATGAGAGTCGGTGGTGATCGGTAGAATGTGTGATCCACTTGTTACATAGAGTTTATGGGTTGATATTTGGATGGTATGTTCTAATGACTTGGGTTGATGTTCTTGTTTTTGAGACATTTATTTAGTTACTTATGGTTTTATCCCTTGTGAAGTGTTTATAATACTGACTGATTATAATTTTTTATCAGCTTCTTTGTCTTGACAAGTCATCCTTATGGTAAAATCATTACCTCTAGTTTGTATTAATTCTATAGTGCTAGTCACCAGTGCATGGGGATATAGAATTCCTTTCGGTCCATGTTAGGATTGGTTCAAATACCATTTAGGTAGGTTATTCATGTCATTTCCTGAAAAATTGGTATCAAAGGAATTTATGCCTCTTCTTTAATGTCAGTATATAGCTTGGTATATCTTGGTAGATAATAGACTGTATTGTTAGGAATTTAGGGGTAGGTTATAAGTGAGTTCTTGATTAGATCTCATCATAAAAATCCATAAGTTACAATGGGATATTGAAAAAAAGTGTCTATTATGAGTTGTTCGATCTAATACTAGACTTCTTACAAAGCTTTGATTTAAGAATTTTGTTTTCCAGTTGAATTTTGATTGATAGAGTTGACAATATAAAGTATCTTGATTGATGTTTCCCTTGTTATTTGTTGATGATGTGTAGTACCATTCCCCCAAGAGGACATTTTAATAGACCCCATGAGGGATAAGTTGATGAACCATGGAAAGTGAACCATCCAGTTGATTAAAACCTTGTATATGTTGTCGTGCATGTGGTCCAAGCTCTGGGCCATATGGATGCACCTATTCCTGTTCAGGAAATAAAGGTTGTGCCTCAAAGGGAATATAGTAAAGATTGTGCCTAGATATTTCTTCATCTAAATCCACTATATTTCCATGATATCAATGGTCCTCATAAGTCAAGGTGTTTTTTGAATAAATTATAGTATCTCTTTAAGTTCTTGGAGAAACTTGACTCTATTTAGGGGAAATGTGATTCCTTCAATATTGAAGGTCTTAGAAGAAGGTGGTGGGACTTGATAGTTCAGATGGGTAATAATGTGTTATTAGAATAGAAAGACTTCAAGGTACCTTTCACAGAATAATTATATCTAGGATCAATGATGTTGGAAAGGTATATAGAGTTCCTTAAAATCAAGAAAGGTGATTGAAATATGACTCAATATGCCAACCACTTCACTAAGCTTGTTTATTTCTCATAGGAGGTGGTATTGAATGAGAAATTTAAAGCCCAAAAGTTTGATATGGGTCTTAGAATAGATATCTAATATCATTTTTTTCTAAATAAATCTCACCTCATATATGGAAATCTTAGATAGAGATTTGATAGTGGAACTTGACTTGGGTAGTAATTCTGGTTTAGTGGGAGTTCCTCCTACTCCCAGTAGCATCTTGTGTTTTCACTTTAAAGGTAAGAGGAAATAAGATTAATATTATGGTTTAAACTATAGTTTTAGTGAATCGTAGTTTCATACTTTCTTCAAATCTTCTATAGTGTCTAGAAAAGGCCCATTAACTTGTTTCCAATGTGGAAAAGTCTGGAAATCGAATCATGTTTGCAAGCAGGTGTCTAATATCTATATCTCTTATGGATACTCATGTCACTTGTAGAAATTTTTATATGTTTTTACCAATCTATGTAATGGTATGATCTTGAATACTAAACTATAAATGGTTATTATAATTTTATTTTTTGGAAAATTAAATATTCAAGAATCAATAATAAAATATTTAGAGTTTATTTTTTCTTTATCATCTAAGTAATATGTTTATTATTCTTCTTAAATTTTTGTATTATTTTCTTATCAATTTATTAGTTAGATCGGTGATTCAAAATCATAAAAATCTCAGTTCATGTCATGACCTAAACATGTCATAGTTTATATTGGTTATTGTGTTCATCCTTGGGTGTGATGTCTAAATATTATTTCACTCTTATGTAGTATTGATTGACTATTTATATTCACTAATACAATCTTATCCCCACTTCATTTTCATATGTTGTGAATATTAAGTTTCTCCTTACTAGGGATTCTTAATGGAGATTGGCCCTTTTGGACCAGGTATATCTTATAGTTAAAGCTGAAACAATAACAAATTTCCCTTTTAAAAGTCGAAAATTATTGGTGAGAAAAGGCATGAATTTAAGTAGACCTTCCTAAACTAATTTTGGTTGAATCATAGGCAAAGAAGTTTTCTTTTCATTCTTATAACAACATCTTTTGTAATATATATATATTTATTTAATTATGCGAGAAATATATGCATAAATTGACATCTATTTAATTAAAATTATGTGTTTAATGTTTAATATTTGTTGAAAATATGTCTTTTTACTTTTTATTTCTAAGAATAATTATGTATAGTTCACTGCACAAGTTGAACTATTTATAATGTAAATGGGCCATACATCAATTTTTTAAATCCGTATTAAATAAGGGAATAAACAAACCTAATGTATTTAGGCCTGACCTAGACAAACCCATTAATCATTTATACCCCTTTCATCTTGCATTGGTTAGTATCAAATATTTTTTTGACATGATAGAAAAACCATCCTTTACTTTTAGTAGTCCTTTGTACTTTAACCTTGTTTGTGTCTTGTTTTTTTACTTTCCAATTATTTTTTTTGTATTTATTTTAAAACCTTTAGAATCTATTATTATTATGAATTATTTAAAATGTCCCATATATTCAATTATTCACACTTTAAAATTTTATTCAGCACAAGTAATTCATTTCATCAAAATGAAATAAGATGAATTGAGAAAAATTGAAGATCAAAACTCAGAAGATACATTTTCTTTCCACATATTATGTTTTACAATATTGAGCATATTCATGTTTTGAGTGATTGGAATTAAAAAGAAGAAAAACTTTGGATATTATTCTACTCACATTGTTTTATTCTCATTGTTATTATCACATCCAATTTTATCTTTATATTACATCATTAAATTTTTTCATTTTCTTAATCCATACATTTAAATATTTGGATATTTTTCCTAAAATATATTGCTAACTTCACTAGTAATTTTAGACAACACACCATAATCATTTATTTATTTTTTCATTTCACCATTTTTTACACCCATGTGTTGGGTTTTATAATCTTATGATATCATCCAAATGTCAAGAAATTAAACAATAAAATCTATCCATGATCAACCAAGATATGAGTTCAATATATTAAATTAAATAAAACTACAACCAATTATTCCTTGACCTATATTATAATCTATTAATATTATATTTACTTGTGTGTTTGATTGAGACCACAAGTACTAGACAATATATCAATTCCTTCTCAAATGATACACTAGCTATATAAATCTTGGATCTAACTTGGTTTAATTATCCAAGCATTAAAAGTATGTGTAATTTTTAATAGTTTTATATAATATTTGATGTTTAATTTATTCCTTTAATTTCCATGTTCAACTAATCTTGAATTCATTATCTATATATGAGATCCTTGATATAATACTTGGATCTCTCATGAACCATATCATGGGATCAATGAGAAGTTGTATCTCAAATATAGAAAATTGTGACTATTTGAGTATCAAAATTTATTGAATAATTCGATATGATTTAGAAACTCAATTATTTAACAAATCTAATGTTGTAACATTTCAGTTTCCTATAGTTAATTAATTTTTTATTTTAAAGAAGTTGTGATAAATGGTGTGAATAGAGAGTATTATTTAAATAAATATAAAAATATCATAAAATTCACCCTATCCTTAAAAAAATAAAACATGGAATATTTTTATAAATCATGTATAAATATTTTTATATTGATTTCATTACCCATCCCCACTAATTCCATTACCAGGCCAGTTGTGAAGATACGAGTGACCCATGCATCTTGTTAATGCTGAGCCTATTATGAACTACTCATCAATATTTTTATCCCTAAGGAGTAGCATAGTGGCTAAACTAGGTTTTCTTTGAAGGTGGTCACTTAATTAGTCATTATTCATGGGATTTGTCACATTTTTTGAGATTTTTTATAGTTTAATTAAAATAAAAATAAGAATATAGGAATGTGGTTTTGTGTGTTATGAATTGTATGAAGTAAATTGAATAAGATAAAATAAAAGAGAGAAAATAAAATAAAAAAAAGAAAACAAGTGTTAGAAGGATAAATGATCGATCCAAAGGATGAGTTTAGTGTCTTGTTCATTCTTAATTAATTAGATTTCATTCCACTTGAATGATTTTATTATACACCATTCCTACAATCATCTTCCACTATTTAACATGGGAGTTGAAAGCGCGCTCAAGAGCCTCTGAAAGTATGTTAACAACCAAATTTATGCTTGGATATTGAGCATAGAATACACCTCTCCTGAGTGAATATTCTAGCCCAAATCTTGAACACATGCCACATGTCATTCAAAACCTATGGCGCTCAAATAATCCATACACTGAGTGAAATAGTATATGGGATGTTAAAATTTATTTGATAGTGGAAGAAATAATGATTTAAGAAACATTAAGTGAAGAGAGACAACCACCACTGAACTCTCACATCACTCATTATCATACTTGAATTACAAAAAAATAATGACCAAAATTAAATGATTGAAACTCAGGTTACAAGAGAATCCCCATTGGATCAACCCTATTTTAGTTCTCTATAACCATAGATCATGGGAGGTTGATGAGGGAAGAACACAAGTGATTTATGGGGAAGAAAAGTGAAAAGATAAGAATTAAGTATAATAAAAACACTTTAATTTGGAAAAGGAGAGAATAAAATAATAAAATTCAGTAGCCAACATGGTGTCTAAGTAGACTTGTAATAGAAAAATCCTTACAGACCTCTTTTACTTTTTAAAATATATAACTGAAATTCTTGAAATTATAAGAATAAACTGAATATTGTACCAAGAAGGTTCATCTCCACTCCATCTTTCTCCATGTGGGAAAAACTCATCATCTTCACTAAACAACGATAAAAAAATAGTTTTGAGAATAATAAGTGCCTCAACTTCTTTATATTGAGGCATAGTGTAAATCTAGTGTGCTTGAAGGCCCTGCTGTAGGTTTTCTTAGGTGGATAAAAATACAAGAAAGGTCTAGACTCAATCATAATTTGGGATGTACTAAAATGGTTTTTCATCATTGTTTCGGGATTTATTCAACTGTTTGTTCATGTTAGAACTACAAGTAGGCTTAAGTACTTCCGAAATTAGCTAGAAAATGTGGTTTTGGTGAAGACTACTAGGCTTGGATCTATGAAAATTGTTTTCTGACTAAGTGTTTAACATTCTATAAAGATATATTTTGGTATCAGAATTCAGAACCAATGGAGGTGGTGATAGCAGAACCATAGGTTCAGAACGAAGCAAAAAAATGGAAAAATTATTAGTGGAAATGTTTAGAAGGGAAGGTATATGAGTTTCAGAAATTTTATTATTCACTAGAAGATGTTGATAGAGTTGGTTTGTCAGTGAGTAGATGGTGATTTCCTTTATTGAGCATTGAAAGGATACAAATATCATAAAGCAGTGAAATCAGCTGAACTATAATGGCTACTACAGATCTCATTTAGAAATATATAAGCTTGGGGCACTTTCACTATGTTGTATGGTTGTCATTATTCTATAGATTGACTATAAAGTTTGTTTTATGATTTATCCTAGGTAGTGTTCCAGATTATGAACTTGTAACTCAATAAGGTATTTCTCTTATTCTTCTCTTATTTTAATATTATATTGTTTCCATGGAGTAGAAATTGTTACGAACCACATATATTCCTAGTGTTTTGTGCCAAGTTTTCTCTTTCTATTTTTCTTTTTTCTGCTTTGGGAGTGAGCTGAGGGTTTTGTTGAGTTCTGATTCAGTGCGTAGCTGGGGTGTAGAGCTTTATAGTACAGATACACTGAGTTATGTGTAGATAATTTTTGATATTTTATAAAACTTATTTCACATTTGAGGTTCTAGAAGTGGTTTTGGATCGAGGGTTTTTGGCACAACAAGTGATATTAGAGATTGGTGTAGAGATCAGTTTCATAACCTGATTGGTGACTCCCAGGAAGTCTGATTCTTTTCCTTTATTCCATTTTATTTCAATGGGAGTTTTGATTTAGAAGAATGATGTTGGAATAGGGAGAGTTTTGACATGACATGTTTGACCAATCAGATTTTAGATTTTAGAGGATGCATGTAGATGATTATCTACTCTAGAGATAATTAGAGATTCTATTCATAAGGATCAAGTCAGAATCAATTGAAAATGTAGAGTGGGAAAGACTCAACCAGAATGAACTATGTGTGATTCAGATTATATTGTCTCTATGGGTGTACAAACTAGACTGAATCAGGTGTGTTTGAGTTACCCATGAGATATGGATGGGTCGAGTTAATTTGGGTTTGGTTGGGATTAGGTCAGGTCAGGTCATGGGTTGGAAAAATAATGAACCGACCTGACTTGAGTAACCCAACCAATATCTAATTTATTTCCTCTATGGGTCAGGCACTCTGCCTGCCTCTTATCACCTCTTGGATGATAGAAATGTCTTGGAAATTACAAGTAATGTTTATTTAATTTAATAGTTACCTGTAATGTTTTGTTTTTTGTCCGACCTATCAAATATATAAATAAAATACCTTTAATTTTCAAATAAATTCAATATATATTAATTGTTTTTTTATTTTATTTTCTTAGATAATAGAAATTTTTATTGAATTTTTTTAGATGCATGTTTATTTGAATTTAGGTTTTTTTGGATGATACATCTTATAGGTCATTTTATTGGTTAGGTATAATTTATTTAGACATTATAGGTACCGTTTCATTGGATAATATAAATGGATTGGGTGCTCCATGTGCTGATGTATTTTATAGTTTTTTAAGTAATTTTTTTACAATTTTGAATTTAAGTTAATGGGGATTGTTGTTCTATTTGTATTTGGAATATTTTAAATATTCTAAAATTTTTTAGTTTTAATTTAATTGATAGTTTTATAGTTTTTTTGGTATTCTTTCCTATATTTTTTCTTTACCTGACTGGAAAGACCTAATCAAAACCAACATGACCCACCTCAAGTCAGTTTGGGTCATGTCATTACAAAAAATGTCTATAACCTGACCCAACCCAACTAGCATGAGAACTTTTGATTGGGTTGAGTGAAAAATTTGACCATACCCAACCCAACCTAACCCATAAACACCCCTCTCTAGCTCAAAACGTGGCCTTAAATATATAGGATGTGAATACCACTATGAAATTAATGTCTTGGCTAGATAGTATGTATGATATGAAGACCACAATGAACTAGGTATTTTTGATGCATATAATTTTTAGTATAATGATGTCAAAAGGAAGTTCGGTGGAAGATCATGTCAATTATTTCAATGTGATTTGGATCTAGTAAGAATCAGCAGGGGTAATGTTCCTAGGGGTATTGTTAGTGTTGATCCTTCTGTCATTGCTTCTAATATCATGGGATGTGATTGTTACCATGGTAAGAAATTCCAATGGTAAGGTTGAATTGGTTTTTGAGGAGATCTGGGATATTATTCTCAATGAAGAGATCTGGATGAAGGAGGGATCATATACTACCAAAACTACTTTCAATGTGGTAAGCATGGTAAGTTTCAGTCAATGGAAAAGATAGAATAAGGGTAAAGGTGAAAGATAAAGGAGATGGGAAAATCAGTTGACCCTATTAATTATACATGATGGTATTGTGGAATAAAAGACATTTATGGAAGGAATTTTAGGGGAGATGAGTCAATTTTTCAATGTATGCTTCCAGTTTATCTAAAAACTCAATAGCTTTGGAATCTGATACTATTTTTCTTAGTCAGGAAAGTTTGTTGGAGTCATGGATTCTTGAAACAAGGTATTTATTTCACTAAATTTATGAGAAGGGATGTATGGTAAAATATATTTCCACAAGCTTTTACAAGGATTACCTTATAAATGTAGAACCACTCAAGATTGTTGGAAAAAGATATGTGAAATCTGAAATGAAGAACGAATTCATGCTCAAATTGAGGGGTGTTCATCACATACAAGGATTTTGGAAGAACATGATTTTGGTAGGTCATCTGGATGATTGGGGATTCTATATGACCTTTGGGGATGATGTGTGTAAATTCACACAAGTCTCAATGGTAGCGGCTTATGTTTTAAGGACAAAGAATTATATTATATTGAAAATTATGGAAGAAAAATTCAAATCAGGTTTTGAAAAAAATGATATTTTTATCAATGAAAAATCAATTTTTTCACTTTCCTATAACTTTTTCTTTCCTTTCAATTTTAAATGGTTAATGTTTTTCATCATATTCATTAATTATATTTTAATGGTTCATTGAAAATTAATGGATGAATGTTGATGTATAAGCCTTAAATTCATTACATTTTTTTAATTTTTATATGTTGGGTACGTATTGTATGATGGAATTTTGGATTCTAGGGATCCCACTTGGTTTAATTTATCTAGGTATTGAAATAGTATATTTAATTGTTCCTTGGTTTCATATGATATCTAATGTTCAATTTCTTAACTTATTTTTTATGTTCAAATAACATTGAATTCATTATTAGTATATGAGATCCTTGATATAATGATTGAACCTCACATGGACTATATTTTGGAATTATTGAGAATTTGTGTCCCTCAAATGAGTGAATTTGTGACAACTTGAGTATCAAAATTCATCAAGTGATTTGATAAGATTCTGAATCTTGATAATATGAAAAATCATACATTGTGATATGAATTGTTTTTAATATCTTAGATTCCATTAATTCATTATATTATTATTTTAAAATTTATGTTCTAAATAAAGTATGTAAAGACTCAGATTTTCTATGTAACTTTTTTTTAATTATATGGAATTATTTTGAGACCGAAAAATCTGACAGCGCATGATTTCGAGGCCTGGAGTACTCAAAATGACCCGTCGAAGTTTTGTTAAGCTTTATTGAGCACGCGTAAGAAATTTTCCTAAAAAATTAGAATAACTCTTAAATGATTACCTGGATTAGAAATCTGAGGGCACCGTTGCATTCAGGATGGTGGTTTTACCCTAGGCGAGACTTAAGTTTAGTCGGTGCAGGCCTCCTGTGTGAAAACCTGAAAATGGCATAACTGTAAATAAAATAATTAAATTATTTTATTTTATTTTTTAAATGATTATAACTCATGAACGGTAACTCAGATTTAAAATCCAATACCACCACTAAAATTGTGAGGGTATTCTTTCCTTAGGATAATACTAACATTGGCCGGCGCGGGCCACCAGTGAAAGTTAGTTTTTGGCCTTAAATAAAATAATTAAGTGACAATTATTTTATAGTAAAATCCATAACTTCTAATTGGTATCTCAGATTGAAAATATGAGAGTAACGTTGAGATCGTGAGGGTGTGTTATCCTTAGGTGGAGCCTAACCACAACCAATGCAAGTCAAGGGTGAATGTTAATAATTTCCTGAACTTTTTTTTTCAGGTACGTTCAGTAAACATGCGGGTGGCATTTTATAACTTTTGAACTGGTGCTCGGATTAAAAATCTGAGGGCACTGTTGAATCCACAATGCCAGGATTTTCTTAAGGGATACTTCACTTCGACCGTAGTAGGTCTGGAGAAAAATTTATATTTTTGGACTTTTTAAAAGAAATAAATAAAATAACTTTGTTATTTTATTTTCATTCTTTTCCTCTAACAGACAAGTGGCAACGTGAGACCCGCGGTGTGTCATGCCAATAAATGGCTTGAACTTTCAATCCTAAATAAAAAAAACATTGGGGAATTAGGAAGTATCTTAATTAATGAGCCCCTATTAATTCCAAACTTCATTATCTACTTCCCCCTATCCTATTTATATGAAGATGGGGAAGAGGTATCAGACATATTCACCAAGCAGCAAAGTGCTAAAAAAGTTCCGAGATGCCAAACCCTTGGAGGATGGAGCCAGTTCCAGTGAGTGGTGATGAGAAACACCAAAACACAGAACCAGAGATCGATTATCAAGCGACGTCATTGGAGGCTAGTTGTGAGGGATGACGTACACCGACCCACTTCATCAACCGCAAGCGTTTCTCCATCATTCTTGAGGTAGGGGTTTGATTCTTGTTTAATTAAAGTGATTTTATTGAATCCTTTAATCCTCCCTCATGATTACAAGCTAACACGAAGGGAGAAGGCCTAATGAACCTAACCCATACCATCCGCTACCTTGATACCCTTGCACCCTTTGTGGAAGATTTTCGACGCGATGGAACGAACCGGTTATGATGGAGGTAGTGTGCCATCACACATTGCAAGAGGAGGCCGCGACACTAAGCTGCGGCGGTCAGTGGAGTGGCCGGCACCGGCCGACCGCGGAGGAGGTGTGGCACACCATCACATGCTGTTGGGGAGAAAGGGGCCATGACTCGTCAGTCATGACGGTCAGAGGAGGCAACCGACACATCGACCGGTCGTGGAAGAATAGGGTGACACGACCAATGCGCCACCGGTGGGCAAGAGGCCACGGAAGAAGCCGCGGTGGAGGAGGAACCTTCCATACAGGTTATGCGGTGATTGGGAGATGCCCACATGGTTCCACCATTTCACAAGATGAACGGACTCCAGGCCGTTTGGGAGACTGGGGGGTCTCACCCCCTTGCTAGTTTGGGTAGACAGTGGGCCGCCTGCCCCAACGGGCCGCGAGCCAGCGGGCCGCGCCCCCTTGAGTGCCAGGACTCCCCATTTCGGGCCGAGCCAGATCTCAACCCAATGGGACGAGCCCACCATGTCCCAATATAGTCAGTTCAGATTGGCCTAGACCGGGTTGGGTTGGGTCGGTCCGACTGGGTCAGACTGGACCCGGGCCCAACCGGACCCAGAAACACTTAAAGGGACATAACTTGAGAACCAGACATCCGTTTGATGAACCGTCTGTGGTGTTGGGATAATTGGATAGAGATGGTCCTTTTGGTATAATCCACTTGAGTTTTGGAGATAGTTGGAGTACGACTAGTTTGGATCGAAGCGAAATCCAATCGGGCCCTCAGATCTAAAATGATTATAACTCACAGACCGAGCATCCGATTTATGCACCGTATATCGCATTGGAAACCTTACAACATGTAGGTCCTTTAGGAAAATACTTTATTGAGATTAGTGGTGGTCGAGGTATGAATAATATCTCAAGGGGAAGATTCTATGGAACTCAGGTGCACCGGGTGTGAGGAATCCAGTGGCTGGCTGTAATGTGAAGAAAGAACATCGATCCTGTATGGGTCAACATATATCAGATCCTATGTGGGTCAGCGCTCAGAGATCCTATGTGGGTCAGCGCATACCGATCTTATGTGGGTCAGCGCTCAGCGATCCTGTCTGGGTCAACGCATACTGATCCTGTTTGGGTCAGATCCTGTGTGGGTCAGTGGGGGTTAGTTATATATCAATCCTGTGTGGGTCAGAAGTAGTGCTACTTAATAGAGTAAGATAATATAGCCTTATGACTAATCATTTGTACTTTTTTACTTAAGTTATACCTGATTGTGAGCTGAGACTTTTACCTATGTGGTATTTCTATCTTCGTGGGGTTACCTGTGTGGTACTTCTACCTTCGTGGCGTTACCTGTGTGGTACTTATATCTTCATGGTGTTACCTTTGTGGTACTTCTACCTTTGTGGTGTTACCTGTGTGGTACTTCTAACTTCGTGGTGTTACCTATGTGATACTTCTATCTTATTGGGGTTACCTGTGTGGTACTTCTATCTTCGTGGTGTTACCTGTGTGGTACTTCTATCTTTGTGATGTTACTTGTGTGGTACTTGTATCTTTGTGGTGTTACCTATGTGGTAATTCTATATTCATGGTGTTACCTGTGTGGTACTTCTATCTTCATGGTGTTACCTGTGTGGTACTTTTATCTTCGTGGTCTTACCTTTGTGGTACTTTTATCTTCATGGTGTTACCTGTGTGGTACTTCTACCTTCGTGGTGTTACCTTTATGGTATTCTTTCCTCATGTATGAGATGAGTATATCTTGAAAACTTAGGTATATTTATGGGCATATACCTAAGTATATTTGATGTCTAATGCATCATGATTTTGAGTTTGTGGTCTTGCTTTGTTGTTTTTCCTTTGTGGAACTCTAGGATACCTATGAGGGTCTCGGGGTCCCTACTGAGTATTGTTATACTCACCCCTGCATGGGATACGACTTCAACTTGTGGTGTCTTGTGAAGATTACATACAATATTGATCGAGGATGAGAGAGCCAGGACTGAACGGTGCCCGAAGGTGGACCTTTTTTCATGACGTGACATAGAGAATTATGTTCGTAAGCTGTACCTACCCTTTAGGTAGGATCATTGGTGGATGATCCCTGAGCTATTTTGTACTTTTAAGTTGTATTTGTACTTTACAGTTGTACTTGTACCTTTTCAGTTGGGCTTGTATTCTGTCCCCTTTACTTTCAGCACACTTTTAATACAGCAGTTTACTTCGTGGTTTCTTCTTGTTGTGTTCTTGTACTGTGTGTATATACAAGTTAAAAAGGCAATGCCTTCCCATATTAAGGATACACCTTTCCGGTGCTATCCTCCATCCCCTAGAATGTGGAAGGTGGGCTTGGGGTAATCACAACATGGGCCCTGAGGGACATGTTGTGACAAAGTGGTATCAGAGGAGTCAGTTCTACCGAAGAACTAAGACTCTGATATTTTCTATGTGGAAATAGTGTTGAGTGTTAGGAGTGTGGTTTTTAGTTTGGGGAATAAAATGTTGGTGCGGTGATCGACATATCCATACACTAGGACCCTTAATTCCGATTTCCGACTCAGTGCATGAAAACACTGATTGCGTGTGTTTTTGGAAAGTTTTTCCTTTTGATTTATTTGAGTCAACTCACCAGGTATAACTTATTTACTTTGGTGCACCTGTTTCTTTCAGGATGACACCACATAGACAACCATATAGGATTCCCGAGAGAGTATACAATGACATCCCACCGAGCGATGAGGCTCCGGTGCAAGGGCCCTCTTACTATGTTGGAACCTTCAGTTGGTGTACCAGCACCACCAAAACCCGTTGGGAAGTAGTTACCACCATCCACACTGGTGGATGATGCACACCAACTAAGCACATTTCACATGTTCCAACGGTAGAGGCCTCTAAGGTTTTGAGGCGAGATAGATCCCCAGGTAGCTGAGGACTGGCTGGAGGCTGTGGCTAGAGATTTCCACCTAGTTGGGACACCATTAGATTAGATGGTGATCCTAGCTACTAGTCTTTATCAGTGCGTGACCATGAGGATGGTATTCATGGTTATGAGGCTTATATACATGGACTGTTTCCTGAGATGATACCTTCAGATAGTGTGCCAGCTATATAACTGTTCGTTGGTTAGTAGTTACAATCGGTGGTACTGGTAGAGGACACATGTAGGATTAGTGCCTTACACATGTTTCAGTATCAAATACCCCTCAGGTTTCGAGGAAATCCTAACTCACAGGCGGATATGGACTCACTTTAGGATGTGGTCGAGTTTCCATCTAGCCAGGGTACCATTCGATCAGATGGCGGTCTTGGTAGAGAGCCTTTTTCATGGCTCAGTAGGATGATGACATGGTTTAGATTACCCTGATCTTTCAAAGAGGTGAATCTTATGTGGAAAAGCTTGAGAACCTTCATCAGAGAAGGGGGTATCTTGCCATAAAAAAATATGAGGGTTGAGTGTTCCCAAGAGATTCTACAACTTCGGTAGGACTACATATCGATAGGTGAGTATTCATCGAGGTGCACCGACCATCCCAGGTACTCGATGAATACAGTACGGTCAGTGCTTTAGGGATCAGACCTCCGAGTGAGGTGTGTTTAAGGAAATACAAGCCAACACTATTCCTCTATTCATTCCTACTTATGTTAGGGTTCTAGAGAGAACCTTTGTGGTTTAATGTTCTTTGGATGAGAAGATGCAGCCAGTGAATGTTAATAGTGGGAAAGCAGGAAACAAATGCCAATCTCAAAGACTTGGGTGTGTAAAATGTTTCAGGAAGAGTAAGTGATAGGGACAAATGAATTTGTATGGAAAAAACATGGAAGTAGAGATTGGAGAGAAGAATGAGGTGGTATACATTTCTACATGTTACAACCACCCCCCAATGTGGTCCCCACCAGGATTAGGGATTTGGAGGATGGGGGAAGGGAGTAGCTACAAGCGGTCAAGGAGTGTGACCTAAGGGCTCCAGGAATGATTCGATGTATGGTCTATGTCTACTATGAGCTGCCGTATTAATAGACATCTGTACCAATCATTCCTTCTTACCATGAATATTATTCAAGACCTAGATTTTCTAGTTAAACTATTGACTTGAACCTTACATCTGGAGATATATTTGGGCGGAGACTCGATAATCACACTTATGATGATAGTGTGATCTGACCCTTGAGGCAAGAGTTTTGGTTGGAACCTCTTGGTAGTAGCATCGAGGCCTTATGACGTTAGTTTGGGTATGGACTGGACATCCACAATTCACACTTAGATTGATTGTATTAAGAAATTTTTTTGCGGTTTATCTATAATGTTGGAATGGGGTTTTCCTTGGTTAGTGAAAAAGGAAACCTAGACAGCACATGATAAACTCATGAAAAGGAGGGTACAACCGATCACTCTTGAGTTGGCCAGCCTTACCCTTGTAGAAGAAAGAGTTTTGAGTTTTGAGTTCCTAACAGGAGTGGCAGAGTGTGGGGACATATTTTCAAAAGATGTTTCTAGGATTACCACCGTGAAAGGAGAGGGACTTTTTCTTTGGCTGGGTACTACCAGAGACTTGTACTTGAATTCTACAGGGTAGCAACACCCTTGTCAGCTTTGAAAAAGTAGGGGGAGCCTTTCCTGTGGATGGAGAAGTGTCAGCAGATCTTTTAGGAGCTGAGATAGAGACTGAAGAGCATAACTACACTACCCATGTCCTGGAGTTAGCAGTAGTGGTATTTGTGCTGAAGATGTGGCGGCACTACTTGATGGGTGAATGATTTACTGTTTACTCTGATCACAAGAGTCTCAGGTATAACTTCCCATAGAAGGACCTAAACTTGAGAAAATGAAGATGGATAGATTTCCTCCAGGACTATGACTTTGAGATAGCCTATACTCTTGGGAAGGGGAATGTGGTAGTAGACACACTCAGCAGGAGGTTTGGTCTACAACTGTTGAGTGAGGCGTCAGAGTAGCTAGTCACGCAGCAGATACCCTTCATGGATAAAGAGAGAGAATATTACCTCTAGTATATGACTGTCATTCCCCCAATTCTTTAGTGAGTTTGGGAGGCATAGCTTGGGGATTTTGACAATGAGGCTCGATGTGCTCAGATATCCTCAGGACGGTCTCTTGAAGGATTTCCTGAAGGTGAGGAGCAAGTCATTCTATTTAGAGGACGTACCATGGTACTAGTGACGCTTTGAGAGGATGTGTTGAGGGAATTCCATACATCCCCATTAAAGGTACATCCTGGAGTGGAGAAGATGTACCAGAACCTCCGGTGTCAATACTAGTGGACAGGGATGAAAGAAACAATGGCAGAGTTTGTTTCTTGATGCCTCACTTTTTAAAAAGTGAAAATTGCACAGAGCCGATAGAATTCTTATGCCAACATGAGATGGAGACCCATGGGGTCCGAGGAGGGAGACCATGTCTTCCTATAGGTCTCACCCTGATGAGGATTTCATAGGTTTGGTTAGGATGGAAAGCTATCTCCTAGGATCATCTAACCTTTCTAGATTCTCAGTAGAGTGGGCGAGGTGGCGTACTATCTATCTCTTCCCCTACAAATGCAAAAAGTGCATAATGTTTTCCATGTGTCACAATTGAGGAGATGCATGCATGATCCATTGCACGTTATTGACTAGGGTGAGTTGGAATTTGATGATGGGGAGACTTTTATGGAGTTCCCAGGGGAGATAGAGGATTGATAGGAGAGATTCCTTCGTGGACAATCGATCCATTTAGTGTGAGTTCGGTGGCAGCACGAGGATCTCCAGGAGAGAACATGGGAGAGAGAGGCTAAGATTTGTGCTCAGTACCCCCATTTTTTCCCTTAATCTATGTTGTGGCTTTTAGGGATGAAAATCCATAAGGTAGAGAGAATTTAAAGACACGAATTTTCCATGTATTTTTTCTAATTATATGGAATTATTTCAAGACCATGAAATCTGATAGCACAAGATTCCGAGGCATGGAGTGCCCATAATGACCCGTCAAATTTTTGTTAAGCTTTATTTAGCATGCGTAAGAAATTTTCCTAAAAAAGTGGAATAAATCTTAAATAATTACCCAGATCAAAAATCTGAGGGCACCATTACGTTCAGAATGGTGTTTTTACCCTAGGTGTGACTTAAGTTTAGTCGACGTAGGCCTCCTGTGAGAAAACCCGAAAATGGCATAACCATAAAAAAATAATTAAATAAAATTATTTTATTTTTAAAATGTTTATAACTAACAAAAGGTAAATTATATTGAAAATCCGAGACCACCGCTAAACTCACGAGGGTATGATTTCCTTAGGCTAATACTAACATTGTCCGACGCTAGCCACCAGTGAAAGTTAGTTTTTGGCTGTAAATAAAATAATTAAGTGACAATTATTTTATTGTAAAATCTATAACTTCTAAATGGTAACTCAGATTGAAAATACGAGAGTACCGTGGATCTAGTGAGGGTGTTTTCTCCTTATGAAGAGCCTAACCTTGACCGATGTGAGTCAAGGGTGACTATTAATAAATTTATTAACCTTTTTTCGAGTATGTTCAGTAAATGCACGAGTGGTGTTTTCTAACTTTTGAACCGGTGATCAGATTAAAAATACAAGGGCACATTTGAATCCAAAAATCGGGATTTGCTTAAGGGAGACTTCACTTCGACCATAGTAGTTCTGGAGAAAAAGTTATATTTTGGTACTTTTAAAAAGAAATAAATAAAATAACTTTGTTATTTTATTTTCATTCTTTTCCTCCAATAGAAAAGCGGAAATGTGGGAATAGTGACGTGTTAAGACAATAAATGGCTTGAACATCCAATCCTAAGTAACAACAACATTGGGGAATTAGGAAGGTTTCTAATTAATGAGCCCCCATTAATTCCCAACTTTGTTATCTACTATCCCCCTCTTCTATTTATTGAAGCTTGTGTAGGGGTATCAGACAGTTTCACCAAGCAGTGAAGTGCTGAAAAAGTGCCAAGACGCCAAACCCTAGGAGGAAGGAGCCTATTACGGCGAGTAGTGATGAGAGAAACCAAAACCCCAAACCAAATATTGACGATCAAGCGACGTCATTGGAGGCTAGTTGCATGGGATGATGAACACTGACCCAATTCCTCAATCGTGGGCATTTCTCCATCGTTCTTGAGGTAGGAGTTTGATTCTTGTTTAATTAAAGTTATTTTCTTGAATCCTTTAATCATCCCTCATGATTATAAGATAACGCGGAGAGTGCGGGCCTAACAAACCTGGATCATACCCTTCGCTACCTTGCTACCCTTGCACCCTCCATGGAAGAATATTGGCACAACATCACCAAATGGCCACGATGGAGGCAGTGCACCATCATGCGTCGCAAGAGGAGGCCGTGGAGGTCAGCAGAGCGGCCGACACCGACCGACTGCGAAGAAGGTGGGGCGCACCGTCACGCACTGCCGGTGAGAAAGGGGATGCGTCTTGTCAGCCGCAACAGTCGGAGGAGGTAGGCAACACATCGACCAGCTGCAAAAGAAGACGACAGCAGAACCGATGCACTGATGGTGGGAAGGGGGCTGCAACAGAAGCCGCAGCAGAGGAGGAACCCACCATGTGGGTTTTGCGGTGACCGGGATGCACCAACGTGGCACCACCATTTCATAAGATGAATGGGCTCCGAGCAGTTCGGGAGACCGTGGGGTCTCACCCCCATTGCTAGCTCGGGCAGTCAGTGGGCCGCTTGCCCCTGCGGGCCATGCCTCATACGACCAGGTTGCCTGCCTAGTGGGCCACGCTTCCCCTTGTAGGCTGGGTTAGATCTCAGCCCAGTGGGCCGAGCCCACCACGACCTAGTCTAGTCGGGTCGGTCTAACTGGGTCAGACCAGACCCGGGCCCAACCGGACCCAGAAACACTTAAAGGGATATAACTTGAGAACCAGACATTCGTTCGACGAACTATATATGGTATTGGTATACTTGGACCGAGACAATCCTTTTAGTATACTCCACTTGAGTTTTTGAGATAGTTGAAGTATGGTCGTGTTGGATCGAAGCCGAATCCAACCGGGCCCTCAGAACTAAAATGCTTATAACTCACTGACTGGGCATCCGATTAACGCACCGTCTATCGCGTTGGAACCCTTACGACATGGAGGTCCTTTAGGTTACTCCTTTATGGATCTTATTGGTAATCGAGGTATGAACGATATCTCAAGGGGCATATTCTACGGAACTCAAGAGCACCGAGTGTGAGGAATCCAGTGGCTGGATGTAATGTGAAGAAAGAACATTGATCCAGAGTGGGTCAACATCTATCAGATCCTATGTGGGTCAGCACTCAGCAATCCTGTGTGGGTCAATGCATACCGATCTTGTGTGGGTCAGATCCTGTGTGGGTCAAAACTCAACGATCCTGTGTGGGTTAGCGCATACCTATCCTGTGTGGGTCAGCTGGGGTTAGTTACCTATCAATCCTATGTGGGTCAGAAGTAGTGATACTTAATAGAGTAAGATGATATATCCTTATTAATAGTCATCTATACTTCTATACTTAAGTTATACCTAATTGTGAGCTAAGAATTTTACCTTTTTGCTATTTCTATCTTCATGGTGTTACCTATGTGGTACTTCTACCTTCGTGGCATTACCTGTGTGGTACTTCTATCTTCATGGTGCTACCTCTGTGGTACTTCTATATTCATGGTGTTACTTGTGTGGTACATCTAACTTCATGGTGTTACCTGTGTGGTACTTCTATCTTCATGGTGTTACCTATGTGTTACTTCTATCTTTGTGGTGTTACCTGTGTGGTACTTCTATCTTCATGATGTTACCTGTGTGGTACTTCTATCTTCGTGGTGTTACCTGTGTGGTACTTCTATCTTTATGGTGTTACCTGTGTGGTACTTCTATCTTCATGATATTACCTATGTGGTACTTCTATCTTTATGGTGTTACTTGTGTGGTACTTCTACCTCCGTGGTGTTACCTTTATGGTATTATTTCCTCATGTATGAGATGAGTATATCTTGAAAACTTAGGTATATGTATGGGAATATACCTAAGTAGATTTGATGTCTAATGCTTCATGCTTTGAGTTTGTGGTCTTGCTTTGTGGTTTTTCCTTTGTGAAACTCTAGGAGACCTATGGGGGTCTCGGGGTCCCTACTGAGTATTGTTATACTCACCCCTGCATGGGATACTCCTGCACCTTGTTGTGTCTTGTTTAGATTACAGAAAATATTGGTCCAGGCTGAGAGAGCTAGGACTGGATGGTGCCTGGAGGTGGACCTTTTGTCATGACATGACATAGAGACTTCTGTTCGTGAGCTGTACCTACCCTTTAGGTAGGATCCTGGGTGGATGATCCAGGAGCTATTTTATACTTTTTAGTCATATTTTTACTTTCCAATTGTACTTGTACCTTTTCAGTTGGGCTTGTATTTCATCCCCTTTACTTTCAGCACACTTTTACTACAACAATTTACTTTGTGGGTGCTTTTTGTTGTGTTCTTGGAATGTGTGTCTGTATCGGTTAAAATGGAAATTCCTCCTCGTATTAGGGATACACCTTTCCAGTGCTAGTCACTATCCCCTGGCCTATGGAAGGAGGGCTTGGGGTAGTCACGACACGGGACCAAGGGACGAGTCGTGACAAGGTATATGAAAAATATATTTTTTAAAACAAAAAAAATGTTTATATAATTCTCTTTATTCTTCAAAAATTAAAATATGGAACATTTTTATAAATAATACATAAATATTTTTAAATTGAACAGTGTATTTTTTCAGGTTTATTTCCATATATTTTATTTTTAGATAAATTGAAACATAAAAATTTTAAAATATAGACAATGTTAATTTTTCAAAAAATCTTATAAACATGCTATGAGGATATTTGTCAACCATATTTAAAACTCAAATGATAGTTTATAAGTAGAAAACACATCAATAATTTTATGTGAAACCATTATAAGTGGGTCACTTTTAATTAATTTTTCAAAGTAAATTATAAAAAATAATTAAGTTGTTGGATGTCATGAGAGCTCCCATTAATGAGTTAAAGGAACCTTTCTATATAAATCAACCAAATAAACCCTTTATTTATCTTATTGAGTCCCAAATAAAATTTAACACTATGAAATATATATTTATCTTATTAATAAATGAGGAAATATATTTTTCTTCCAATTAACATTATAGGTATTCAATTTCAATGTATGAGACAAAAAATTTAATAATGGTAGCTTATGACAACAAATTTAAGACTTATATTATAAATCCAAGCTTCACAAATTCATTAAGTCTAAATATTTGTGTGTTAATAATTACTATATGTTTTAAATGTTAGCATTAGTATTAATAATTTTTATATATTTATTTTAATAGAACTGGTAGATTTTTTCTTTTTGACTATTGAACTATAAATTTTTATTATTAGTGCATCTTTTGGAACATTAATGATTCAAGAATCAATTATATAATCTACACGAGTTTTTTATCTATATCACATGAGTAACATTTTTATTATTTTTAAGGAATTTATATATTCTTATGTTATTAATTTATGAGTTATAATAGTGATTCAAAATCACAAACAACTCAATTCATGTCCCATCCTGAATGTTGTTAGAGTTGGTGCTTTAGAAGTAACCTACTTTGTACTTTAATTTACTAAAATATTAATAAATTCTGTATCCCTTGAATATTTTTATTTATAAAATCAATGTGATAATTTACTTTGAGTATTTTTCACATCGAAAGGTTATAATAATTCCCCAATATAATGAGAACCTATAAATGCTATGATAATATTCTTAAACACATGTCAGATGGCCTAGAAAACATTTTCCTAAAAGTATATAGATGATGTCTTGACTATTAGGTGTTGGAGGCTCACAACACTACAAGAAAGTTTGGCTATACCTAGACCTCTACACTCATAGTTTTCTCTAACCATGGGTATAGAGGTCACTATACCAATAGTTTAGACAAATTGTTGGTATAATGTCAAAATCAATATCCTGTACTAATGGTTTTAAAATTCATTTAGCATAAAGTTTTCTATACCAATGGTTTTTTAAAATCATTGGTATAGAGTCACTACAAATGTAGTGAATGAACTCCCCTCTTCCATGAACCCTAATTCCCACTTACCAGTGTGACCTACCCTCATTCTCCCTAGGATAATATCCCCCATTCATTATCTTGTTAATTCAATTCTTCTTCAACATCAAACCATTGAGTTTTGGGTCCATTGTCTATTTTGATGAGCATCAATTTAATTTTTATCTAGGTATCAAAGAAAAATAGTGATCTTATTAGGTCATGATTATTAATTTAACTAAGGTTTGTTTAGATTATATTTGTTTAGTATTTCATAATAGATGTGATCATAGTTGATGTATTTTCCAAAATATTTAGTTACTTCTTGGCTTTACCTAAATCCAATGTAAAATTATTTTTTTGTGTAATTTATATTTGGGAATTATGTAATTATTCATTGTAATATTTTTTTTTGTTTTGTTAATTTATTTGGGGTTATGAAATTACTCATTTAATATTTTTGTTTTAATTAATGAATGATAAAAATATTGGTATAATTAATTTCAATCTTATGTGGTGTGAAATGTTTGAATAAGTATGTTGGTAATTGTAAATATATTATGTGAAATCAAGTTAAATATAAAAAATGATATTTATAGATTGTTTCAATATAGATTTACTATAATTTTATTTTCTTAAGAATTATTATAGTGAGTTTAATAGTTTGAATAATATTTTTTAGTAGGTATTATTAAATGGAAAATTTAGTTTTAGGAAGAGTTATAATGTAGTATAATGTCTCATGTTAAAACTTTTACTTGCATGGATACATTTTCAATTGTTTTTTAAGCATGATGATGTGTGGGTAAGTTATTGTTTTCTTAAAAAATATGGTCTAAGTGAATATTGGGTTTATAAATGTAAATTTTTGGATGTAATTTTAACACGATGATTTGAAAAGGATGAATAAAATGAATCATGTTGTTTTTTATGCCTATTGGGTGTTTTATGAGTTGATTATAGAAAATGGAATTATTATAAAATCATTTTTTCAAAAGGATGTTATAATTTTATTATTTATATTGGGTGTTAATTATGTTGAGAAGGGATGTTATTGTTTTAAAATCATGTTTAAATGAGTTATGTTGTAAAATTATTTTTTATGTAATATATATCAAGGTATAATATAATTAAGGTATGGGTTAGTTCTTTTACCACACTTGAATTATATAATCTATTATTTGTTGAAAATATATCATCTTAAAGTTTTTATTATTTTTTAATAATTCAATCACATTTCTCCATTCTAACACATACTTGGGTACTTTGGTATGTCTTAAAAGGCAACCCTATTTTAAATAAATTCAATAGTTATTTTTTTAAAAGGGTTCAATGTGTATAAAATATTTTCCTTGGAAAATGTCTATTTTCCTTAATAGGTGTTTTCCTAAATTATGTTTTAAAACATTGAAAAATTTTTTGGATGAGGAAAATATATTTTTTCTATTAAAATGTCACAATTTTTTCTTAATCCAAGTCTCATGATTTTACTAGCATAATACTGGTATTAGTTTTTTCCTATTCCATGTCTTATACTGTAGCATGCCGACCTAGATGCTATTTAAATATTTCTCTAGGACAGAGTACCATTGGTAATTAGGCGCACCTCCCCATATGTCAAAGGCTGCTGAATAGCATTGAGGGTGTAAAGCAGTGATAGTGGGAAGACTATACACTTATATGGTGATAATAATAATGGTATATGTATATAAAACAACGGAAGTAAGTCCATACATAAAGGAATAAATAATAAGAAATAGTGAAAGAATAAACAGAAAATAACAACAATGCATAATAAATCCAATCATACCATTTGTATAACCAAGAATACAAGTAAAGTCATACAAAATAGTAAGCATAGAGGGTCACCCTTGGATGAACTCAGTATATACATATAATAAGCAAGATAAAGAAACAAACACAAAAAGGAAACTCTAGATAATGCAAGAACCTCAAAGGTCCCTTGCCATCCATTACATGATCTGAATTACAACATAATGACTAAGGTATAACTCTCGAGCTCAGTCCCTTACCTGATCAAAAAATCATAAAGACTGCACGTATCTAAAAGGGCCGGTTTAGGGTATAATAATAAATATCTTTAGGCCACCACCAACATGTTCCTATATTAAATCCATGAAAATTCATGCGTTATAAACATAAATAAACACCACATGCATATCATATAAATAACCCACTTCCCTTATGCTCAATAGGCACATGGAAGCAATAAACTCTTTTGACCATCATCGGTATCACATCCTAGTTATATATATATATATATCATACAATGAAATGTTTTTATATATATGAATATAGTGGTGATGATCCTTATAATAAATACCATAAAATCCCTTGATGAGTAGAAATCTAGAGAGCCCTTAGACACCTCCTATAAAAGTATCATCAAAACCTTGTTCCAACCGACACCTCCTATGTCATAATCAAATAACTAGAATCCTGAAGGCATGCCCAGACAAGTACCAAGTCCCTTCAAACACAAATTAGAAATCCTCATTATCTCAAATCCCATTATCCAAGGCACAATTATGACTATCCTCCAAATAATAAACACTATCGGCATAATAGTTTATGTCCTAAGGAACAATGACATCTATGCTCTAAAATAATATTAGCCCAATGGCCTCAATAATAGGGTGAGCCTCACCCCACAAGGTCTCATAACCATCAAATGATGGCTCCTCACTATCCTTGTGGATTTTTATGGTAGGCACCTCTATCCTCCTTGATGTTCGACACCATCCTAAGTTGCAACTAACGAAGGCCTCTACACACACAAGTGGTTAAAAACACCTCATCATCTGAGTCCTATCTATGTGCACAAGACTCTAATGGTACATTGGACAATACAGTGAGAAGAAATCACTGACAATTTATCTAATCCACATCATTCCAACATCTCATGCTCCTACGACCATGTCGCTCATACTGATGGCCAATACCATCCCATATCACAACGACCATGTCCATAACCTTATGATCTCATCGCCTCAATCCAAGGACCGTGTCATCCAACATAGTGATCAAAAACACTTCAAGTATCCAGGCCAAGACCATCCTAAAGACAGAGCTGCCTCAACCCAGGTGGTCATCACTACCTCAATCCTTGAGCTATTCCTATAACATTCCCATAGATTCAATAAAATCAATATAAACAAATTATTTTAATTTAATTCATGCTCCTAACCTAAATTTCCCAAGATGGTCCAATCCACTTACCCGACTTGACCATGTGTAAAAGGTCTAGGGCATACCCAACGACATATGATGACATCAATTCATTAATTTAAAAATAAAAATTTAATTATTTAGGGTCCTTCTTAGTCAACCCACATAGCACATATAGAGAACACCCCTAAAACAAGAGAAACATCAATGAGAAATATGGGTACCACCTAACTCGCATGAGTAGATGTTCTCTTATACAAATTAGCCTCTAAATTGAGCTGATTTGGAAGAAATTGGTGTTTTAGACGAACCCCATGAAAATAGAAAAAAATGGGTCACATCGATTTAGTGCACTATATGGTGAGATAAAATAGAAAAATAAGCCAGTGGATTGAAATCCTTACTGATTCAGTTCTAATGAGACCTAAAATGATCAAAAAAGAGCTCAGATGGAGGATTTGACTCAAAGCCTAGGGGAGGAAGAAAAAGGGAGGAGCACCCTACTGCGTGCGGTGAAGAGGAGGAGAAAAGGGAGGAAAATAATAAATAGGGGAGAAAAAAGTTAAATTTTCCAATTTAAATGACCCACATATTTTGGTTAACTATGTTCCAACCATGTGGATCCCACTGTATAGACACCATACCTCACACAGACTAGGCACACGGTTTTTCATACTATACACAAACCATGTGTGATACCTCTATTAAAAGTTTCATAGGTGATTCATGTCCATGAATCCCCTTTTATATAGTTTTTCAAACCATTCCCAATGAAGAATGAGGGTCACATGGTTTCTCTTGGGAGGCTGCATGGTTTTTCCAAACCATGCACCTCTAACATCATACTTTGAAAAGTTGGATTTTTATCCTCCAACACACCAAAAACCCACCCAAAACCCTAAGGCACTTTCCAGTCCTTAAAAAATGTCTTAAAATAAAGCCTTAGGTCAAAGGAACTCTAAGAATTATGTTTTGAAGATAAATAAAATAGTTGGTTCAACTACCAAACTAAAAAATTCAAATAGGTTGGGGAAATTCCAACCCACTAAAAAACCCAGGATATTACAGTCTCCACACCTTATAATAGCTCACCCCATACTATCAGGTCTTATCTATAGATGGTATAGAATATACCCATGTCTTTTAAATTATCCTTGTCTACCCTAGTCATCAAGTCATAGGTCAAATTCCCTCATGGTGCTCCCCACCTTAGGAGTTACCTACCTGGTCGCTTCCCAACCCAAAACAAAAATAAATTGATGTCCCCCCAACCATCCCCAAACTCAATGTCCTACTATGACATATCTTAAGTCCTACACCTCATTAGGTTCTCAAATCATACTCATGCCACATATGACACCAATCATGTCCCGTATCTCATCATATACATGCCTCATGCCCATGTCTCACATGACACCTATGAAGTCTCACATCTCAATAGTTTCTCAAAATCCTGTATCTCCCTAGATTCTAATGATATCCCATATCATATATAAATATGAATTTCAACAAAGAGTGTCTCGATACCTATGTATCTCATCTTAGCCACACATCCATCAATGACCATAATAAATTCTAGTGTCACACACCTCATATATATATATATATATATATATATATATATATATATCATACATCTGAGATAATGATAACCTATTAACCAATATCTTGTTAATCCAAAAACAACCCATGCACCTAGTGTACCCAAACTAGACATGACTACAATAAGGCCATGCCGAAATAAAAAATGAAACCTGGTCACACCCATGGAATACCTCTAACCATAGTCATCTCCTCGGTCTGATATTCCCCTTATAACTCTACTGCATGCACCTTGCCTAAATCCCAACTAATTGAGGCATATCCTCCCCGTGTAGATTCTCTAACAACCATCCACTGACCCAACTGATGGGTCTCACTATCTCTTCAATGACCTCTGCGTGCAGCTAAATCCCGACTACTATCTCCTGGAACTACTCTCGGTCCTGCCTCAGATGCCTGAGTCTTCCCTGATCCCTAGATCCTGACTATCCAAGAAGGCTTCCTATAAAAACTCTCCAGATTCCCAAGATAGCCTCATGGTTAGCACTACTTCATTAACTTATCACACTATGTATTCAAATGTACCAGTTTTCTACACTGTAAGAACACCATTTAAGGCTCACTCCTTAGTGGTCTGCTCAATTATTTGTCCAGACTACTCTGTTGATATTCCTCTCGACCCTGCTTCCTACTACTTGAATCATCACCACTAACATCACCTGAAACCATCACCGGGCTTGAGTATGAATGGTCCTTCAAATTTATTTATGCTATCAGAACTTGATTGACTACCTCTAAGAATGAGGATAACCTAAAGATGTATACATGCACCCAAATGGTGTGTCATAAACCATCCTCGAAACTCATCACTCTTGAGGTTTCATCTCCCACCATATCGAGTATGAAATATGACAAGTCTGTGAAAGTATCTATAGTCTATGATGGACATGTCTACTTGTTATAGGCTCAAGAACTCCTAAGATCTCTCTTACCCCAATGTCTCCAAGAAGTAATGCTCAAAGAAACTTTCCTTGATGTCCTTGTAAGAGAGTCCCTCATGTTTTCCTACTTGAAACTATACATCCCACCAATGCTTTTCCATTACTTGGATCATATACATTTCCAGCTTCATCCTCGGGCCTAGGGCTATCTCAAGATGTTAAAAGATGGTATGGACCGATTAGATCCAGTTCTTAGACACATGTGGTCCACCCTCACACAAGAACAACAGTGGGTGCTGTGACTGGAACTCCTATTTTAGATACACCATAGAAGGGATCGCTCCCTAAGCTTCCCTATCAATCCCCCAGATGACACATACCAGAATCGCCCTAAGATGCTCATCAAGCCATGGACCAAAAGCTTCCATATCATATGAATGAAATTACAGTAACAGATCTTGTACCTATGCTTGTACATCATCTCATGATTGGCCCAACCCTCTAGGGTCTCATCCCAACCCTCAGGGCCCTCAACTTGTGCATTCTCAAGTAGCACCATATCACTGCCCTCTAGATGCTCCACCAAAATCCCTCTAGGTGGAATCCTAGTGAATACCAATCATGATGGTATGATAGCCATAAATATATAAATATAATACAAAGAGGGAAAGTTGTAACAACCAGTACAACCTCACCACCCTTACCCTCCCCCATTGCAACCATGTCACATGACATCTAGCTTCATGGCCCCTTACCGACCCATATCAGAGATAGGTATCACATGTAACATGGCCTCATACCCCCCATGACACTACAAAAAAATTATGGTTTGTAGTGGTTTATTTTTAGTGTTTATTAGAACCTCCATGAAATAAATATGGTTTACAAAAATTATATAACATCAGTTTCATCAAAATGCTGCTATTTTTTTACATTTTCAATTAGTGGTAGTTTTAATTAAACTGTTGCTAAACCTTTCAAAATAACCTCAATCCATCCTCCCCCCTCCCTCACTCCCTATGTGACCCTGACCCCTTCCCCCAAACCCCCCTATGACCCCGAGCCCCATGACTATCCCTCACTATAACCTCCTCTCTGGCTGGATCACTGGTGACGCGAACCCGCCACCCCCACCTCCACTTTCCCTTTATGCAATCCCATGCCCCCGATCCCTATGACCCCCCTCAGACCACCTCTCTAGATGGCTCACCAGCAATGAGAATACCCTACAAACTCCTCTTTGTCATGCTCTCCAATGATGAAAACCCCCTTCGACCTCCTCTATTGTCAGCTCTCTGGTGAAGTGAACCCCCACCTCCCCACCTCCCCTTTTCCTCTATGAAATCCCATGACCCGTGACCTCCCTGACCCCCCGAATCCACCCATGACATCATCTTTTTCAAAATATATGGTGACAAAAACCCCCCATCTGACCTTCCTCATCCCAGATCGGTTCCCCTCTTTAGTGGTAATGCAGACCCCCCCTCTGAGCTCCCTCTATAAGGCTCAGATCCCCTCCTCGACAGCAACACCGACCCCCCTTAAAGGTGGCATCATTCTCACCTTAAATATTTTATTGAGAAGAATTAGATGAAAATCATGAGTGATAAAAATAGTATAGTATATATTTTTTATTAATTGGATAGTAATTATATATGTAATTTTGGTTTATAATGTGTTATTTTTATTTTTCATGATAATTAATTATTGGTTATGGTAGTTGGAACAACCAACATAGTTTCATTGATTTTATTTTAACTAACATTATTTTTAATAGAAATAATTATAGTGTGTAATTATTGTTGTTGAGTAAAATGACTAATTTTAAATCATTTGATTTGAAAATCACAATAGAAATTATTCAAATTTATGTTAACATCATGTTTTTTATGTTTATCTCAAATTAAAGGAACATCTAATTTGATGTTATGTGAATAAAATAGATTTATATAATTTATAGAACAATACGAAGTCTCACTAAACCAGTTCAATAGAATATAGACATATATAGTTGAATATTTTGGGTATGCATGACATATCATGATATTCAAATAAAGTATACTTTTCATTCATATTTTTAAATGGGTGATCTTGGTCTTAGTTAGATCATGGGAAATGGTTCATACATTGATAATTTTAGCTAATTTTTCAATGGAATGAACCCTTTTTAGTTACAACACTATGGTAGAATACACCATTATCTTTTATTCGATTTATCCCATTCATATATATTTGTGAGAAATAATAATTTATTTGATTCAGGTTTTTATATTAGATGTTTAGTAATAAAAAGTTTATTATTTGACTCATCCCATTTTTTGTAAAAAGATTTTGGTTTTGAAATTTTTATATATGTAATATACCTCAACCATTTGAAATTAGGTAATGTCGAGAACAAAAAAATTTAGGATCTTAGTCGATCAGCATCTCAGAGCACGCCACCACTACCATTATATTCTATGGATCCTTGTGATTCTATTGTACCTGAGACTACTAGCAAGCCATCTATTTCCCTAGATATCATTAGCAGCCCACTTCCTGATTCACCTCTGATGATGGAGGAGTTGGTCACCCCTCCATCTAGGGGATATTGAAAAGTTACCATTACTGGTATGTATTTATTTTTTCAAAAAAAAAATATTTATTAAATTTTTAATACATTTGTCAAAAAGATAAATAAAACCATAAAAAGGATAAAAATATGAACAAAATAGATGTATGTGACCTAAAATACTTTAATATTATTGTTATATTTGATGAGTTTAGGGTGCCTATTGGTGATGCTACCAGAATATATGGGAAGATTCTTGGGAACTTGACTGCGAGACAATCATATTTCCCATTAATTATAAATATTGAAGGAATATTCATATAGAATGGAAAAATGAGGGTTTTGATACTCAACTAAAAGTAATATTAATTTAATATTCCTTGATAACTAATTTAAAATGCATGGTATTTTCTTTGGAATATACTTATAATGTGTCATGTTTTTTATTTCTAGATGTTTTTTCATTTTGATGTCCCTAACTCCATTTCATGCCCATTGAATTTGAAAAATTTGGGCCTGAAATCGAGAGATTTTAAATGAAGGTTATGGCATGATGTTAATGACACTTCTCTAAGCTCATGAAAGATGTATGAGAAAGTTCCTAAAGGAATTTCTCATGAGAAATGGAAGAAATTTGTTGATATCAATAGAGACACATCTCATAAGGTAATTTCATATTTTATAGTATCTTAATAACAAAAAACACAATAAAATTATAATTTTTATTAATGTTTCTATTTTTTTAGGAATTATGTAAAAGAAATACTATGAATTGTCAGAAACAAGTCATTCCTCACATCACTGGGTCTCAAAGTTTTTTGAGAAAAAGAAAAATTTTGGTTTGTATTTTATTCATTATTATTTATATCATCTTATTATAATTCAAGGTTTTTTATAACCTGTTTATATTTTTTATAAAGGCTAATAAATTAGGCCACTCTGTTGGTTGAACAAAGATGTGGTTTAAAGTTTATAGGAAACCCGATGATAGTTTTGTAAATGACCCTACCAAAGACATTGGAGTAATTGATTATCATTACTTATGGAGTTAAGATATTTAAAAAAATAATTGTTAATATTTTTGTATTAAAAGGTTAAAATTCAAGAAGTCTGGGATGCATACCCTTCTCAATCATCATTGGTTTCCCAAAACGATGCAGTTGGAATTGTTTTAGGGAAGAAGCATCCTGGACGTGTATAAGGGAAGGGTTTTGGGCCTATTACTTCAGATGTCTTTGGTAGGGTGGCATCATCCATTACTACTACAACCAGGGGGGTTCAAGTAGTGTTGTTAATCAAGAATCACAAAGATAAACTGCAAGATTGAAAGAAAAAGTGAAAGAAAAATACTATTATAGGCTAACACATGATCAAAAAAGTTTGTAAATTGAAAATTAATTAGTTTTGATATTTTAGAAAATGATCGAAATGATCCTTGAAGATATTTACAGCCTTATAGCTCATCCCAACAAGGTAAATTATAAATTTAATAGATCATTCACAAATTTTCAAAGAACACATACAACATCCATAAAAAAATAAAATTACACTTATATAGAAAACATTTATTTCAAGTTATATCCACTACATCTTGTTCCATATTGACAAGTGGTTGATTATTAAATGTCAAAAATGAATTATAGATCATTATTCATAAGTTTGAATAAAATCTGAGCTTGTTTTCTTGGTTTTGACTCAGTTAACACTTCTAAAAGTTACAATATCCTTTAAAAAATAGGTGTCATGGGGTCAAAACCAAGAAAATGATAGTGTATTTCCTTAAAATTAGGGGATAATTACTGTAGGTTTAATTTTAAAATGTAGGACTTGACGGTACATCATTTTGAATGATAGTTTTTCCATTATGTCCGTAAACGTATTTTTAGTATTTTAAAACATAAAAAATGTTTTAGGGGGTAAAAACAAGAAGAAAATATAAAATTGATTTGGATTTAGAGGAAAGACACTATAGATTTAATTTTGAAAAGTAGGAACTGACATCATATCATTCTGAATGACAGTTTCCCATTATGGCCGTAAATACATTTTTAGTGTTTTAAAACACTAAAACACGCATGGAATGGTCAAAACTAGACAAATGATGTAGGATTCCTCTAGAATTAGAAGAAAACCACTATATATTTAATTGTAAAATTTAGGAACTGACGACATGTCATTTCGAATTATGGTTTTCCTGTTATGGCCGTAGATGTATTTTTAGTGTTTTAAAACACTAAAACATGAATAGAATGGTCAAAACATAGAAAATGACATTGTATTTCCCTAAAATCATGGAAAAAATACCATATATTTAATTATGAAATGTAGGAACTGATTACACTTCATTCCAAATGATGGTTTTCCCGTTATAGATATAAACATGTTTTTAGTGTTTTAAAACTGTAAAATGTGCATGGAATTATAAAAAATAAGAAAAAACTTTGGATTTACCTAAAATCAAGGGAAAACCATTATATATTAAATTTTGAAATGTAGGAACTAAAAACATGTCATTCCAAATGAAGGTTTTCCCATTATGGCCGTAAAAATGTTTTTAGTGTTTTAAAACACTAAAACATGCATGAAATGGTTAAAACTAGGAAAATGATGTCATATTTCCATGACATAAAAGAAAAATACCATAGATTTAATTGTGAAATATAGGAACTGAAGACATGACATTCGAAATGACAGTTTTCTCGTTATGGCCGTAAACATGTTTTTAGTGTTTTAAAACTCTAAAACGTGCGTGGAACTATCAATACTAGTTAAATATTGTCGAATTTACCTAAAATCAGGGGAAACCATAATAGAGTTAATTTTCAATTGTAGGAACCAACAACATTTCATTATGAATTATGGTTTTCCCGTTATGGTCGTAAACATGTTTTTAGTGTTTTAAAATACTAAAATGTGCATGGAATGGTCAAAAATAGGAAAACAATGTTATATTTCCCTTAAATAAATGGATAATGACCATATATTTAATTGTAAAATGCATTAACCAATAGAACTTCATTCCAAATGATGATTTTCCCGTTATGGTCATAAATGCGTTTTTAGTGTTTTAAAACACTAAAACATACGTGGAACGGTTAGGAAAATGATATTGAATTTCCCTAAAATCAAGGCAAAATAACTGTAGATTTAATTTTGAAATGTAAGAACTGACGACACATTATTTTGGATGATGGTTTTCGCATTATGGTTGTAAATGTATTTTTTGTGTTTTAAAATACTAAAACGTGTGTGGAACGGTTAAAAACAAGAAAAAATGTCATATTGACATGAAATTAGGGGAAAACCACTATATATTTAATTGTGAAATGTAGGAACTGAAAAAATTTCATTCCAAATGACAGTTTTCTCGTTGTGGCCATAAATTCATTTTTAGTGTTTAAAAACACCGAATTAAGTGTTGGGGGTCAAAACCATGTAAAAAATGACAGATTTCCCTAAAATCAAGGTAAAACTACAATATATTTAATTTTAAAATGTAGTAATTGATGACTCATCATTCCAAATGATGGTTTTCCTATTATGACCGTAAATGCATTTTTAGTGTTTTAAAACACTAAAACATGCATGGAATGATCAAAACAAGAAAAATGATGTATAATTTCCTTGAAATTAATGGAAAACCCCCATAGATTTAATTGAAAAATGTATCAACTGATGAAAAATCATTCGGAATGAAGTTTTTCCTGTTATGGATGTAAACACATTTTTAGTGTTTTAAAACACTAAAACATCTGTGGAACAGTCAAAACCAGGAAAAAATGTTGTATTTTCCTAAAATAAGCAGACAAACACCATAGATTTAATTATGAAATGTAAGAAATGAATGTACATCATTCTGAATGACGGTTTTCCCGTTATGACTGTAAATGCAATTTTAGTGTTTTAAAACATAAAACATGCATGGAATGGCCAAAACTAGAAAAATGACATTGGATTGCCCTAAAATCATTGGATGACCACTATAGATTTAATTTTTAAATGTTAGAACTCACTACATGTCATTATGAATGATGGTTTTCCTAATATAGACATAAATGCGTTTTTAGTGTTTTAAAACACTAAAACAAGTGTCTGGGGGTCAAAAATTAAAAAATGGCGTCAGATTGCTCTGAAATAATGGGAAAAGAACCATAGATTTAATTATGAAATGTAGGAACTTACAAAACATAATTTAGAATGACGGTTTTCCCAGTATGTTTATAATTATTTTTTTCATGTTTTAAAACACTAAAACGTGCAAGGAACTGTCAAAACTAGAAAAAATGTTGGATTTACCTGAAATTAGGGGGAAAATATCGTGGATATAATTGTGAAGTGTAGGAACTCATGTCACATCATTCTAAATGACAATTTTCCTACTATGTCTTCAAATGTATTTTTAGTGTTTTAAAACAGTAAAATGTATGTGGAACAGTCAAAACTAGGAAAACATTGTTGGATTGCTTTAAATTCAAGGGAAAACACCATAGATTTAATTATAAAATATAGGAGTTAACATCATGTCATTATGAAATACAGTTTTCCTATTATGGCCATAAACACATTTTTAGTGTTTTAAAACACCAAAATGTGCAAGGAATAATCCAAATGAGGAAAATGTTGTCAGATTTCTTTGAAATCAAAGTAAAATGTCCAAATATTTAATTTTCAAATGTAGGAACCGAAGACACGTCATTTTGAATGACAGTTTTCCCGTTAAGTAAGTAAATGTTTTTTTAGTGTTTTAAAACACTAAAACTTGGGTGGAATGGTCAAAAATAGAAAAACAACATCGGATTGCTATGAAATAACTCAAAAAAGACCGTATATTTATTTATAAAATGTAAGAACTAAAAAAAATTCATTCTGAATTATGGTTCTCCTATTATGACCGTAAACACATTTTTAGTGTTTTAAAACACTAAAATAAGTGTCAGGGGGGGGTCAAAAATTGGAAAACAACATCATATTGTCTTGAAATCAGTGGAAAAGCACAATAAATTTAATTTTGAAATATAAAAACTAATGACACATCATTATGAATAACATCTTGCCCATTATAGATGTAAATGTGTTTTTAGTGTTTTAAAACATTAAAATGTGAGTGAAATGTTCAAAACTAGGAAAACAACATCAGATTGCCTTAGAACTAGGAAAAAAATGACAATATATTTAATTTTGAAAAGTAGGGACTAACAAAACAACATTTAGATTGGCGGTTTTCCCATTATGACTGTAAACAAATTTTTAGTGTTTTAAAACTCTAAAACATGCTTGGAATGGTCAAAACAACAAAAAATGACCTCAAATTGATGTGGATTCATTAGAAAAACACCGCTTAGTTATTTTTGAAATATCAGACATGATGTGATATCAAAATCATTAAAATTTGTTTATTAAATAAATTTCAAACACACCACACGTCACTTTAAAAATAAATTTGAATATTTACTTATCCCTTTTTAGTTTCTAGTGTTGAATGTTATCTTAAATAGATATGGTTCTATTTTTAAAGTGCTTTGAATTATATATTATTTGTTTTTTGTTAAAATTTCTTCCGTTTGATTAACAAAATAAAAAATTTTATGTGCAACATTCTGAATATATTCTGTGTCTTTTTCTTTTCTCATTTATTTTTGTAAATGTTTTGGTTTCTATTTTAAGTGGAAGATGATGGTATTAGGCAGGAGGTTAACCATTCTGATCCATGAAATTTTTCAAAAGGCTATTGTAATGGTAATGATTCTTAGTTTCCATGGTATGTTAAAATTTTATCAATTATTCTACTGTAATTCTAATTTATTATGTTTAGTTTTATTTTTTGTTTCATTTTTTTGTTACAGGTGATGAGACGATGTTCTCGGTTTCTGTTTATGATATTTGGAGGGAGATATATGTAGTTTAGGTCATGAAATGGATGTATATTGGGCATGGGTTGTTGTTGGACATGTTTTATATGTATATATTTTGACCTAGGTATTGGTTGATGTATGAGGTGACTCATACTTAGGTTATTTTGACCGTGGTTGTATATATATGACTATGGATGTGTGAAGTATGAATGATGTGGTTATCATATATTTATGTTTTAGTTTATAGCTTTTTAGTATTTTTATTTTTATAGTTTTTATTAAATATTAAAAAAAAATTAGGGGCAGTTTGTAGTAATGACTGCTAAACATATAATATTGATTGTATTTTGCGGCAGTTACAATGAACTGCTGCTAAACATAACCATCACTACATTATTAGTGGTGGTTAAACTTACTTTATTTATATTTAGAGTGGAAATTAATGAACTATTACTAATTGAAAAAAAACTACCACTAAATGCTACAAAAATGACACTTAAAAAAACTATCGCTAAATAAAAAAACCTCCACTAAATGACTAGTGACCGTGCAATATGAGGTGGTTTTATAAACCACTGTGAAAGGACCATTTTTTTGTAGTGTGCCTACCCACATAATTTCTAGGCATCAAACATAGTCTAACCTCATATCCCCTCACCTTCCCATAATAGGGTCATGCATCACATATAATCCAAGGTAGCAGAGAGAATTCCACCAAAGAGAGGCTAAGCAGAAAGACACTATTTAGCTTCCCTTGTTGACATTTTAAACCAATCAAACCTATCTTAATCTATGATTACCCTCATAAGGGTCAGACATATATACATATGAAAACACATATAATCACATAGATATTTCATTGAAACCACATGTCTGGATTGGTTGAGTAGAATTCCACAAAATAGAGGCTAACTAGGAAAACACTATTTGGATTCCTTTTTTGACACTTTAAAAAAACCAACACCTCTTAGCACAATATAGGTTCCCAATTAAGATTACAAGAAATTAATGAGAGGAACACACACACACACACTAATCATCTTATGTTCCTATCAATAGAGAAAAAATTATCATCCTTTCTATACCCGGACAAAGGTCCATATCACCCCCCTTCCCATACCAGGATAGGGATAACATATCATAAAATATAATAATCACACCCAAGGGCATCACTCAAGGTGAAAATTATATCAACAGTAAAATCACATAGTAGAACATCAATTTCCCACCCCTGAAAACTTAGTCTATCCCCCATTCATGGGTCTGTAGACACACAAACATGAGTAATAATCCCAGTTATGATTACATCCTAGTATCCTATATACCATATACTAAATATTAAGACCCAAAAAGAGGTAAAAGAAACACCTTTGATCCCATTTATAGTGCCCCAACCAAGATTCCACTTTAAATAGTACTCTAGAACAAAGTACCACTAGGCCTTATGCGCACATCAATGTATGCCAAAGGTTTCCGACTAGTAGTGAGGGTGTAAAGAGGTGATAGTGGGGAGACTATACCCTCATATGGTGATAATAACAATGTTTTATGTATATACAACATCGAAAGGAATACCATGCACATCAGAAGAAATAACAAGCAATAGAGGAATAATAAACAGACAACAACATCAATGAATAATAAATCCAATCATACCATTTGTAGAAGCATTAATACAAGTGAAGTAATAAAAAATAGTTAGCATGGAGGGTCTCCCATGACCAACCTTAGTATATACATTTAATAAGCATACTAAAACAAACAAAACATAAAAATGAAACTCTAGATGGTTCAAGAACCTCCAAGGTACCTTGCCATCTATCCCACGCTAGGTTGTAAAACATAATCACTAGGGTCTAGCTCCCAATCTCAGTCCCTTGATCCCAAAATCATAAAGTCTACATGCGTACTAAAGGTCCCTTGTAGGGTGTTAGAATAAATCTAAGTAGGTCACCACCAATGTGTGTCTATCTTACACCCATGATAATAAAAGTTTTATAAATATAAATAAACAACACATGTGTATCATATAAATAACATGATTCCCCTGTGCTAAATTGTCACAAGAAAAACATCACCTACTTTGGTCATCACTGTCATCACATGTACCCCCAGTTATATATATGACATACAATTCCATGCATTCATATATATAAATCTAGTGGAGAGGATCCTTATCATAAATATGAAGGAATACCCTGACGAGTAGTAAGCTAGAGAGCCCTCAGATACCTCCTGTAAAAGTAACACTAGGACCTCATTCCAACTGAAAACTCCCATGTTATAATCAAATAACTGACATCTCAAAGGCATGACCAAACAAGTACCTTATCCCTAAAACCTTAGATCATAAATCCTCATCAGTTCAAAACCCAATGTCCTAGGCACAACAATGTCTATCCTCCAAATAAGAAACACCATCGGATTAACAATCAATCTCCTAAGGAATGATGATATTCATCCTCCAAATTAATCTCGACCCAATGACCTCAATAATAAAGAAAACCTCAACTCCTAACCGATACTATCATCACCATCAACCAATGGTTCATCACCATCCTCATGGTTATCTACAATAAGCACATACACCCTCTCTGATGTTCAACACCATCCTAATCCAAAACTAACAGAGACATCTACCCACATGAGTGGTCAACACCACCTCATCATATGAGTCATATCTATGTGAACACGAGTCCAATGGTGCGTTATCTAATACGGTGTGTGGAAATCAAAAAAAATTTACCTAAGCCCCATTATCCTGACACCTCATGCCCTTGTGACTATTTTTCTAAACCTAATGGTCAACACCATCCCATATCTCATAGACCATGGCCGCAGCTTGGGGACCTCTTCACCTAAATCTGACAACCATGTCACCCAACCTGGTGATCAACATAACCTCAAGTATCTGGGAAAAAACCAATATGATGAATGGGTCACCTCAACCTAGGTGGTAATTACTAACTCAATCATCGGGATATTCCTGCCATATTCTCATGGAACTAATAAAATCAATATAAACAATTTATTTTAATTTAATTCATACCCTAACCCAAACTTCCCAAGCTAGTCCAAGTCCCTTACTTGACTTGATCATGTGTAAAAGGTCTGTGGAATACCCAATGGCATCCTGTGGAATCAATTCATTAAATTAAAAAAAACCATTTAATTATTTAGGGTCCCACTTGGTCAACCCACATGGAACATATAGAGTGCACCCCCTAAACAAAAGATAAATCAAAGAGAAAACTAGGCACCACCTACCTCGAATTAGTATACATTCATTCATCTGATATAAGCATCTAACTTGAGCCAGTTCATAAGAAATCAACAATTTAGATGAATTCTATGAAAATAGGGTAAAACATATCACATGGATATAATGTACTATATGATGGGAGAAAAGATAAAAAGAATCTATAATATCAAAGGCCTTATCAATGCAGTTCCAATGAGACTGATGATGATCAAAATGGAGCTTAGATGGAGGATATGGATCAATTACTAGGGAAGGAAGAAAAATGGAGGATCTCCCTACTACACATTTTGAAGAGAAGGAGAAAATGGAGGAAAATAAGAAATAGGGGAGGGTGGAAAAAATAGTAATTACCCTCTTTAAATGACTCACCCAGTTTGGCCACATGGTTTTTCTAATCGTGTCCCAACTGTGCATCACCCACTATCTAAGAACCACACCTCACATGGGCTAGGTGAACGATTTTCCAAACCGTGCATGAACCCTATATTAAAAGTTTCAGTGGTGCTGCATAGCCATGTACCCCATCTTACACAGTTTTTCAAACTATTCTTAGTAAAGGAGGCCCGCAAAGTTCCTCCTGGGAGGCCGCATGGTTTTTACAAATTGTGCACCTCTGATAGCGCACTCAAAATAGTTTGGTTTTCTGCCTCCAATTCACCCGAAAACCACTTGAAACCTCGAGGAACATAATTAAACTTAAAACCAATCTAAAAATAATGCATTAGGTCAAATGAACTCTCAAAATTAAGTTTTTAATAATAATAAAAAGGTTGGTCTGACCACCAAACTGAAAAATTCAAACAAGTTGGGGAAATTTTGACCCGCTCAAAAACTCGGGACATTACATATACTTTTTTTGAATTTCTACTTGTATACATTGATTATAGAATATTATATCTCTTATGAATTTTTTGGTTGGTTAATAGTATACTTTGATGAATTTCATATTAAAATTGGTATTTTTATTATCTTATTGGACATGTTATACAGACATGTGATATTGAATTATTTCATTATTAGTCTCATTAAAGAAATTTATAAGTGGTTATGTTATATAAATAGGGGAATTGATTTATTTTCTTTGTGGTTATGACACTTTGTTACTTGGATAAACTATGAAACATGTTTTTTATACTTTGGTTGTAGGTTAGGAAAGGAAGTTAAGATTTTTCATTTATAGCATGCCATTATTAATACATTATGTAAGAATGAATTATATTTTTAATATAATAATTAACTATATTTATATTATTTTTATTTACTTAGAACACGTGTTGAGTATAAAATTTATTTTTGAACCAAAATTTAATTTTATAAACACTAGTTGTATTTGTTTTGGAAATTTATCACGTGGGATTTTTTGAAACCAAACATTATTAAAAAAGAACTTATTGCACTCTCTTTAGTAAAGTTTTTAGGTATGGGTTAGTTATTGAACTACACATGAATTAAATAATATATTATTATTTTTATAATATATCCTCATGGGTTTTTTAATTTTATAATAATTCAATCATATTTCTCTATTCTAACATATACTTGGGGTCCTTTGGTTTGTCTTAAGAGGTAACCATCTTTTTTATAAATGAAATGGTTATTATGTTAAAAGGGTTCAATATGTAAAAACCTCTCTCCCTTTGATATTGTCTATTTTCCTAAATAGTTGTTCTCTTAAACTACATTTTAAAACATTGAAAACTTATTTGGACAAGAAACCTACATTTTTTCTAGTTGAATGTATTTATTATTATTTTATCCCAAAATTATTATTTAATTGGCATGCTAATAGTACTTATTAGTTGTTTCATATTCCATGTATTATAATTTTTCTGAATTTCTACCAGTATTCATCGATTATATCTTATGCCATATCTTATGTTTTTTTTAGTTACTAGTATGCTTTGTTTGGTTAGCTACTAGTATGCTTTGATGAATTTCATATTAAAATTGGTATTTCAATTATTTTATTGTATATGTTCCATATAAATGTGATATTGAATTATTTTATGATGGTATTATATTTTTTTCTATGATAAAATCATATGTATCAAATATGGTACTTTTTATATTGTTTGGAACTATGTACTTCTTAAAAAAACACTCATGATAAAACATATGTATTTGGTTGTGTAATTATTTTTCTATTATAATTTCTATTCAAAAGATTCATGGTTGTTATAAATTATATAATTATAGTATACTATGTTGATTTTAATAAAATATTATTTTCTTGATAGAATGGATAGAAGTTGGATGTACAATACTGACCAAATCTCAACTGAGTTTCAAAATAAATTGGATTTTTTAGATTTTTCATTTAATAATGCTTCAGATTTAGGAATTATATGTTTTTATTATTATAATTATGTGAAAAGACCTTGGATGACTTAGGAAAAAATTATCTAACATATAAAAAATTTGGGTGTTAGATAAACTATTATGTATAATATCACAATGAAGAGAAAAAGAAATCTCAGACTGTTCATGTTTGAAATAAAATGAGTGGAATGAAGAATTTTATATTTGACCAATTTTAATTTATTTATCATCATTAGAATGAAAGTATTCCAATGAAATAAGATAATTTTATGAGTACACATGATTCAACTAATGAAAATGATGATGTTGAGATATTGAAAAAATTTATGGATGATTCAATGCCTCCTATATATTTTCAATGTGGTATAATGACAAAGTTGGAATTTTTAATGCGACTGCATCATGGGAAAACCATGTATGGAATTTTTAATATAGGCATAGATTATCTTATTAACTTTTTTATTGACTTCCTGATGATGTATATAGTCCATCAAATCATTATATGGCTTGGATGTTAATATGTCAACTTGGATTTTCAACTAATAAAATTCATGCTTTCCCAAATTATTGAAGCTTATTTTTAAAGGAGACCGCAAACCTAAATGATTGTGAAGAATGTGGTAATATAAATTGAATCCAAATATATATGGAAAACCATCTTGTATGCCAAAGAAGGTAATGTGACACTTTCTATTGATTCCTAGGTTCCCAAATCTTTTCATATATGATTAAATCTCAACAAAATATTTGATGTAATTATGCTAAGAGAATTAAGGATAATTTTAACAACCTAACCCCAGAATCCCATAGTCAGTGCATTATTTTATTACATTGGTAGGGTTACAAGAAATAAAATACTATAGGACCGATCAGTTTAGTAGTCTTGAAGAAACTAGATATATACTTGAAACTCGTTTATATTGGGAAATGAAACAAAATATAATACATTACAAAAGCTAATAAACTGCATCCATGAAAACTCAATAAATGATCTCTTATTCATAACCTATGGAAGAAAAACAAATGAAATAGGTCACCTAAAATTCTCAATAATGGTTACATATAGTATAAGCATGAATCAATAATAAGTGAATCGTAATCAATTTTACATAATCAATATGGCATGATGAATAAATAAAAAACACACACCATTAATAAATTGGGAATGAAAATGCATCCATAGATTTTGTCATAGTGAAAATCCCAAAGATAGTAATAACTGAATAATAAATAAAGAGAGTGATTAATATTTTGATGTCATGTATCGGGAACATGATACCATTATACTATCAATATGGTTTAAGTCCGTGGGTAGATACCCGTTTGATTCTGTTTTGGAAACAAACTTGAAGGGTTTGTTGCCAACTGATTTTTTTCATGAGACCTGTCAATGAATCTAGGGGATATAATGGGAACCAACTGTAACTTCAAGTCCAAATAATTATTTATAAATCTATTTAATACAATAATAATATGACTTATCAATATCCGTATTGAGTAGAGGATACAGATTCATCAATATTTCCCTAGTTAAAATAGCATTCAAAATAACCACCATATGTAGAATGGTATACGACTTAGAAAATAATCATATCTATGAGAAAAATACATATATATATATATAATATAATTACAGTTTCAAATGAAAAATTATCTCAAAGGGGAACTAGATACACCACATAAGAATTATTAGGTGCACAATACCTAGTAAATCTCAATGAAATGGAAATTGAGAGAAAGTCCCTTACCACATTGTAATCAATCGAACCGTATGAAAAAAAATTAATAATCCTCAAATTAATCTTTTAATACCATTAATTTAAAGGGAATAATGATATTATATATCAAATGGTAGTATACATACATCACATACAATAAATAAGTTGCAAATAATGGAGATCTCATAGAAATAAAAGTGAGATGAGAAACCCCTTACCTTATGCCCAAATGTGTCCGCTTGATCTCAATGTCCTGGATAGTCAAATTAAAATAAATTAATTAACTAATTTATAATTTCATATAAATTTATTTTATTTCACTATAGCTTTATTAAGTTAATTTATGGCCTTTATGATAAGTTATAATATTGAATTCTGTCGTTTTGAAGTGTTTGTTTACGTGATTTTCATGATCTGTTCGCTTGACTATGAGTAATGTAGTTCAGGGGTATAATTATACAGAATTGGAATTACATGATATTAATGATAATAAAGAATAATAAATGGTTATACATATCATTTTTTTATGGAACGGGGATGAATCATTAGATAATACATTTAGTGATAATCGTTTTTATTATTACGGTGATTTTTCAATCACAACGAACTAGTTTTTTTCTATTATTTAATATCATGTATCAATGATGGTTATTGAATAATTAAATAAGATATAATACATATTTTAGAATCTTATTAAAACATAATTTTTTTTCATGACCATCATTGAAGAAGAAATTGAAGAGTGAAACTTCGTTGTCCACGAAGGTTGTAAATTGGCACCTCTTGGATGAGGATTTCGTTTATAAAATAAAAGAGAGAGAGATTAAGTAGATTGATAATGGTTATTAAATTAACATGATATAATTAAATTATATATGTGATAATAGAGCTTTTAATATCAATTTTATATAGGAGGTTAGTAGAGGATGACAAAACAAAGGAACTTGAAATGAAATTGAAAGAAAAAGGGTGTTGATTTACCTCTTGAATATGCCTCCTTGAGAATCTCCCTAAGGGAAGGGGTTTTGGTCTTTTGGAAAGAACAAGAGCTCATAGAAATGGGTAGGAACTAGGGAAGAGTATTTTTATAGAACTTTTATAAGATTCAAATCTTAGAGGAGTGAAGAAAATAGGGGGGTGAGGGGTAGTTTTTATAGCGGAGGAGAGGAGTGATTTCTCAATATTTTATTCATTATATTATAATTTTTCTCAATACAAGAAATTATATTGATTATTATGAACAATAATAGTAATAATTTCATAAGATTTTGAAATAATGGTTTCTTTCATCAGGAATTATGTAAGAAATAGTGTATTTATCTTATAATGCATTTATACTGTATTTACCACATTTTACTATTCACAAAAAAATAAATCATTTTAGAAAAATCCAAAAAATTAAACCTAGAAATTTTTTAATGTTTTGAATAAAAAAATGAAATCAATTTTAAGAAAATAATTATATATATATTATTAATTTAATTTTTAATTAACATTACCATTTACATAAAAATATAGTTTTTAAAATTGAAACTGATTTTATGAAACTTCAAAAAATTAATTAAGTCACATAAAATTATCATCAGACTTAAAAATATCAACTTAGGATTATATTTTATGAAAATAAATTTTATTTTTAATAATTATATTAATTATTTAATTAATAATTTCTAAAATACTTATTTATTTATATTATGATACAATTATATCATAATTTTATTTATAAGATGTCTATGTTTTATTTATACATTCATGGGTGAGGTTATTATTCATTCATCCAATTTAATATTCATAAGGGCATGTTACTGTTCACCAAAAATGAAGTTGATTCTATCAGACTCCAAATATCATACTAAACACAACCGTGTATGTCTGTTTTTTGAAATCCAAAGCACAGAAGCAGAAAAATTAAGTTTAATGGATAGGTTATAACAATATACTATATATAACAAAGTGATGTTTCACAGAGACTAATTTTTGTGTTAATATAATCAATCTAATGAATTTAAATTATTTAATAAAAACATACCAATAAATATTGGGGTGTTATATTCTTCCCTCCTTCAGAAATTTTTACCTCAAAATTTTTCATGTATATAGCTCTCTAAAATGATGTGGGTGATTCTTCTTCATAAAATTCCCTCATTCCCACATTTATTCCTTCATTTTATGGTTTCTACAAAGAACCTTTACCAGTAGAGTCATCCTATTTATCAATACTTTCTCTCTAGTGTCAATAATCTAGATAGGCTCTTCATAGTATGACAAATCAGGTTCCAGTTATATTTCCCTATAAGTGAGTACATGTGTTGGGTCTGGCATGTAATTTTTTAACAGCGACACATGGAAAACATCATTTACTTTAGAGATACTTGGAAGCATAACTAAATGGTATGCTATAACTCCAATTCTTTCCAAAATTTCAAATGGTTCAATGTACCTTGGGATCAATTTCCCTTTCTTACTGAACCTTAAGACACCCTTCCATGGCGATACTTTTAGAAAGATAAGATCTCCCACTTGAAATTACAAATTCTTTCTCCGATTTTCTGCATAACTCTTTTTCCTACTCTGGGATGATTTAATATGGGCCTGAATTGTATTTACCTTTGTAGTTGTCTCTTTAATAAGTTCTGGGCCTATATGTTTTCTCCCAACAACATCATCCCAACAAGTTGGAGTTCGACACCTATTTCCATATAATGCTTCATATAGTTCCATTTGAATACTATAATGGAAACTATTATTGAATGAAAATTACACCAAAGGTAAGTACTGATCCCACGTACCTTGAACGTTAAGCAAGCATGATCTCAACATGCCTTCCAGTGTTTGAATAGTTCTTTCAGACTGTCTATCAATTTGGGGTGATAAACAATACTCGTATGAAGCTTAGTATCTAAGGCCTTATGAATAATTTTCCAAAATTTTGATGTAAATTGGGGATCTCGATCAAACACAATAGATATAGGTGCACCATGAAGTCTTAAAAATTCATTAATATAGAGTCTTTCCAGAAATTCAAGTGGTAAATATTTTCTCATAGAAAGGAAATGTGATGATTTTATAAGATGATAAAAAATTACCCATATTACATCATTCCTTCTAGGTGTCATTGGTTGTCTTGTGACAAAGTCCATTGTAATGTCATACCACTTCCACATAGGAATAGGTAGAGTTTTCATGAATCCTATAGGATTCTATCTCTCAGTCGTCACTTGTTGAAAAACTAGACACCTTGTCACATAGTTAAAAATTTCCCATTTCATTTTATCCCAAAAAAAATGTTCCTTCAGACCTATGTACATCTTGGTACTACTAGGGTGTATAGAGAAACTTGATCTATGAGCCTAATCTAATAGTTCCCTTTTTAGCTCAAGTACTTATGGAACACATAACCTCTTTCCAAATTTCATAACTCCATCCTCATACATGAATTCATCCAATCTTCCATCATTAATAGATTTAATTTTCTTTTTTAGATTCTCATTATTAGATTGAGATCTTTTTATCTTCTCCAGTAAAGATGGTTTAACAATCATTTGAAAAAGGAAATATGTTTCCCCTCCCTTAACAATTCCCATATCTATCTTTATTAGATCCATGAATATAGGATCTTTCTCAATCCTCATTTGGGTTAGAAGACCATGATCTTTCCTTCTTAATTTATCTACCACCTTATTTTCCTTTACTGGGAGGTAGTGTATTGAACAATAATAATATTTGAGTAACTCGAGCCATCTCCTTTGACTCATTTTGAGTTCTTTATGTTTAAAAATTTATTTCTTGTGATCATTATATATATCACATCTTTCACCATAAAGATAACATCTCCATATTTTCAGAGAAAAGATTAGGGTTTCTAACTCAATATCATGATTTGGATAATTTTGTTCTTGAGTCTTTAACTTTATTAATGCATAAGATATAACTTTATTATTTTTCATAAGGACACAACCTATGTAAAGACCCGTAAATTTCAAGGAAATTTTTTTCTTAATTTTCTTTGGAATTTTACAAGGGTGCAGTTTCCGACGGCACCTGATTCCGAGGCCCGGTGTGCCTGGAATCATTTTCTGAAGTTTGGATCGGGTACGTTCAGTGAACGGACGAGCGTGTTTTTTCTAAATTTTGAATCGGTGCCCGGAATCGAATTCTGAGGGCACCGATGAAATCGCAGCGTCGGTATTTGCTTAGAAACTCCTCTTCCGGAGTTTTGTTTGCTCGGGTGTGGTTTTTAATTTTTGGGCTTAAAGTTAAGAAATAAAATAATTGTTCGACAAACTTTATTTTATTTTACTTAAGCCACTTGAAAGCCACTTAAACTGAGTTGAAACGGATAGGGTACTATCCAAAAATATCCTACCCTCTTGGTAGGATATTTGCGAGGTGGGTCCCACACGAGCCCTGCCGTTTCTTTTCCGCTAAGTAACGCACCAGCGAAAACCCGTCATTATGAAAGTCAACTAACGCGTTTTCATAAATTCTTAACACACCATTTAATTGGGTGGTTTATTTCATGAATTAAATGGGCGGTTTCTTTCGTTGAATTAATTCTACGAATTAATGGGTCGTTACTTACATCTTATTCGTTTGTTGGCGTAATAATAAAATAAGACCAACACGAAATTTGGAGGATTACACGTTGAGAGGTTTTTGACAGAGGTTCTTGAGCCTTCACCATTCTTCGCGAAGAACGCGAAGAACGTTGACCTCTGACGAAGAATGCCTAACCCGCAGAAATTGATGACGCGACGCCGTGTGCTGCGACGCCGACGTTTCCTCTCCCGTGACGTTCTTCGGGGACGTTCCCTAATCCGCAAAAAAAACCTTCGATCATCCATTGAGGTGAGGGTTTCAGATTTCTTTTAATTTTTCCTTTGTGGTTTTTAATTCAGAATGATTTAATTATTATTAATTAAATCTTTTTGTTCTTGAACCTCGGAGTTCGTCGACGCGACACCCTTCCGCGACGACGTGACGCCGGATACTGTGACGACGCGATGATCCCCTTCCGCGAAGAACCCACGGACGACGACTCGACGAGGTAGGGGTTGTTGTGAATATTTTATATTTCCGTGAACGTTTCTTTAAAATTTAAAGAACTGGATTCATATAAACAATTTTAATTTATTAAAATTGTTGGTTCATGTGTTGAATAATTTTTCTCCCGTTGATTTTATCTAACGCGGAGGGTGCGGGCCAAACGAACACGGTCCGACAACCCTCCGCCGTTCTTCGTTGTTGTGAGAATTTGGAGGGCGATGGAAAATCATGATGCAAGGGCGTTTTGATGATCCCGCAGTGAAGAACGGGACCCGGGAGGAACAACGGCGCAGACGGGAAGGAAAACGGACCACCAGAGCAACTCCGGTGGCCCGCGGAAGTTGCCGGCGGTGCCCCGGCGCGCCGCCGGACGGGGCCGCCGCGGCTGAAGCCGCGCGGGTACAGCTTGCCTGCACAGGACGCGGCAGAAGCCGCGTCCGTCCAATCAGCGCGGCCCTTCGAGGGCCGCGACATCTCCAAACCACGGGGGCATCGCCCTACGGCACCCGGGCGCTCGGCCGCTCGGCCGAAACGAGCCAGGCTGGTCCGACCGGCCAGGCCGCGCCCTGGCCGGACTGGACCAGGTCGGACCGGGTCGGGTCGACCCGGTTTGGGTCGACCCAGGGGGGGGGGGGGGTCGGGCCGGGTGGGCCCGGGCCTGGACCCCCGTCTTCGGACTGATTTCAGTCTTTTGCCCGTAACTTGAGCTACGGGCCTCCGAACGACGCGCCGTCAGCGGCAACGCGATCCTTGGATAGAGACAGTCATTTCGGTATATCGCACTCAAGGTTTAGGAATACTTTGAGTTCGGCCGGGTTGGTTCGTACACGAAACCAACCGGGCCCTCAGAGCGGAAACGCTCATATCTTGAGATTCGGACGTCCGATCGACGTGCCGTCGACTTCGTTGAATTTCTCTAAGTGAGACAGATCTTTTGGCATACTCCGACCGAGGTTTGGATGCAGGTGGAGTACGGTCGGGTTGGTTTTGCCTTAAAAACCAACCGGGCCCCTCGGATGAAAATGCCAATAACTCTCAGACTGGGCGTCCTATTGACGCGCCGTCTGCGACGTTGAGTTCCTGTTGACGATACGGAACTTTTGGATACATCAACCTCGGACTTTGTGTCAGTTGATGTATCAGCCTCTCGGCTCGTGGAGCGGACCCTCTCGAACGAGCTTGCTGTGTGCGGGAACCCTAGAGCTCGCTGCGACTGTTACTTCGACAGCGACGACTGTGCAGAGATCCTCAGTGGACTGCAACGACGACTGTGCAAAGATCCTCAGTGGACTGCGACGACGACAGTGCAGAGATCCTCAGTGGACTGCGACGACTACTGCACTCAGCGATCCTACGTGGATCAGTGCTACAGGTCCTGTGTGGGCCCGATCCTGTGTGGGTCCGATCCTGTGTGGGTCAGCGCTCAGCGGTTCTGTGTGAGCCAGCGCCTACAGGTCCTGTGTGGGCCCGATCCTGTGTGGGTCTTTGCGGGGGTTAGTTACCTATCGATCCTTTGTGGGTCCGATGACTTAGATGGATCCGTGATCATATTTATCGTCATTCGAAGAAGTATACCTGTGTGAGCTGAATCCTGTGTTACTCTCCTTTGTGGATTGTGTTGAGCTATCCTGTGTGGATTTACTGTTTTACTCTCCTTTGTGGATTGTGTTGAGCTATCCTATGTGGATTACTGTTTACTCTCCTTTTTGGATTGTGTTGTGCTATCCTGTGTGGGTTTACATTTGCTTTCCTGTGTGGACTGGGTTGTTCTTGGGCTCGGACGTTGGAGCCGAACGGGAATCGATGACTTAGGTATATGTATGGGCATATACCTAAGCCGTGTAGGATGTTACTTCGTGATTGTATCTTTCCTTGTGGATTATTCTTTGTGGATTCTGGGAGACCTTAGGGGGTCTCGGGGTCCCTACTAAGTAGCTTATACTCACCCCTACACGGGCTATCCCACACTTCGTTGTGTTGGATACAGACGACAGACAACGCTGATCGTGGTGGAGGCTTGCGGAGCAGGATGGTACCTGGAGGTGGACCACTGGGCGGGACGCACTCGGAGCGGTCAGGTGGACCCGAGGAGCAGTGGAGGCTATCTGTACCCACCCTTCAGGTGGGACTTCCAGAGGACGGCTTGATGCTGCGGCTTTTCTTTTCAGTTGCTGTTTTTCCCTTTCAGTTGTACTTTACAGTTGGGCTTGTATTTCCGGCCCCTTTTACTTTCAGCACAGCTTGTTACAGTTTTTACTTAGTGTTTACTTTTTTGCTTGCTTACTATGTGGTGCTTGTTTACTTTTCAAAGGAAATGCCTTCCCTTTTTCTGGGATTTATGCCTTGGTGCTTGTCGCCAGCCCCTGGCCTATGGAAGGCGGGCTTGGGGTAGTCACGAAACGGGCCCCGAGGACGGGTCGTGAAAAATTGGTATCAGAGGGGTCGGTTCTACCGCAGACTCTGATATTTCTTCTATGTGAAGCAATGGTGTTTAGCATATTGAGTGTGGTTATCAGTCCAAGGAGTCCAGTGTTGGTGCAGCGGCCGACGTATCCGTACACCAGGACCCTGACTTCTGATTTCTGACTTAATGCACGAAAACATTGATTGCATGTGTGTTTCAAGTTTTCTTTGTGATTACTTGTGTCAGCTCACCAAGTATACTATTCTGACCATGGCGCACTTTTTTCCTTTTTAGGATGGCCCTATGATGGTATCCAACTAGGGTTTCGAGAGTAGAGTGCGACGACAGCCCGCCGAGCGACGAGGCCTCAGTACAGGGCCCGTTGACAGCAGAGGCACCGGAGGTACCTTTACCCGCCGAGCCCCCGATGCTTCCAGCGCCGACCGCTGACGATGTACGTCGCCTCGGAGCTCTGCATGAGTTCTAGCACCAGCGACCACCCAGGTTTCGTGGGGAGACGGACCCCCAGGCAGCCGAGGACTGGCTGGAGGCGGTCGTTCGAGTTTTCAGGCTAGTGAGGACAGCAGCAGACCTCATGGTGATCCTCGCGGCGAGCCTACTGCACGCAACAGCAGGAAGATGGTGGATCTTGATGCTCCAGGTACACGATGAGGCGTCTCTTCTCTGGACGGACTTCAAGAGCCTCTTCTGCTCAGAGTTTGTCCCAGCCACCCTCCGTGCGGTGCGCATCCAGGAGCTTCTTCAGCTGCGGCAGGGCAGCTTGACGATCGCCCAGTACGCGGCGAGGTTCACTGATATTTCTCGCTACTCGACCAACATGATACGGGACCCCTTCTTTCGGGCCCGAACATTTGAGCAGGGTTTGAGACACGAGATCAGGGCATCGCTAATCTCCCTCAGCATCTCGACCCAGGCAGGAGTGCTGGAGAGAGCCCTTCTGATCGAGAGCTTTCTGGCTGAGTCCACAGCGAGACCTACCACAGGGCGGCAGGTAGCAGAGTCTTCGGCAGCAGGTATCCAACGGATGAATCAGGGTTCCAGGAAGACCAGACCTTCCGGAAGACGACCTCGGGACACTGGCTCAGTAGTGCGGGGCACACAGCGTGGAGCCAGTCTTCTGAGAGGCAGGCAGTGCTACGCGTGCGGCGGGCAGGGCCACATGGCTCGTGACTGCCCGACCCGCCGTACCGAGGAGCAACAGACAGTGGAGGGGCCACCCAGGCAGAGGCATAGGGTTGACCGTGGTGGTCCGCAGGGAGGAGGCGGACGAGGCAGAGGAGCTGGCCGAGCAGCAGGTGGTGGGCGATGCTTTGAGGCTCTGCCACCACCGCCACCAGGAGGTCCGCCCCGACCATAGGGAGCTGGAGAGCAGAGACAGGCACAGCTCTAGGCAGTGAACTCCTACAACCACGGCGCGCCATAGATGATTTGAGGTACGATCTGTGTCTATTCCACCCTTTCTGCAGTTCTTATAGACACAGGAGTGAGTCACTCTTTCATAGCCGCTACCCTTGTTCGGAGCTCGGAGATTCCGACAGAGCCGTTGGCTCGATCCTTACAGCTAGAGACCCCTACGGGAGCAGACTCGACGATTACGCACTGGTGCCGGCAGTGTGAGCTTACTCTAGGATGCGAGAGCTTCGGCTGGGATCTTCTTGTAGCGGCGTTGGGGCCTTACGACGTCATCTTGGGCATGGATTGGTTATCTACATTCCATGCTCAGATTGACTGTTTTAGGCGCAAGGTGTGATGTTTGCGCACCAACGGGAGCAGGTTCACCTTCACCGGTGAGAAGGAAGCCTTTGCAGCACAGGATGGACTCTCGCAGAGGAGGGGACTGCCCATCACTCATCAGTTGGCTAGATTCATCCTTGGAGCAGTTGACGTGCGGAGTCCTAGTTTTCCTGCAGTGGTGGATTAGTATGCAGACGTCTTCCCCGACGACGTTCCAGGGCTACCTCCTCGCAAAGAGGTAGACTTTTATATTGACCTATACCCTGGGACAGCCCCGATATCCACTCTAGCATATCGGATGGCCCCCGCTGAGTTTCGAGAGCTGCGGGTACAGTTGGAGGACTTGCAGGGCAAGGGGTTCATCCGACCCAGCGTTTCACCCTGGGCTTCCCCGATTTTGTTTACCAAGAAGGCGGACGGGAGCTTGCGACTGTGTGTCGATTATCTTTGCCTGAACCAGGTGATAGTGAGGAACAAGTATTCGCTACCAAGGATTAATGACCTCTTTGATCAGCTCAAGGGAGCACGGTGGTTCTCGAAGATAGACCTCAGGTCAGGCTATCATCAGCTCAGAGTTCGAGACGAGGACGTGCAGAAGACGACCTTCAGGTGTCGGTATGGCCACTATGAGTTCTTGGTTATGCCATTCGGCGTAACCAATGCTCCATCAGTGTTCATGAGCCTCATGAACAGGATCTTTCAGCCATACCTCGATCGATTTGTCGTGGTCTTCATCGACGACATTTTGGTGTACTCGACCATGAAGGAGGAGCATGCCTACCACTTGCGGGTTGTAATAGACACACTCCAAGAGCACCAGCTTTATGGAAAGCTCTCGAAGTACCAGTTCTGGTTACGTGAGGTCCACTTCTTGGGTCATGTCATTTCTGAGGCGGGAGTTGCTGTGGATCCCGCGAAGATCGAGGCAGTGCTAGCTTGGGAGCCACCTGGGAGCGTGACGGAGGTGCGGAGTTTCTTGGGTCTAGCCAGATACTATCGAAGATTTGTGCCGGACTTCTCCAGAGTTGCGGCGCCAATCTCAGATTTGACAAAGAAGGGGAAACCCTTCGTGTGGTTAGACAGATGTCAGCAGAGCTTCCAGGAGCTGAGACAGAGATTGACCAGCGCACCTATCTTGAGGTTTCCTGAGGAGGGAGTTGGTTATGTAGTCTACTGTGATGCATCAGGGACCGGACTCGGGTGTGTCCTGATGCAGGAGTGGGCCATGATTGCCTATGGATCATGTCAGTTGAGGCCGCATGAGCAGAACTATGCTACCCATGACCTGGAGTTAGCAGCAGTGGTCTTCGCTCTGAAGACATGGCAGCACTATCTGATGGGAGAGCACTTTACAGTCTTTTCTGACCACCAGAGTCTCAGGTAAATCTTCTCTCAGAAGGACCTGAACCTAAGATAGCGACGATAGCTCGAGTTCCTCCAGGACTATGACTTTGAGATAGTCTATACTCCTAGGAAGGGGAACGTAGTAGCTGATGCCCTCAGCAGGAGGACGGGAATTCAGCTACTTGAGGAGGCGACAGAGCAGCTAGCCGCCTTGTAGATATCCTTCGTGGATAGGGACAGAGAAGCCTTCCTTCAGTCTCTCCCAGTCTCTCCTCCACTTCTGCAGTGGGTCAGAGAGGCACAACGTGGGGACGCTGACTGTGAGACGCGGCATGCACAGATATCCTCGGGACAGGAACCGGATGGTTTCTCCCTTGGAGCAGAGCACGACGTCCTTTTCAGAGGACGTACCTTGGTAACAGTCTCTTTATGAGAGGAGGTGCTGAGAGAGTTTCACAATTCTCCTTTAGCGGTACATCCTGGAGTGGCGAAGATGTACCAGGACCTCAGACGACAGCACTGGTGGCCGGGCATGAAGAAGGATGTGGCAGAGTTCGTTTCACGGTGCCTCACCTGCCAGCAGGTGAAGGCAGAGCATCAGGTACCAGCAGGCTTGGTACAGCCCTTGGAGGTCCCGGAGTGGAAGTGGGATGGGATATCTATGGACTTCGTGACTGGACTTCCACGCACTTCCAGAGGTCACGACTCCATTTGGGTGATTGTGGACCGACTCACCAAGTCGACACACTTCTTACCCATCAGAGAGCAGGGCTCAGTGGAGAGCTTGGGGCGTCTCTACGTTCAGGAGATTGTACGGCTTCACGGTATACCATCGACTATCGTCTCCGATCAGGACACTCGTTTTACTTCCCGGCTTTGGAAGGGGTTGCAGGAGGCGTTCGGGACGCGGCTACGTCTGAGCACCGCCTTTCACCCTCAGACGGATGGTCAGACGGAGAGGACCATTCAGACTCTCGAGGACATGCTCCGCGCATGTGTCCTCGACTTTGGTCGCAGCTGGGAGGACAAGATACCCTTGGTGGAGTTCGCATACAAAAACAGCTACCACTCCACCATCGGGATGGCACCATACGAGGCATTGTACGGCAGGCCTTGCAGATCTCCTTTGTGCTGGACAGACCCTGGGGAGTCAGCACTTGTGGGACTAGAGATGGTCCGGGCCACGACAGAGAAGGTACAGGTCATCCAGGAGTGGATGAGGACAACTCAGAGCCGGCAGAAGTCATATGATGGCAAATGGAGGAGGCCAATAGAGTTCGAGGATGGCGACCACGTCTTCTTGCGTGTCTCACCTCAACGTGGTTTGCGGAGATTTGGCCGAGGCGGCAAGTTGTCTCCACGCTTCATTGGACCATTACAGGTCCTCAGCAGGATTGGAGAGGTGGCTTATCGCCTGGCTCTACCACCTCAGTTGCACCAGGTGCACGACGTCTTCCACGTATCTCAGCTGAGGAGATACGTGCACGACCCGACGCACATCATTGACTATGGGGAGCTAGACGTGGATGATGGGGTGACTTTTACGGAGTTCCTAGTGGAGATAGAGGATCGACAGGAGCGGGTCCTATGTGGGTGATCGATTCCTCTTGTGCGCATCAGATGGCAGCACGAGAACCTCCAGGAGAGCACATGGGAGCGGGAGGCTCAGATGCGTGCTCAGTACCCACATTTGTTTCCCTAGTTTTTGATGTATCTTTACGGGGACGTAAAGCCCTGAGGTGGGAGTAATGTAAAGACCCGTAAATTTCAAGGAAATTTTTTTCTTAATTTTCTTTGGAATTTTACAAGAGCGCAGTTTCTGACGGCACCTGATTCCGAGTCCCGGTGTGCCCGAAATCATTTTTCGAAGTTTGGCTCGGGTACGTTCAGTGAACGGACGAGCGAGTTTTTTCTAACTTTTGAACCGGTGCCCGGAATTTAATTCTGAGGGCACCAATGAAATCGCAGCGCTTGTATTTTCTTAGAAATGCCTCTTCCGGAGTTGCGTTTGCTCGGGTGTGGTTTTTAATTTTTGGGCTTAAAGTTAAGAAATAAAATAATTGTTCGAAAAACTTTATTTTATTTCACTTAAGCCACTTGAAATCCACTTAAACTGAGTTGAAACGGATAGGGTACTATCCAAAAATATCCTACCCTCTTGGTAGGATATTTGCGAGGTGGGGCCCGCACGAGCCCCGCCGTTTCTTTTCCGCTAAGTAACGCACCCGCGAAAACCCGTCATTATGAAAGTCAACTAACGCGTTTTCTTAAACTCTTAACGCACCATTTAATTGGGCGGTTTATTTCGTGAATTAAATGGGCAGTTTCTTTCATTGAATTAATTCTATGAATTAATGGGTCGTTACTTACCTCTTATTCGTTTGTTGGCATAATAATAAAATAAGACCAACACGACATTTGGAGGATTACACATTGAGAGGTTTTTGACAGAGGTTCTTGAGCCTTCACCCTTCTTCGCGAAGAACGCGAAAAACGCGAAGAACGCGAAGAACGCTGACCTCCGACGAAGAACGCCGAACCCGCAGAAATCGACGACGCGACGCCGTGTACCGCGACGCCGACGTTTCCTCTCCCACAACGTTCTTCGGCGATGTTCCCTAATCCGCAACAAAAACCTTCGATCATCCGTTGAGGTGAGGGTTTCATATTTCTTTTAATTTTTCCTTTGTGGTTTTTAATTCAGAAGGATTTAATTATCATTAATTAAATATTTTTGTTCTTGAACCTCGGAGTTCGTCAACGCGACACCCTTCCGCGACGACGCGACGATCCCCTTCCGCGAAGAACCCACGGACGATGACTTGACGAGGTAGGGGTTGTTGTGAATATTTTATATTCCCGTGAACGTTTCTTTAAAATTTAAAGAACCGGATTCATATGAACAATTTTATTTTATTAAAATTTTTGGTTCATGTGTTGAATAATTTTTCTCCCGTTGATTTTATCTAACGCGGAGGGTGCGGGACAAACGAATACGGCCCGAAAACCCTCCGCCGTTCTTCGTTGTTGTGCAAATTTGGCGGGCAACAGAAAATCGTGACGCAAGGGCGTTTTGACGATCCCGCAGTGAAGAACGGGACCTGGGAGGAACAACAGCGCAGACGAGAAGGAAAACGGACCACCGGAGAAACTCCGGTGGCCCGCGGAAGCTGCCGGCGGCGCCGACGGCCGGAGACGGCGACACCCAGTGGACCCGCGGCCGCGCGGGTTTAGCTTGCCCGCACGAGACGCGGCAGAAGCTGCGTCCGTTCAATCAGCACGACCCTTTGAGGGCCGCGGCATCTCCAAACCACGGGGGTAGCGCCCCGCGGCACCCAGGCGCTCGGCCGCTCAGCCGAACCGAGCCAGGCCGGTCCGACCGGCCGGGCCGCGCCCTGGCCGGACGGGACCGGGTCGGACCAGGTCGGGTCGACCCGGTTCGGCCGACCCAGGGGGGGGGGGGGGGGTCGGGCCGGGTCGGCCCGGGCCCGGACCCCCGTCTTCGGACTGATTTTGGTCTTTTGCCCGTAACTTAAGTTACGGGCCTCCGAATGACGCGCCGTTAGCGGCAACGCGATCCTTGGATCGAGACGGTCGTTTCAGTATATCTCACTCAAGGTTTCAGAATACTTTGAGTTCGGCCGGGTTGGTTCGTACACGAAACCAACCAGGCCCTCAGAGCAGAAACACTCATATCTTGAGCTTCGGACGTCCGATCGACGTGCCGTCGACTTCGTTGAATATATCTAAGTGAGACGGATCTTTTGGCATACTCCGCCCGAGGTTTGGATGCAGGTGGAGTACGGTCGGGTTTGTTTTGCCTTAAAAACCAACCGGGCCCCTAGAACGAAAAAGCCAATAACTCTCAGACCGGGCGTCCGATTGATGCACCGTCTGCGACGTTGAGTTCCTGTTGACGATACGGAACTTTTTGATACATCAACCTCGGACTTTGTGTCAGTTGATGTATCAGCCTCTCGGCTCGTGGAGCGGACCCTCCCAAACGAGCTTGCTGTGTGCGGGAACCCTAGAGCTGGCTGCGACTGTTACTTCGACAGCGACGACTGTGCAGAGATCCTCAGTGGACTGCGACGACGACTGTGCATAAATCCTCAGTGGACTGCGACGAAAACTGTGCAGAGATCCTCAATGGACTGCGACGACTACTGCACTCAGCGATCCTACGTGGATCAGTGCTACAGGTCCTGTGTGGGCCCGATCCTGTGTGGGTCCGATCCTGTGTGGGTTAGCGCTCAGCAGTTCTGTGTGAGCCCGCGCCTACAGGTCCTGTGTGGGCCCGATCCTGTGTGGGTCTTTGCGGGGGTTAGTTACCTATCGATCCTTTGTGGGTCCGAAAACTTAGATGGATCAGTGATCATCTTTATCATCATTCGAAGAAGTATACCTGTGTGAGATGAATCCTGTGTTACTCTCCTTTGTGGATTGCGTTGAGCTATCCTGTGTGGATTTACTGTTTTACTCTCCTTTGTGGATTGTGTTGAGCTATCCTATGTGGATTACTGTTTACTCTCCTTTGTGGATTGTGTTGTGCTATCTTGTGTGGGTTTACGTTTTCTTTCCTGTGTGGACTGGGTTGTGCTTGGGCTCGGACGTTGGAGCCGAATGGGAATCGATGACTTAGGTATATGTATGGGCATATACCTAAGCCGTGTCAGATGTTACTTTGTGATTGTATCTTTCCTTGTGGATTATCCTTTGTGGATTCTGGGAGACCTTCAGGGGTCTTGGGGTCCCTACTGAGTAGCTTATACTCACCCCTGCATGGGCTATGCCCGTACTTCGTTGTGTTGGATGCAGACGACGGACAGCGCTGATCGTGGTGGAGGCTTGCGGAGCAGGACGGTACCTGGAGGTGGACCACTGGGCGGGACGCACTCGGAGTGGTCAGGTGGACCCGAGGAGCAGTGGAGGCTATCTGTACCCACCCTTCAGGTGGGAATTCTAGAGGATGGCTCGACGCTGCGGCTTTTCTTTTCAGTTGCTGTTTTTCCCTTTCAGTTGTACTTTACAGTTGGGCTTGTATTTCTGGCCCCTTTTACTTTCAGCATAGCTTGTTACAGTTTTTACTTAGTGTTTACTTTTCCTCTTGCTTACTCTGTGGTGCTTGTTTACTTTTCAAAGGCAATGCCTTCCATTTTTTTGGGATTTACGCCTTGGTGCTAGTCGCCAGCCCCTGGCCTATGGAAGGCGGGCTTGGGGTAGTCACGGCACGGGCCCCGAGGACGGGTCGTGACAACCTAGACCATTCTTTGATACATCACTATATATCACAAACCCTTCATTTCCTGATGGAAGAGTCAAAATTGGAGAATTGACCAATATTCTCTTCAATTCTTAAAGACATTATTTACATTCTTTTGATCATACAAACTTAAACCCTTTACATGTGGGATTTTTTTATCAGATTAGACAATTGGGAAAAATTCTATACGAAATTCCAATAGTAACCTGCTAGGACAATAAAACTACATACCTTAGTTATGTTTGTTGGCACATGCCATTCTTGGATTGCCTTTGTCTTCATAGGATAAACTGAGATTCCATCCTTAGAGACAATATGGCCAAGAAATTAAACTATTTAAATACATAATTGAAATTTACTAAACTTCCCATATAACACTTTTATTCTAGGAGTCTCTAGAATAATCCGCATGTTCTTTTCATGGTCCTAATATCTTTTAGAATATATCAAGATGTCATCAATAAATACCACAATTTTTTTAAATATATTCCTTAAAAATTCTGTTCATTAGATCCATGAAAATAGAGGGTACATTAGTCAGTCCAAATGGCATTAATATAAACTCATAATGTACATACCTGTTTAGAAATGCTGTCTTTGGAATATCTTCCTTCTTCACACTCAACTGATGATATCCAAATTGAAGTTCAATCTTGAAAACTATTGGGTTTGATGAAGTTGATCAAATATATCATCAATGTGAAGCATAAGATAATTATTCTTTATTATAATAGAATTTATTTCTCTATAATCAATGCATAGCCTCATTGATCCATCTTTCTTGACAAAAACAATAATGGATTCACATAGAGAAACACTAGGTCAAATAAATCCTTTTTCACTCAATTCCTCTAGTTTTTTCTTTAAATCAACCAATTTCATAGTGTCCATTCTATATGGAGTCTTTGATATAGGTCTTTCACTAGGAATTATATCAATAGAGAACTCAACTTCCCACTTTGGATGATGTCCAGGTAAATCCTTTAGAAATACATCAATTTATTCTTGCAAAATATCTATATCTTTAATTTGAAGATCCATAGATGATGTTTTCTCTTCCTCCCCAATAATTTCATTTAGAAGAGAAACTGATGGTGGATCTATATAAGATCCCGATGATGATTTTTCTGCTATAAAGATAAGGGATTCTACATTATTTTCTAAAATTATAACTTTTTTTTTATTACAATAGATTTTCGTATCATAATTTGAAATCCAATACATACCGAGAATTATGTCAAATTTAATCATAGGTATAATGATAAGGTCAAAAAATAAAGTATGTTTATGTGTAACAATGGGGACTGACCGACACATCTTTGTTGTAATGATACTTCCCTTAAGAGTTTTGAATGAAAAATACTTTATTAAATCAAATTGTAAATGTCTAATTTCTTGGTAAACTAGGAAGATATAAAGGAATTCCATGATATATAATCAAATAAAGAATTGGCTAAGTTTGAGGAAACAATTAAAGTACCTACCATCACATCATTAGGAACTTCAACCTCTGCAGTTGTGATTGGATAAGCTTGAACTTTCTCCCATGGCCTTTTCCAAGGAAAGTTTCCTTGGATCTTAGGAAAATAATTTGTATAGTTTACCATCCCCCTACAATTATAGTATTGAAAATCATGGATTTGTCTTTTCCCCTTGCATTTATTAGATCAGTGACCCTTTTCTATACACTTATAATAAAATCCCATTCCTTTCAAGTATTTTCTAGGATAATTATTTCCACAATTTTTACATAATGGGAATTGCTTCATTCCATTATTCTTCTTCTTTATAAATTCACCTTTTCCATGGTTATCAGAATACCTCTTTTTATCTTGATTTCCCTTGAAAAAATTTGATCTAGAAAATTCTTTTTCTATTTTAATGGCATTTAATACTATTTCATCATATGATGAAAATGTTTGAGAACCTAGTTCCCTTCAAATACTTGGCTTAATAACTTCAAATAAATGATCAATCTTGTCTTTTGAATCACATATGTAATCTATAGCATACTTGGCTAGTCTTGTGAAGGTAACCTCATACTACAAAACAGTCTCTTCTTACCTTTACTTTAAGCTAACAAAAATTCTCTTCATTTCAACACATTCCTCATGAGGGAAATATTTGTCGAATAATATTTCCTTAAAATTTCTCTATTACATATATTTTATTTAATATTCCTCTATAATATTCTGGATCAAATACCACCGTTGATCCGCATCACCCTTGAGACAATATATTTCCAGTGCTTACTTTTCATTCTCATTGAATCATAATTACAGAAATATCTTTTTAAGGGACTTGATCCACTAATCTGATACCACTATATTAGTAGTCCCACTAAAATATGGGGGCTTCTTCCATATGAAATTATCCAACACAAGTGTACCATGGTTATTCGAAATATCCTGAGTTAGTTGTCCCAATATGGTCATGATTTTCTCAACTACAACACTAAATGTGTTGACTTGCTCAGTGGGGAAATCCCTATATTGTCCATGAGTATTGATTCCCTTTATTCTATTAGGCACCATCACTAAACAATGGAATACACTAAATTAAGCCATAATGCATAATTTCAAACTATAAAAACACTTAACATAATCTAAATTTGTTTGTACAACTAATATCATAATCATAAACATGTATTCTATTTCCATTTAAATCCTTAATAATGGTTTGTAAATAAAGTGTGAATTATCCTAAGAATATCCCCAAATTCTATCTTAGGGTTATGTCCCCTAAACTATTTTTTCTAAATCCAATTCTCAAGTTTTCTACTAAACTTTCTTTGATACCAACTGTAACGCCCGACCCTAGAATCCCAGAGGTGGTGCATTATTTTATTACAGTAGCATGATTACAAGAAATAAAATCCCATAGGTCCGATCAGTTTAGTATTTTTTAAGAAACTAGATACATTCATGGAACTCATTTTACATTATAAAATAAAAAAAAATATAATACATAACAAAAGTTAATAAACCACATCCATGAAAACTCAATAAATGATCTCTTCTTCATAAAATATGGAAGGAAAAAAATGAAAGGGGTGAGATAAAATTACCACTAAGGGTTAAATATAGTAGAATCATGAATCAATAATAAGTTAATCATAATCAATTTGACATAATCAATATGTCATGGTGAATAAATAAAAAACAAATGCCATTAATAAACTGAGAATGAAAATTCATCCATAGGTTTTGTCATAGTGAAAACATCATGGATAGTAATAACTGAATAATGAATAAAGATAATGATTAATATTTATACATAATGTATTTTTCATATGATACTATTATACTATCAATATGGTTTAAGTTTGTGGGTAGATACCCGTCTGATTCTATTTTGGAAACAAACTTTAAGGGTATGTCGCCAACTGTTTTGTCCCATGAGACCTATCGATGCATCAAGGGGATATATAGGGACACTCCCATCACTGAAAGTCGAAATCATTTTTTTATAAATTTATTTAACACAAGAATGATATGCCTTTTAAATATCCGTATTGAGTAGAGGATACAAATTCATCAATATTCCCCCAGTTAAAATAGCATTCAAAATAACCACTTTTTATAGAATGGTATAAAACTTAGACAATAATCATATACATGAAACAAGAATATGAATATATAATATAATTATAATTTCAAATGAAAAATTATCTTAAAGGGGCAGTATATACACCACATAAGAATTATAAGGTGCACAATACCAAGTAAATCTCAATGAAATGGAAATTGAGACAAAGCCCCTTACCACATTGTAATCAATCAAACCATATGAAAAAAAATTAATAATCATAAAATGAATCATTGAATAAAATTAATATAAAGGTAATCATGATATTATATATCAAATGGAACTATACATACACTACATATAATAAATAAGTGAAAAATAATGGAAATATCAAGGAAATAAAATGAGATGAGAAACCCCTTACCTTATGCCCGAATGTATCCTTGGCTTGATCCTAATGTCATGGATAACAAAATTAAATGCATTAATTAAAAAATTTATAAACTTATATATGTGAATTTTATTTCATTATAGCTTTATTAATTTCATTTATGGCCTTCATGAGAAGTTATAAGATTGAATCTTGTTGTTCCTGAGTGTTCGTTTACTTGATTTTCATAATCGGTTCACTTGACTATGAGTAATGAAGTTTATGGGTATAATTATCCAGAATTTTAATTACATACTATTAATGATAATCCATAAGTTTAAATGTTTATAAATATCATTTGGTTATATGGTATGAGTATGAATAATTAGATAATACATTTAGTGATAATCATTTAGATTATTACTGTGGTTTTTCGATCACAATGAACTAGTTTTGTTCTATTATTTAATATAATGTATCAATGATGGTTAAATAATCATTAAATAAGATATAATACATATATTATAATATGGTTCAACCATAAAAACGTTTTCATGACCATCCTTGAAGAAGAAATTAAAGAATGGAACTTCGTCATCCATGAAGGTTGTAAATTGGAACCTCTGGGAGGAGGATTTCATTTATAAAATAAAAGAGAGAGAGAGTAAGGAGATTTATAATGATTATTAAATTAACATGATAAAATTATAGTATATAGATTATAATAGAGTTTTCATGATCAATTAGATATATGATTTTAGTAGAAAATAACAAAACAAAGGAACTTGAAATGAAATTGAAAGAGAAAGGATGTTGATTTACCTCTTGAATATACCTCCTTCAGAATCTCCTTAAGGGAAGGGGTTTTCGTCTTTTGGAAATAACAGGATATACTGTACATGGGGAGGGACTAAGGGAGTATTTATGTATAAATTTTATAATATTCAAGGCTTAGAGGAGTGAAGAGAGGGGGGGGGGGGGGTGAGGGGTAGTTTTTAGTGTAAGAGGAGTTATTTCTCAATATTTTATTCATTATTTTATAATTTTTCTCAAGACAAGCAATAGTATTGATTCTTGTGACCAAGAATAGTAATAAGTGTATGTGATTTCTAAACAATGGTTACTTACATCATCCATTATGCATAGAATAGTGTATTTATCTTATAATATATTTGTACCGTAATTACCGTATTTTACTATTCACAAAAATTCAAGTATTTCAAAAAAATACCAAAAATTCACCCTAACCATTTTTCGACGTGTAGAATAAAAAAATTAACTCCATTTTATGAATTTTTCTTTAAATATAAGTAATTTAATTTTTAATTAAAATTACCATTTACTTAAAAAACAATTTTTAATATTGAAACTAATTTTATGACACTTTGAAAAATTAAATTAGTCTCATAAAATTATCATAAGACTTAAAATATTAACTTAGGATTATATTTTATGAAAATAAATTTTCTTTTGAAAAATTATACTAATTATTGAACTAATTATTTCTAAAACACTTATTTATTTATCCTATGATATAATTATATCATAATTTTATTTATAAGATGTCTAAATTTTATTTATACATTCATGGGTGAGGTTATTATTCATTCAGGCAATTTATTATTCATAAAGGTATATTACTATTCAAAAGGATACATTACTATACATAAGGGTATGTTACTATTCACAAAAAATTAAGTTAATTCTATCAGACTCTAAATATCATACTGAATGCAACCGTGTATGTCCGTTTTTTGAAATTAAAAACCCAGAAGGAACAAAATTAAGTTTAATTATAACTATCTCCTATAAACATCAAAGTGATATCTCATAAAGACTCTGTGTTGTGTACATATAAGCTATCTAATGAATTTAAATTATTTAAGAAGAACATACCATAAAATATCGGGGTGTTATAATAATGATAATCTGGTTCATCCTACATATGGATTAACATGGAAAACATTTGATGCATGATATCTTGATTTTTCACCTAAGGTGAAGAATGCCATGTTTGGTATATCATGTGACAATTTTAATTTTTTTGGTTATATTCTTACTTCACACAATACATGGTCAGTTTTTATTCACATTTATTACCTTCCCCCATATATGTGTATAAAAATCCTTTTACTTTATTGATTATACTCATATCTGGACCTTATGATCCTAAAAATGATATAGATGTGTATGTGTAACCTTTAATAAAAGAATGGAAATATCTTTGGACTGTAGGTGTACGCACATATAAAAATTCATAGAAATGCATGTTTCATATGTGTGTTGAACTTATGTGGAAAATAAATGATTTTTCTTATTATGCAATGATGTTTTCTTAGAACATGAAGTGTAGAATTTCTTGTCCTATTTATATGAATAATACATGATCTAAAAAGATTATATATCATTGTAGTTTCAATTTCATAGGACATATATGATTATTTCCAATAGATCATCCATACATTAAAAACCATTAAAGGTTTGAAAATACCATTGAGAATGAGAATCCACCTCAATGTGTGTTTGGAACTGATGTTCTTAATAAATTAAAAGATGTAATTTTTTCAACAAAAAAACACCACTAGATATTTAGGATATATCCATAGGGCTATAACTCCATGTAAATTTACCACTTCTCAAATATATAACTTTGTCAAATCTTCTACCATTTTGGACTCTCTAATTAGGAGGAAGTGTTCCGACTTGGTGATTCGATCCACAATCACCCAAATAACATCATGATTATGAAGCTTCCTTGGTAGACTAGTGACAAAGTCCATGGAAATATAATCCTACTTTTATATAGGTATAAGCATTGACTGTAGCATACAATCTAGTCATTGATTTTCAGCCTTTACCTAATAATATGTTAGACACTTCATAATATAATATGAAACCTTTCATTTCATACCTATCCCCCAGAAACAAGTTTTCATCACCTTGTACATTTTATGAATATTCATATGAATAACCAATTTTGAATGGTGATATTCCAAAAATAAGTTGTCCCTGGAAAGACTGAGGGACTACGATTTGATTATAATAACATAAAAAAGAGTTTACATCCTATGTACAACTGTTAGAAGTCCCCCACCATTTAGTTTTGACCTAATAGTGGTGAAATTAGGATATGATATCTGAGCCTCTTTTATAAAATTCACAAGTAAGGAATAAGATCAACTGGGAAGAAAAATAAACTCTCATTTTTCTCAACATAATCTAGGTGCATGTCAGTAGTGACATTCATCAATTGTCCCTAGTCTTGATCTTCCCTCAAAACATCATTATACGAGTTGCAACTGAAAGCATCTACTACAGAATTCCCTTTTCCTAGGTATATACATGAATTTGAAGTCAAATATTTAGAGATATTTTATCCATATTCATTAACTCAAGTCTAAGTATCACTTAGAGAAGATATATTTCAAACTCTTGTGATTAATGAATACTATGAACCTTTCTCCAAATAGATAGTGATTCCAAGACTTTAAGTCATGAACCACTACAACTAATTCAAGCTCATGTCTCAGATAATGCTTCTCATGGATTCAAAACTATCACAAAACATAGTTCACAAAATGATTTTCCTATCTGAGAATAGAACCAAGACTAGATCCATACAAATCACAATATAACACATAGCCCTGACCTGGTTCTAGAAATATTATGATGGGGGTGAGGTTAGATGAGATTTGAGCTCTAGAAATCATTTCTGATAGTAACAATTCTATGTGAATGTAACACCCTCCCTCATCATAGAAATCATGGGAGAAGAAAGTCTCAAAAAATCATGGACAAATCATCGATAATATCCTACCAATTCTGGAAAACTATATATCTAGAAAAAATTCTTGGGTAGCTATCAAGAGATGGATACTTCAGTCTCTACAAGATCAACTGATATTCCCTCTAGGGAAATGACGTTCCCAAAGAAATATACTTCTTGTATCTAGAAGTCATTCTTAAGAAACTTCACATATAGTCGATGATCATGTAATGTGCTCAATAAAATTTCCAAGTGATCCTTATGTTCATTCCTTCTTAAAGAATAAAACAAAATACCATAAAAAAATACCAAAAAAAATAATCATGGTACCTACAAAAGATACGGTTCATCAATGAAAAGAAGACTTCAAGTAGATTCATTATACCAAAGGGCATGGAAACATATTTGTAATGGACATATCAACTTCAAAATTCTATATTTAGAACACACTCTCTTTAAGCACTAATATGATGATATATTGAGTGTATATAAATCTTGGAGAACCACTTGGATCCCTTTAGTTGGTCAAGAAGATCATTGATTCTAGGAAGTGGATACCAATTTTTGATTCTAACTTGATTTAGTTTATGATAATCAATGCATATATGGAAAAAACCATCCACTTTATTTATGAATAAAACTGGCCCATTTTAATACGATGTGCTTAGTATAATGAATCCTTTACTCCCAAAATCTTCTAGATAGACCTTAAATCCTCACAACTCTATCAAATACATTGTATAAGATGGGAGTGAAATAGGGTTTTCTCCCAGGGGTAAATCAATTGAAAATTTGATTTCCTAATCGGGTAGTAACCCAAATAAATCATTCGGAAAGACATCCCTGTATCAATTCAAAATGACATGAATTGTACTATTTCAAGCTTCATTAGTAATACCCAAGGTCATTTTTGATAAATGACCTGAGATAGTTCTATCCAATAATACTAAAGCTCCCATTCTACTTGTATTTATATCTCAATCTCCTTGAATACATGAAGAGATCTATCTGGGGTTATGAATGTCACTTTTTGAGTGTAGTAGTCAATACAAGATTTAAATTAAAATAGATAATCCATTCCAAATATAAGATAAAAAGCATCCATCTCTAAGATTTTAAACTCACAAAGAAACTATACTACATCAATGGTAGTGAAACATGTTGGGAACTTGAATCCTCCACACTCCGGTTATTCAAGGGGTGTCTTGATACTCATGACACGAGACATCATTTCCATGTGTAATCCCAATTTTTTAACCACATGAGAAGCAAGAAAAGAATGTGATGCATAAATATCAAACAAGACATGCATAAGAGTCAAGTTCATAAGGATAGTACCTCACAATGTAGAGGGACCCGATAAAATAAATGGGGATTTCAGTTGTGGCTTGATCCGAATAAAGGCATGGATAGTTCTTCCTCCACTTTAAAAGGAATCTAGTTTGGTAGTGCCTATAAGGGTTAAAATTTCAGGTTGTATGTTAAGACTATAGGGATTAAAAAGATAACTACAAAGAGTTGTGACTCTCCATCAAAAGTCAAGGATTCCATTTTAGTGGGAGTCATTTCTCTCTATATTTGAGAGAAGTGAAAAGTAAAAATAGGATCAATTTGATACGAACTTCTATAAAAATCTATAATGCATATATGTAATTTATTTTAACTACACATTAATTTTTGATAACAATAAACCATTAAAATTTTATAAATTCATCAATTATCCCCCTGTTGATTATTCTTTCATTCTCATATTTGGACCAAACACTTACCCTCACAAACACATCATGAAACACACACATAAATATATAATATAACATAATATTATATTTTTTTTGTATTATATATATATAAGAGACACCCCTCAGCCCAATTAAAAAGAGGGATCACCAGAAAATAAAAATACGGAATTGTAATGGGCAACTCCTTTCTCTTTCAACATTCCATTTAGTCAGGTATTTTGTAGTTTTTTTGAAATTTCCCTATCAATGGTAACATAAAAGTATACCCCTATTCAGAGGATGAATAATGTACTAAGTGATAATAACACCGCCACCACCAATAATAAATAACTTTTTTCTTCTACACATTTTCATGTTGTTTTGGTCTATCAGTAATGGTCTTACTAGGATCTTCCATTCAAAAAATTAAAATTCTAGATTGTAATTCCATCTTTGGATCTCCAGAAATGAGGTTTCATTACGTGAGGACGAAGGTTTTTGTGGAGTCAATGTACCTTTAGAATCCCTTTTAGTGTTTTATAGACTATAATTCCATCTTATAACATGATTTGTAGTATCCAAATGGACCTTTATAGGTTTTATGATGAAATATGACATCTGAACTCACAAGAAACCATAAAAACTCCTTAAATCTAAAGTTTATCAAATAAATTAAAGTATATGTATGTGTTTATTCTTTTCTCAATTTCTTTATCTTGTCTCCAATGCGTTTTACTTTCTAACAGGGCTACATTTTCTCACCATGTATCTCGCTTTCCTCCCATCACTCCATAAAAAAATACCAAATGTATCTATGAAAAATGGACCTATGTGAATACCATATATAACTAATATGCTCACACTGCAATTATTTATCTTTCATGGAATGATATCATACCTTACAAACCAAGATTCTCTATCTCTTTTATTTGTAGTAAATAACAAATCACTCATCAAAGTAGCTAATGGATGTGCCATAACACTTGTTGTAAGTATAAGTGCTTGTGATTCTTATAATGTCTATGGATTTAGGATGTCATTCTTAGGATGTTCTTCAATCAAGGAAACCATCCCCTTCCTTTTCTCATGGTTTTTCAAAAATTCGTGTGCTTAAAATTTAGAAAATCAAGATATTGGAAGATATTCCCAAGATTTGATACTTTTTTTAAATATATACCTCTTTGTTTTGATAAAATTGAATTTTGAATTAAATAGTAAGTGGTAATGAAAATATTTTTTTGGTGGTATATATAATAATTAATGATATAGGTTATGAACTGAGACACATAAATGTAAAAAAACATTGTTATTTGAAAAAAATGACATTTTTATTAATGAAAACTCAGTTTTTTTCCTTTCAATTATATTGAAATCATTTTTTCTTATGAATTGAATTATTCTTTGTATTGAAAGAAAATTTTGGATGATTTATTCATTTTATGTGTATTTTCTATTGAGTTTTAAATGTTTTATGTTTCTCATCATATTCTTTAATTGTTTTTATGGTTATTTTAGAATTAAATGATTAATGTCAATGTGTAGGAATTAAATCCATAACTTATTTTCCATTTTTTATATGTTTTTTTGTATTTTTGTATATAATTTTGGAGTCCAGGGATCTCACTTGGTTTCATTTGATATCTTTTTCCTTTATTTTTCATATTCACCTGAGCTTGAATGAAGTATTTGTATATGATATCCTTGATATAATATTTGGGAATTTTTTAATATTTGAGTATCATGATACATCGAAAGATTGGTTTCAACATTTTGGTTTCCATTAATTTATTACATTTTTATTTTAAAAATGATGAGTTAAATTATTTCTATGAAGAATATTTTCTTAAATAAAAATAAAAAGTTCATAGAATTATAATTGTTCTTAAAAATTTAAAATATCATTGATTTTTAAGAATAATATATAACTTTTTTTAATTATGTGAGACAATAAAGTAAATTAAAGTAGGCCAGGACAACAAATTTAAAACTTATATTTTAAATCCATGCATTGAACATTTATAAAGTCCAAATATTTGTGTCAGAAAAATATAGTATAAGTTCTAAAAGTTAGCATTAGTGTGCTAATAATTTTGTTTTTTTTATTTTAATATAACTAAAATATTTATGATTTTTGACTTCTAAACTATAAATGGTTATTTTCATTTTATCTTTTCAAACATTTAATATTCAATAATCAATTATAAAATATTTTTGAGTTCGTTTTTTCTCTATCATGTGTGTAACATTTTTATTATTTTTCTTACATTTATGAATTCTTATCATATTAAAAATCACAAACATCTAAATTCATGTACCAACCTAAACATCTTTGTATATATTGGTTATCATGTTTATCATTGGCAATGCTGTATAAATATTTTATCACTCTCTGATATAATGTTGCTTGACTATTTTTATTCACCGATATTTGAATATTATCCCCACCCCATTTTCATATGTTGTGAATATAAGGTTTTCCATTACTAAGGATGCTTAATGGGGATTGATTCTGTTGGATCAGGTATATCTTATTGGGAAAGCTGAAACAACAAAAACATTTCCTCGTTTTAAAGCCTGGAATGATTGGTGAGAAAAGACATGCATTTAAGTAGACCAACCTAAACCGATGTTGGTTAATTCATGGGTAAAGAAGTTTTCTTTTCATTTTATATAGAATTATTTTTTTAATAATATATTTTTTAATTATGTGAGAAATATATGTATAAACTGATATCTATGCAATTAAAATTAGGTGTTTAATGTTTAATATTTGTTGAAAATTTCTGTTTAATTTTTATTTTTAAGAACAATTAAGTCTGGGTCACCCCCAAGTCGAAATCCTTATAATGTGAATAGAGAATAACTCAATTATTTAAATCTATATTAAATGTGGGAATAAACAAACCTAATGTATTTAGTCCTTACCTAGTAAAATCTATTAATCATCTACACCCCTTGTATATTGCATCAGTTGGTATTAAAGATTCAGTTGATGTGATATAAAATCCTTCCTTTCATTTTATTATTCCTTTATACTTTAACCTTTTTTATGTCTTGTTTTTACTTACCAATTAAAAAAATTTGTATTTTTTTTGTAAACCCTTAGTGAATTGATTATTGTTATGAATTATTTAGAACATCCCATACAATGAATTATTCACACTTTAAAATTTCATTCAGAATAAGTGATTCATTTCATCAAAATGAAATAATTTTAAAGGAAAAAAATTAAAGATGAAAACTTAGATGATACATTTTATTTGCACATATTATATTTTAAAATATTGAGAATATTCACGTTTTGAGTGATTAGAAACAAAAATAAGAAAAACATTGGATATTATTCTACTCACATTGTTTTATCCTCTTAAATATCATCACATTCAATTCTATCTTTATCTTAATTCATTCACCATTTTCATTTTCTTAATATATATGTTTTAATATTTGGATCATTTCCCTTAAATATATTGATAACTCACAAGTGATTTTATCCAACACACCATAATCATTGTTTTATTATCTCATTTAACAATTTTTCCTTAAATATAAACTCTTTCTAGTGGCCTAGGTGGGGGTTCAAAATTGGTGCATGACTTGTCGAACCATGCCACTAATCTGTGGAGTCTGCTCTAGTAGCCCAGTAAGAGTTGTATGGTTTGTTAAACAGTGTAACAAAATGATGTAACAAGAATTAAATTATATGAATTTATTAATTAGAGTCCCAAGACCCCCATTTTAATTTCTAAACTACCAATTAAACCTAACTTGATCCTATTGATTTTGGAGGCTATCTATAGGTGATTTTGTATCCACCAACCTATTTTCTTCTCAGATCAAAGTGTTAGTGGATGCATTAGATTCCTTTTAGTAAGTGTAATCTCTTTGGTTGTGAATTCTCATTTCTTTCTCTCTCACATTATTTGAGAGTATTGGATCCTCATTTTGTTGATGGATCTTGATATTTATTTTTTTTATTTGTGGAACTATGATTCTACCTTGATTGTTTAAGCCTTCAACTCTCCTTGTGGATCCCATGTTGGGTGTTGATGATCATGGATTAAGGTATGTGGTTTCTTAAGAAAATCTTTATCAATTAAAAACCTTGATGTTTTTCTATTTGAATTGTATTTTCAATTGATTTTTAAATATTGATTAGAGTCTCTTGATAAATTATTTTGAAATGGCATTATGTGTGTGTTTAAATCCTTTGAAAATGGATTTTGAAAATAAATTATTGATTTCCAAAAAAATTATATTGAATTGAAATGAAGGCTTGAAGCATGATTTTGATGATATAAAAGGGTATGAAATAAATTATGATTGGGAATGAAATATTTTTATTTTATAGTCATAATATTTTATAAAACCATTTGATGTTTTTTTGAAATGAAATGACATGTTTTGAATATTGAATTTGGGGTTGACGGAAATGATGTTTTGAAATTATTTGATTTTGATTGAAATGAATGATAGCCCCTTGTATGTTTGTTTACCTTGAAGTGCATGATAGAATGGTTAGTTAATAGGAGGATATTCATGATAGGTAAAACTGATTATCTAGGAATAATTTGATGATGACAATGACACTGAAACTACTTGAAGGAAGAGAGTTCATTCTTTGGGATGGATTTCTATCCCCCCCTAGGCCTGGGACCTAGGGATATGTTCACCCTAGGTACCATATTTCAACAAGATTATGCTAAACATAATGAATCAACATAACTAATACCCACATCTTATAACCATGTTTCTATGATTGAAAATGATGATTACCTGATAATGATTATGAGATAAGTTGTTTATTCATATTCTAGTAAAATAGTTTATTCATGCTTGTTTTGTAAATGATGTTTGTTTGTGACCAATTTTTTGATTTTTTTTATTCTGTCCATTGAAATGTTTTGAAAACCACATTTTGATGAAAACAGAGAAATGATTTCCATGCCATGTTTTGATTTAAATTGATCATATTTAGTTTATTAGTTATAGATTGCTAATAAAATTCTTAGTGAGATACTAATGGACTTTGTTTCTTACAACCTACCATTTCCTTTGTGTGTTTGTATAGTTTCTTATAAAAGGTCTAGGAAAAGAGAACACACCAATCATAGGTGGTGGATGTTCTTGATTAGAGGACCTTGAGAGTTGGCAGTGATGGGTGGAACATGTGATACACTTGTTACATGGAGTTTATGGTTTGATGGTTGGATGGTCTCTTCTAATGAAATAGGTTGAAATTAATATTTTTGAGACTTGTATTTGGTTACTTTTGGCTTTATCCCTTGTGGAGTGTTTGGTATAATAACTACTTATCATTTTTTACCCATTTATTTTTCTTGATGAGTAATCCTTGCATTGAAATCATTCCATCTAGTTTTTATTAATTCCCCAGTGCTCATCACAAGTTAACAAAGATCATGAATTCCCTTCAATTCATGTTAAGATTGGTTCAGATACCATTTAGGTAGGTTATTTTAGTGAGAATTATATTTGGTTACTTTTGGTTTTCTCCCTTATAGAGTGTTTGGTATACTGACTGATTATCATTTTTTATCCATTGATTTTTATTGATGAGTCATCCTTGTGGTGAAATCATTCCATATCTTTTGTATTAATTCCCTAGTGCTTGTTTCCAGTTAATGGGGATCTAGAATGAACTTTGATCCATATTAGGATTGGTTCATATTCTATTTAGGTAGGTTATTCAAGTTGGTTCATGAAAAATTGGTATCAAACGTAGTTATTCCTCTTCTTTGATATCAATATATTGTCTGGATGTCTTGATAGATAGGAGATATTATTTTTTTGACTTAAGAGGTAGGGTATAAGTGAGTGCCTCATTATCTATCATCATAAAAATCCTTAAGTCACCATGAGGTATTGGGAAAAGGTGTATCTGAGGAGTTGTTTGATCTAATCCTAGACTTTTTCCAAATCTTTGATTCAAGAATTTTGTTTTCCAATTGAATTATGATTAATAGAGTTGATGATATCAAGTATATTGATTGGTGTTTACCTTTTTATTTTTTGATTATTTATAGTATCATGTCCCTTAGAAGACATTTGAACAGACCCCAGGAGGGAGTAGTCGATGAACTATAGAAAGTGAACCCTTAAGTTGATCAGAAACTTGTGTAAGTTGTTATGCATGCAGTCTAAGATCTAGGCCAGATGGATGCACCTATTCCAGTTCAAGAAATAGTGGTTGTGACCTAAAGTGAATATAGTAAATATTGGGCCCATGTATTTCTTCTTTTGAAGCCACGATATTTACAAGGTACAAATGATCATCCGGATGTAGGGTATTGGTTGAATAAATTTGAGTATATTTTTGAGTTCTTGGAGGTAGCTGAATCTATTATGGTGAAATGTGGTTCCTTTAAGATTTAAGGTCCTAGTAGAAGGTGGTGGGACTCGATAGTTCATACATGGAAGATTTTGTGCTTGGAATGGAAATACTTCAGGTTACTTTTCACGGAATAATTCTATAAAGAATAAATGGTGTTGTCTAAGTCTATAGAGTTCCTTAAACTCAAGAAAGGTGATTGAACTGTGACTCAGTATGCCAAACAATTTTCTATGTTTGTTCATTTCTCATATGAGGTGGTATCTAATGAGAAACTGAAGGACCAAATGACTGAGATCAGTCTTTTAGTAGATACCCGATCTCAGGTTTTCTTACTGAATCTCACATCATATGTGGATATCCTAGATAAAGATTTGATGGGGGAACTTTAGTTGGATGGTAAGTCAATTTTAGATGGAGTTCCTCCTACTCCCAATGGCAGATTGTGTGGCCCCTTTAAAGGAAATAGGAAGCATGATGAATCTCATGTTGGAAACCATAGAGTTGGTGAATCTTAGTTGTATAATTCTTTCAAATCTTGGACAGTGTCTAGAAAATGACCATTAAATTGTTTCCAATATGTCAAATTTGGTAACCCGAAGTGTATTTTCATGGAGGTTCTGAATATCTATAAATCTTTTGTATTCTTTGGTCACATGTATAAGTTTTCCATGTTATTACTATTCTGTGTAATGGTGTGAGATTGACTACGAAACTATAAATGGTTATTATCATTTCATCTTTTGAAACATTAAAAATTTAATAACCAATTATAAAATATTCAGAGTTTATTTTTTCTCTATCACAGGATTAATATTTTTATTATTTTTCTTAAAATTATGTATTATTTTATTATCAATTTATGAGTTATATTAGTGATTCAAAATTACAAAAATCTCAATTCATGTCTCAACCTAAACATGTCATATTGTTTATTGGTTATCATGTTTATCCTTGGGTGTGCTTTCTAAATATTATTTCACACTTATATAGTATTTATTGACTATTTATATTCACCAATATTGGAAACTTATCCCCACCCCCTTATCATATGTTGGGAATATCAAGTTTCCCCTTACAAGGGATTCTTAATGGGGATCAACCCCAATGGATCAGGTATATCTTATAGGGAAATCTGAAACAAAAAATGTCATTTTTTAATGATTGAAATGATTGGTGAGAAAAGTCATGTATTTAAGTAGACTGACCTAAACTAATTTTGGTTGACCCATAGGTAAATAAGTTTTTATTTCATTTTTTATAGTAATTTTTTTGTAATAATATATATTTTTTAATTATGTGAGAAATATATGTATAAATTGACATTTATGTAATTAATGTTATGTGTTTAATATTTAATATATGTTGAAAATATGTCTTTTTAATTTTTATTTCTAAGAATAATTAAGTCTGAGACATCCCACAAGTTGAACTATTTATATTGTAAATGGTCCATAACACAATTTTTTAAATCTATTTTTAAATGTGGGTATAAATGATCCTAATGTCTTTATTCATGACCTATAAAAATCCATTAATAATTTATACCCCTTATATCTTGCATCGGTATGTATCAAATATTCATTTGAAGTAATAGAAAAACCATCCTTTCATTTTATTAGTCCTTTATACACTACAACATATTCATTGTTTAGCGTCTGTTTTTAGCGGCCGTTTACTAAACCACTGCTAAAACAATTTAAATTATTTCAAGATGGTTTTTTATAAACCACCGCTAAATTTTATGTTTTTATTAAAAATACACACTTTTTCCTCCCCCAAACCTTCTCCCTCCCCTAATATCTCCTTCACCCCTGACCCCAAACCCTAGCATGCCGGTGCTCCCGAGCCCTCTATCACACCCACCTTCTCCCCCTAAATCCACCCATCACCAGCACTCCTAAAGCCACCGCCATTTCCTCCTAACCCCAAAACCTAGAACTACCCCCTATTTGGCACTCCTAAGGCCTCTACCACACCCACTGACCTTGAACCCTAGAACCCCCCTCGCTAGCTCTCTCTATCCCTCTGCCATTCCCCACTCATCTACCTCAAGCACCCCTTCCCTACCGACCCCAAACCCTATCACCACTTTGCTTCCCCCATCATCAGTGCTCGGGAATCTCCCATTCTCTCCAATATCATTCCCCCTGAGCCTTTAATAGCACTACAGTCATATCCCCATGCCTCCTAAGCCTTTTCTAATGCTGTGTTCACAACCCCATACCCCCCGAGCCCTTTCCAGCATTGCGATCATAGTCCCCAACCCTTTCCTTTGCTCAAGTCATCAACATCACCTGAGATATATCCCTAACATTTCATTCACTTGAGCCCACATTGAACGTTAGGTTATATAGGTTTTATTTATCTCTTTATCAATAATTAGACATTGTTTAATTAGATTTGTAGACTTATGTAGTGTATTGTTGACTACTGCAACATTGATTGTGGTATTATTATTTTCTATCAAGAATCATATTTATTCATCGTATTATTTTTGGTTTTATAGTTTTAGTTGGTTAATATATGATGTTAAATCATCCTACAATGATATTGTAAACCCTTAGAATTTATTTTCAACTTTTGGTGTCCGAGGGATGCACCTATGTGTACTGAATCATGATTGAATTGTGTTTTTTTCCTTTACATGTGATTTATAGATTAATGGAATGTGAAGATGGTGTAAAACTAGATAATAAACCAAAAATATCTTTAATTGGAAATAACTAACTGTTAATCAGAATCCAATCTATTTTTAAAAAATGTTAGTAATTCTAGAATGGTACTCAAAATGATAATTACATGTTTAATGCCTTACTTTTTTTAATGGTAGTTTTCATATATATACTATAGAGGACCCATTAAAATGATAGAATATTTTTTTTCATCATCTCATTGAGAGTTTTCATGACATTTCATGCCTTCACTTAAATTTCATGATTTATAATTATAGTTAATAATTAATATTATTAGACAAAAAGTATTCTAGATGGTGAACTATTTTTGTTTTAGTTAATTTAAAAAAATAATAAATAATTTTGTGTGTTATTATAGTTTATGTACATATCTATAAAATTAAGTACAGTATAGTGAGTATAATAGTAAACAAAATAGAACAATGTTATAATGGACAATTGGATTTAATTTTTAAGCTATTTGATATTCTCCCAATTATTAGTCCATGAGAGCATGTTGAAATATATAATATCATTTTTGGATTTTAATCCATGAATTAATTGAGAATGATGGTTTGAAATAAAAATATTTTTGGGAAGATGTTTAAGCCCTGGGAATCTCGACATGGAATATGACTACAGATGATAAGTCTTAGAAATTTGTTTTCTCCCAAGTTGAAAATAATTAAAAATGAATAAGATTTATTTAGAACATGATGAAAATATTTTTTTTTATTAAAATAGATTATTGACATGCGTTGTTCATGAATTTAATAACATTACATGTAAATTAAATGATCAGTAAAAATTATTCAATTTTTTTTATTGCTGGTTACATGTTTTTTACTAATGTTTATGTGATCAAATTTGATGAGCCATATTTTTTTTGATAATGAGTTATTTAAATTAAAGGATATAATTGGATGGTTTTTTAAAATTTTATCTAGATATAATAGAAGTTTTACAAAATCTATTATCATGGATTTTCTATAATATATTTCTGGTATTTATAGATGATGAAATATTTAATGAGTTCTCTTTTAATGGTCCATGGGACAAATAATTTATAAAAGGAAACCTCTAATTTATTTAAAATATAAAATTATATAGTTTTTAGTATGTTTTTTATAATGGTGGAATTTTTTGATACCATTTTTAATGGGATGTTATAAAAACATATTCTTCTAAATGTTTTACTAGTGTTAACTCTGATGGATTTGAAATATTCTTTCTAAAGTATGTTTTTTGTATTATGAGTTTGTGGTTAGGAAGATTTGGATCAAGGTGTGATTTGATCCATAAATTATTTTCTTAAGGTATGTTTTACAAAAAAACCCAATATAAAAATAAAATTTTGATTATTATTGTTGTTTTGAGCACCAATTACCATATTTCTCAATTCTCCAACACTACTCCCTAGCCAACACCCCTTTATATTCTCATCGATTATCTATTCATTCAAATAATTTACATTTTAATTAAATATTTAATCTATTTAATTCCAAATAATTCTACTTTACCATATTTTACCATTATCTCTTTTCTTACTTAGTGATATTTATGTTTTTTTTAATTTTTTTAATAATGTGTTGGCACATTGTGATATATATGAATAAAAGCTAGATCACATTACCGAGGAACACAACTCAATATGCTAAGTGTTTGGAGTAGTTTTTTGATTTTTCAACTTATAATAGATCTGTTGATGGGAGAATAAGATGTCCAAGTCCTAAATATAAATTTAGAAGATGGTTTAAGAGAGATGAAGTTTATAAACACTTGATATTGAAGCAATTACCATCTCAATATTTGTGTTGGATTTAACACATAAAATCAAACGTTATAGAAAGTTTGAGCACTGATTTCAATCGACATAATGGGAACCCAAATTCATATACAATGGAAAATTAAATAAAAAACCTTATAAATGATTCATTTGGCAATATAAGACACCAAAATCAACATCAAGACATATCAGAATAACCAGCCAAGGGTGCTACAAATATAAAATTGAAAACTTATGTTTTTGAGACTATAGTACAATCAGATCAATATTTTAACATATCATTGGGTCCTCCTTTTGATTATATAGAGACTAATTTAAGATAAAACTTCACTAAGAATACAAATGTGTTTCATGGTTTAGTTGATGATGGAAATCAAGAGTTGTATAGTGGATGTTAGAAATATTCAAAACATTATTTTTAGATGAAGTTGTACCATATCAAATGACTATGTGGAATTAAAAATAAGGCGATGTCCATGATATTGGAATTTTTACATGATGCATTTACAAAAGAAAAGATCCCTAAGTCTTTTTTATGATACGAAAAAAGTTGTTAACAAGATTGTTCTAAATTATAAAAAAATACATGCAAGTCCCAATGATTATATGCTTTATTGTGGAGAGGATTTAAGTAGACATGATTGAAAAAAAAATTTCTTATTCTAAATGGCCGTCAATGAGTGATGTTATAATTTTTACTCTACATACTACTATAAATAAGAAGAAAAGGAACACACAGACAAAGGTTTTTCATTACTTTCCTTTAAAGCCTCAATTGAAAAGATTATTCATGTCATCAAAAACCACTGATCACATGAAGTGGAATTCTATAGATAATAACAATGATGAGTTAATGAGACGTCCAAGAGATTCACAATCATGGAATAAATTTGATTCATTACATAAAGATTTCTTATATGATCCTAGGAATGTTTTATTGGGATTTTCTGTTGATGGATTAAACCTATTTGGGACTTTGAGCACCAGTTATAGCATTTGGAGAATTTTTTATCCCATAAAATCTATCTCTACGGATGTGTATAAAACAAAATTCTCTTATCATTTTGATGATTATTACTAAAAAAATATCTAGAAATGATATTAATGTATACTTGCAGCCTATAATTGAATAATTATAGGATTTATAAAGAAACAATGTTGAGACATATAATGAATCTTCTAGAAAAATGTTCAAAATTAAAGCTTCTATAATGTGGACCATTAGTGACTTCCATGGAATTGTGAATTTAACTGGTTGGAACACTTACATGGGTTTGCCTTGTCCTATTTGTAACTTGGATTTTGATCCCGAATGACTACCTCAAAGTAAAAAATTGAGCTTCTTGTGTCATTGAATATTTCTTGATGCATCTCATAAATTTCAATTGAACATGTCAAAATTCAATGGTTCTATTGATCTCAGACCACCTCCAAAGTTGTTGATAGGTTCATAAATATGGGAACAACTTTGAAATGTTGAAATAGAATTTGATAAGGTACATCATTTTAATTATAGTGGGAAAGGAGTTTGAAGTGCATCATCAAGTGAAATCAAAATTCAAAAATGGAAGAAAAAAAGTATATTATTCAAACTTCCATATTGGGAATTTAATTTGTTACATCATAATATTGATGTAAGTAATATTAAGAATAATGTTTGTGACAATTTGATCTTCACATTCATTAATGATCTTGGAAAATTGAAATACCATCTTAATGCTCAGAAATACTTACAAACAATGAACATAAAGCATGATCTCTATCTAGATAAGAATAGAAAGTATGCTCTAGAAATATTTGCAATGAAAAATAGGGATAAAGATATATTACATTGAATTTTAAAACATGTGAAGGTATCTTATGGGTATTAAAGTAACATATTAAGGTGTGTTGACTTAAATCATTTTAGGTTACATGTATTGAAAATTCATGATTTACATATTTTGTTATAGTAGTTACGACCACTCGAATTGCATAAATAATTACCTGAAAAGGTTATGATTATTGTACACTAATTTTAAACATTCTTCATACAACTATGTGAGATAACTCTACAACTATTTGAGCTTGAAAACCTTTAGGAGATATTTTTATTGACACTTTTTGAAATAGAGTTGATCTTTCCTTAATCATATTTTACTATCATAATGCATTTAATTGTGAATTTGGTTGAGAAAGCTAAATTAAGAGGCCTCGTATAGTATTAATGGATGTATCAAATTTAGAGGTACTTTATTTATATGATTTTAATTTAAGTAACAAATTCATGGTACTTAATTAAATGAAAAATCATGTTTTTTATTTTATTTCATAGATATCTTGGGCATTTTAAATCATATGTGAAAAATAAATCTCAACTTGAAAGCTCTATTTTTGAAGACTATTTAAAGGAGGAGTATCTTAAATTTTGTTCTATATTCTTAGATGATATTGAGACAAGATTCAATAATTTTGGACATGTTGATGACACATCAATTCAACCTAAACAATATGGGAAATAAAAAATATTTCCTTCTATTAGATGATGATTTGGGAGGAGTTCAATTGTTACACTAACAAAAATGATATTTTTACAGGCACATAGATATGTGCTGCTAAATAGTAAAATAACAAATCCATTTATTGAAGAGTTTAGGATAAAAACAAAGAGATAAATGAGAGAACAAACAAGAATTGATAAATATATAAAAAAAATATGTTAATAAAGAGTTTGTAGAATGGTTTTCATGACATGTAAGTTAATAAACATTTCAATCAATATAGATATTAAGTTGACACATATATTTTATTAATATAATAATGTATATTACTTTTTGTAGATCATAAATACCAACATTTGAGCTGAGTTTTCAGAATATTTTAATTTTCTTGCTCAAGGTACTCTAAAATAAGCTATAAAGTTTGATGCTTAAAATGTGGATGGATTTAAATTCTATATAGTCAATTGGGAAGAGGGTTTTAATACACAAAATAGTGGTATATTTACATTTTAAAAAGTGTGATACTATAGAAAGTTGACTGATATTATTGAATTAAACTACCATGGGAATTTTCAGTTTTTTATTAAAATGTAATTGGGTCAATATTATCAAAGGGTTTTAAAAGATATTGCTTACAATTTACATTTCTGAACTTCTATCACTTGATGGATGTTAGTGACCATGAATTACATCATCAGTATATTTTATCATCTCAAGAGAAAATGGTTTATTTTGTGGAAGATGTCATGGATGAAGGGTGGAGTTTAATTTCTAACATAAAACAAATAGACTTGTATAATATAGGAGATGAAGTGGAATATTTGACCTTAGACATTGAATCCCATCAACAACAAGAAGAAAACTTATTTTTCCATCATGATATTGAAAATATTAGTCTTGAAAGTGTGGATGAAGTATATGAAGTAATGATAGAGTAGGGGAATGACATGATTGAAGGACAAAATGATTGTATGTACATTCATCCATTCATTTATCAACCACTTATGTTATTTGTTCAGTCATTCATTATCATAGCTATATATATATATATTTTTTTTTGTTAGTATTGTGCATATTTTATCATTTATAATTTTTTCCTGTATGAATTTTTTGATATATATGTTCTAAATTTAATTTTATTTGACTAAAATATAATAATTCCAAGGGGTAAGCATTTTAATGACCATAATTGACTCTCTGTTAACATTCCCTATACCATACCAATAGATGATGAACCATCGGTCTCCCTCCCTATAGTATTTGAGACACCCTCTACTTTCCCCCTACAAATTCTCTCACACCCTACATTACTTCATCTTTTTCTACACCCTCTGTTAGCATCCTATCAACAACTCATCCAATGCCTCCCCATTCAGAAGACTCAACAATGAGGTAGTAGGTTGTCACTCCTATTTCTTCATGGGGATTTTGAAGGGTGATAGTTATAGGTACAAATTTTAATATAAATAAAGTTATTTTAATTTTTTTATACTACTAACTATTTTTCATAAAATATGGATACAATTCTACTAATGATATAAATAAGAAAAGTTAATATGTATGTAATCTAAACGGACAAAAGATAGTTGTCCCATTTGACTTCTATGGGGTTCCTATGGATGTTGTCATAGGATTATTTGGCCAGATTTTAGGCTAGCTGGTGGTGGAGCCAGTTACCCTTCTAATTGCATATACTGATTGGAGGCATATGCATCCATCTTGGAAAAATAATGTTTTCAATTCATAAATAAAGGTAATTTTAATAAATTATAGTGTAAGTGAAATTCATAATGTTATTAAATTCTAATATTTTAAAAATAAATCTCTTTATATAGATGTTTTTCCACTTTCCCATTTCTGATCATATATCATGAAAGTGGAAATTGAAAAATTTAGATAAGAAATGTAAGGATTTTAAATGGAAATTATATAATGGATTCAATGACACTTCATTGATCACCCAACAATTGTATGATAAGGTACCCAATGGGGTACCTAGAGAGCAATGAAATGTTTTTGTTGATAGCCATCGTGATGAGAAGCATGTGGTATTTAAACATATATTGTTACATTAATCTCATTTTACATTTATACATTCATATTACAATAAGAAGACATTGCCTACATTACTATTAAATTACATGTTATTTATTTTAGGATGTTTCAAGAAATAATTCATCGAGTTGAGCTAAGAAAATCATCCCTCACACTACCAGGTCAAAGTGTTTTTCCAAAAATCGACCAACTCTAGTAATATTTTCATTAGTTTAAATATTTATAAGACAATATTATCTATTTTATATGTTAAATTTCTTATTTATCTTTGTTTAATAAAGTCACAGAATTTAGGTTACCAAGTCTCTTGAACAAAACTATGGTTATTTGTTCATAAAATATCTGATGGGAGTTATGTTAATGAGCCTACCAAAGAAGTTGGGGTATAAATTCATTTTTCATTATAATAACTTATTGTCAGTTGTCACTATATTAATATATACTGCTTCAAATATGACGGATATTTTATTTTTAGGTAAAAATTGAGGAACTATGGGATGCCAATCTCGCGAAGTCCATCTCATTCTCTTAGGATGATCCAATTGGTAATGTTTTTTGGAAAGGAGAATCCTGGTGGAGTTTGCAGGATGTGTTTGGGACCATTACCATCTGAAGACTTTGGAAGGCCATAAAGGATTGTAGCTATATCTACTCTTTATTATAGTAAATCTATACCTTTAGATGCTCAGTTAGAGCTTTTTTCTATATAAAGCACCATTTAGGAACAAGGGGATCATATATTCACTTTTCAAAAAGTGTTGGTTGATTTATATTAGAATATGACCAGATCTATCCCAGGTGATATTGTATGAATGACTGGTGGTGTGCAGGTAAATCACACAAAAATCTTTTCATTCACAAAATTTTGTTGGTTTTAAGTTTAAATAAAAATCTATAACACTATTTATTTTCAATATAATTGTCTTGCATGTGTCGGTATCATGAAGTAGAGACAGAGATGGAGAGGGTGATGTGAAGTGTTCAACATCAGGTAGTGATTAGTGGTCTCTTTAATATCTTGGAATAATATATAAAAACTAATTTCCCCAATTATTTGTAATTTAAATATTAATCAATTGAGCATAATTAGTAAAAAACATTTGGTTAACGTTAATGGTAAAAATTAAATTACAAGATGGATTTTTTTCTTTTTATATGGTTTCATCAAAAGAATATTATATGAATGACATATAATATAAATTTTAGTTTACATTTAATTTATCTATGACTTTTTATGGAATGTTTTGGTTCATGTAAAACATGAAGGTGTAAATATTATCTATACCATTGTATGGACTATTCTGTGTATTTTTTTCTAGGGTTTTTCCGGGGCTTCATATTCTATAGTTATTTTTTTTGAAAAGTAGAATTTAGCAGTGATTTAAACCACCACTATATAATGATGTTTTTTTAATGGTTAAAATCACTGCTAAATATGACATACTATTATTTAGCACCGTTTTTTTCATTTTTGAGGCGGTTTTATGGGAAAAAATCTTTGGGATATAGTAGCGGTTTAATCCAATACTAAATTGTCGCCATTTTTTTGGTAGGTAAACCACTGCTAAAATAAAAAAATCCCTAAATAAATATACGTTCTATAATTCTTACCAGAAAACACTACTAAATGGAAGGAACCATCACATGTTTGATGCCGACACCAACTTTAGTGGAAGTTTTTTGAAACCATCATAGAAACACTTAACAGTGGTTTAAAACACTTTAAAAAAATTCCACAAACAAGTGATTTTATTATAGTGATACTTTAACCTTGTTTATGTATAGTTTTTTTAAATACTAATTAAAAATTATTATTATATTTCTTTCAAAACCATTAGAATTGATTATTATTATGAATTATTTAAAATATCACGTATAACCAATTATTCATACTTTAAATTGTTATTTAGGACAATTAATTCATTTCATCAAAATAAAATAAGATGAATGGAAAAATAAAAGATAAAAACTTAGAAGATACATTTTATTTCCACATATTATGTTTTACAATATTGAGTATAATCATGTTTTAAGTGACTGAAATATAAAATAATAAAAACTTGGGATATTATTATACTCACATTGTTTTATCCTCTTTATTATTATCACATACAATTTTCTCATTATATTGTATCATTAGCCTTTTTAATTTTCTTAATCTCTACATTTCAATATTTGGATATTTCACCTTAAATCTATTTCTAACCTCACTAGTAATTTTATCTAACACACCACAATCATTACTTTATTTTCTCATTTCGCCATCATTTCCACCCATGTTTTGGGTATTATAAGTTTATGATATCAAATAAATTCCATGAAATTATATAATAAAATCCATACATGATCAACCAATAGATGAGTTTTATATATTAAATGAAGTAAAACTATAAATAATTGTGATTGGACCTTTCTTAGTCTCTATTAATATTATATTCACTTGTACATTTGATTAAGACCACAAGTACCAGAAAATATATTTATGTTTTCTTAGATGATGCACTAAATATATGAATCATGGATCTAACTTGGTTTAATTATTTAAGTATTGAAAATATGTACAATTTTTTCCTGGTCTTATAGGATATTTTATTTTTAATTTCTTCATTTAATTTCTATGTTCAACTGATATTGAATGAATTATTTTTATATGAGAATCTTGGTATAATACTTGGATCTATCATGGACCATATTATGGGATCAATGATAAGTTTTCTCTAAAATATAAGAAATTGTGACTATTTTAGTATCAAAATTCATTGAATAATTCAATAGGATTTAGAAACTCAATGATTAAATAAATATAATGTTGTTAAATTTTGGTTTCCTCTAGTTAATTGTTTTTTTATTTTAAAGAAGATCTAATGAATGGTTTGAATTAAGAGTATTCTTTAAATAAATATAAAAATATCATAAAATTATCCCCATCCTTCAAAAACTAAAACATTATAATTTATTATGAATCATATATAAATATTTTTATATTGACTTTGTTACTCATCCCTAATAATTCTCTTTCTGGGCTAGTTATAAAGATAGGAGGGACCCTTAAAGCTTGCTAATTATGATTCTATTGTGAATACATCATCAATATTTTTATCCCAAAGGATTAACATTGTGGCTAACTTAGGTTTTCTCTGAAGGTGGTCACTCAATTAGTCATTCTTCATGGGATTTCTCACTTTTTTTTTGAGATTTTTTTCTAGTTTAATTAAATTGGATGAAAGAAATGTGGAATGTAGTTTTTTTGTTATAAATTTAATAAAGTAAATTGAATAAGATAAAAAATAGAGAAAATAAAGTAAATAAAAAAATAAAACAAGTGTTATAAGGATAAATCATTGATCCAAAGGTTGAGTTTATATCTTGGTCATTGTTAATTAAATTATATTTCATTCCAAATAAATTATTGGATTATGTACCATTTCTAAAATAATATTCAACTATTTGACATGGTAGTGGTGATCTTACTCAAGATCCTCTCAAAGTATGTTAACAACCAACTTTATGCTTGGAGATTGAGCATAGAATACACTTCTCTTATGTTCATAATCTAACCCAACTCATGAACACATCCCACATGTCATTAAAAACATACGGTTCTAGAATAATATATATTCTAGGTGAAGTAGAAGAAGGGATATAAAAATTGAATTGATATCAAAATAAATAAGGATTTAAGTAACATGAAGTGAATAGAGACAACCATTACTCAAATCCCACATCACTTGCTTCCATACTTGAATTACAAAAAAATAATGAACAAAATTAAATGAATGAAACTCAGTTTTCAAGAACCTACCCTTGGGATCGACCCTATTTTAGTTCTCTATAACCATAGAGTGTGGGAGGTTGATGAGGGAAGAACACAAGGTGATTCTTGGGGAAAAAGTTAAAAATAAAAGAATGAAGTAGAAGAAAAACCCTTGAAATTTTAATAAGAGAGAGTAAAATAATAAAATTTAGCATCTAACATGGTGTCTAGGTAGAATTGTAATAGAAAAATCACCAGAACCCTCCTTTTCCCTTTAAAATAGATAATAAACATCCATGAAATTATAAGAATAAAATGAATATTATAACAAGAAGTTTCATCTATATCTCTATATTTTTTCACATGGAAAACCCTCATCATCTTTATCAAATAGACACACAATAATTAGTTTTGAGAATAATAAGTGGATCAACTTATCTACATTGAGTCATAGTGGAAATTTGGTGTGCTTGGAGGTCCTATTGTATGTGTAGATTAAGTGTAGAGAAATACATGAAAGATATAAACTCAATCATAATTTGGGTTGCACTAACATGGTTTTTCATCATTGGGTCAGGATTTATTCATCTAGTGGTTCAGGTCAGAACTATAAGTGGGCTTAATTAATTTCAAAATTAGCTTAAAGATGTGGATTTGGGGATGACTTTAAGGCTTGGTTCTATGAAAAGTATTTTTTGATTAAGTGTTTGACATTTTAGAAGGAGATATTTTTTGATCAGAATTCAAATCCAGTGGAAGTAGTGACAATGGAACCATGGGTTCTGAACCAAGAAGAAAAAGTTGTACCATTCTGGGTGTAAATGTTTGTAAGGGAAGATGGATGAGTTCAAGACACAAAATTTTTCACTGGAACATGTTGATAGATTCAGTGTGTTAGTGGGTAGCTGGTGACTTCCTTGATCAAGCATTATAAGAACAGAAATATTATAAGGTGGTGAAACCTTCTAAACTAGAAGGCCTTATATAGAGATCATTTATTAACATATGGTAATGGGCCACTTACTCAATGTTGGATGGATATCATTATGCTTTGGATTGATAATAAAGTTTTTTTGATTTCTTCTAGGAAGTGTTACCAATTAGGCACTTGTAACTCAATGAGGTGTTTCTATTATTATTATCTTATTTTAAAATTATAGTTTTTCCATGTAGTATAACTTGTTCCAAACCACACATATTCCTAGTGTTCTGTGTCGAGTGTTCTCTTTATTTTTTGCTTTGTTCTACTTTGGGAGTGAGCTGAGGGTTTTGTTGAATTCCAATTCAATGTGTGGATGGGGTGTAAAGTTTTTTAGTTAGGATACACTTAGTCATGTGTCCATAATTTTGTATTTTTTGGAAAAATTGTTTCACATTTGCGGTTCTATAAGTTGTTCTAGTTCGAGGGTTTTTGGCACAATAAGTGTTATTAGAGATTGGTGTAGAGCTCAGTTGCATTGCTAGATTTTTGACTCCAAGGATGTCTAATTCTTATCCTTTATTTATTTTCATTTCAATGGGATTTATGATTCTAAAATATGACTTTGGAAGAGGGAAATATTCCACTTGACATGTTAGATTAATTATATTTTGGATTTCAGAGTATGCATGTAGAAGATTATCAGTTCTAGAGAGATTTAGAGATTTTATTCATAAATATCAAGTCAGAAGAAATAGAAAATAGAGAGTGGGAATGAATCAACCAGAATTAATTATGCGTTTGAGTTACACACGAGATATAGATGGTTTGGTTTAATTTGGGTTAGGTCAGGATCAATTCGGGTTGGGTCACAAGATGAAAAAATAATGAACCAACCCGACCTGACCAACCCAACAAATCCCCAATTTATTTCCTCTTGAGGTTGAGCGCTCCAATTCCCTCTTATCACCTCTTGAATGATATATATGTCTTGGACATTACTGGTATTTTTTATTAAATTTATTAGTTACCTATAATGTTTTGTTTGTTGTATGACCAATAAAATGTATAAATAAAATACCCTTAATGTTTAAATAAATTCAATAGATATAAATTTATTTTTTTTATTTTAATTTTTTGGATAATATAATTATTTATTGATTTTTTAGATGCATTTTTATTTGAATTTAGGTTTTTTTCTAATACAACTTATTCATCATTTTATAGCTTAAGACTAATTTATTTAGACATTAAAGGTAATGTTTCTTTGGATAATAGAAATGGATTGGGTGCTCCATGTGATGATGTATTTCTTGGGTTTTTAACCAATTTTTTATAATTTTGAATTGAAGTTAATGGGGATTGTTGTTCTGTTTGTATTTGGAATATTTTAAATGTTCTAGATGTTTTTAGTTTTAATTTAATTGATATTTTTATAGTTTTTTGTTTTATTTCCTATAAATTTTCTTTACCTTATCAGACTTACCTGATCGAACCCAACTCGATCCACCTTGGGTCGGGTCAGGTCAGGTCATTAAAAGTTTTTTATATAAACTTACCCAACCCATCCCTAAAACTTTTGATTGGGTTGAGTGAAAAATTGGACCATAAAAAACCCAAAATAACCCATAAACACCCCTAGCTAGCTCATAAAGTGGCCTTAAAAATCTGGTTGGTGAAGACCACTATGGAATTAATGTCTATGATAGAAATTATGTATGAGATGATGACCGCAATGAACAAGGTATTTTTAAAGCAGATAATTTTCAGTGTGAAGATGTCAAAAGGGAGGTTAGTGGAAGATCATGTCAACGACTTCAATGAGATTTGGATCTGGTTGGAATCAGTGGCCATAATGTTCATAGGGGTATTATCTATGTTGATCCTTATATCATTTCTTTTAGTATCATGGGATGTGATTGTTACCATGTTGAGGTATTCCAATTGTAAAGCTGACTAGGTGTTTGAGGATATCTAAGATATTATTTTGAATGAATAGATCCAAAGGAAGACCTAGATGATGAAAAATGCTTTCAATGTGGTAGGAATGGTACATTATGTTCAATGTAAAAGACTGAATAAGGGTGAAGGTAGAAGAGAAAGAAGATAAAGAAATCGTTTGGACCTATTGATTCTATATGATGGTACTATAGAAAGAAAATGAATTTATATAAGGACTATCAAGAGAGATGAATCAATTATAAAAAGTATACTTCCAATTTATATACAAACTCCATAGATTTTTAATATAACACTATATTACATAGTCATGCAACTTTTTTGGAGTCATGGATTCTTGACTCAAGGGTTTTATTTCACTCAATGTCTGAGAAGGGATGCATGATAAAATATGTTTCCACAAGATTCAATAAGGATTTCCTTATAAATGGACAATCATTCAAGATTTTTGGCCAAGGATATGTGAAACTCATAATGAAGAATGAATTCATTATCAAATTGTAGGGCATTCATCACATACCAAGATTTTGGATGAACTTGATTTTGGTAGGTCAATAGGATGATGGGGGATTCTGTATGACCTCTGGGGATGGTGTATGGAAAATCACACAAGGCTTCATGGTAGTGGATAATGGTTTTAAGGAAAAAGAATTTTATCTTACTAAAAATTATAAAGGAACAATACAAAACATGATTTAAAAAAAATGATATTTTTATCATTGAAAACTCAATTTTTTCACTTTCCTATCACTTTTTCTTTACTTTAAATTTTAAATATTTAATTTTATTCATCATATTCATTAATTGTGTTTTAATGGTTAGTTGAAAATTAATGGATGCATGTTGATGTATAAGTATTAAATTAATCACATGTTTTTTAATTCTTATATGTTGAGTATGCATTGTATGATATAATTTTGGAGTCTAAGGATCTTTCTTGGTTTAATTTATCCAAGTTTTGAAATAGTATATTTAATCACTACTTTGTTTCATATGATATCTAATGTTTAGTTTCTTTACTTTTTTTTCATGTTTTACTAAGCTTGAATTCAATATTAGTATACAGGATCCTTGATATAATAATTGAACCACTCATCGACTATATTTGAGAATTAATGAGAGGCTGTGTCCCTTAAATGTGGGAATTTGTGACTATTTGAGTATCAAAATTCATCGAATGATTTAATAAGATTAAAAATCTTGATAATATAGAAAATCACACATTGTGATACAAATTTATTTTTTATATTTTGGTTTCTATTAATTCATTATATTATTATTTTAAAATTCAGGTTCTAAATTATATATATGGAAAATATTTTTTTAAAATAATTTTTTAATATTATTTTTTTTCTTCAAAAATTAAAATATAGAACATTTTTATAAATAATACATAATTGTTTTTAAATTGAGTCATGTGTTTTTTATGTCTATATCCATATATTTTATTTTTAGATAAATTGAAACATAAACATTTTAAAAGATATACAATGCTAATTTTTTTTTAAAAAACATATAAGTATACTCTGATTATTGTTTTCAACCATATATTAAACTCAAATGGTAGTTTTTAAGCAGAAAAAGCTTCAATAATTTGATGTGAAACCATTTTGAGTGGGGAAATTTTAATTAGTTGGTCAAAGGACATCATAAAAAATAATTAAGGTGTTGTATGTCATGAGAGCTCCCATTAATGAGTTAAAGGAACCTTTATGTATAAATCAACTAAATGAACCCTTTATTTATCTTATTAAGTCCCAAAGAAAATTTCATACCATGAAATATATATTCATCTTATTTATAAATGAGTAAATATATATTTTTTCCTATTAGAATGAAATGTATTCAAATTCAATGAATGATATAACAAGGTCAATTATGGTAGGTTAGGAACACAATGCTAAGTCTTATATTCTAAAGCTACACTTCAGACATTCATAAAGTATAAATATTTTTGTGGTAACAATGTACCATAAGTTTTAAAATTTATAATCAGTGTTAATGATTTTTATATTTTGATTTAAATAGAACTGATAGATTTATTCCTTTTGACTATGAAACTATAAATGGTTATTTTCATTGTATATTTTGGAACATTAATGATTCAAGAATAAATTATATAATCTGCATAATTTTGTTTTATCTCTTTCACATGAGTAAAATTTTTATTATTTTTCTAGATTTTATATATTTATATCTTATCAATTTTTGAGTTAGATAAGTGATTCAAAATCACAAAAATCTCAATTGATGTCCCATATTGAATGTTATTAGAGTTAGTGCTCTAGAACTAACCTAATTTGTACTTTTATTTACTGTAATATTATTGAATGCCTTATCACTTGATGATTTTTATTTATGACATAAATGTGATAATTTATTTTGAGTATTTTTCACATAAAAAGGTTATAACTGTTCCTCATTAAAATGAGAACCTATAAATGTAACGCCCCGACCCCAGTTACCTAGAGTCGGTGCATTATTACATAACATTGGCATGATCACAAGAAAGATCAAATCTAGAAAGACCGATTGGTTTAGTAGCCTTGGAAACACTAGATATATTCATAAGTTTTACATTACATCATAAAATGAAAAACTACTACAACAACATAATATCTCCACAGTCCACACTATTATCCCCTCATAATATCCCTGCAAGTCATTCATAACTTACTTCTTCACATCCTGGGGAAAATAAACATAGAAAAGGGGTGAGCTCAAATGCCCAGTAAGGATAACAATATAGCGGAACATTCAAAATAAGCATAAACATTTAAGGCAATGAATTACTAAAACAAAAGCCTTTTAAACTTGAACTTCAACATAGTATGGCAAAAGTAAAATGAAATAATTCCATTTACTTATTCACATGGATATTCTACTAATCGAATAATCACATGCAAAATCAATAACCACTTTCATAATGATGGAATGCATAATGCTAAACTTTAATTTCTTTTCAAGGCCTCGTCCCAAGACCTTGGGGCTAACTGTAACCGGAACCCAACCCGGAGTGCCTCTAATAACCGGACACCAACCCGGAGTGCCTCTAATAACCGGACACCAACCCGGAGTGCCTCTAATAACCGGAGACCAAACCGGAGGGCTTACTTTTACCAGTCCCTAACCTGGAGGGCTTACTTTTACTAGTCCCCAACCTGGAGGGCTTACTTCAACTAGTCCCCAACCTGGAACATACTTGTCCAACACATTCATATGAAGTAAAGGTTGAAATATAACATAAACATTCTTATTGGAACTAGCATACGAAATATCAATACTTTACTCATAAACCATGAATGAAACATCTACAGTCAAACATATCACAAAAATTCATTACAATATGGATGTTTTATATCATAATAAATCAACTTCAAATAATCTTAAAATCCATCAAAGTATGTTGACATAGATGAAAATGTTTTTTTAAAAATTATTGAGAGAAATATCCCTTTTTCATGAAAACATTTTAATGTTACACAATTTAGAAAGTAAGGAATTTAAATACATTTTTGGATCAAAGTGTCCCATACCACTTTGAAACTTTTTAATGGAATTAACACTTTTAAAACATTCATTTTCATATAAATAAATCCTTACAAACCATTTTGAAAACGTGGACATAAATGAAGATGATTTAGAAGAATAAATATTTAAAACATTTAAAATGATGTTTTAGTAAAAGTTCCCTTAGAAATAATCCCTTTGAAAACTCTTTTATGAAATATGGACATGGATAATAAATATGTCCCTGTAGATACTTACGTAAAGACAACCTCGGATATTAAAGAGATTTTGAAGTAAACCCTTATCAATTTGGTAAATTATGAAACATACAACCCATGAAAGAGGTATCATACAATGAAAATGTAAATACACATAAGGTAAAGTGTATTACACAAAGAATACAATTATGGGCACCACACAAAAGATAATAGTGGAAATATGGCATGAATCTCACGGAAATAAAGAGTGAGATGAAAACCCCTTACCATGTTAATCAACTGAGTCGTATGGCCAAAAGTTAATAACCACCAAATTATTTACATAATAACATGAATATAAATATAATCATGATAATATATATCAAATGCCAGTACACAATACACCACTTTCAATAATTTAGTGGCGAATAATGGAAATCTCACGGAATTGAATGTGAGATAAGAAAATCCCTTACCTTGTACTTTTACTTGGTTGGGGTAGGTTAACCTCCTGTATAATATTGAAATAATTGTTATTAAATTATACAAGAATCATATATATTAATATGATATCATATATGATCTTTTAATATTTATTTGATAATAATATCTTAGTATTATCGTTGTTTCGGGTGTTACCTTACTTGTTTTCTTTTATATGTTTTGTTACGTAAGACATGTTTGTAAAGGATAGGTTTTATATTATTAATATCCAGAATGATATCAAGTCCTTAAACATCATTTTTTAAATCATCAAATGATAATTATACTTGAATGGATACGATGGAGAATGAATCTCATCGCGTTCGTGGAGACGGTAGTCCGTACGTACGCACGAGCGACAATATCATTCTTTTGATATTAAAATAATATATAAATGGATGGTATATCATATATACAGAATCATTAACATGTTATATTTATTATTTACATGAGTTACACATCCTTATTATACCCATCCAAATAATATTATATTGAATAACAGTTACACCACGACGTGGAGACGGTAAGCCGTACGTACGCACGCATGGTGACATGTTATTGAAAGGGTGGATAGAATACTGAATATGGTTGTACCATATTTATAATAACATCACAGTATATATATGATACTGGTTTTATTATTTTAGAATGGTAACAACAAAGGAAGAAGAAGTGGAAGAAGAAATGAACTTAGAAAAGGGTGGTGAAATCATTACCTCTTCTTCGGGTTCTTCCTTTTGATTTGATCAAAAGGGCTCCTTAGGTTGGCTTTATGATCAAACTAAGGCCCCTAGGTTGTAGTGAGGGAAGTTGGGAGAGTATTTGGGCAGAGTTTGGCCGAACCAAAAGGCTTTGAAGGTGTGAAGAAATGAGAAGGAGGAGTGCCCTTTTATAAGAGGGGTGAGGGGCACCTTTGGAAAAGCTAGAAATATTAATTTATAATAAATTCATATTCGGTTTCTAATGGATCCAAAGTTGATTATTCAAAGGTTAAGGTGGGGATGGGTCGAAAACAACTCAACCAATATAATTTAGACAGGTTTGGGTACTTATATTAACCTTATCTTTAAGTTTTAACTCTAAGTTAATTAGTTTCACTTTTACAATGTCTCTTTGTATTTTTATATAATATGGTTAATAAACTTACTACATACATCCAAGAGACCCCCAAGTAGTCCATTAATGATGAACCTATCATGATATAAGTCTCTTGGCCGAACCTTAGATTTTTAGGAATTTAATATCAATTAATAATATAATATTTTTTGTAAGAACTCTTTTATGTCAATTTTGACACTATTCAATAGTTGATTTTTTTGAAACTCATAAAATATTGATTACTTCGAAAAAAGTCAATTAAATAAATCCTAATATATCATATTATCCTAAAAAATTAGTTTAATTCATTAAAAGTTTTATATTATATTTATTTGGGTATTTATAATATCAATTATTTTAATTTTTCACTATTATAGTAATTACTGCATCATCATTGTGTCATAAATAAAATAAATTATTTAATGTCTAAAAATTATAAATAAAATATCATTATGTAGGAAATCTTTTTATCTTTCTAATGAATATTTATAATCTAAAATCCAACATATATAACCCTATGTAACAATTGTTTTTCTAAAAGATATATGCTTGTGTCATTTTTGTATTCATTTTAACTTAATTAAAATAAAGTGTCATTATCACTTACAAGTGGATCCATGGGGTCCCAAAATCGACCCAAAGATGCCTATGGTCGAACATGTATCAACCAATAAGGTTAGGACACGTTTTAGGGTAATTTAGTATTATTATAATATTATTTTTTAACCCTTATTTACCAGATTTACCCTTAACCATGGTAAATAAAATTGTTACCGCAGTAATTATTCAAAATGTCTAAAAATAAAAGTTACCTATTTACACAATTTGAATATCCTGATTCCAAATAAGGAATCCATTTTTCTAAATTCAAAACACAGAAGTGGCAGAAATTAATTTAAAATTAATTCCCGCTGTCAAAACAAAAAGCGTGTTTTGAAGAGATAATAACTATCAAAAGATTGACACCTGTTTATGTTCGGTTTAATTGTAAAATTATGTACAATGACCAAAATTATATTAAATGGTAAAAATATATTCTAAATATACTTTAAAACCACTTAAATTCATAATTTATCATTATTAATTATTTTGATTAAAAAAGTTGTTTTTAATTAAAATTTAGTAATTTTCACTATTCATCAAAATATGAAAGTTATCCGAAATGTACCAAAATTTCACCTTAGGCTAAATTCGATATTACGAATCCAAAAATGAAGTCCATTCTAAAATATAAAATATATATAATTTCAAAAAGTAGGTATTACTATTCATAACGGCTAGTTTGATTGGTTGTGGTGTGTTAGAACTCGAAGTTGCGTACAACACACGCTACTGTATTATTCAAAGGAAAGCGTACCGTGGAAGCTTGGGATGTTTCATTTTAAATTGTTTTTTATGTCCCCATTTAGTCAAAAAGTTTAAAATATTTTATTTAAAAAGGTTTCACTATTAAAAGTTGATAAAAGTGCAATACTGAAAATGAATCTGTTCTTGTATTATGTCTAAGAAACTCATAATATGGATTCTAAAATTATAAGGATTATATAAAGTTTAAAATTCAGTTAATACTATTCATAACCTCTTTTGAACGGCTTTTTTGGTAATTCATGGTGTGCTTGAACTCGGTGTTGCGTGTAGTGCAAGTTATTGTATTATTTTAAAGAAATAACACACTATGAAATCTTGGGGTGTTACAATAAATGATATGATAATATTCTTAAACATATGTCATATAGTTTATAAAACATTTTTCTAAAAAGATACAGATGTTGTCCTGACTATCAGGTGTTGGAGGATCATAACACTACAAGAAATGTGGGCCATACCCACACCTCTATACCTTGATTTTTCTCTAACCATGGGTATAGAGGTCTCAATACCAATATTATAGACAAAATGTTGGTATAATGTTGAAATAAATATCCCATAACAATGGTTTTAAAATTCAATTTTCATATGGTTTTCTATACCAATGGGTTTTTAAAATCATTGGTATAGAGTCAAAAAAAATATAGTGCATGAACTACCCTCCCCCATGATCCCTAATTCCCCTCTAACCTACATGAAATACCATCATTATCACTTAGATAATATCCCCCTATTAATTCATTTTTTGATTCAATTCTTCTTTAACATATAATCCATGAGTTTTGGGTTTATATTCTATTCTGATGAGCATCATTTTCATTTTTATCTAGGTATCAAAGAACAATTGAGATCTTATCAGGCCATGATTATTCCCAATTAATTGAAATATGGTTCATTTAGATTTTATTTTTTATAGTATTTCATAATAAATTTGATCGTATTTTACGTATTTTTTAAAATATTTAGTTACTTTCTACCTTTACCTAAATCCAATATAAAATTATTTTTTTGTGTAATATATAATTGGGAATTATGTAATTAATCAATGTAATAATTTTTTCTTTTGTTATTTTTTTTCAAAATTGTGGATGAAGCCTCTATTTATTATGAAATAAAATACCCCTTTCTATCTTTTTAGATGGATACACATTACATAGCCTGTAGGCCCAAGGCTAAGTGTCTTAAGAACATGGCCCGAAGGCCCAGTGTAATGTCATGATTGCATCATTCTACATGTGTCACCAAGGTTGCATCATTCCTAAATCACCACCTACCCACATCATGCCAACATCACCTCCTATATATTAAATTCCCCAAGGGGATTTCCAGGATTCAAACCTTGGTCTTTTGGATGTAGGATTATAGATTTTACCACTTAGGAACCACCACAACTGATTTTTTTTGTTTTGTTAATGTATTAGGGGGTTATTAAATTATTCATTTAATATTTTTATTTTAATTAATGAATGATAAAAATATTGGTTTAATTAATTTTAATTTAATATGTTTTGAAAATTTTTAATAAGTATGTTGGTAATTGTAAAGATATTATGCGAAATTAAATTAAATACAAAAAATAATATTTATGGATTTTTTCAATACTAATTGACCATAATTTTATTTTCTTAAGAATTATGATAGTAAGTTTAATAGTTTGAATAATATTTTTTAGTAGGTATAATTAAATGAAAAATTGATTTTGTGGAAGAGGTATAATGTAGAGTAATGGATTATGTTAAAACTTTTATTTGAATGGATGCATTTTCAAGTGTTTTTTAATCATGATGATGTGTGGGTAAGTGATTTTTTCCTTAAAAACCGTGTTCTAAGTGAATATTGGGTATATAAATGTAAATTTTTGGATGTAATGTTAACATGATGCTTTGAAAATGATGGATCAAATGATTCATGTTGGTTTTTATACCTATTGGTGTTATATGAGTTGATTATAGAAAATGGAATTGTTATAGAATCATGTTTTCAAAAGGATCTTAAAATATAGCAATGTATATTGGGTGCTAATTATGTTTAGAAGAGATGTTATTATTTTAAAATCATGTTTAAATGAGTTATGTTGTAAAATTATTTTTTTATGTAATATATATGAGGGGATAATGTAACTCAGGTATTGGGAAGCTCTTCCACCACACTTGAATTGTATAATCTATTCTTTATTGAAAACATATCATCTTTAGGTTTTTATTATTTTTAAGAATTCAGTATCATTTTTACATTTTAACCCATACTTGGGTCCTTTTTTCTGTCTTAAAAGGTAACTATCTTTTAAATAAATGAAACATTTATTATGTTAAAAGGGTTCAATGTTTAAAAACTTTTTTTTCTTTGGATAATGTCTATTTTTGTAAATATCTATTTTCCTAAATTATGTTTTAAAACATTGAAAACTTATTTAGATGTGGAACATTCATTTTTTATTAAAATTTCATGCATGTTTTTTAATCCAATACTTGTTCTTTGACTGGAGTACTATTATTTTTTATTAGTTTTTTCTTATTCCATGGATTATACTATAGTTCCCTAACCCAGATTCCAATTTAAACAGTGCTATGGGCCAGAGTACCATTGGACCTTTGACATGCCTCCCCATCGCTAAATGCTACCAACTAGCAATGAGGGTGCAAAGAGGTGATAGTGAGGAGAATATACCCTCAGATGGTGATAATTATATTGTTTATAAATATAAAATAGTGGAAGGAAGACCATACATAATGGAATTAATAACAAGCAATAATGGAAGAATAAATGAAAAACATCAATGAGGAATAATAAATCCAATCATACCATTTTTAGAAGCATGCATACAAGTCAAGTCTTACAAAACCATAAGCATGGAGGGTCCCCCATGGAAGACCTTAGTATATACATATAATAAGCATGCTGTAACAAATGAAATATAAAAAGGAAACTCCATATGATTCATAAACCACCAAGGACCCTTTCTATCAATCCCATGTTAGGAAGTACAACATAATTACTAAGATCTAGCTTCCGAGCTCTATCCCTTACCTGATCGCAAAAGCTTAATGTCTACACGCGACCTGAAGGGCCTATGTAGGGTGTGAGAATAAATCTTAGTTTTTCACCACCAATGTCTACCTGTCTTACATCCATGATAATGGAAGTGTTATAAATATAAATAATCAACATATACATATTATATAAATAACCCGCTTCCCTTGTGCTCAACAGCCACAAGGAAGCAATCACTTACTTCGACTATCGTCAGTATCCCAAGTTAATCTAGTTATATATATCACATACAATGACATGTATTCATATATATGACTGCAGTAGTGAGGATCCTTATTTTAAAGTCCAAGGAATTCCATGATGAGTAGTAATTTGGAGATCCCTCATAAACCTCCTATAAAAGTATCATTGGAACCACATGCTAGTCGACACCACCCATGCCATAATAAAATAACTGGAATTCTGAAGGCATGCCCAAATAAGTACTTAGTCCCTTAGACCTCAGCTCAAAAATATCCATTGGATCTAATCCTAATGTATGAGGAACATCGATGTCTATACTCAAAATAATAAACACTATCGTCTTAATAGCTAATGTCTCGAGGAATGGTGATATTCTTCCTTCAAAATAATCTGGGCTCAATGACCACAATAGTATGGCGAGCCTCATCCCCCAACTAATGGTATCATCACTATTAACTGATATCTGCTCAACATCCCTATGTATTTCTAATACAAGCACCTCCAACCAATTTTATGGTCAAAACCATCCTAATCCTCAACCAACAGAGGCCTCTACCCAAATGACTGGTCAACACCACATCAACATCTAAGTCTTATCTGTGTGAACATGACTCTAATGGTATGTCAATCGACATGCTAAGTGGAAATCACCAACAATTTACCTAAGGAACTTCTTCTTGACACCTCATTCCCCTATTCCAATGTCTCTCAACCTAATGGTCAACAAAATCCACTACAAAAAAATGACTTATACCAATAGAACTTTATTGACAGATAATATATCTGTTGGAAAAAAGAGAAATTCCAACAGATATTAAGTTTTATTAGTATTGATTTTAAATACCAACACTTGTTTTTTCCAATAAATACATATGCTGGTATTGATCGTATAACACCAAAATATCTCTTACCAATAGTTAAATCTATTTCTTTATCATACTAATACCAACAATTTTTTTACTAACACTTGAATATATTATTAATGATAACTATTTCCAACAAATATTTCACCATTAATAAAATCTGTTACAATAAAATATTCAATGATAATAACCAATTAGGAGAAACCAATTTTTTATACAGATTATTATTTTTATTACCAATTTCAATATTTACATTTAGAGGTTTTATTAAAAATATATCATTAATTGATTTTTATTTTCAATTTTTTATAACAATTAATAGTGATTATATTTTCTCATTTTTTTCATTTAAAAAACATTTAAATACTTTAAAAAATTAAATCATTACAATATTTTAATATAATAAACATAATAAATAAAAAAATTATAATCATTGAAAAAATTACTAAAAATTTTTGAAAAATATTTTGAAATAGATCCTTAAAAAATAATACCAATTTTTTTTTTAATTTTTTTGTCATTGAAATAGATCATTCAAAAATATGTTCAAATATATTCTAAATATACCAACATTATTTTAAAAAAATTATTAAATATACATATTCTATCATAAAAATATAAATAAATAGATCAATAAAAAATAATACCTATTTACTTACTACCAATACATTATTTATTAATAAAAATGTATATTTTTTTACAATTAACGTGTATAATTTTTTTGTTAGAATTTACTCAGTACTACGTCTCTCCCCATCCACACTTCCACCCCACTGAATCTACGACACCATGCCCCCCTCTTCCCCTCCATAAGGGGGAGGGGATTCACTAGTCTTCCTCTGGTTCATTAGTTGGCTTTCTCGATTTCCACTAACCCAACCTCCATTCCAATTTTTCCTCCAATCACCCTCAACCCAAAGTCATCACACATTATTTGGGGGTTTGACTCTTTGAATTTCACTTCATAAATTCGTTGAGGATACGTCTCTCAATGGACTTTCTCTGGTGGGTCGATTTGGTTAGATTCAGTCGTCAATTGATTCTTTTGAATGATTTATAAATTGTTATTGGGGCTTGAAGGAGAGCGTTGCGATAAGGTTATTGGATCCTCATTAGTTGCTTATTCATCTTGCGTCTGAAGATGACCTTGCCATTGCATGGTCCCAATGTAAGCTTCTTTTTGAAGGTATTCGTTTTTCTTTATTCCAAGGTATATTCTATTCCCACATGAATCGAGATCCCTTGACCAAGTCAATCTGGGTTAATTTCACAGGATTAACTACTCCTTTTTCAAAACCCCTTTATTCTTTGAATGATAAGAAATCCGATGGGTAGATTTTTGAGTTTTGATAGTAGGTTCAAGTTTCTATTCTACCCTATAGATCCCTGTATATGTGTCCAAGTGGATGTCTCCAAGGCCCCTGTTGAATCTATGTGGATCCTGGTGAAAAAATTTCACTGTTTTCAGTGGATTCACTTTGAATCATGGGGTGACTACTATTCTTCCTATAACAGACTTGGCCACCTTTAAAATCATTATGGTCATGGTCCTGCAAAGGAGGTGCTAACTGGAGATTCCTCTGGCTCTAGTCCAAAGATTAACATGATTTTTAAGGATTCCTGCACGCCTCTTCTGAATGGTTGTTCAATGTTTAGTGGGATTGATCTGAATCAATCAACCGGTGTGTCGTTTTATGCTCAATATGGGAAGAAGGTATCTTTTCCTACTTCAAGGAACCTCCTCATCTAGATCCCAGATCAGAGTACCAGGGAACTATCTGTATCCTTTGGTTGGTGAATATCTTCCCTTGAGTACATCACCAAACCCGATTTCAGGTGAAACAACAATGCAAGTAGTCATAGTGGGTGGTGTGATTGAAGCTCTTTCATCTTAAGCAGGGTCAGATATTCATGAATGAAATGTTCCAGTGCTAGTATCTAAAACATCCTGAAAAGTGCAGGAGTCATGTGTAGAAGTTAGAGTGCATAACAGGTTCATAATTTTAAGTGAAGATGTCATGGAAAATGAGGAATCTGAGGGAGAAGAAGCTCCGAAGACAATGTGGGAGTATAAACAAGGTGCTTCTAAGGTTTCTCAGGATAGGAAAGATGAGAAGGGTCACACAGAGGTATCCACTGATTCTGTTAATGAATTTCAAGTTATATATGGAATTCCACCGGATGTGTATGATTGTGAAATAGATGACCTGAAAACATCATTCCCTTTCACTGGTGGAAAAAAATATTTAAAAGGAGATTTTGATCTGGGATGTTACCTGATAAATAAAAGTAAGAAGACCAGATGTTGGAAGGACTACTCTGATCTACTCAAATCGATGCTCATGATATCAAAAATGAAAGACCAAGTCCTAATGAGATTTTGTATATCCCCATACAAAGGAATAGGCTTACTTAAGGAGTCATGGACAATCATCATCCCACACCCGAAACTGATACAGAAAACAAGGTGGTTATCACAGAGGTAGTTAAGAGGTTGGCCAATCGCAAGACTGGATTTTGGAAGAGGATCTGGGAAACAACACTTCTTTGGCCTTGGTATTGCACTCCATGGTGGAGTTAAACGATAAGGTTAAGGGAATTAAGGACCCAAGGAAGGACATCAAGAAAATGATTGAAAGAGAGTTAAAATTCATCATAAATGATAATAAAGTATTGTGGATTAAAAAACATTATCTCATCCTGATACATGACATTAATGCATGGAAGATAATCATGGAAGAGTATATCAAGACCATAGAAAATATGGCCTTCTTCTTCGAGGATTTAATAAACGACAACCTAGACACAAAGTAAATTTCATATAATTGGAGCTTGCATAAGTTACATGGATCTAGTAATTTTAAATTTTCCTAGAATTGTCTAATGAAGGCATATGTAGTTTAATTTGGATACATTTATTTTAGGCTGAAATATGTTATTAGAGGTGAATATTAATTAGTAAAATAATAATAGAATATTCATATATTAGAAAAAAGAAGCAGAGATCCCATTCCAAACCTCACTTCCCCATGCACATCCCCTATTCCCACGTATGTGTCCCATGTCACCCCCACACTGGTAATTTTTTCCTACACTCACACATTTGATTCCTCTCCATCACCCACACCCTCATCAACACCCACACCCTCCTTGATTTTTTTTCATCTTTTACACTCCTCACTTACGAATGCTTCATTTCTTTTTTCCTCATTCAAATATAAAGTTGAGACATCGAGAGCAGCATGGACATAAATTTAATTCTTTTCCAATTGGTTGAATATTTATCCTCTTATCAGGTATGTGTTTATTTTATTTATGATTTATGAACATAAAATGTTGAGTAGTGTTTGAATTTATTTATTGTTAGGGTTTTATAGATATTCTAATTAAAATGAGTTTTTTTTTATTTTTGTGATTTGAGGATACTAAATACATACTTCTCTAGATTCTCTCGAATTAATTGATTCAGTCCCCCATACTTGTACACATGGATTTCCATTTAATAATTTTCTAAATTATTCAAATGTACATAAATATAGTATTATATTAGAGCATGCAAGTAGAGAAATCATTGAATTCATCTCACACAATGCTTTATTTTATTTTACATTAATTTTTCCTATATTTTCGGTTTTCTATTGATGCTCTGTTTCATTTATACTATCCAAATAGTGCTAAAAATATTGTTAAATAGATATATAATTTGATATGTGGACCAATTTCATGAATTATTACACCATTTTCATTACTATTTTCATATCTACAATTTAGATTGGTCAGTCTGATTAATATACAAATTTTTAGGTGATCTAGTTATGTTTTTATATGTTTCATCCATGCAAATTATTCATTTAATAAATTGTGGAAAGATGAAATCATCTATTATAAAGAACCATTCAATGGTATACTTTTCATTTATTTTGTTTCTGTTGAAAAAAACATTTAAAACTATTATAACTATTCAATTTATTTTCATTTATAAATTGTAAATGTTTATGTTCATGATGGTCATGGTCATTATTATCATACTTTTTAATGTGTAGAGTGATGCATTATTTTTTTTCTATGGATGAATCTTTTTTTTCAATTAATTTTCATATTAGTGACAATAGAAATTAATATAAAAAGAAATATGATCACTTATAGTTGAATGTTTATATATATTTTCATAGATAAATCATATTACTAAATAGAAATTTAGATTCATTATTTTGATTTTTTTTTCAACTCCTATTAGATATAATAATCATTTTGAAAAGGCTTGTAATATTTGTTCTATTAAAGGAATGTTGTCACACAAATTCCTAAACCAAACCACTCAAGTGACCAAAAACTATTTGAAACAATAACTCTGGAAACACACATCCAGAATAAATAACAGAAATTTATTTTAAGTTTCATTCAAATCTAAACAAACTATATGCCGGTGGTTCAAGTGACAATAGACCAATCCATCCCACCCATTAATTAAAGGCAACCCATTTTGTATACATTTATTCAGATAATATACTCTATTCACCACCATCCAGCAAAAAATAGTCACCCTATTTGATGTGTGATTCTCTAGAAATTGGACAATCAGTATAGACAATAATTTGCTGAATATGTGAAGTACACATTTCATCCCATGTAAAAGCTAGCAAAAATTCTTCTAGCCACTGTACAAACATAGTAAAAATAGAATACTGGACTTCATATGCATAAGTGATGAAGACACACAACATCCCACCTATTTCTCTGTTTTGAAATTCTGTAGTGGTCATTAGTTTAGAAAACAGATCTCTGTGGTGTTATTATGGCCCCATATTTCTCATATGATATGAAACCTAGGTAAAAATACAACTGTAATTGTTTATTAGCATGAATAATGCTATGTTGTAAACTAAGACATCAAGAAACAAAAGATTCTACAACACTCTCATAGAAGATGATACACCACTAGTTATAAGTGTTGATATATTGTTGTAGAAAATGTGATCACTAATTAACAATGTATGATTTCTTCCAATCTAGTATTATTGAAATGCCATCACTGGTAATGACATGTATTCTTTTTAGTGTACTACTTTCCATACTTGAATGACCATCATCTATTTTTCTCCACACATTTGTTTGTATCTCTTTTCCTCTAATGAAAAATATGAAGTCCATGTAAAAACTATGCATGGAATATTCCATCTTATTTTATAGGTTATTATTTTTTCATTTTATGCAGAGTAGTAGACAATGATTTTTATTTTCCATATATGGAGTTCATGCACATCATAACTGAAGCCTACAACCATTCACTTATGATTCCCATACTACATGGCTTATACAAGGTCCTATATGGTAGAACAAATTCGCCATCATGAGTGAACTATCATCATAGAATATTAATAAATCAATTATACTACATATGTTGATATTTAATTAGTGGTTATTAGAAAATTCAACATAAATTAATAAAGCTTAAATCCATTTAATTAATTTCCAATAATCCCAAAATCATCCACTTATCTTGTCTACAACATTTCTCTATATGCAAATATTTGCATATATTTTATTTTAATGGAATTTGTAGTATAATTCTCTCACATTACTTTATTTCCTAGCTGAATTTATCTGTTATTTTTCTTTCTTCTTTTAGGATCATTTTTCATTGATGGAGCGCCTTGGTAAGAGTACATGTATGGTATGAAAATTGTATGTGCCTTGGAATTTTGTTAATTAAAGATTGAAAGATTTTATATTTCATTGTGTTCATATTTATGGTGTGATATCCTATTATATTTTACGTATATCTCTTAATGTAGGAATGCATAGATTTAAAATTTCATTTTTTTGTAGCCATATTTGGGTGTGCACTGAGTTTTCACAGGTGTAATGGACATATTGCAGTTCCACAGGCTGTAGGTTAGTCTTTGGAGTTTTCTCCTCTAATTTTATGTGATTTTTTATTCATTCTAATTTTATTGGTTTTGATTTTTAGGACATGTGTGGATTTATGATTTCAGTTTAGAGTAAAAAAGAAGAGTTTCATGGACTACTCAAGTGAGAAAAATATGTCTTTGATGCATCATCTATCATAGGATTTGAAAAAAATATTTATGGAATCTGTAGATTTGTAAATGCATTATTGATTAGTCACATTTTTTTATTTTTTATTTTGGTCATCTAAAATCATAGGCAATCACATATTTATGGTATTTGTAGCTTTCATAAGTAATGTTTTTTCATTTGTATTTTCTTTGGATTTTGTTCATGATATTTCTCCCTACCTACATACTACAAATGAAGTAATCTAGATAATTGTTCATTTACAAATATATTATTAGAAATTTTCCATCCAATTGTTAATACATATGATTAGAGACTTGTTAATTCTCATTTCAATTTGATTAATTTCCCAATAACTTATGTTTTTTATAAATGATTCATGTAATTTTTGTGGATAATCCATAGTAGATATGATATTGGAAATTTGAAGGTGTTTTTCTACTGTTACTAGGAATTTGGAATGCTATTGGTTGGGAATTTGGAATGTGGGTGGTGATAGACATTTGGAGAGGAGGTCTACATCGCCAGACACTGGTAATTTACTTTTTTACAAGACAAAATTCAGTTTTAATATTGGTTATTTTGGTTATTTATTTATTTCAAAACAATTAAACTATGTTCATTTTGATTTTGGTTACTTTGGTTTTGGTTGCTAAAATAGTCAGGTCGGTAATTAAAAAATCCATGGTCGGTTATTTTAGTTTTTGAAAATTTTGAATATTTTTAACTGAACCAACCATTTTCTAAGCCCCACAAGCACATCAGAGATATCTAATTTGAGCTTAATGATCCACTCTTTAGATTTATTTTTCAAAAGATTTACAACTTAGATGTAGGGATAATACAATCATTCACCTTTCTTACCAGAATGAATCAATACCAGAAGGAAGGTACAATTATTTATATAATTTCAATATGTCTTGTTTCTGATTTTTTTCTTATGATCATATCAATCATATTAAAAAAATTCATAGGCCTAAAATCCTCAATATTTTTGGTGGCCATGTCCTGTTATCTCCACCCCCATTTAAAAACATTAAACTCAATGCATGTCTTCTGTAATCTCCCAACTCCAGTTAATAATAGTATTATGCATTTATCCTGGCCCAAACATTAAACTACTCTGCATGAATGTTTTTTGTGATATGATGAATAATAAAACTGTATCCCATCTTGAGTCATGGATTCTATTTTTCATGCATCATTTATACATCCAACATGTTTTCTTATGTGATTCTAAGTATGCATGCAAGATTTTTATAAACTTCAGATATTTAAAGGCCTTTGTTTTTGTATACTACAGACTAAATACATTTCTCTCTGTAAGTCAGCAACTTCAGATTTCCATAAGCCTTTTTAGATCTATTTTTACCATCTTCTGTTCCCATTTTAGCATAGGTGATCTTTTTCATTGTGACCATGTCATGGATGAGTTAGCATGTAGGAGGAGGATGCCTTGGATTCATGCATTGAGGCAACTCAAATGTATGGTGGGCGAGTGCTTGTGGGAATTCACTTAGAGAAGGCATGGGGAACATGTCATGGTGGAGAGGAAGATGTTTGGTGCTGGAGCTAGCTTGCTGTCATGGGTCGGTGGAGCTCGTTGATCCCTAGTGCAGGAGCTAGCTGGCTTGTTCGTATGAATGAGATGGTGCTGGAGTTATCTCACTGACATGGATGAGCTGGTGCTAGAGTTGACTCACTGACAAGGATGGGCGGGTGCTCGAGCTAGTATGGATGAGCTGGTGCTGGATTTGACATGAATGGAGTTGGCACAGATGAAGCTAGTTTGCTGGATGGGTGGATCACTGGCATGGATGACTCGTTGGATTGGGGTGGGGGTGTTGTAATTGATCATGTTTTTTTTATTAATTTTCATTATAAATAAAATTATTTTTTTTATAATTTTGAACATGTGTGAAAACTAATTTTTAATTATTATAAATTATATATATGAGAAATTATTAAATATAATATGAAATTTTATTATAAATAAATATTTATAATATTTATTCAAATTTAATTTATAAACATATATTATATTTTTGTACTATTATTACCAACATAAATATTTGTCATTAGAACCTATTGCTAAACGTTTTAACCAACATATATATTATCCATTGGTATTATTATAATTGTAATAGAACTATTTTATCTGTCACAAAAACATTTAGTGACGAAGTTTTTATCGACAATTTAGTAACAAAGATATATATGTAGGTAAAATGTTTTACCAACAGAAAATGTAGTTTTACCAACAGATATTCCCCTGTTGGAAAAAGTGAATTTTTTTTAGTGATCCTATATCACACGTACCATGCCCACTTCTTGACAACCTCATCACCCCAATCTGATGAATGTGTCACCCTACCTTGTGATCAACATAACATCAAGTATTTGAGCCAAGAATAAACTGATGAAAAATTCACCTCAACCCAGGTGTTCATCACCACCTCAATCCTCAAGTTATACCCATCACGTTTCCATGAAATTGAGAAAATCAATATAAACAATTTAATTTAATTTAATTCATATGTCCAGTGTAATCTTCCCAAGCTGGTCCAAGCCCCTTACCTTGCTTGACCATGTTTAAAAGGTCTAACATATACCTAGTAGTATCACTTGGAATTAATTCATAAATTTAAATATAAGAATTTAATTATTTTGGGTCCCTCTTAGTCAACCCATATGGTGCATATATAGAGCACCCCCAAAACACAAGAAAAATCCAATAGAAATATATGAACCACCTACCTCACACTGGTAGACATTAAATCATATGATATCCACTAACTCAAGTCCAATTGGAAGAAATCAACATTTTAGATGAATGGACTGAAAATAGGGTAAAATAGATCACATGGATTTAGCGCGCCATATGGAAAGATAAATAAAAAAATATATCAGATTGAAGGCCTTACCTATGTGTTTCTAATGAGACAAAAATGATCAAAATAGAGTTTAGACAGAGGATTTGTCTCAAATCCTATGGGAGGAAGAAAAAGGGAGGAGATCCATGATGTGTGTGGTGAAGAGGAGGAGAAAAGGGAGGAAAATAAGAAATAGGGGAGGAGGAAAAATAATGTAATTTCCCCTCTTTAAATGACCCACATGGTTTGGTCACACAATTTGGCTAAATTGTTTGGATAACCTTGTGCCAACTGTGTGACACCCACTGTTTAGGCACCACACCTCGCATGAGTTAGGCGCACGATTTTCCAAACCATGTGAAAACCACATGATAGTCCTCTATTAAAATTTTAAGAGGAGATGCATGGCTATGCACATCCTAATATATAGGTTTTCAAACAATCCCAAGTGAATAAGCAGGGATACACAATTTCTCTTGGGAGTCCACATGGTTTTTCCAAACTATACGCCTTTAATAATGAACTCTAAAAAGTTGTGTTTTTAGAATCTGATGCACTCAAAACCCATTTTAAACCCCAAGTCACTTTCTAAACCTTAAATCCCATCTAAAAAAAACCTTGGGTTGAAGGAACTATCATAATTATGCTCTAAAAATCAAGAAAAAGGTTGGTCTAACCACTAAAATGAAAAATTAAAACAGGTTGTGGAAATTTTGACCTGCTAAAAAAATGGGATGTTACAGTCTCCCAACCTTATCATAGTTCATCCCCAAGCTCTCAGGACTTATTAGAAGATGTTACCAAATATAACCATATTTTTTGAATTATCCTAGTCTATCCCAATCATCAAGTCACATGTCAACTTTGCTTAAGGTTCTCCTCTCCTTATGAGTTACCTACCTAGTCTCTTCTTGACCCAAAAATCAAATAAACCGAAGGTAAAATCACCATAATCAAACTCAAAAGTAATCCTGTGATTCATCATCACTCCTACAACTCATTAGGTTCTCAAATCATACATATACTATATCTGACAAGAATCATGTCCTACATCTCATCATATGTCTGCCTCATTCCCATGTCTCACATGACACCTATGTGGTCCTGCATCTCAATAGATGCTCAAAATCCTGCATCGCCAGAGATGCTCAAAATATCCCATATATTATATAAATATTCATTCCCAAAAAGAGTTTCCTGATTCCTACACATCTCATAAAATCCACGCATCCATCAATTCCAATAATAAATCATGGTTCCACACTCTTTATATATATATATATATATATATCATGCACTTGGGTTGATGCCAACCTACTAACTAGTATATAGTTAATCTAGAAACAACCCATTCACCAAATTCACACAAACCATACGTGCCTACAGAAAAGGCTATTCCAAAATAAAAAAGAAACCCGGTCATGCCCATGGCGTACCTCTAACCATAGTCACCTCCCCGACCTACTCTACACCTGGAAGCTCCACTGCATGTAACCGACCTAAATATTTACTGTATAAGCCTTATAATCTCTATGGTAATACTCCACCTACTAGCCACTGAACCCACTATTGGGTCCCACTATATCTTCCACAACCTCTGTGTGCAGTTGAATCCTGGATACCAGCTCCTGGAACCAATCCTAGTCATTCCTTAGATGCCTGAGTCTACCCTAGCTCATGGCCCCATACTATATGAGAAGTATTCCTAAAAAACCTCTCTATATTCCCAAACTTCCACATGCTCTTCAATCCTTCAGTGGCCGATCACACTACCTCTGCACTCGTCCCAGTCTCCCACACTAGAAGCACACCATCGAAGGCCCACTCCTTAGTGGTTTAATCGACTCTTTGACCTAAATACCCTATTGACATTTCTCTCTATTCCACTTACTTATACCTAAGTCATCATCACTAACATCACTTGATGACATCACCTAGATCAAGTATGTTCAATCCGTCAATTTTACCTCGACTATCAGTACTTGGTTGACTTCCTCTATGAATGAAGATAACCTGAAGATGCTTACTTTCACCCAAAAGACATGTTGTAAAACATCCTCGAAATGAATCACTCTCGAGGTGTCATCTCCCACTGTACTGGGTGTGAAATGAGACAAGTATGTGAAAGTAGATTTATAGTCCATGATAGACATGTCTCCCAGTAGTATTATCATGAACCCATGAAATCTCTCTAATCTCAACATCTCTTAGAAGAAATGCTCGAGTAACCTGGCCTCAAATTCCTTCCATGCAAGTCCCTCGTGTCCACATGCCTGAACTAGTACATCCCACTAGTGTTTTTTTCAGTTCTATGAGCATGTATGTATTAGATTCACCCTCTAGTCTGGGGGTGTCTCAATCTGGTTGAAGATGGGATGGACTGAATCGATCCAGTTTTCATCCACCTGTGGTCCACCCTCACCATGGAATAGTGGTGCATGATGCAAATGGAACTCGTGTGTCAGATACTCCATAGAAGGCTCTGCTCCCTAAGCTCCCCTATCAGTCCCCTAGATGACATCTACCAGGCTCACCCTGATTTTCTCATCAATCCAAGTCCTAAAAGCATCCATACCTATGGTTAACCCACCTGTACCAATGCCTGTACCTACATTTCATGATCAGATCAACCCTTTGGGGTCTCATCCAAACCCTTAGGGGCCTTAACCTGTGCACACTCAAGAGACACTATATCACCACCCTCCTGATGATCCACTAGAATTCATCTTAGTGGAATTCCACTAAATGATAATCATGATAGTTATAAAAACATAATAGTATAAATATAATGCAGATAGAAAAATATGTGATAAGAAACACAACATCACCACCCTTACACCCCCCATCACAACCATGTCACATGACATTACGACTCATGACCCCTTACCCGCCCATATCAAAGCCAGGTATCACATGTAACCCGACCTCAGGGACCCTTTCCTACCTACACTAGAGTTAGGAATCAAACATAGTCCATCCTCATGGACCTTCACTGTAACGACCCGAATCTGGAGCCCCTCCACTGGTGCCCCGTACCCGGTTCACCACATAACCTCTAGCGCGTTTCCCTGAATGCCAGAGGATGTTGAATAGCAGCGAGGGCCTTGGTGAGTTGGTGGGGAGACTATGCCCTCATTTGGTATGATATACAGCAGAAAAACAACAGTCAACAATAGAAATAGTAACAACATGCATAACAACAGAAACCAAACAACGAAAGCAATAAATATATATAGCAATGATGACAATGATGCAGTAGGTACAAGTATCAATGGAAATAGAAAACACAACAACGTGCTGTAATACAACTGAAAATAAGTGAAAAAGAAAGAAAATAAAATCCTCAGCATCACGAGCCCCGGCTCGGTCCCATGCTCTCCAGCTACAATGCAATCAAGATCCTGAAGTAGAAGGGTGCTTGCCCTTATCTATACCTGCAACAAAATAGTCTGATTGGGCCCAAACGCATGGACCAAACAGGGTGTGAGATACAATCCCAGTAGGAAATCACCCAAAGATTTGTGCCTAACAGTCAATGAATACATGGCAGTAATATAACAAGATGCAGTAAACAGGATAACACAAACAACCACAATCCATAGTTCTAACAAGTAGAGTACACAAGTAAGCAACCAGCAACAAGAAGAAAACAGGTAACCCTCTGGGTATCTCTCACAGCCTAACCCCTATGGTTCAACCTCTTATACTAGCAACCCTATGGGAGGCACACACAGTCTCACCCCTCTGGTTTAGTTACGTAAATAAGTAGACTCTCTGGGGAAGCACTCACCATCAATTCTCCCTATAGTATCGTATCGTGCTAAAGACTCTCTAGGGAAGCACTCAACGTCAATTCCACCTGTGGCCCGTGTAGTGGAGCTACAGACTCTCTAAGGAAGCAATCAACGTCAATTCCCCCTATAGTCTCACATCGTAATTAAAAGACCCTCTGGAGAAGCCCTTCCGTCAATTCTCCCTTTGGTATACTACTCTAGGTTCTCACAGTCTCGAGTGAAACTAAGCATGCTCAGCGCGCGTGTATCATCCAAGTAAACCTCAAGAACTACTTGGATATCATTCTACGACTCAACAGCAATAATAAAACAACAGTTCCACTATCCTACAACTAGGCATGACAACTGGAAAAACGCCCAACAGGAAAAACAAGCATAGAAAAGCAACCTGAGCACAAATAAATTACTCTACTCACAAGAAATGACCTCTACTAAAGAAAACAAGAAAAAGTAGGCAAACAGCAGGGCAAAACAGGAAACACGCAATACCCCGTTCAAGGGAATTGGTGGAATTTTCACATAATATTCATCAACTTTTTACAGAAAGGCACAAACCACCTACCTCGATCCTAGGTGATCGATATACGTGAACCATGATGACAGATTCCCCTTGGAATGATGTAGATCTGAGAAAATGCACAAAACGATCAACCTACGATAACTTGGAAACTAGGAGGAATCAAGAAATGAAGCTCAAGCAGAAGGAAGAACTCACCACTGCGCTTCCAATGCAATAGACTATGCTCGAATTGGAGAATGGATGGTGAGGTAGGAGCTCGGGGAAGATTCGGTCGTATGGGTTGCTTCGGACGGACAAAAACTAGAGAATAAGATGAAAATGGGGGTTAGGCATGACCCCAGTCCGTTTAATGAAAAAAAATAAAGTACACGGCGTGTACTTTTAGAGTACACGGTTTGTACTTGGTCCTTTCTGTACTCCGCCAAAATCGGCCTTCACGTCACCCTTACACACCGTGTGTGTGGCCCGGGCACGACCATCACACGGCTTCGAGCCGGATCAGAGTACATGACGTGTACTCAGAAAGTACACAATGTGTACTTTGAAAATTTCCAGAAAAATTCATTTTTATTAAAAACTCTAGAAAAAGGAAAAACATACCTGAATGAAAATCTGGGTTCTTACAAACTTCTCCCCTTAAAGAAATTCATCCCCGAATTTCCCTAACAGGGCATAGAAGAAGAATCCCCGAACAGTTCCGGCCACTACGATCATACATCGGCCTCCCTCTCCCAGGTCTCGTCCTATACTCGCTTGTGATTCCATAACAATTGTACCAGAGGAACAGACCGCCCACAGAGAACCTTCGTACTGCGATCGATAATCCAGATTGGATGCTCCTCGAACGACGCATCCGCTTCAAGCTCGACTTCCTCGGGATGAAAGGCGTGAGATGGGTCTGAAAAGTAACGTCGGAGCTGAGATACGCGGAAGACTTCGTGCATGGCCCGATGCCTCTGAGGTAGCTGCAACCGATAGGTGACCGACCCCACTCTCTCCAAGACCTCAAATGGCCCGACGTACCACGGTGAAAGCTTACCCTATCTCTGAATCCTCTTGTGTCCCTACCTCGGTGTGATGCGCAGAAAAACCTGATCCCCAACCTCCAACTCTAGAGGTCGTCTCCACTGATCAACAGAAGACTTCTGTCGAGACTGCGCTGTAGCCATCCTCTTCCGAATCAGCTCTATCTTCTCTGAAGTCTCCTGAACAAGACGAGGTCCCAGCAGAGCTGCCTCTCCTCCCTCCAGCCAGCATAAGGGAGATCGACATGGCCTACCGTACAAAGCCTCGTATGGTGCCATTTGAATGGTCTCATGGAAACTATTGTTGTAGGATGACTCTACCAGAGGGATATGCTTCTCCCAAGAACCTCCAAAGTCTAGGATGCAAGCTCGGATCATATCCTCAAGCACCTGGATCATGCGCTCGGACTGGCCATCAGTCTGGGGATGGTATGTTGTACTCAAAAGTACCTATGTACCCAAGGCCTTCTGAAGTCCCTGCCAGAACCGAGAGGTAAAGCGCGCATCCCTGTCTAAACCAATGGAGTGTGGAACATTATGTAGATGAACGATCTCTCGAATGTAAATTCGTCCCAGATCATCAACACTAAAGGTCTCCTTAATCGGCAAGAAGTGCACAACCTTCGTAAGCCTGTCGACAACAACCCAAACAAAATCGTTCCCTCGAGGCGTCCTCAACAACCTAGTCATGAAGTCTATTGCGACATCATTCCACTTCCACTCCGAAATGGGTAACTACTGCAAAAGTCCTGCTGGTCGCTGGTGCTCTGCCTTCACCTGCTGACAAGTAGGACATCTCATGAAGAAACTAGAAACATCCTTCTTCATACCTGGACACTAGTACTGGAGATGAATATCCCAATACATCTTGGTGACGCTAGGATGAACTTCCCAAACTGAGGAATGAAAATCCCGCATTAGCTCCTCGTGTATGTCTGCTGGCACCCATACACGGCCCTGGAAATACAAGATCTCATCCTCTCCCACTGCCCATCCGGGAAGAGGGTCCTCTCCTGACACACTCTCCCATAAGACTAAGCCTTCAGAGTCTGATAGATTCCTCATCCGTACCCGATCAAGAAATGTAGAGGTAACAACTACAGAAGATAGAAAGGTCTGTCCCTGTCTGTCTTTCACCTCTAGATGCATCTCAAAGAACAGAACCATTAGCTGCCACTCACTACTGGCCTCCTGAACTGCCTGAATCTGAGTTCTCCTGCTCAACGCATCTGCCACTATGTTGCCTTTCCCCGACGTATAGGCAAGCTCGAAATCAAAATACTATAGGTACTCGACCCACCTGCGCTGTCTCAGGTTCAAATCCCGCTAAGTAAAAATATACTTGAGACTCTTGTGGTCAGTGAAGACCACAAAGTGCTCTCCCAGCAGATAGTGTCTCCAACAGCGTAAGGCATGAACAACAGCTGCCAACTCCAGATCGTGCATAGGGTAGTTCCTCTCATGTGGCCTCAACTGTCGAGACCCATATGCAACGACTCCATCCCCCTGCAAAAGCACAGATCCCGGCCCGATACCTGAAGCATCACAGTAAACAATGAAGTTCTTTCATGGCTCCGGAAAGACCAGTATTGGTGCTGACGTCAACCTCCCTTTCAGCTCCTGAAAGGCTGACTCACAAGAATCTGACCATAATAACTTCACCCCCTTCTTGGTCAGACCTGTCAAAGGTGCTGCTAGACTAGAAAAGTCCTGAATGAAGCGTCTGTCGTATCCAGCCAGCCCTAGGAAACTCCGTACGTCAAAGACGTTCTTCGGATGATCCCAGAAAACTAAAACTCTCACTTTCTCTGGGTCCACTGATACTCCTACCTCTGAGATTACGTGACCCAAGAAGTGAATCTGATCCATCCAGAAGTGGCACTTTTAGAGTTTAGCATAAAGCCGATACTCTCTTAGTGTACTCATAACGATCTCAAGATGTGTGGAATGGTCATGTCGAGTGTGAGAGTACACGAAGATATCATTCATGAAGACCATGACGAAGGAGTCCAAATAAGGATGGAACACTCGGTTCATCAGTGCCATGAAAAATACAGGCACGTTCGTGAGACTGAACGACATGACTATATACTCGTATAGACCATACCTGCTCCTGAAGGATGTCAGAGGTATATCTGATAGTCTAACATGTAACTGATGATAACCGGACCTCAAGTTGATCTTCGAGAACACCCGATCTCCTCGAATCTGATCGAAAAGGTCATCAATTATAGGTAAAGGATATCGGTTCTTGACCATCAACTGGTTCAGCTTCCGATAATCCACACAAAGCTGAAGGGTACTGTCTGCCTTCTTTGCAAATAGGACAAGCGAACCCCAAGGAGAAGTACTGGGTTGGATGAAACCCTTAGCCTGTAGCTCCTCCAACTGCTTCTTGAGCTCCTGAAACTCAGGTGTAGCCATCCTATAGGGATGAATGGACACCGGTGTCGCTCCTGGAACGAGCTCAATAGAAAAGTCTACCTCACGCTATGGAGGAAAACCTGAAAAGTCCTCTGGAAAGACATCCCTGAAGAGATCCACCACTAGAGGAAAATCCAACTGTGGAGTCCCCTGATCATCCAGATAAAGACTAGAAATCTGTGCTGTCACCCTTCCTAGCCCAAGATGCTCGAGTCCTGCCCGACTCGCCCGAACGTCCAACTCGCCCTTATGAAGAAAAGACTCGACCTCTGGTGAAACGAAACTCACTCTGCGGCGATAACAGTCGACAACTGCATGAAAGTGAATCAACCAATCCATGCCAAAGATGATATCATAGCCTGTCATCTCTAGGACATAGAGATCCCATAAGAAGTGATACCCTGAAACCTCAAGAGGGCACTCTCTACACTAGAATACACAAGATGTCCTCTTCCCCAAAGGTGTGTCTAGTGTCAACGAGTTGGAAGAAGAAAATACGTAGAGTCCAAGCCTCTCCACAACAGCAACAGAGATAAAGCTATGCATAGAACCAGTATCGAAAAGGGCTGAAGATAAAAATGAGGCTACTAAGATCGTAGCTCGAACAGTAGAAGGGCCGGGATCCTGCTCCTAATAAGTCTACTCCACGGTGAAAGACTGGCCTGTACCGCAGCCCTACGCCCTTGGATGACCACTCTGAGATGAACCTCCCTACTGGTGCTGAGGAACTGGTGGTTGACCGCCATGAACTCAACCTCCACCTCGGCCCGAATGGCCGGAAGAACTCCCATTCCCCGACTGGTGAGAAACTGGCGGTGCTTCTCCTGAATGAGGAGTCATGGAAGAACCCCAGTCACCAGCTGCTGGTGAGAAGACCTAGCAGAAATGATGAAGGTGACCCATATTTCCGCAAGATTGGCACTCCACGGGGTCCCTCTGGCACTGCGGCCTCGTGTGACCTGACCGAACACACTGGTAGCATGTCACCTTGCTGCTTGACGATGCATCTCACTTCCTCGGATCACCGCGTGTAGGATCTCTACGGCGATTCTTGCTGTCATATAGAGAAAGACTAGCTCTAGAAGCAGAACTGCCCTGGCTCGCAGCTCTAAAGTCTCTCAGATTGAGCTCTGCAATCAGTGCCTGGTTGACGATGGAAGTAATGGAAGTCAGCTGGAAGATGTTCACCTGTGAGCGAATCTCCTGCCTGAGACAATCCTAGAACTTCCTTGCTAAGAACACCCCACTGCCACCCCGGAGGGGCATGAAGCACTGAATCTCGGTGAAACGAGCGGAATAATCTATGACAGAAAGAGTACCCTGCTCTAAGCTCATGAACTCCTGGGCTCAGTCGGCCCTCAGGGTATCCGGGTAGAAGTAGTCATAGAACACATGATGGAACTCCTCCAAAACCATAGCTTGCTGATGACCTGCCTGTAAGATCACGTCCCACCACCTCTTGGCAGAGTCTCAGAGCATTTAGGTGGCCAGCTTGACTCGCCTCTCTGGAGGCATCTCCAGATGCTCGAATATAGTCAGCATGGCTTCCAACCATGACTCTGCAGCCTGAGGTCCTTCTTTCCCCGAGAAAGTAGGAGGATGCTGCTGTTGGAAAACCCGCGTCAAGTATGCCATAGACGCTGCAGGATGAGGCGCTCCTTGGAAGGCCTGAATCATCCTCATGAAACCTTCCCTAAACTGCACATCATCACCTGCAACTGGTATAATAGCCGGTGCCAAGGCTGGCTCGACTGGAGGATCGACAGGAAGTCCCTGATCAGCCCTATCTGGCGTCTGATCACTGCCTGACGACAGACGTACGACCGGAGGACGTCTCAGAGGCATAGCTCTGAAAGATCAAAAGCATACCTTAGATCAAGAAAACAAGGACAGAGTAAACAAGAGTATAAAACGGAAACAGGGGAAGAAAAACACAAAAGTTTGCAAAACATGACTACACGACGTGTATAAAACTACACGGCGTGTCTTCTTAACCCACTGACATGGGCTTGTACTCTTACCCTACAATTCCTGTACACTTCAAACTACACGGTGTGTTTCACCCACACATGGTGTGTACTTGAAAACTATTCCCTTGCCCGAGTCTCCTTACACGGCTAACCCACACGGTCCGACTTAACCCAAGACTACATGGCATGTTCTTAACACACACGGCGTGTACTAGACAAGGCTTCGGCGGCCTATGTTTGTGAAACACACAGACGTCTACACGGCTGAACCTTACACAGCGTGATCCGAACAAACACGGCGTGCATATGTAAGGTGACCCCGTCCTGTGTTGTTCATGACACGACCAGGTACCTGGACAAGACTACACGGCGTGTTCCAAACAACACGACGTGTGGAAAAGAAGGTAAAGCTGGCCCGTGTTGTTCGTGACACGGTCAGGTACCTGGACAGGATTACATGGCGTATTTCCTAAGGACACAACGTGTTCTACCCGAGCTTCCCGGCCTGTTTGTTAGTGACACGGCCGGGTACATGGCTCCGAACTTACACGGCATGTACCAATCGTACACGGCGTGTTCCCGAAGTTACTCCCACGACACTGTGTTCTGCTCACACAGTCAGTGACATGGCCTAAAAACTACACGGCGTGTATCCAAAAAGTACACGCCGTGTATTCTGGGTTTTTCTAGGCAGTAGCTCAGAAACTGCACAGAATTCCAGAAACACTAAAAACAAGGCGAAAAAGTGCCAAATTCCGATCCATGAGGGACCATAACACCTCAAGAACCAAAATTTGGTTATGTTAACTTTAAGAAAAGAGAAAAAAATAGTTTTATAACATAACAAAAAAGAATCTATCAAACAACTATCACAACAGCATGCATAATCTACAAGAAGTCTATCACAACAGCATGCAATCGCTAATGAACCCTAGATGGAATGGAATGAATGCATGGCATGTGATTCCTACAAGTGTCTATATAATGCATGAGACGACATACCCTCATCTCATCGTGTTGCGACAGAAATAGAACTGAATATTAAAACAATCACCGCACATGTCATGCGAATCACTCTAGGTGAAAACATATCACCATAAAACTCAAAACCAGCAAAAACTGCAATTAACGAGGTAGTATGGCTTTTCCCTGTACACGGGTTAGCTACTCCCTAGCACAACTGAATGCCAAGTACCAAATCTGTCCTATCCCTAGCCAAAGTATCCAAACAGTAAAGAAAGAGAAAATAACTCCTCTGATACCACTTTGTAACGACCCGAATCCAGAGCCCCTCCACTGGTGCCCTGTACCCGGTTTACCACATAACCTCAAGCATGTTTCCCCGAACACCAGAGGCTGCCGAATAGCAGTGAGGGCCTTAGTGAGTCGGTGGGGAAACTATGCCCTCATTTGGTAAGGTATACAATGGAAAAACAACAGTCAACAATGGAAACAGTAACAACATGCATAATAATAGAAACAAAACAGCGGAAGCAATAAATATATATAGCAATGATGACAATGATACAACAGGTACAAGTATTTATGGAAAGCAGCAAACACAACAACATGCTGGAATACAACTGAAAATAAGTGCAAAAGAAAAACAAAATAAACTCCTAAGCATCGCAAGCCCCGGCTCGGTCCCATGCTCTCTAGATCCAGCGCAATCAAGATCCTGAAGTAGAAGGGAGCTTTCCCTTATCTATACCTGCAGCAACATAGTCTGCTTGGGCCAAAAAGCATGGTCCAAACAGGGTGTGAGATATAATCCCAGTAGGCAATCACCCAAAGATTTGTGCCTAACAGTCAATGAATACATGGAAGTAATATAACAAGATGCAGTAAACAGGATAACACAAACAACCACAATCCACATTTCTAACAAGTAGAGTACACAAGTAAGCATCTAACAACAAGAAGAAAATAGGTAACCCTCTAGGTAGCTCTCACAACCTAACCCCTATGGTTCAACCTCTAATACTAGTAACCCTCTGGGAGGCACACACAGTCTCATCCCTCTGGTTCAGTTATATAAATAAGCAGACTCTCTGGGGAAGCACTCACCGTCAATTCAATCTATAGTCTCGTATCGTGCTAAAGGCTCTTTGGGGAAGCACTCAACGTCCATTCCCCCTGTGTCCCACATCATGGAGCTACAGAATCTCGGAGGAAGCACTCAACATCAATTCCCCCTATAGTCTCACATCGTAATTAAAAGACACTCTAGAGAAGCCCTTCTATCAATTCTCACTTTGGTCTACTACTCTAGGTTCTCACAGTCCTGAGTGAAACTAAGCATGATCAACGCACATTTATCGTCTAGGTAAACCTCAAGAACTACTTGGATACCATTATACGGCTCAACAAAAATAATAAAAAAACATTTCCACTATCCTACAACTAGGCATGACAACTGGAAAAACGCCCAACAGGCAAAACAAGCATGGAAAAGAAACCTGAGCACAAATAAATTACTCTACTCACAAGAAATAACCTATACTAAATCAAACAAGCAAAATCAGGCAAACAGCAGGGAAAAACAGGAAACACGCAAAACCCCGTTGAAGGTAATTTGTGGAATTTGCACATAATATTCATCAACTTCCTACGGAAAGGCACAAACCACATAACTCGATCCTAGGTGATCGATATACGTGAACCACGACAACAGATTCCCCTTGGAACGACATAGATCTGAGAAAACGAACAAAATGCTCAACCTATGATAACTTGGAAACCAGGAGGAATCAAGAAACGAAGCTCAAGCAGAAGGAAGAACTCACTGCTGCACTTCCAACGCAATCGACCATGCTCAAATAGGAGAACAGACGATGAGGTGAGATCTTGGGGAAGATTCGGCCGTACGGGTCGCTTCGGATGGACGAAAACTGGAGAAGAAGATGAAAACGAGGGTTAGGTGCGACCCCGGTCCATTTAATGAAAAAAAAAGAAAGTACACGACGTGTACTTTTAGAGTACACGACGTGTACTGGGTCCTTTCCGTACTCTGCCAAAATCAGCCTCCACATCACCCTTACACACCATGTGTGTGGCCTGGGCATGGCCAGCACACGGCTTCGAGCCAGATCAGAGTACATGGCATGTACTCAGAAAGTACACGACGTGTAATTTAAAAATTTCCATAAAAATTCATTTTTCTTAAAAACTCCAGAAAAAGAAAAAACATACCTAAACAAAAATCTGGGTTCTTACATTCAACTTCCCATAATAAGGTCATCCACCACATATAATCTAAGTTAGCTGAGTAAGATACTGCCAAAGAGAGGCTAAGTAGGAAAACACTATTTAGCTTCCCTTATTGAAATTTTAAACAAATCACCCCAATCTTCACCCCTTCTTTCACTCATCAGGGTCTATCCCATATAAATATCATAAAACATAGGATCAGACTTATATTTCATGGAACCATATTCCTAGTATTGTTGAGTAGAATTCCACCAAAGATAGGCCAAATAAGAAAACACTATTTAGCTTCCTTAGTTGAAACTTTAAACAACCCAAACCCTCTTTGCGTAATCCAGGTTCCTAATGAAAATAACAAGAAATTAATCATTGGCACACACACACACAAACACACACACACACACACAAACATATATATATATATATATATATATATATTAATCATCCTATGTGCCTATCAAGAAATCATAAATAATCATCCCTTACCATATTTGTTCAAGGGTTCATATCTCCCCCATTTGCATACCAAGACAAGGATCACATATCATAACCAATAATAATCAAAACAAAGTGAACTAATCAAAGTTTAAATCATATAAAATGTAAATGAACACGAAAAAAATCAATTTCCCACCCCTGGAAACTTGGTTTATCCCTCGTGCATGGGGATGTAGTCACCCAAACACGTTCTCTAAACCTAGTTTCGACTACATCCAAGGATGAAGTCTACAATATCCCAAATATTAAGACCCAAAAAGAGTTAAAAGAAAAAGCTTTGATACCCTTTGTAACCACTAACTGGATTCTACTTTAAAAAATGATCTAGGATGGAGTACTACTAGGCCTTAGGTGCACCTCCCTACACACTAAAGGCTCTCAACTTGTAGCAAGGGTGTAAAGAGGTGACAGTGGAGAGACTATACCCTCATATGGTGATAATAATAATGTTCTATGTATATAAAATAGTGTATGGGAGACCATACATAACAAAAACAATAACAAACAATAATATAAGAATAAACAGACAATAACATCAATGAATAATAAATCCAATCATACCATTTTTAGTAGCATGAATATAATTTAATTCATAAAAAATGTAATCATGGAGGATATCCCATGGACTAACTTAATATATACATATAATAATCATGCTAAAACAAATGAAACAAAAAAAGGAAACTACAGATGATGAAAGAACCTCTAAGGTCTTTTTCCATTCATTCCATGCTAGGAAGTATAACTTAATCACTAAGGTCAATATCCTGAGCTCGGTCCCATACCTGATCTCAAAATAATAAATTATATGAGCATCCTGAAGGGCCCATGTCGGGTGTGAGAATAAATATCAGCAGGGAACCACCAATGTGTTCTCATCTTACATCCGTGATAATGAAATGTTTTAAATATAAATAAACAACACATGTATATCATATAAATAACATGTTTTCCTTATACTCAACAACCACAAGGAAGCATCACCTACTACATCCATTATTGATATCCCAATGCTCCCAATTATATATATGTCATAAAAAAACATGTATGTATATATATAACTTTAGTATAAATGATCCTTAGTATAAATCCCAAGTCATCACTTGAAGATAGGAAGTTGGAGAGCCCTCATGCACCTCCTATAAAAGTATCATTGTAACCTCATGGAAACTGACACCTCTTGTGTCACAATAAAATATCCAACATCTCAGAGGTGTTGTAACCAAGGTTTTTGGAATATGGAAATGGATTTTTTTTGTGTTTTTTGTTAATCTATAATGGGTTCATGAATGCTTGATGGGTGATGGTATCTATACGACTACAAGAAGCTTTATGAACGGGTAAAATTTCATTTCATCTTTAATAAGACTAGGAGATTTTCAAACATGAATGTGTAGGTTTTTGAAACTACTATTGGGATATTGGGATCTTTGCGATGGGATAATTCTAAAAATAGGTGGCCACACATATCATTTTAGACACAAAGAGAATTTGAGAAAAGGTTGAATCACTTCAATTTCATGAAGGTTGGGATATTTTTGAACCATGAAATCTTTACTAGAATAAACATTGAAAAAGGCATGGTTAATGCTTAATTGATGGTAAGTATTTTTAGAAAATGGAGTTTTGAAAAGACTGGGAGTTTCGTGAAGGATTATAGTTTCAAGAAGGCTAAAAGTTAAGAAAAGGATGGGAGCTTCATGAAGGTTTGTAGCTTCTTGTAAGTGTGTGGGTTCACCAATTCTAGTTTTCCTTTGAAATATAAAGGCATTTCATAAAGCATGGGATCTTCATTAACATTAGTGTTAAACATATAGTTCATGTGAATAGTTATTTTAAGTGCCTGAAAACAGAACTATGGTGCAAGTAGTGTCTCATGATAATTAGGGACAAAGACTCAAATGAACAATTTACTAAGGTGAACTTCAAGTCATTAAACTTAGTAAGACTTCACCCAAGCCGTCGAGCTATAGGGAATCTATGGAAGTGTTACGAAGGAGGAAATGTGTTATTATTAAAAATATTATAAAGGTAATGTGCTAGAAATAGAGTGACTATGTCTAATATTATGTACTCTATAATAACTAGTGAAGATTAATGTATTTAGGTACGAATGAAACACTGTCGGTGTATTATCCTTGGACTAGACCTTAGTGGTGAACCAAGTAAAACTGTTGTATTGTCTCTTTTCATATGAATGCTTAATAATTGCATGATTCTATGAGACAGGTTTTATAAGTTCCTACCCGCATGGGAAACATATTTATCACTTTAAAAGAAAAAGTTGATACCCTAATTCACCCCTACCCTCTCAAGGTGTTCTAGGGTCCTATAGAAGGAACACCCAAACACGTACCTAGTCCCTAAGACCTCAGCTCAGAAATCCAAATTGACTCAAAACCCGATGTTCGAGGCACAATAATGGTTTTCCTCAAAATAATAAACACCATCATATGAAAAGCCAATGTCTTGAGGAACAATGATATCTATCCTCCCAAATAATCTCGGTCCAACAACCTCAATAATATTTAAAGAATCATCCTCTAACCGATGATCTCGTCACCATCAACCGATGGGTCCTCACCATCCCCATGTATTTCTATATAAACAACCTCTAAACTTTTTTATGGTCAATACCATTCTAATCTGAAACTAATGGAGGACTCTACCCATACGAGTGGTCAACACCACCTCATAATTTGAGTTCAATCTATGTGCACACGACTCCAATGGTGCATTGGAAAACATGGTGAGCAAAAATCACCAAAAATTTGAATAAGCCACATTATCCTAGAACCTCATGCCCCTACGACCATGTCATCCAAACTAATGGTCAACACCATCTGATAAAACATGGACTATACCTACAGCCTGACAACCTCATCACCTCAATCTGATTATTGTGTCATCCAACCTAGTGATCAACATCTCCTCAAGTTTCCAAGACAATAATTAGCTAAAAATAGAGTTGTCTCAACCCATGTGTTCATCACAAACTTAATTCTTTAGTTATTACCATCATGTTTACACTAAAACAAGAAAATCAATATAAAAAATTTATTTGAATTTAATTCATACACCCAGACTAAACTACCCAAGCTGGTCCAATACCCTTACCCCACCTGACTATGTGTAAAATGTCCATGTCATACCCAATGACATCCCATAACATCAATTCATTAATTAAAAAAAGAATTTAATTATTTAGGGTCCCTATCAGTCAAACCAAATGGTCTATATAGAGCGCACCCCCAAAAAATGAGAAAAATCAAAGAGAAATCTAGGTACCACCTACCTCACACTGGTAGACATTCTCTCATACGATATGATCCTCTAACTCAAGACGATTTATACGAAATCAACATTTTAGACGAATGCCCTAAAAATAGGGTAAAATGGATTGCACATATTCAACTCACCATATTTTGAGAGAAAAGATAAAAATAAACTATAAAATCAAATGAATTATCTATGCAATTCCAATGAGACCGACGAGATCAAAATAGAGCTTAAACAGAGGATTTGGATCAAAGCCTAGAGGAGAAAGAAAAATGGAGGAGGTCCCTGCTACACATAGAGAAGAGGAGGAGAAAATGGAGGAAAAGAAGAAATAAGGGAGGAGGGAAAAAGGTAATTTCCCCTATTTAAATGACCCACACAATTTCACTACATGGTTTGGATAACCATGTTCCAATCATGAAGTACCCACTTTCTAGACACCACTCCTCACATGGGATGGGTGCATAGTTTTACAAATCATGTTAAAACTATATGTGAACCCTCTTTTAAAATTTTTTGAGGAGTTTTTTGAATGTTCACCCCCTCCTGCATGGTTTTTCAAACCATTCCTAGTGAAGAAGGAGGACCACATAGTTTCTTTTGGGAGGCCACATGGTTTTTCCAAAGTGTGAACCTCTAACATCACACTCTAAAAATTTGGGTTTTAATCTTCTGATGCACTAGAAACCCACATGAAACACTAAGACACTTTTTGGGCCTTAAAAACCATCTAAAAACAAAAGCTTGGGTTAAATTAACTATTGAAATTAAGTTATTAAGATCCAGAAAAAGGTTGGTCTGTACACCAAATTGAAAAATTCAAATAGGTAGGGGAAATTTTGACCCGCTCCAAAACCCAAGACGTTACATATACTTTTTTTGGATCACTAATACTATGCTTTAATTATATAATATTCCATCTCTTATGCTTTTTTAGGATGGCAACTAGTACGCATTGATGAATTTCATATTAAAAACGGTATTTGTATTATCTTATTGGAAATGTTATGTAGACATGTGATATTGAATTATGTCATACTCAGTATTATTAAATAAATTTCTAAATGGTTATGTTATATAAAGAGGATAATTTATTTATTTTCTTTTTGGTTATTCCACTTTGTTACTTGTACAAATTATGAAACATGTTTTTTTATTTTGGTTGTAGGTTAGGAAAGGAAGTTAATTTTTTTTATTGATGGTATAGAATTATTAATATATTATGTAAGAATGAATTGGGTTTTTAATATTAATATTAACTATATTTATTTTAATTTTATTTACTTTGAAGAAATGTTGAGTATAAAATTTATTTTTGAACCAAAATTTATTTTTATAAACGCTAGTTTTATTTGTTTTGGAAATATATTACTTAGGATAATTTTGAAACCAAACATTATTAAAAATACACTTGTTTTATCTTTTTAATAAATTTTTCAGGTATGGGTTAGTTCTTTAACTACACTTGAATTGAACAAGATATTATTTATTAAAAACATATCCTCTTGGGGTTTTTATTTTTTTTAAGAATTCAATCACATTTCACTATTTTAACCTATATTTGGGGTCCTTTGGTATGACTTAAGAGGTTACCATATTTTGTATAAATTTAGTAGTTATTATGTTTAAAGGGTTCAATATTTAAAAACATGTTTTCCTTGGATATTTTATACTTTCCTAAATAGAAGTTTTCCTAAATTAATATTTAAAACATTAAAAACTTATTTGGTTGAGGAGCATACAATTTTTTTAGTTGAATGTATTTCTTGTTTCTTTATAGAATACTTGTTCCTTGATTGGTGTGCTAATAGTTTCTATTAGTTGTTTCATATTGCATGTCTTATAATTTTTCTGATTCGCTACCTATATGCATCGAATATAGAATATTCCATCTCTTATGTTTTTTTTGGTTAACTATTAGTATGATTTGATGAATTTAATATTAAAATTGTTATTTGGATTATTTTATTGGATATGTTCCATAGACATGTATTGGGAAAAAATCCCTCAAGGCATCATTGAAGTATTTTTGAGGTGATTGTGTTTGTTGACAAAGTGAACATCTGTGTTGTGATTGTTGACAATGAAAACCATGACATACAAATTTGTTAACAAAGGGGGTTTCATGGTGGAATGTCGAGTTCAAGAGCTGTGGTCAATGATCCATGATTGATTCAAGAATGTCGATAATGGAATGGACGATCTGGAGGCGGTACAAAAAGAACAGATACAAGGTGACGCTGTTTTTCAGTCTTTGCCAAATTTTTGGGCCTGAAAATCGACAAATAAAGAAAAGTGTTTTTGGAAAAGGGACTTGCATGCCGAGGAATTAGAGTATAGGAAACTTGCGCGCCATATGTTTTTCAATATCAGAAGATCAAAATATGGAAAAGGAAATAGGTTCACGCAAGTTTGTGAGTTGGTCGCGCAAGTGTCTAGGAGGATAGAAGACTTGCGCGCCGAGACTGGGTCGCGCAGGTGACTTGCACACCGTCGCACAGGGTGGTCAATTTGCCTATAAATACTGGACCACCTCTCTTCATTATTTACTGGAGTTCAACACTTTGATGATTCAGAGCTCCTATCGCGTAGGTGTGGTGGTCGCGCAAGTGGTGTGTAGTCGCGCAGGTGAAGTTGCGCGCCAGTGGTTGAAGTTGTGCGCTGGTGTGAGAAGTTGCGCGCCGGTTGCCAGTTGCACACCAATATTGGTTTGGGCGTAAAAGGAAGAGAGTCACGCAAGTTTGGAGTTGGGGAAGCTTCTGTAGCGCAAGTGTCTGAGGTGGACTTGCGCACCCGTTGTGACTTGCACGCTGATACTTGCGCGTTGAGTTAGACTTACACTCCAAATAAGGTTTAGTTCCGGCAGTGATTTTCAGGCTGCATAGAAGCTGGAATTTTTCTCGATACCTTCGGTGCAAAGAGAGATTCATTTAAGGGTGAAAGTTTAACTTTAATAGAGCATCTACATATAGAAAAAGATGCATTCTTTCAAGCAAATGAAGAGACCTACATGTCTATAAACTGTGAGTGGATCCTTTCCAGAGCAGTGAGTGAAGGAAGAGGAAGAATGTGATCCTCTCCACCAGCAGTGAGACATAGAGAGAGAAATAGTAAGTGACCCTTGGGAAAGTAGTGAGATGACCCTAAACATTGTAAAGGCAGTGAGCTTGGGCATAGAAGTGATCTAGCCCAAACCTTGTAATCCACAGCTAGTGAAGTTTAGTGGAATTTGGTACGACTGACAACTTGTCGGCGTATGCTCCATGGAAATAGCCCTTTGCGGTGAACCAAGTAAATTTACTGTGTCCTGTGCATGCTTTACTTTCTATTTACTTTGTGCAACAAGAAAGAGAGAGAATAGTGTTTTGCTTAACAGCGAAACAAGATCAGAACAGGCGTTAATTTTAAAATTTTCATACCCTGATTCACCCCCCCTCTCAGGGTATTCAGCCTTGTGGACCTAACAACATGTGATATTGAATTATGCATGATGGTATTATAAATTTTTTCCTTGATAAAATAATATGTATCAAAGTTGGGACTTTTTATATTATTTGGAACCATGTTCTTCTTTTAAAAACAATACCATGAAAGAATATATTTATTTAGTTGTGGAATATTTTTATATGCTCATATGTATTAAAAAGATTCATGGTTGTCATGAATTTTCTAATTATAGTATACTATGTTGTTTTTAATAAAAAGATTAATTTTTAATAGAATTGATAAATGTTGGATGTACGATACTGATCAAATGTCAACTGAGTTTCAAAATAAGTTGTATTTTTTAGATTTTTCAATTAATAATGCTTCATATTGAGGAATTATATATTTTAAATGTTATAATTTTTTCATAATACCTTCGTTTAATTAGGTATAAATTAGCTACCATATAAAAAAAGTTAGTTTTTAGACGAGTTATTTTGTCTGGTATCACAATGAAGAGAAAAAGAAATCCTAGACTCTTCATGATCAAAATAAAATGAGTGGAATGGAGAATCTTATATTTGATTAGTTTTCATTTATTTATCATCATGAGAAAAACTGTATTCCATTAAAATAAATCAATAGTACAAGTACACATGATTCAAATAATGAAAATGATAATGTTGTGCGAGTGAACAAATTGATGGATGATGTAATGAATCTTGTATATTTTCAATGTAGTAAAATGATAAAGTTGCAATTTTTAATGTGACTGCATCATGGGAAAACCATGTATGAAATTTATAATATAGGAATGTATTGTATTCTTAACTTTTTTATGGAATTATTAATGATGTAGATATTCCTTAAAATCATTAAATGGATTGGATTCTAATATATCAACTTGGATGTTCAACTAATAAAATTCATGATTTCTTGAAATATTGTATCTTATATTTAGAGGGAGATGTTGAACTAAATAATTGTGAAGAATGTGGTACATCTCAATTTAATCCAAATGAATATGAAACACCATATCATATTCTATATAAGGTAATGTGACACTTTCCATTGATTCCTAGGCTCCAAAATATTTTCACATCTAATTAAATCTCAAAAAAATATTTTATGTAATGATTTTAAGAGAATTAAGGATAATGATACTATGGTTTATCTCATAGATGGATTAGCATGTAAAAAATTTAATGTATGATATCCTTATATTTCACATGAGGTGTGGAATTCTAGGTTAGGTATATCATGTGACAATTTTAATTTTCTTGGTAAAATGTTTACTTCGCAAAATACATGGTTAGTTTTTATTAACATTTATAACCTTACTCTATGGATTTGTATAAAAAACCATTTAATTTCTTGAGTATACTCATATCCAGACCTTCAGACTCTGAAAATGATATAAACATGTATGTGTTACCTTTAATAAAATAATGGAAACAACTTTGGACTGTATGTTTCCACACATATAACACTTCTTCGAAAGACATATTTCATATGTGTGTTCCACTTATGTGGAAAATAAATATTTTTACTTATTATGCAATGATGTCTAGTTAGAACATGAAGGGTAAACTATCCTACCCTATTTATATGAATAATACATGATCTAGAAGGTTTATATATATTTTTAGTTTCAATTTAATAGGACAACATTGATTTTTTTCGAATGGATCATCCATTGAATGTTTTAAAATGCCATTGAGATAGAGAAACCACATCAATGTGTGTTTTTAATTGATGTTCTTAATGAATTAATTTTTTTAAATTTATTCCTCCTGAAAACACTAATCGAAATTTGGGCTATATCCATGGGTCTAGAACTCTATGTAACTTGACCACTTCTAAAATATATAACTTTGTAAAATCCTATACCATGTTGGACTCTTTAATTGGGAGAAAGTGTGGAAATTTGGTGATTCGATCCACAATCACCCAAATAACACCATGATGTTGAAGCTTTCTCAGCAGACTGGTGAAAAAGTCCATAGAAATATTTTCCCACTTCCATATAGGTATAGGCATAAACTGTAGCATACAATCTAGTCATTGATGATCAACATTTACCTACTAATAGGTTATACACTTCATAATGCAATATACAAATCTTGCATTTCATACCTGACCTCAAGAAATGATTTTTCCTCACATTGTACATTTTATGAATACCTAGATAAATATACCATTTTGAATGGTGATATAAATAAATAAGTTGTACCTAGAAAGGCCGAGGAGATATGATTCAATTATGAAAACATAACAAAGAGTTTGCATCCTATGTAGAACCATTATAAGTCTCCCCAAAATTTAGATTTGAACTAATGGTGGTGAATTAAAGATATGATATCTGAGACCCTTTTATAAAATCCACAAGTTAGGAATAATATTTACTTGGAGAAAAATACAGTCTCATTTTTTTCGGCACAATCCAGGTGCATGTCAATAGCAACACTCATCAATTTTCACTAGTCATGAGCTTCCCTACCAAATTCATTATATGACTTCAAACTCAAATAATCTTCTATATAATTCCCTTTCTTAGGTATGTACACAAAGTTTAAGTAAAAAATTTAGTGATATTTCATCTATCTTTATTCCCACAAGTTCAAGTATCACTGAGAAAAGATATATTTCAAACTCTTATAATCAATGATGACTATGAACCTTTATTCAAAGTGATATTAATTTCTAGACTTTTAGGAATGAACCACAATAGCTAATTTAGGGTCATGTGTTAGATAATACTTCTCATGAATTTGAAACTACCACAAACCATAGGTCATAATATGATCTCCCTATATAGGAACACAACTGAGACCAAATCTAGACACATCACAATATACCACATATCCCAGACCTTGTTCTGGAAAGATTAAGATGGGTGATAAGGAGAGATGCGATTTAATCTCTATAAATCATTTTTAAGAGTCCTAATTCCATGTGAATGTAACACCCTTCCTCATCAGAGTATTCATGAGAGAATAAAGTCTCTAGAAATATTAGAAAATCATTGATAATATCATACTAACTATAGAAAACTACATATCTCAAAAACATTCTTTGGTGGATACCAAGAGATTGACGCTTAAATCTCTACAAGATAAACTGATATCCCATCTTGAGAAATGAAGTTCTCGAGGAAACTGAATTCTTGTATTCACAATTCATGCTTAGAAAACTTCTCAAATAGTATAAGATCATGCAATGTGCTCAATACAATTTCCAATTGATCCCTATGGTCATTCTAGAATTGAGAATAAACCAAAATATCACCAAAAAATATGTAAAGACCCGCAAATTTCAAGGAAATTTTTTTCTTAATTTTCTTTGGAATTTTACAAGAGCGCAGCTTCAGACGGCACCTGATTCCGAGGCCCGGTGTGCCCGGAATCAATTTCTGAAGTTTGGCTCGGGTACGTTCAGTGAACGGACGAGCGGGTTTTTCTATCTTTTGAACCGGTGCCCGGAATCAAATTCTGAGGGCACCGATGAAATCGCAGCGCCGGTATTTGCTTAGAAACGCCTCTTCCGGAGTTGCGTTTGCTCAGACGTGGTTTTTAAATTTTACGGCTTTAAGTTAGAATAAAATAAAGTTGTGCGACAACTTTATTTTATTTCACTTAAACTGCTTGGAAGCCACTTAAAGTCACTTAAAGGCGGCTTGAACTGAGTTGAACTGGATAGGATGCTATCCAGAAATATCCTACCCCTTGGTAGGATATTTGTGCGGTGGGACCCGCACGAGCCCCGCCGTTTCTTTCGCTAAGTAACGCACCCGCGAAAACCCGTCAAAGTAACTGAAAAGTCAACCGACGCGTTTTCTTTAATTCTTAACAGACCATTTAATTGGGCGGTTTATTTCGTAAATTAAATGGACTGTTTCTTCGTGAATTAAATGGGTCGTTTCTTTCGAATTGATGGATCGTTTCTTAACCGGTTTCGTGTTGGCATGTTTATAAAATAAGACCAACCTAAAAATCCTTGGAAAGGATTTGTGAGAATCTTCGTTCCTCCACCCTCTCCGCGAAGAACGCGAAGAACGCGAAGAATGCGAAGAACGCGAAGAACGCCGGAACCGGAATCCGACGACGCACGATCCGCGACGTCAACAGCTTTTCCGCGACCTTCTTCTTCTTCGGTGCCTCTTCTTCCGCGGCGAACCTGCGATCGGCGGTTAAAGGTGAGAATCGAAACTTCTAAATTCTCCCTTCTTAATTTCAATAACAACGGATTTAATTAATTAAATCCGTTTGTTCTTGATCCGGAGATTGGCGACGCGACGCCGGATACCGCGACGACGCGACGATCTCCTTCTTCCGCGACGAGCGATTCCGCGACGACCTCTCGTCCGACGACGACTTCGAGGTAGGGATTTATTTTGGAAAAGTTACCCCTTTTAAATTTTCTCGTGAACGTTCTTGAAAATTTAAAAAGCCGGTTTCAAGCGAACAATTTTATCTTTAAATAAAATTGTTGGATCATGTGTTGATCATCTTATTCTTTTCTCCCGTTGTTTATGATTAACGCGGAGGGAGCGGGTCTAACGAACAAGACCCGGCAACCCTCCGCCGATCTTCCTTTTTGTGCGGATTTGGCGGGCGACGGCAAAAGCACGACGCAAGGGCCATTTGTTGATTCCGCAGTGGAGGACGCGTCCCGGGAGGAACAATGGCGCAGACGGGAGGCAAAACGGGCCACCGGAGCAACTCCGGCGGCCCGCGGAAGGAGGCGGCGGCGCCCGGCGCGCCGCCGTGGAGATCTCCCGCCGCGGCTGAAGCCGCGGCGGCGGCGGCCGGTTCCGCGGCCGCGCGGAACCGGGAACGGACGCGGCGGCCCGGCCGCGTCCGCGTGACAGGCGGCCCCCCGCGGGGGCCGCGTTTCTCCAAATGCCGCGGGTCAAACCCGCGGCGGCGGCCTGCTCGGCCGCTCGGCCGAAGCCGAGCCGGCCGGTCCGGTCGGCCGGGCCGCGCCCAGGCCGGACCGGACCCGGCCGAGCCGGTTCGGGCCGGTTCGGGCCGACCCGGGTCGGGCCGACCCGGTTCGGCCGACCAAAGGGGGGGGTTCGGGCCGGGTCGCCCCGGGCCCAGAACCCCCGTTTCGGGCCTTCTTCGGTCTTTCGCCCATATCTTGGGCCAGGGACCTCCGATTGACGAACCGTCAGCGGCTACGCGATCCTTGGATCGAGACGGTCTTTTCGGTATATTACACTCAAGGTTTCGGAAGACTTTGGGTTCGGCCGGGTTGGTTCGTACACGAAACCAACCGGGCCCTCGGAGCGGAAACGCTCATAACTTGAGCTACGGATGTCCGATCGACGTACCGTCAGCTGTGGTAGTTTCCTCTAAGTGAGACGGAACTTTTGGCATACTCCGCCCGAGGATCGGACACAGGCGGAGTACGGTCGGGTTGGTTTTGCCCTAAAAACCAACCGGGCCCCTGGGACGAAAATGCCAATAACTCTCAGACCGGGCGTCCGATTGACGCGCCGTCTGTTGCGTTGAGATCCTGTTGTCGATACGGAACTTTTGGATACATCAACTTCGGACTACGTGTCAGTTGATGTATCAGCCTCTCGGCTCGTGGAGCGGACCCTCCTAACGAGCTCGCTATGTGCGGGAACCCTAGTGCTGGCCGTGACTTCGACGGCAGAGCAGAGATCCTTCGTGGACTGCGGCGACGAGTGTGCAGAGATCCTCCGTGGACTGCGTCGACTACTGCACTCAGCAATCCTACGTGGAGCAGTGCTACCGAACCTGTGTGAGCTGAATCTTCTTTTTACCTTGAGCGGTGGAGCACTTGGGTGTAGCGGCGGACCCGTGGTACTTGACAGTGGTGGTGCGCTTGGATGCAGCAACAGACCCTTGGCGGTGGAGCGCTTGGTTGTAGCGGCAGACCCGCGATACTCTACGGAGTGTGTGCGCTTGGTTGTAGCGACAGACCCGCGACTGTGGAGACGTGCGTGCGGAGTACAGAGACCGTGTAGATGACTGAGACCTGACGACTGCTTGACCGACTCGACTTGGAGTGAGTCGACTAGCCCAGTGGACGGAGCGCCCAGTAGTTGGCAGCAGACCCACGGCGGACGGAGCGCCTGGTAGTTGGCGGCAAACCCGCGGTACTCGACAGGAGGAGTACCTCAGTAGGCTATCTGGGTGAGCGCCCGGTATTTGGCAGCAGACCCTCAGCGGACGGAGCGCCCGGTAGTTGGCAGCAGACCCGCGGTACTCGACAGGAGGAGTACTTCAGCAGTCTTAGGTTAGTGAGCAGTACCTCGGAGTCGTGACAGGACCACTGTACACTTCAGAGATGGGGCTCTTCAACATTTACGGTTTCGATAATGAAAATCCTGGTTGAGCTAAATCTTATGTTACTCTCCTTTGTGGATTGTTTTGAACTATCCTATGTGGATTTACTGTTACTCTCCTTTGTGGATTGTGTTGAACTATCCTATGTGGATTTACTGTTACTCTCCTTTGTGGATTGTGTTGAACTATCCTATGTGGATTTACTGTTACTCTCCTTTGTGGATTGTGTTGAGCTATCCTATGTGGATTTACTGTTACTCTCCTTTGCGGATTGTGTTGAACTATCCTATGTGGATTTACTGTTACTCTCCTTGTGGATTTGAGTCTTGCTTCCTTTGTGGATTGAGTTGTTCTTGAGCTCGTGAGCAGAGCTAGAATTGGGGACTTAGGTATATGTATGGGCATATACCTAAGTCGAGTCAGATGTTACTTCGTGATTGCATCTTTCTTTTGTGCTATATCCTTTGTGGATTTCGGGAGACCTTCGGGGGTCTCGGGGTCCTTACTGAGTAGTTGTACTCACCCCTGCACGGGCTATGCCCGCACCTTGTTGTGTTGGTTGCAGACGACGGACAGCGCTGATCACGGTTGGGGCGTGGAGCAGGACGGTACCTGGAGGTGGACCACTGGGCGGGACGTGCTCGGAGCGGACGTGGGACCCGAGGAGCCTGGAGGCTATCTGTACCCACCCTTCAGGTGGGATTGCCAGTGGACGACACGAGGCCGCCGTCTTTTCTACAGTTACTGTACTTTACTTTTCAGTTGTACTTTACAGTTGGGCTTGTATTTCCGGCCCCCTTTACTTTTCTGCACTTTACATTCCGCTTGCTGACTCTGTGTGGTTGTTACTTACAAAGGCAATGACTTCCCTGTTTACTGGCATTTTACGCCTTGGTGCTAGTCGCCAGCCCCTGGCCTATGGAAGGCGGGCTTGGGGTAGTCACGGCACGGGCCCCGAGGATGGGTCGTGACAAATTGGTATCAGAGGTGGTCGGTTCTACCGCGGACTCTGATCGTCCTTTCTTTCTATGTGAAGCAATAGTGTTTAGTGTATTGAGTGTGGTTATCAGTTCAGGGAGCCCAGTGTTGGTGCGGCGGCCGACGTATCCTTACACCAGGACCCTGACTTCTGATTTCCAACTTAATGCACGAAAACACTGATTGTGTGTGTGTTTCCCAAAAGGTTTAAAGTCAGCTCAAACCAGGTCAGCTCACCAGGTATAAATCGTTGACCGTGACACAACTGTTCAGGATGTCACCATGCAGATAGTTAGCTGGAGTTCCGAGAGAGTTCTCGATGATGGCCCACCGAGCAGCGAGACTCCGGTGCAGGGCCCTTTTTCAGTGTTGGCACCTTCGGGTGGTGTACCAGCAGCACCACCACCCGTTAGGCAGAGGATGCCACTAGCTGACAGTGCACGCTAGCAGAGCGCGATGCACGAGTTCCAGCAGTAGAGGCCTCTGAGGATACGAGGCGAGACAGATTTCCCAGGCGGCAGTGGACTGGATGGAGGCGGTTGCTAGAGTTCTACGCCTAGCTTGGATACTAGTAGAGCGGATGATGATCTTAGCTTCTGTTGTTTCCAGTGAGTGACCATGAGGTTGGTTCTTATAGTAATGAGGCTTCGGTACGCGAACCGATACCTAGGATAGTACCTACGGGTAGTGCGCCAGCTATGTCACTACCTGTTGGTCAGTAGACACTACCGGCGGTACCGGTAGCAGAGAATCACAGGCTTAGTGCCTTACATATGATTTAGCACCAGATATCGCTCAAGTTTCGAGGTGAGCCTGACTCGTAGGCGGCTGAGGACTGGCTTGAGGAGGTGGTTGTGAGTTTTCTGGAGCTAATACAGCTTCGACAGTACGACATGTCGGAAGCAGAGCACTCATCGTGGCTTACCAATCAATCGTAGTACTCGTTGGTTACGTTGTGATCAGTTCCTTAGACTCGAACTTCTGAGCGAAGTGTGTCTAAGGGAAATCCGAACCATTACTTTTCCTCTATGCATTTCTACCTATGCTAGGATGCTAGAGAGAACCTTTGTGGTTGTGAACGTTAGCAGTGAAAGGCAGGAAACTAGCACCAGTCTCAGAGACTCGGGCGTGTAAAATGTTTCAGGAGGAGGAAGTGCTAAGGACAGATGAATCTGCAGGGTAGCAGACGTGGAAGCGGAGCTTAGAGAGCAGCATGTGGTGGTGTACATTTCGACATGTTACGACCACCCGACTTAGTAGTCCCCGCCAGGCTCAGGGGGCAGGAGGGCTGGGGAGGAGAGTAGCTGCATTGCGGTCAAGGAGTGTGACCCAGGAACTCTAAGAATGATTCGGGGTATGAATTATGTCTACTACGAGCTGCCATATCTATAGACATAGGAACCGATCATTCAACCCTTCCACGAATCATGTCCCAGACCTAGAGGTTACGGGTAAGCCGTAGACTTGACCCTCACGTCTGGAGATACCTTTGGGAGGAGACTCGATAATCACACTTACGCCGACGGTGTGATTTGACCTCGAGGCGAGAGTTTCGGTTGGAATCTCTTGGTGGCAGCGTAGAGGCCTTACGACGTTGATCTGGGTATGATTCACAAATCATACCCCGGTTGACTGTTTTAGGCAAACGTCGGAATGGGTTTTCCTTGGTCGGCGAAAAGGAAACCCTGGGCAGCACATGTTAAACTCAGGCATAAGAGGGTGTGGCCGATCACTCTTGAGTTGGTCAACCCTACCCTTGTGGCAGCAGGAGTTTTGAGTTTCAGTTCTAACCTAAAAAGGGAAACCTCTTGAATTCGAGGGGGACGAACACGTTCTTATACGGTCTCAACCCGATGAGGTTTCGGAGATGTGGCCGAGGCGGCAGGTTATCTCCGAAGTTCGATGGGCCTTTCCAGGTCCTCAGCAGGATAGGAGAGGTGGCTTATCGCCTGGCTCTACCACCTCAGTTGCACCGGGTGCACGATGTCTTTCACGTGTCTCAGCTGAGGAGATACGTGCACGACCCGACGCACATCATCGACTTTGGGGAGCTGGACGTGGACGATGGGGCGACTTTTGCGGAGGTCCCAGTGGAGATCGAGGATCGACAGGAGCGGGTCCTACGTGGGCAGTCGATTCCTCTTGTGCGCGTCAGATGGCAGCACGGGAACCTCCAGGAGAGCACTTGGGAGCGGGAGGCTCAGATGCGTGCTCAGTACCCCCATTTGTTCCCCTAGTTTTTGATGTATCTTTACGGGGACGTAAAGACCTGAGGTGGGAGTAATGTAAAGACCCGCAAATTTCAAGGAAATTTTTTTCTTAATTTTCTTTGGAATTTTACAAGAGCGCAGCTTCAGACGGCACCTGATTCCGAGGCCCGGTGTGCCCGGAATCAATTTCCGAAGTTTGGCTCGGGTACGTTCAGTGAACGGACGAGCGGGTTTTTCTATCTTTTGAACCGGTGCCCGGAATCAAATTCTGAGGGCACCGATGAAATCGCAGCGCCAGTATTTGCTTAGAAACGCCTCTTCCGGAGTTGCGTTTGCTCAGACGTGGTTTTTAAATTTTACGGCTTTAAGTTAGAATAAAATAAAGTTGTGCGACAACTTTATTTTATTTCACTTAAACTGCTTGGAAGCCACTTAAAGTCACTTAAAGGCGGCTTGAACTGAGTTGAACTGGATAGGATGCTATCCAGAAATATCCTACCCCTTGGTAGGATATTTGTGCGGTGGGACCCGCACGAGCCCCGCCGTTTCTTTCGCTAAGTAACGCACCCGCGAAAACCCGTCAAAGTAACTGAAAAGTCAACCGACGCGTTTTCTTTAATTCTTAACAGACCATTTAATTGGGCGGTTTATTTCGTAAATTAAATGGACTGTTTCTTCGTGAATTAAATGGGTCGTTTCTTTCGAATTGATGGATCGTTTCTTAACCGGTTTCGTGTTGGCATGTTTATAAAATAAGACCAACATAAAAATCCTTGGAAAGGATTTGTGAGAATCTTCGTTCCTCCACCCTCTCCGCGAAGAACGCGAAGAACGCAAAGAACGCGAAGAACGCGAAGAACGCCGGAACCGGAATCCGACGACGCACGATCCGCGACGTCAACAGCTTTTCCGCGACCTTCTTCTTCTTCGGTGCCTCTTCTTCCGCGGCGAACCTGCGATCGGCGGTTAAAGGTGAGAATCGAAACTTCTAAATTCTCCCTTCTTAATTTCAATAACAACGGATTTAATTAATTAAATCCGTTTGTTCTTGATCCGGAGATTGGCGACGCGACGCCGGATACCGCGACGACGCGACGATCTCCTTCTTCCGCGACGAGCGATTCCGCGACGACCTCTTGTCCGACGACGACTTCGAGGTATGGATTTATTTTGGAAAAGTTACCCCTTTTAAATTTTCTCGTGAACGTTCTTGAAAATTTAAAAAGCCGGTTTCAAGCGAACAATTTTATCTTTAAATAAAATTGTTGGATCATGTGTTGATCATCTTATTCTTTTCTCCCGTTGTTTATGATTAACGCGGAGGGAGCGGGTCTAACGAACAAGACCCGGCAACCCTCCGCCGATCTTCCTTTTTGTGCGGATTTGGCGGGCGACGGCAAAAGCACGACGCAAGGGCCATTTGTTGATTCCGCAGTGGAGGACGCGTCCCGGGAGGAACAATGGCGCAGACGGGAGGCAAAACGGGCCACCGGAGCAACTCCGGCGGCCCGCGGAAGGAGGCGGCGGCGCGGGTCGCCGGCGCGGCGGCGCCGACGACCGGAGGCGGCGGCGCCCGGCGCGCCGCCGTGGAGATCTCCCGCCGCGGCTGAAGCCGCGGCGGCGGCGGCCGGTTCCACGGCCGCGCGGAACCGGGAACGGACGCGGCGGCCCGGCCGCGTCCGCGTGACAGGCGGCCCCCCGCGGGGGCCGCGTTTCTCCAAATGCCGCGGGTCAAACCCGCGGCGGCGGCCTGCTCGGCCGCTCGGCCGAAGCCGAGCCGGCCGGTCCGGTCGGCCGGGCCGCGCCCAGGCCGGACCAGACCCGGCCGAGCCAGCCGGTCCGGTCGGCCGGGCCGCGCCCAGGCCGGACCGGACCCGGCCGAGCCGGTTCGGGCCGGTTCGGGCCGACCCGGGTCGGGCCGGTTCGGGCCGACCCGGGTCGGGCCGACCCGGTTCGGCCGACCAAAGGGGGGGGTTCGGGCCGGGTCGCCCCGGGCCCAGAACCCCCGTTTCGGGCCTTCTTCGGTCTTTCGCCCATATCTTGGGCCAGGGACCTCCGATTGACGAACCGTCAGCGGCTACGCGATCCTTGGATCGAGACGGTCTTTTCGGTATATTACACTCAAGGTTTCGGAAGACTTTGGGTTCGGCCGGGTTGGTTCGTACACGAAACCAACCGGGCCCTCGGAGCGGAAACGCTCATAACTTGAGCTACGGACGTCCGATCGACGTACCGTCAGCTGTGGTAGTTTCCTCTAAGTGAGACGGAACTTTTGGCATACTCCGCCCGAGGATCGGACACAGGCGGAGTACGGTCGGGTTGGTTTTGCCCTAAAAACCAACCGGGCCCCTGGGACGAAAATGCCAATAACTCTCAGACCGGGCGTCCGATTGACGCGCCGTCTGTTGCGTTGAGATCCTGTTGTCGATACGGAACTTTTGGATACATCAACTTCGGACTACGTGTCAGTTGATGTATCAGCCTCTCGGCTCGTGGAGCGGACCCTCCTAACGAGCTCGCTATGTGCGGGAACCCTAGTGCTGGCCGTGACTTCGACGGCCGAGCAGAGATCCTTCGTGGACTGCGGCGACGAGTGTGCAGAGATCCTCCGTGGACTGCGTCGACTACTGCACTCAGCAATCCTACGTGGAGCAGTGCTACCGAACCTGTGTGAGCTGAATCTTCTTTTTACCTTGAGCGGTGGAGCACTTGGGTGTAGCGGCGGACCCGTGGTACTTGACAGTGGTGGTGCGCTTGGATGCAGCAACAGACCCTTGGCGGTGGAGCGCTTGGTTGTAGCGGCAGACCCGCGATACTCTACGGAGTGTGTGCGCTTGGTTGTAGCGACAGACCCGCGACTGTGGAGACGTGCGTGCGGAGTACGGAGACCGTGTAGATGACTGAGACCTGACGACTGCTTGACCGACTCGACTTGGAGTGAGTCGACTAGCCCAGTGGACGGAGCGCCCAGTAGTTGGCAGCAGACCCACGGCGGACGGAGCGCCTGGTAGTTGGCGGCAAACCCGCGGTACTCGACAGGAGGAGTACCTCAGTAGGCTATCTGGGTGAGCGCCCGGTATTTGGCAGCAGACCCTCAGCGGACGGAGCGCCCGGTAGTTGGCAGCAGACCCGCGGTACTCGACAGGAGGAGTACTTCAGCAGTCTTAGGTTAGTGAGCAGTACCTCGGAGTCGTGACAGGACCACTGTACACTTCAGAGATGGGGCTCTTCAACATTTACGGTTTCGATAATGAAAATCCTGGTTGAGCTGAATCTTATGTTACTCTCCTTTGTGGATTGTTTTGAACTATCCTATGTGGATTTACTGTTACTCTCCTTTGTGGATTGTGTTGAACTATCCTATGTGGATTTACTGTTACTCTCCTTTGTGGATTGTGTTGAACTATCCTATGTGGATTTACTGTTACTCTCCTTTGTGGATTGTGTTGAGCTATCCTATGTGGATTTATTGTTACTCTCCTTTGCGGATTGTGTTGAACTATCCTATGTGGATTTACTGTTACTCTCCTTGTGGATTTGAGTCTTGCTTCCTTTGTGGATTGAGTTGTTCTTGAGCTCGTGAGCAGAGCTAGAATTGGGGACTTAGGTATATGTATGGGCATATACCTAAGTCGAGTCAGATGTTACTTCGTGATTGCATCTTTCTTTTGTGCTATATCCTTTGTGGATTTCGGGAGACCTTCGGGGGTCTCGGGGTCCTTACTGAGTAGTTGTACTCACCCCTGCACGGGCTATGCCCGCACCTTGTTGTGTTGGTTGCAGACGACGGACAGCGCTGATCACGGTTGGGGCGTGGAGCAGGACGGTACCTGGAGGTGGACCACTGGGCGGGACGTGCTCGGAGCGGACGTGGGACCCGAGGAGCCTGGAGGCTATCTGTACCCACCCTTCAGGTGGGATTGCCAGTGGACGACACGAGGCCGCCGTCTTTTCTACAGTTACTGTACTTTACTTTTCAGTTGTACTTTACAGTTGGGCTTGTATTTCCGGCCCCCTTTACTTTTCTGCACTTTACATTCCGCTTGCTGACTCTGTGTGGTTGTTACTTACAAAGGCAATGCCTTCCCTGTTTACTGGGATTTTACGCCTTGGTGCTAGTCGCCAGCCCCTGGCCTATGGAAGGCGGGCTTGGGGTAGTCACGGCACGGGCCCCGAGGATGGGTCGTGACAAATTGGTATCAGAGGTGGTAGGTTCTACCGCGGACTCTGATCGTCCTTTCTTTCTATGTGAAGCAATAGTGTTTAGTGTATTGAGTGTGGTTATCAGTTCAGGGAGCCCAGTGTTGGTGCGGCGGCCGACGTATCCGTACACCAGGACCCTGACTTCTGATTTCCAACTTAATGCACGAAAACACTGATTGTGTGTGTGTTTCCCAAAAGGTTTAAAGTCAGCTCAAACCAGGTCAGCTCACCAGGTATAAATCGTTGACCGTGACACAACTGTTCAGGATGTCACCATGCAGATAGTTAGCTGGAGTTCCGAGAGAGTTCTCGATGATGGCCCACCGAGCAGCGAGACTCCGGTGCAGGGCCCTTTTTCAGTGTTGGCACCTTCGGGTGGTGTACCGGCAGCACCACCACCCGTTAGGCAGAGGATGCCACTAGCTGACAGTGCACGCTAGCAGAGCGCGATGCACGAGTTCCAGCAGTAGAGGCCTCTGAGGATACGAGGCGAGACAGATTTCCCAGGCGGCAGTGGACTGGATGGAGGCGGTTGCTAGAGTTCTACGCCTAGCTTGGATACTAGTAGAGAGGATGATGATCTTAGCTTCTGTTGTTTCCAGTGAGTGACCATGAGGTTGGTTCTTATAGTAATGAGGCTTTGGTACGCGAACCGATACCTAGGATAGTACCTACGGGTAGTGCGCCAGCTATGTCACTACCTGTTGGTCAGTAGACACTACCGGCGGTACCGGTAGCAGAGAATCACAGGCTTAGTGCCTTACATATGATTTAGCACCAGATATCGCTCAAGTTTCGAGGTGAGCCTGACTCGTAGGCGGCTGAGGACTGGCTTGAGGAGGTGGTTGTGAGTTTTCTGGAGCTAATACAGCTTCGACAGTACGACATGTCGGAAGCAGAGCACTCATCGTGGCTTACCAATCAATCGTAGTACTCGTTGGTTACGTTGTGATCAGTTCCTTAGACTCAAACTTCTGAGCGAAGTGTGTCTAAGGGAAATCCGAACCATTACTTTTCCTCTATGCATTTCTACCTATGCTAGGATGCTAGAGAGAACCTTTGTGGTTGTGAACGTTAGCAGTGAAAGGCAGGAAACTAGCGCCAGTCTCAGAGACTCGGGCGTGTAAAATGTTTCAGGAGGAGGAAGTGCTAAGGACAGATGAATCTGCAGGGTAGCAGACGTGGAAGCGGAGCTTAGAGAGCAGCATGTGGTGGTGTACATTTCGACATGTTACGACCACCCGACTTAGTAGTCCCCGCCAGGCTCAGGGAGCAGGAGGGCTGGGGAGGAGAGTAGCTGCATTGCGGTCAAGGAGTGTGACCCAGGAACTCTAAGAATGATTCGGGGTATGAATTATGTCTACTACGAGCTGCCATATCTATAGACATAGGAACCGATCATTCAACCCTTCCACGAATCATGTCCCAGACCTAGAGGTTCCGGGTAAGCCGTAGACTTGACCCTCACGTCTGGAGATACCTTTGGGAGGAGACTCGATAATCACACTTACGCCGACGGTGTGATTTGACCTCGAGGCGAGAGTTTCGGTTGGAATCTCTTGGTGGCAGCGTAGAGGCCTTACGACGTTGATCTGGGTATGATTCACAAATCATACCCCGGTTGACTGTTTTAGGCAAACGTCGGAATGGGTTTTCCTTGGTCGGCGAAAAGGAAACCCTGGGAAGCACATGTTAAACTCAGGCATAAGAGGGTGTGGCCGATCACTCTTGAGTTGGTCAACCCTACCCTTGTGGCAGCAGGAGTTTTGAGTTTCAGTTCTAACCTAAAAAGGGAAACCTCTTGAATTCGAGGGGGACGAACACGTTCTTATACGGTCTCAACCCGATGAGGTTTCGGAGATGTGGCCGAGGCGGCAGGTTATCTCCGAAGTTCGATGGGCCTTTCCAGGTCCTCAGCAGGATAGGAGAGGTGGCTTATCGCCTGGCTCTACCACCTCAGTTGCACCGGGTGCACGATGTCTTTCACGTGTCTCAGCTGAGGAGATACGTGCACGACCCGACGCACATCATCGACTTTGGGGAGCTGGACGTGGACGATGGGGCGACTTTTGCGGAGGTCCCAGTGGAGATCGAGGATCGACAGGAGCGGGTCCTACGTGGGCGGTCGATTCCTCTTGTGCGCATCAGATGGCAGCACGGGAACCTCCAGGAGAGCACTTGGGAGCGGGAGGCTCAGATGCGTGCTCAGTACCCCCATTTGTTCCCCTAGTTTTTGATGTATCTTTACGGGGACGTAAAGCCCTGAGGTGGGAGTAATGTAAAGACCCTCAAATTTCAAGGAAATTTTTTTCTTAATTTTCTTTGGAATTTTACAAGAGCGCAGCTTTAGACGGCACCTGATTCCGAGGCCCGGTGTGCCCGGAATCAATTTCCGAAGTTTGGCTCGGGTACGTTCAGTGAACGGACGAGCGGGTTTTTCTATCTTTTGAACCGGTGCCCGGAATCAAATTCTGAGGGCACCGATGAAATCGCAGCGCCGGTATTTGCTTAGAAACGCCTCTTCCGGAGTTGCGTTTGCTCAGACGTGGTTTTTAAATTTTACGGCTTTAAGTTAGAATAAAATAAAGTTGTGCGACAACTTTATTTTATTTCACTTAAACTGCTTAGAAGCCACTTAAAGTCACTTAAAGGCGGCTTGAACTGAGTTGAACTGGATAGGATGCTATCCAGAAATATCCTACCCCTTGGTAGGATATTTGTGCGGTGGGACCCGCACGAGCCCCGCCGTTTCTTTCGCTAAGTAACGCACCCGCGAAAACCCGTCAAAGTAACTGAAAAGTCAACCGACGCGTTTTCTTTAATTCTTAACAGACCATTTAATTGGGCGGTTTATTTCGTAAATTAAATGGACTGTTTCTTCGTGAATTAAATGGGTCGTTTCTTTCGAATTGATGGATCGTTTCTTAACCGGTTTCGTGTTGGCATGTTTATAAAATAAGACCAACCTAAAAATCCTTGGAAAGGATTTGTGAGAATCTTCGTTCCTCCACCCTCTCCGCGAAGAACGCGAAGAACGCGAAGAACACGAAGAACGCGAAGAACTCCGGAACCGGAATCCGACGACGCACGATCCGCGACGTCAACAGCTTTTCCGCGACCTTCTTCTTCTTCGGTGCCTCTTCTTCCGCGGCGAACCTGCGATCGGCGGTTAAAGGTGAGAATCGAAACTTCTAAATTCTCCCTTCTTAATTTCAATAACAACGGATTTAATTAATTAAATCCGTTTGTTCTTGATCCGGAGATTGGAGACGCGACGCCGGATACCGCGACGACGCGACGATCTCCTTCTTCCGCGACGAGCGATTCCGCGACGACCTCTCGTCCGACGACGACTTCGAGGTAGGGATTTATTTTGGAAAAGTTACCCCTTTTAAATTTTCTCGTGAACGTTCTTGAAAATTTAAAAAGCCGGTTTCAAGCGAACAATTTTATCTTTAAATAAAATTGTTGGATCATGTGTTGATCATCTTATTCTTTTCTCCCGTTGTTTATGATTAACGCGGAGGGAGCGGGTCTAACGAACAAGACCCGGCAACCCTCCGCCGATCTTCCTTTTTGTGCGGATTTGGCGGGCGACGGCAAAAGCACGACGCAAGGGCCATTTGTTGATTCCGCAGTGGAGGACGCGTCCCGGGAGGAACAATGGCGCAGACGGGAGGCAAAACGGGCCACCGGAGCAACTCCGGCGGCCCGCGGAAGGAGGCGGCGGCGCCGGCGACCGGAGGCGGCGGCGCCCGGCGCGCCGCCGTGGAGATCTCCCGCCGCGGCTGAAGCCGCGGCGGCGGCGGCCGGTTCCGCGGCCGCGCGGAACCGGGAACGGACGCGGCGGCCCGGCCGCATCCGCGTGACAGGCGGCCCCCCGCGGGGGCCGCGTTTCTCCAAATGCCGCGGGTCAAACCCGCGGCGGCGGCCTGCTCGGCCGCTCGGCCAAAGCCGAGCCGGCCGGTCCGGTCGGCCGGGCCGCGCCCAGGCCGGACCGGACCCGGCCGAGCCGGTTCGGGCCGGTTCGGGCCGACCCGGGTCGGGCCGACCCGGTTCGGCCGACCAAAGGGGGGGGTTCGGGCCGGGTCGCCCCGGGCCCAGAACCCCCGTTTCGGGCCTTCTTTGGTCTTTCGCCCATATCTTGGGCCAGGGACCTCCGATTGACGAACCGTCAGCGGCTACGCGATCCTTGGATCGAGACGGTCTTTTCGGTATATTACACTCAAGGTTATGGAAGACTTTGGGTTCGGCCGGGTTGGTTCGTACACGAAACCAACCGGGCCCTCGGAGCGGAAACGCTCATAACTTGAGCTACGGACGTCCGATCGACGTACCGTCAGCTGTGGTAGTTTCCTCTAAGTGAGACGGAACTTTTGGCATACTCCGCCCGAGGATCGGACACAGGCGGAGTACGGTCGGGTTGGTTTTGCCCTAAAAACCAACCGGGCCCCTGGGACGAAAATGCCAATAACTCTCAGACCGGGCGTCCGATTGACGCGCCGTCTGTTGCGTTGAGATCCTGTTGTCGATACGGAACTTTTGGATACATCAACTTCGGACTACGTGTCAGTTGATGTATCAGCCTCTCGGCTCGTGGAGCGGACCCTCCTAACGAGCTCGCTATGTGCGGGAACCCTAGTGCTGGCCGTGACTTCGACGGCAGAGCAGAGATCCTTCGTGGACTGCGGCGACGAGTGTGCAGAGATCCTCCGTGGACTGCGTCGACTACTGCACTCAGCAATCCTACGTGGAGCAGTGCTACCGAACCTGTGTGAGCTGAATCTTCTTTTTACCTTGAGCGGTGGAGCACTTGGGTGTAGCGGCGGACCCGTGGTACTTGACAGTGGTGGTGCGCTTGGATGCAGCAACAGACCCTTGGCGGTGGAGCGCTTGGTTGTAGCGGCAGACCCGCGATACTCTACGGAGTGTGTGAGCTTGGTTGTAGCGACAGACCCGCGACTGTGGAGACGTGCGTGCGGAGTACGGAGACCGTGTAGATGACTGAGACCTGACGACTGCTTGACCGACTCGACTTGGAGTGAGTCGACTAGCCCAGTGGACGGAGCGCCCAGTAGTTGGCAGCAGACCCACGGCGGACGGAGCGCCTGGTAGTTGGCGGCAAACCCGCGGTACTCGACAGGAGGAGTACCTCAGTAGGCTATCTGGGTGAGCGCCCGGTATTTGGCAGCAGACCCTCAGCGGACGGAGCGCCCGGTAGTTGGCAGCAGACCCGCGGTACTCGACAGGAGGAGTACTTCAGCAGTCTTAGGTTAGTGAGCAGTACCTCGGAGTCGTGACAGGACCACTGTACACTTCAGAGATGGGGCTCTTCAACATTTACGGTTTCGATAATGAAAATCCTGGTTGAGCTGAATCTTATGTTACTCTCCTTTGTGGATTGTTTTGAACTATCCTATGTGGATTTACTGTTACTCTCCTTTGTGGATTGTGTTGAACTATCCTATGTGGATTTACTGTTACTCTCCTTTGTGGATTGTGTTGAACTATCCTATGTGGATTTACTGTTACTCTCCTTTGTGGATTGTGTTGAGCTATCCTATGTGGATTTACTGTTACTCTCCTTTGCGGATTGTGTTGAACTATCCTATGTGGATTTACTGTTACTCTCCTTGTGGATTTGAGTCTTGCTTCCTTTGTGGATTGAGTTGTTCTTGAGCTCGTGAGCAGAGCTAGAATTGGGGACTTAGGTATATGTATGGGCATATACCTAAGTCGAGTCAGATGTTACTTCGTGATTGCATCTTTCTTTTGTGCTATATCCTTTGTGGATTTCGGGAGACCTTCGGGGGTCTCGGGGTCCTTACTGAGTAGTTGTACTCACCCCTGCACGGGCTATGCCCGCACCTTGTTGTGTTGGTTGCAGACGACGGACAGCGCTGATCACGGTTGGGGCGTGGAGCAGGACGGTACCTGGAGGTGGACCATTGGGCGGGACGTGCTCGGAGCGGACGTGGGACCCGAGGAGCCTGGAGGCTATCTGTACCCACCCTTCAGGTGGGATTGCCATTGGACGACACGAGGCCGCCGTCTTTTCTACAGTTACTGTACTTTACTTTTCAGTTGTACTTTACAGTTGGGCTTGTATTTCCGGCCCCCTTTACTTTTCTGCACTTTACATTCCGCTTGCTGACTCTGTGTGGTTGTTACTTACAAAGGCAATGCCTTCCCTGTTTACTGGGATTTTACGCCTTGGTGCTAGTCGCCAGCCCCTGGCCTATGGAAGGCGGGCTTGGGGTAGTCACGGCACGGGCCCCGAGGATGGGTCGTGACAAAATACCACATAAATATAATCAAGGAACCTGTGGAAGATACGATTCATAAATTCCATGAATAATTCAAGTGGATTCTTTAGACCAAAGGGTTTGAAACTTGGAATTGGTCTTTTAGTGAGACCAACACTTGGACATAAGAAGAGTGGATATTATTATTATATTCATTAGTTTATTAGTTTAGATCATGACTATCAATATCATTGATTATTGAGACTATATATAGTAAATAGTTCACGTGAGTTCAAACTAATGGGTGATTTCATAATCCATGACTTAAAAATTCATGTATTTGGCTTATAATATTAAATACCGTAAATTATCACATTTCATTATTCACCCAAAATTCAATTATTTTTGAATAATATCACAAATAAATCATAATTATTTTTAAATATGTAGATTTAAAAAATTGAATACATTTTATTAAAATAATTTTATGAATATGAGAAATTTATTTTTTAAATAAAACCCTCTTTTATTCAAAAAATATTGATTTTAATATTATAATAGATTTTATGACCCTTTGAAAAATAACTTACTGTCTCATTAAATTAAATTATATTTATAATACAACATAATATTAATTTATGAATCCATTTTATGAAAATAATTTTTCTTTTAAATCATTATATTCATTATAAAATTTAAAATAAATCATTTAAATCTTACAAAAACACCAATACTTAATTTATCATTTTTAAAACATTTATTCCCTTGTACCATGATATAAATATAACATATTTTAATTTTATATGGTACCTAAATATTATTTTACATTTCCATAGGATATGTTACTATTATAACAATCGGATTACTATTCCCAATGGTTGTGTTACTATTCCAACAATCAGATTACTATTCAAACGATCATATTTATAATGTTCATATGGGTTCGCTACTTCCAATAAATACCTCTTATTCCCTTAATTTTTCATTAAATTCTATTTCCTCTAAATTTTATATATACCTTTATATTCAAAATGAATATTGTATTATTAATATTATGTTTTATTTATACAAATTTGTTTGTGAGTGCTGTCATTTTGGTGGATCAAGTAGATCCAAATTATCCCATTCTTATTTTCTTATTATCTATTTATTATCCTACTGTAATATTTGGCATACATATTGGTTTATTTACTAGCTAATTTATCCCTATTAATTTATGAGAATAAGGTTTTTTTTGTTTCTATATGTGATGTATGTGCTTTATATTAAATGAAATAATTATAAAAAATAGAATTTCCATTGATAAAATTATGGGTTTCTATATAGTATTAGGTCCTAAGAGACACTTAACCTTTGGGATATCAATGTTGGGCCTTTGGTCTTTGTGTTGGATTAGTTCATGAATATTAGAGAGCATGAAGGTTCAATAGATGTATTTTGTGATTATGTTAGATGTGGTGGTTCATTCATGATGATACTAGTACACACATGTTGAATTCCTCATTTAGGGAGATAATGATGAGGGTCCATGGATGTGATGTCAGGATAACAAGATGGGGAAGTCTAATTACTAGGACTTTGTGTCACTAGGCCTTCAGGCCATATATTTTGAGTCTTTGTGCCTCTGGGCTTTCAAGCTATGTAAGAGATCCCCCTCAACCTGGTTAGAAAGTGGGATCACCAAAAAATAAAAATATGAAATTGTTATGGGTGAATCCTTTATCTCTACTAACTATTGCTTCTTACCTTTAATAAGGATTTTTCAGAAACCTTCTTAAGAACCCCATATCTGAAAGCTTCATTTAGCAAGAAGCAGATGGTCTAAAAGTGAAGGGTTGATCATTAAAGGTGAACAAGTTCATTAATTTAAAGAAGATTATGCATTATCTAATATAATTTCCTAGAAAATAAAGGTCTTGTGCTTATAGTTAATATCTCTAATGATTTAATTACACTTACCAGTTACATGATTAGTAATTTCAATTTTTTTCCTTACCATTTGTACAATATCCTTAAATTCACGTGTTATAATTATTATTTTTGTTTATACAACATGCATGAGTCCATATGCGAATCCAAAGAATATGATTCATCATCACCATAGTAATAAATTCTTACACGGAAATGTCATTTATCATGGGAATCATTCCCATGAATAGCGGTGGAAATGTTTCTATCAGATTATGGCCATTGACATTATTCAGGAAAAAATGAACTTTTTTCACTGAACCTTTGGAATCCCCTACTATGTTTCCTAGACTATAATTCAATCTTATATCCTGATGTGAAGTATCCCAATGGACCTCTAGAAGTTTTCTAATGAAATCCATCTTCTAATATCTCAAGAAACAATAAAAACTCCTTAAATATCTTGTTTATCAAATCACTGAAAGTATATGTAGGTGTTTCTTCTTTAGTCAATTTCTTCATCTTGTATCTGGTGTAGGTTACATTTTCTCACCAAGTCTCTAGATTTCCTCCCATTAATCCTTATAAAAATACCAATTGTATCCATGAAAAATGAATCTATGTGAATACCATATGCAAATAATATGACCACACTACACTTATTTATATTTCATGGAATAATATCATACCTTATAAACTAGGATTCTCTATCGCTTTGATTTATAGTAAGTAACAAATCACCCATCAAAGTAGCTCATGGTAATGCCGTAAAACTTAGAGAAAGCATGATAGGTCATGATTCTTGGAATTACTGTGGGTTTAGGTTTTCATTATCGAGATGTTATTTCATCAAGGAAACCTTGTCATGTGATTCACAAGGTTTTTTCCAAAATGTGTGCCCTAAAAATGTAGAAAAGCATGTTCTTGGAAGATCCACCCAAGATTTAAAACTTTTATAAACATATCTTCCTTTTTGTCTCAATGTAGTTGAAATTTTAATGGAATGGTAAGTGGTATTGAAAATATTTTTTGGGTGGAATATCTAAGAATAGATGATATAGGTAATGAACTACTTCACATAAATGGAAAGTACAACAATTTTATTCGTAAAAAATGATATTTTATCAATGAAAACTCAGTTTTTTACTTTCTTATCACTCTCTTTCCTTTAAATTACATTTCATCCATTTTTGACTATTAATTGAATTATTATTTGTATTAAAGGAAAATTTTGGATGATTACTTCATTTTATGCATATTTTCTACTGAGTTTCAAATGTTTGATGTTTTTCATCATAATCATTAATTTTGTTTTTATGGTTCTTTTCAAATTAAAGGATTCGTACTTATGTGTAAGACTTAAATCCATAACTTATTTTTCAATTATTATATATTGGTTATGTATTGGGTGATAGAATTTGGGAGTATATGGATCCAAATTGGTTTCATTTGATATCTGATGGTTAATTTCATCATTTATTTTTTATGTTTGATTGATCATGAATTCATTATTAGTATATTATATCCTTGATATAAGGTTTATATTTTTCATGGACCATATATTGGAATTAATGAGTAGTTGTGTCCCTCATACGTGGGAATTTGTGACTATTTGATTATCATGATACATCGAAAGATTGTTTTTGACATTTTGGGTTCGATTAATTCATTATATTTTTATTTTAAAAATGATGTTCTAAATTGTATCTATGAATAATAATTTCTTAAATAAATATAAAACGTTTATATAATTATCATTGTTCTTAAAAAATTAAAATATCACATATTATTAAGAATAATATATAAATATTTTTAAATTGAATAGTGTGTTTTTTTGGCCTTAGATTCATATAATTTATTTTTAAATGAATTGAAACATAAATATTTCAATAAAAAATTCAATTATATTTGACAAAAAAAACTTATAAAAATGTTTTGATGTTGTTTTCAACTATATGAAAAACCCGAATAAAATGTTACAAAACATAAGATACTTTACTAATAGTACGTGTGTGGATGACTTGGAATTAAATGGTCAAAGGACATTAAATAATAATGAATGTGTAATGAGGGATCCTCTAAATGAGTTCAACAACATGAAATATATTATCCATCTTATTTATAAATGAGAAAATAGATTTGATTTCCAATTATCATGAGATGTATATGAAGCTAAAATATAAGACAATAAATCCAATTACAGTAGCTCTGAACAACAAATTCAAGACTTGTATTTTAAATCCATGAAATGAAAATTCATAAAGTCTTAATCTTTTTGTCAAAATAATATAGTATAATTTTTAAAATTTAGCATTATTATGTAAATAATTTTTGTTTTTATGATTTTAAGAGAACCAAAATATTTATTCTTTTTGATTATTAAACCATAAAATTTTATTATCATTGTATATTTTTGAACATTAAATATTCAAGAATCAATTATAAAATATTCATGAGTTTTTTTTCTATCTGGTGTGTAACATTTTTACTAATTTTTATTACATTTTTGCATTATTCTCATATTTAAAATCACAAAAATATTAATTCATGTACCAACCCAAATGTGTTTGTGTATGTTGGTTAACATATTCGTCCTTGGGTGTGCTGTCTATATATTTTATCACTCTCTTTTATAATGTTTATTGACAATTTTTATTCACCAATCCTTGAAAGTATGTGTAATTGTTTCTTGGTTTTATGTGATTTTTTATGTTTAATTTCTTCCTTTCATTTTCATGTTCAATTAATATTTATTACATTATTCATATATGAGATCCTTGATATAATACTTGGATCTCTCATGGACCTTAGTATGAGATCGATGATAAGTTGTCTCTAAAATGTATAAATTCGGTACAAATTGATTATAAAAAATCATTGAAAAATTTGATAGGATTCCAAAACTCAACGATTTAACAAATCTAATGTTGTCATATTTTTGTTTCCATTAGTTCATTATTTTTTATTTTAAAGAATTTGGGCTAAATGGTGTGAATGAAGGGTGTTTTTTAAATAAATACAAAAAGATCATAACATTCTCTGTATCCTTCAAAAACTAAAAAAAGTAATATTTTTATGAATCTTATATAAATAATTTTATATTTATATCATGACTTATCCCCAATAATTATCTTATTGGGATGGTTATAAATATTTGAGTGACCCTTTAATCTCACTAGTGTTGATCCTTCTCCAAGTTCCTCATCAATATTTTGACCTCAAAATAGTTTCATAGTGGCTATCATAGGTGTCTCTAGTGGTGGTTACTCAATTAATCATTCATAATGGTATTTTTCATTTTTTGATATTTTTTTCTAGCTTGATCAAAATGAAAATAAGAATAGTGGAATGTGGTTTCATGTGTTATGAATTGGATAAATTAAATTTAATAAGATAAAATTAAATAGATAAAAGAAGCGAAGTAAAAAATAAAATAAGTGTTATATGAATAAACGATCGATCCAAAGGCTGAGTTTAGTTTCATGGTCATCGTTAATTAAATTATATTTCATTCCAATTAAATGATTTAATTATATAAAACTCCTATAACCATATTCCAATATTTAAAGTGGAAGTGAAAATCACACTCAAAATCATCTCAAAGTGTGTTAAAAAACAACTTTATCCTTAGATATTGAGCATAAAATACACCTCTCCTGAGCTCAAAATCGAACCCAACTCCTAACCGCATCCTATGTGTCATTAAAAACCTATGGTGATAAAATTATCCATATACTTAGTGAAATAGAATAAGGTATGTTAAAATTGATTTAATAGTTAAAGAAATAAAAATTTATGTAATGTGAAGTGAAGAGAGACAACCATCACTCAACACCCACATCACTCTCGCCCTTGAATTAGAAGAAAATAATGACCAAAATTAAATGAATAAAACCATGGATAAAAGAACCTCCCCCTAGGATCAAACCTATTTTAGTTCTCCATAACCATGGAGTGTGATAGGTTGATGAGGTAAGAACAAAATGTCATTTTAGTGGAAGTGTAACATCCTGTTACTAGATTTCTGGTACTTTTAACCCTTTATTTTGGTTATCACTTGTTGGGGGATTTTCTCAGGTTGTTTTGGGTTACCTTTGGAGTTTTTTCATGGTTTATGGGAATATTCATGATTTGATCATGATTAGTGAAAACCGTGTGGGTCATCCTAGGCAATCACGAACCTTGTGTTTGAGTTTTGGAGGAGGCTTCATGATCAAGTGCATTGTTAGTGTAAACCATGTGGATGAATATCAAATCCTTGTGGTTTGGGACTGTTGATAATGAATGGTTGGTGAAACGTTTTTCAAATAGTGTGGATAAACCATGCAACTCTATCTATTTACCTAATAGTGGTACATGATTGGTGCACATTTTTTTGAACCATGCAACTTTCTCTAGTATCCCACTAAGTGGCGCACAGTTTGTCAAATCATGTGAAAAAACCATGTGATGGGAATTAAATTCTCATAATTTCTTAATTAAATTTCCATGTAATTAATTTTAATTTCTAAACTCATCCTAATTGAATATAACTCAAACCTATTTATTTTAGAGGCTCTCTATAGGTGATTTTGTCTCGTCTGTCCTATTCTATCCTCAGATTGAAGTGTTAGTGGATGTGTTAAATTTATTTCAATAAGTGTAATGTATTTGGTTGTGAAATATCATTTCTTGTTCTCTCACCTTCTTTGAGAGTGGTGGATCATCATGTTATTGATGGATCTAGATATTGATTTATTGATTTCTGGAACTATGATTCCCCCTTGATCATTCTATCCTTCAACTCTCATTGTGGATCCTATGTTGGGTGTTGGAGATCATGGATTGAGGTAGTGGTTTCATAAGAAAATCTATATCAATTTAAGACCTTTATTATTATCTATTTCAATTAGATTTTAAATTTATTTATAAATATTTATTTTATTCTTGTGATAAATGATTTTTAAATGGAATGATGTGTGTGATGAAATCCGTTGAAATCATATTTTGAATATAAAGCATTGATTTTTGTAAAATGATCTTAAAATGAAATAAAGGTTTGAATAATGATGTTTATGAGATTAAAAGGTATAAAATGAATTATTTTTTGGAATAAGATGATTTGATATTAAAAGTATAATATTTTATAAAACCATTTAATGTTTCTTTTGAAATAAAATGTCATGTTTTGAATATTGAAATTGGGGTTGATTGAAATGATGTTTTGAAATGATTTGAGATTGTTTGAAATGAATTATGGACCCTTGTATGTTTGTTCACCATGACCCACAGGAGATATTGGTTAGTTAATAGAAGTATATGCATGATAGGTAAAACTGATTACCTTGCAATGATTTGATAATGACAATGATACTAAAACTACCAGAGGGTTGGGATTTCATTCATTATGATGAATTCCTATCCCCTTAGTCCAGATCCATAGGGATATGTTCACCCAAGGATTCATATTTAATCTAGATTATGTGGAACCTCATGACTAAACATAACTAATCCCCAAGAATTATAACCATGGTTCTATAATTGAACATGATGATTACATGCTAAAGATTATTAAATAAGTTATTTATGTATATTATAGTAAAATATTTTATTCATTCCTGTTTTAAAAAGGATGATTGTTTGTACCCAAATTTATGGAAATTAAATTTTATGCCTTTTTATACTCTCATTTAAAATATTTTGAAAATATTTTTTTGATACAGACAGATAAATTATTTCCATTCCATGATTTTCTTTAAATTGAGGATATTTTTTTTATTGTTTATAGATTTATAATGAAATTATTGTTGATATCCTAACAGATTTTTTTCCCATCCTACATTTGTCTTCATGTTTGTATATTTTATTATGTCGGGTCTAGGAAAATGGAAATTACCACTCATAGGTGGTGGATGTTCTTGATTAAAAGACCTTGAGAGTTGGTGGTGATCGATGGATTGTGAGATCCCCTTGTTACATGGAATTTATGGGTTGATGTTTGGATGGTATCTTATAATTAATTGGGTTGATGTTCTTGTTTTTGAGACTTTTATTTGGTTACTTGTTTTTTTCTCCATTATGGAGTGTTTGGAAGACTGGATAATTATCATTTTTTATCCGCTACTTTGTCTTGATGAGTCATACTTGTGGTGAAATTTTTTCCTTCTGGTTTTTTAATTCCCTAGCACAAGTCTCTTATGTATGGGGATTAGTAATTCCCTTCAATCCATGTCAATATTGGTTCATATACCATTTAGATAGGTTATTTGAGTCGATTCATGAAATATTGGAATCAAAGGTAGTCATGCATCTTTGTTTAGGTGAGTATATAGTTTGAGATGTCTTGGTAGATAGGATATAGTATTGTAAGAACTTAATTGGTAGGTTACAAGTGATTTCCTAATCATCTCTCATCATAAAAATCCTTATGTTACCCTGGGATATTGGGAAAAAGTGTCTTTGAGGAGTTTTTAGATCTAATCCTAGACTTTTTCTAAGGATTTAATTATAGAATTTTGTTTTACAGTTGAATTTTGATTGATAGAGTTGATGATATCAAGTATATAAACTAATGTTTCCCTTTGTATCTGTTAATGATGTGCAGTACCATGACCCCAAGAGGACATTTAAAAAGACCCTATTAGGTAGCCACTGATGAAACGTAGATAGAAAAAACTCTATCTGATCAGAACCATGTGTATTTTGTTTTTAATGTGGTCTAGGATATAGGAAATATGGATAAAATTGTTCTCATTTAGGAAATAGAGGTTGTGGCCCAAAGGTAAGATTGTAAAGATTGTGACTAGGTATTTATTTTTAGGAATCCATCATATTTATAGGGTACCAATGATCCTCAGGACGAAGGGTTTTTTTTGAAGAAATTCGAGCAGATATTTGAGTTCTTAGAGGAAACTGAATCTATTAAGGAGAGTTTCTTAAACTAATTTTGGTTTACTCATAGGTAAAGAAGTTTTATTATCATTTTTTAAAGAAATATTTTTTTAAAAATATATATTTTTAATTATGTGAGAAATATATATATAAATTGACATCTATGTAATTATAATTATATGTTTAATGCTTAATATATGTTTAACATATGTATTTTTAATTTTATTTTTAATAATAAGTAAATATGGGTCACCCCACAAGTCAAACTATTTATAATTCTAATAGGTCATAACTCAAATTTTTAAGTCCACATTAAACGTGGGAATAAATTAACCTAATGTATTTAGGATTGACCTAGCCAAATCCATTACTCATTTATAGCCCTTCCATCTTGAATCGGTTGGTATCAATTATTTTATTAAAATGATAGAAAAAAAATCCTTTTATTTTATTATTCCTTTAGACTTTAACCTTTTTATGTCTTGTTTCTTTACTTACCAATTAAAAAAAATTGTACTTCTTTGAAAACCTTTATAATTGATTATTGTTGTGAATTATTTAAAATATCCTTCATAACCAATTATTAACACTTTAAAATTTTATTCAATACAAGTAATTTATTTCATCAAAATAAAATAATATGAATGGAAAAAATTTAAGATCAAAACTCAGAAGATACATTTTCTTTCCACAAATTATATTTTACAATACTGATTATATTCATGTTTTAAGTGATTGGAATAGAAAAGAAGAAAGACTTTGGATATTATTATACTCACATTGTTTTATCCTCTTTATTATTATCACATTCAATTTTATATTTATATTACATCATTATCCTTTTTCATTTTCTTAATCACTAAATTTCAATATTTGGATTTTTATATTAAATCCAATGCAAAACTCACTGGTGATTTTAGCCAACACATCAAAATCATTACTTTATTTTTTCATTTCAACATTTTTTCCACCCATGATTTTGGTTTTATAAGCTTATGATATAACCGAAATTCTGTGAAATTAAATAATAAAATCCTATCATGATCAGCCAATAGATGAGTTGTATATATTAAATGAAATAAAACTATAACACATTATTCCTCTACCTCTCGTAGTATCTATCAATATTATATTCACTTGTGCATTTTATTGAGACCAAAAGTACTAGAAAATATATTTATTCCTTCTCAGATGATGCACTAACTATATTAATATTGGATCTAACTTGGTTTAATTATCTATGTATTGAAAGTGTGTGTAAATTTTTCATGGTTTTATATGATATTTGTAATTTAATTTATTCCTTTCATTTCCATTTTCATATAATATTAAATTCATTATTTTTATATGAAATCCTTTATATAATACTTAGATCTCCCATGGAAAATATTATGGGATCAATGAGAAGTTGTCTCTAAAATGTAGAAAATTGTGACTATTTGAGTATCAATATTCATTTAATAATTTGATAGGATTTAGAAACTCAATGATTTAACAAATCTAAAGTTATGACATTTTGGTTTCCTCTAGTTAATTATTATTTTTATTTTAAAGAAGTTTTTCTAAATGGTGTGAATAAAAAATACACTTTAAATAAATATAAAAGATCATAACATTCTCCATGTCCATGAAAAAATAAAACATGACATATTTTTATGAATCATATATAAATATTTTTATATTAATTCCATTACCCATACCCAATAATTCCCATTCTAGGTTGGTTATAAAGATAGTAGTGAACCTTGAAGCTAACTAATTATGAGACAATTATGAATTACTCATCAATATTTTTATCCCAAATGAGAAACATAATGGATAATATAGGATGTCTCTAGAGGTGGTCATTAAATTAGTCATTCTTCATGGGAGTTGTCACTTTTTTTGAGATTTTTTTCAAGTATAATTAAAATGAAAACAAAAATAGAGGATTTTGGTTTTATGTGTTATGAATTGAATAATGTAAATTGAATTACATAAAATAAAAGAGATAAAAGAAAAAAAATAAAATAGAAAACAAATTTTAGAAGGATAAATTATCGATACAAAGGTTGAGTTTAGTGTCTTGGTCCAAATTAATTAAATTATATTTCATTCCATTTCAATGATCATATTATATAACATTACTACAATTATCTTCATCTCTTTTAATTGGTAGTGGAAAGAGTGCTCAAGATCCTCTCAGAGTAATTTAACAACCAAATTTATTCCTAGAGATTTATCATATAATACACATCTTCTATGTGCACAATCTAACCAAAATCAAGACCACATCTCATGTTCCATTCAAAACTAGTGGCACTCTAATAATCCATATACTAAATGAAATAAAATAAAGGATGTTAAAATTTATTTGATATCAGAACAAATTAGGATTTATGTAACGTGAAGTGAAGAGAGACAACCACCACTAACCTCCCACATAGATCACAGTCATACTTGAATTATAATAAAACAATAAGCAACATTAAATTAATGAGACTTAATATACAATAACCTCTCCATTAGATCAAACCTATTTTAGTTATCCATATCCATAGAGTGTGGGAGGTTGATGAGGTAATAAAACAAGGTGATTTTTGTGGAATAACAGTGAGAAAGATAAAAAGGAAGTAAAAGAAAAACACTTGAATTTGGAAAAAGAGAGAGTAAAATAATAAAATTCAGCAACTAGCATGGTATCTAGGTATACTTATAATAGAAAAATCCCCACAACCCCTATTTTCTATTTAAAATAGATAACCAGCATCCTTGAAATTAGAAGAGTAAAATGTATATTGTACCAAAAATGTTTAGCTCCACCTCCATCTTTCTCCACATTAAAAAACCTCATCATCTTCATCAAACATCCACAACATAATTAATTTTGTGAATATTCACTAGATAAAATTCTCTACCTAGAGGAATAGTGGAAATATAATGTGATTGTAGGTCCTACTGTAGGTGTGGCTTAGGTGTAGAGAAATATTTAAAATCTCTACAGCTGGGTCCCACTATCTCTTCCATGTCCTCCATGTGCAGATGAACCTTAGATACCCTCACCTGGTACTAATCCTGAGTCAATCTCTGAATCATGTGATTTCCTCAGTCTCTACCTGCCGAGTATCTAATAAGGCTACCAACAGAATCTCTCAAGATTCCCAACCTGTCCACATGCCCGACACTCTTTTGGAGGCCTATCACATTGAGTTCGGACTTGCCCAGGCTGCCAAAATTTAAAGAAAACCACTGCTGAACTGCCACGAGGTGGTCTAGATGAGTCCTTATCCTGAAATCCCTATTGGAACTAATCCTGACCTTGTTCCCTTCCATCTAAACCATCACCTGCAGCCGCTGCCCGACCCAAGTGAGACATGCCTATCAGGTTGCCCTCAACTATGAGTTCTTGATTCACCACCTCTAAGAATTATGCCAACCTAAAGATCTTTAACTGCACCCAGATGGTGTTCCATAATCCATCTTCAAAGCACCTCACCCTCAAGGTGTCATCGCTTACCATACCTAGTGTAAAGCGAGACAACTCAGTGAAAGTAGCTTCATAGACCATGATAGACATGTCACTCTTCTAAAGGATCAAGAACTCTCGATCTCTCTTAGCCCTCAGTGTCTCTGGGAAAAGGTGCTCAAAGAATCTATCCTCAGAGTCCTTATAGGGAATTTCCTCATGAATTCAAGCCTAAACCTACACACCCCACTAGAGATTCGCCCGTCCTATGAGCATATATGTCGCTAGCTTGACCCTCCACCATAGAGGTGTCTCGAGCAGCTCGAAGATCATTTGCATGCTATCTATCTAGTTCTCAGCCACCTATGGACCACCCTCAACATGGAAAAGTGGCAAGTGATGTGGATGGAAATCCTGAGTCAGGTAATCTATATAGGGATATATTCCCTAAGAACCTATGTTAATCCCCTACAAAACACGTACCAGAATAGATCAGAGCTACTCTTCGATCCACAACCCGGATTTTGTCAAACCAGACAATTGTCCTGCTAGTACTGGATCCTAAACCTGAACCTGCCCCTGAGCTTGTACCTGTGGTTCATGCTCTACCTACTCCTCAGAGGTCTGAACCTGATCGTACTCCTACGGCACTATACCGTTACCCTCCTGATGCTCCATCGATTTGTCTAGGAGGAACCCACTGAATACCATAAATGGTCAGACAACCCACATATATTACAATATATATATAACGTAGATAGGTAAAGTAGTAAAGAGGTAGCACATAACTACTACCCTTACTCACCACCATTGTAACCATGACCCATGACATCTTGGCTTCATGGCCTCCTTACCCACCTTCAATAGAGCCAAGTATCAAAAGTACCTCGGGCCATGACCGTCCTGAAAACCTACATTTCATCAACCTAACAACCTAGTCACCCAATCCTAGTGATCAAAATCACATCAACCATAGTAACTTCATTCTTGTATAAGATCCAGACCCAAATCCCATACCACATGAAGTTCTAAAAATATATAAAGTATGGCAGTTCACATTGCATAAAACAAGAAATTCTATCAGGAATTTCACCTTTTTCTCATGGAATTTGATATATATCACATGGTATTATCACTTCACAAGGAATATGCGCATATATGAAATTAAAATACCCTAAAAATGTTCCTATGAAAAGTAAAAAAACCATGCCTTACCTTACCAGGATAAGGTCCAATTCTCTTTTACTGAACTCAGTCAAGGGTCACACATCACAACCAATAATCATCACAAATCAAGTGATCCACCAAGGTGGAGACCATATAAACTGTAATCTGAGAAAAATCAAAACAAAAATTCCCACCCAAGGCAACTTGGTCCATCCCTCATACCTGGGGATATAGGTACACAAGATTAATCTAGAAACCTAGTTCCAATTACAACCTATCTCCAGTCTACCATAATAACAAATAGTAATACCAAGAAAAGATCCAAATGAAACTTTTATGATACCACTTTGTAACATCCTAGTCTCGAAGAGCCACTAGAATAGTGCTAATTCGCTGGGTGTTACTGAACTTAGGTGCACCCCCCTAAACATAAAAGGTTGTCGACTAGAAACGAGGGTGTAAATAGGTATAGTGGGGAGGCTATACCCTTTGGAAATAGATAATGATATTGGTCTGAGCGTAATATCATAACATGTAGTAGAAAATAAATGGCTCAGCAAACTCGAACCAAACCTGCAGAGCATAAGAATATTCAATATCAATAAACAGTGGATGAAATATAGAAACAACTACAATATAAAGTAAACAAAACATCATGCTAAACAACACTAGTAACTACCACTAAAAAAACAAGTCATGCATCCATAGCAGGTCATACATGTTAATACACAAAGGATGCCCATGGATAACCACTGTAGATACACAATAAAAAAATCATGATGACATATAAATAAAATCTAAACAAAAGTAAACTCTAGCTAGATATGACCTCAAGGTCCATACTAATTTCCGTGCCAATAGTACTATGATCCATCTCCTGAGGCTGATCCTTTACCTGTATGTAAAACCATAAAGTCTACATGTGTCTTGAAGGACTGATCTAGTGTGTGAGAAGAATATCAATAGGATACCAATCAATAGTGCATACCTAGCATGAGTGTTTCAAAATAATTGCATCACTAAGTAATGTAAACATCACGATTAAATAAAATAAACACAACCTTCACTGGTTCTCAACAGCTACCAGGGAGTGTCACCTGCTTCAACCAATGTTGGAATATTAGAAGCAAAGAGAGTCCTTGGCCCATGGTGCATGGTACCCCTATAGTCACAAAGCTTAGGTGAACCCTCAAGTTACACCTCAATCATATAACCTTGCACTATGTTCCTCCTGACACTGCGTGTCTCAAGTACCAACGTCCCAAAGGCACGACCAAACAGAAGTAACCTGGTCCTATAGACCCCTACTCGAAAGATCATGTCTTCCCATGGCATGAAAATATAAGTAACAATGACTCCTGTACTCAAATAATAGCCAGAGGAACAAATATCTATGTCTTAAAATAAATAACTAGAGGAACAATGATTTTTTCCCTCAATCATGGAGAGCCTCATCCCCCAAACCGGTAGCCTCATCGTTACCAACTGAAGGCTCCCCACCTTATGGAAAGAACCCCCAAACCAATAGTACCTAAATTGAAACTATTGGGGGTCTCTACCCACATGAGTGGTCAAAACCACCTCACCACGGATTCAACCTGTGTGCACATGACTCAAGAGGTTTTTGGCCATCACAGGTGAGCGAAAATCACCAAAATAAAAAACCAAACCACACCATCTCTAACACCTCGTGTCCCTAGGATCGTTTCAATAAAATACAATGGCCATTCCATCCAAGTATCATGGGCCATTCCCAACCTGACAATCACACTACCTCAAAACAATGTCCATGATGCCCAATCCCGTGGTAAAAACCTCCCAAGAAAATCTGGGCCTTGCCCAACCTATGATCAACATCACCCAATCCTGATGGCCATGCAATCCAACCTCAGTCCAAGACCACCAAAATATCAAGATAATCATCATATGTAATCTCAACCATTACATATATACAATCAAATTAAAACACTTATAAATAGGAAATTAAATTTAAACAGTTGAGTTACACTAACTACCCGCTATCACATGGAATCACTGAGGTCTTGAATACCTCTAACAAGATGAATTAAGCTTAAAAAATTTTAACATACCAATATAAATCAATATAATTCATTTAAAACCATTTTAGCACCCTCATCCCAAAGAACCCAATGAGAAATGACCTCTCGCCCGACCTCACTCAAGCATAACAGGTAAGGGAATACCCAACGACATCCCACAAGGTATAAAAATCAAATTAAAATGAAATAATTGGGTTTCTATAAAAAACCCACCATTTTACTAAAATCTGAAACCTCCAAATGTCCTCAAAAACACAAAACAAATTATGCACCACCTACCTCATACTCGTACAATAATCCTCGTTCAGTACTAACCTCTAATTTAGTCTATAACAAGGTAGATCTACACAAAGAGAATAAATTCTCAAACTCCTATAAAATGGTCAAGAAACAAAATAAAAAATAATGGATCATGAGGAATCAAGAACCTACTAGTGGGGTTCCAATGGATCTGACAACATTTAAATCGGACTTAAGATGAATAATCAGAAGCAAAAATGATTCTCGACTTACTAGTTCGTGAACCCAAAAGAACCCCTCTACCCTCTGCCTCAAAATGAGGCTAATACCCAATTTAATGAAAAAAATAAGAAAACACAGTGTGTAATTGGGACTACACTCCATATAGGTTATTTTACTATTCATTTGGTGGCAAAATTTTCCTAGGTATTTCCAACTTGATTGCACAATGTGTGCTAGGCAGTACACGACATGTACATGGAAAAACCTCTCACCCTCACTAAAAACCCCACACAGAATGTAATGTCATTACACAGACAAGACATACATGGCATGTACTTAGATTACACAATGTGTAACCTAAAAATTCCAGTACTTTCCCGGTTTTCCCCTGTTTTCTCCGAAACAACCTGGAATCGAAAAAAAGAGACTCGTACCTCAAAGGAAGAACCGAGTTCTTACATTTGTCTATTGATTTGGGTCTTTTTGAAACCTTGTTTCATAGTTGAGGTTCTATAAGTGGTCTGAATATAGTTTTTTTTTCATGGAAAATTATATTAGATATTGGTGTAGAGCTCAGTTGCATAGCCCCATTGGTGACTCCCAAGAAGTCTGATTCTTATCCTTTATGAATTTTCATTTTAATGGGAGTTTATATTCATAAGGGTAATGTTGGAAGTGGAAAAGGTTCAACTTGACATGTTAGACTGATTAGATTTAGTATTTTAGAGGATATATGTAGAGTATTATCTATTCTATAGAGATTTTGAGATTATATTCATAAGGATGAAGTCAGAAGAAATGGAAAATAGAAAGAGGGAAAGACTCTACCAGAATTAACTAGGTATGATTTAGATAATGTTGGCCCTAGGGATTTATTTCACTCAATGTCCGAGAAGGGATGCATGGTAACATATGTTTCCACAAGCTTCAATAAGGATTACCTTGTGAATGGAGAAGCGCTCAAGATTTTTGAAAAAGGAGATGTGAAATTTGTAACAAATAATGTAGGTGTTCTAAATATAAATAAATTGTACATGTATAATACAAAATTACCTACTTCCCTTTTGCTCAACAGCCACAGGGAATCAATCACCTCCTTTGGCCATTTTCGGTATCCGATGTGCCCATAATTATATATATTACATACAATGACATGTCTACATATATAACTATAGTGGAAAAGATCCTTAGAATAAATCCCAAGGAATCCCATGACGAGTAGAAATATGGAGAGCCCCCAGGAACATCCTATAAAAGTATCATCGACACCTCATTCCAAAAAACACATCCCATATCATAATCAAATAACTAGAATATCGAAGACATACCCAAGAAAGTACTTGTTTCCTCAAACCTCAACTTAGAAATCCCCATTTTCTCAAAGCCCTTCTGAGTCATAGTGATGTATGTCATATTAATAATAAACAACATTATCTCAATAGATGATGTCCTAAGGAATGGCGATATCCGCCTTGCCAAATAATACTGGCTCAAAGGAATCAATAGTATGGTGATCCTCAAACCCCAACTGGTGGTATCATCACCATCAACCGATGGATCATCAACATTTCCATGGAATTATATGAAAAGAACCTCCAAACTCTATGATGTTCAACACCATCCTAATCCACAACTAACAAATGCCTCTACAAACAAAAGTGTTAAATTATACATCATCATCTGAGTCATATCTATGTGCATATGAATTCAATAGAGATTGGCCAACACAGTGAGAGGTAATCATTTAAAATTTACATAAGACACATTATCCCATCCACTCATTCCGATGTGACCATATTTTTCAACCTAATGGTCAAGACCATCTCATATCACACAGACCATGTCTACAGCCCGATGACCTCATCACCTCAATCTAAAGACTATGTTGTCCAACCTGGTGATCAATGTCACCTCAAGTATTTGGGACAGGGCCAACCTGATGATCGATTCACCTCAACCCAGCTATACATCACCACATCAATCTTTGGAAAATTACCGTCATGTTCTCATAGAACTAAGAAAATAAATATAAACAATCTAATTTAATTTAATTTATATGCTCGACCAAAACTACCCAAACTGGTCCATGTCCCTTACCTAGATTGACCATGTGTAAAAGTTCTAGGGCATACCAAAAAACATCCCATGGAATCAATTCATTAATTTTAAAATAATAATTTAATTATTTAGGATCCTTCTCTATCAACCCACATGGAGTATATATATCATACCCCTAAAAAATGAGAAAAATGAAAGAGAAAGATATGTACTACTTACCTCTCACTCGTAGAAGTTCACTTGTCTGATATCAGCCTCTAACTTGAGTTGATTCAGAAGAAATTGGAATTTTATATGAACGCACAAAAAATAGGTTAAAAAAACTCACATAGATTTATAATATCATATGGAGAGAGTAAAGAGAAAAAGAATCTAGTGGATTGAAGGCCTTACCGATGCAGTTCCAACGAGACTAGAAGTGATCAAAATGGAGATCAGGTGGAGGATTTAGATCAAATACTAGGGAAGAAAAAAATGGGAGGAGCTCCCTACTACACACGGTGAAGAGTATGAGAAAAGGGAGGAAAATAAGAAATAGGGGAGGAGGGAAAAAAGGTAATATCACCTCTTTAAATGACTTGCATGGTTTGGATAACCATGAAGAACCCACTTTCTAGGCACCACACCATGTATATGCTAGGGGCATGATTTTCCAAATAATGCACAAAATATATTTTAACCCTCTGTTAAAATTTACATAGGTGATTCATAGTTGTGAAACCCCTATAGCATGGTTTTTCAAACTATGCTAAGTAAAGAAGGAGTGACACACGTTTTCTCTTGGGAGGCCACACGGTTTATCCAAACCATGCGCCTCTGACAACATACTCTAAAATGTTGGGGTTTTTAACTTCAATGAACCAAAAACCCACTTGAAACCCCTAGGAACCTTTCAGGACTTAAAACCCATCAAAAAACAAATACTTTGGTCAATGGATCTCTCAGAATTAAGTTCCAAAGATCAACAAATGTGTTGGTCTGACCACTAAATAGAAAAATTCAAACATTTGGGGAAATTTCAACCCACTGAAAAACCTAGGACATTGCATATACTTTGTTTCAATCACTACTAGTATGCATTGATTATATCATGTTTCATATATTATGCTTTTTTGGATGACTACTAGTACGATTTGATGACTTTCATATTAAAATTGGAATTTGTATTATCTTATTGAACATGTTTTATAGAAATGTGATATTGAATTATGTCATGCTTAGTCTTATTAAAAAAATTTATATGTGGTCATGCTATATAAAGAGGAGTATTGATTTATTTTCTTTATGGTTATGCCACTTTTCTACTTGGATAAAATATAAAACATGTTTTTTTATTTTGGGTGTTGATTAGGAAAGGAAGTTAAGATTTTTCATTTATGGTATGCCATTATTAATAAATTATGTAAGCATGAATTAGGTTTCTAATATAAATTTTAACTATATTTAAATTAGTTTTATTTACATTGAACATTTGTTGAGTATAAAATATATTTTTGATCAACAATTTAATTTTATAAACACTACTTGTATTTGTTTTAGAGATTTATTACATAGATTTTTTGAAACTAAACATTATTAAAAAAACACTTATTGCACTCTCTTTAGTAAAATTTTTCGGTATGGGTTAGTTCTTGAACTACACTTTAATTTAATAATATATTATTTGTTAAAAACCTATTCTCTTGGGGTTATTATTATTTTTTAATAACTCAATCAAATTTATCTATTATAACCTATATATGGGGTCCTTGGGTATTTCTTAAGAGGTAACCATCTTTCAAATAAATGAAATAGTTATTATGTTAAAAGGGTTCAATATGTAAAAACCTATTTTCCTTGGATACTATCTATTTTCCTAAATATATGTTTTCCTAAATTATGCTTTAAAACATTGAAAACTTATTTGGATGAGGAACATACATTTTTTCTAGTTTAATGTCTTTATGTTTTCTTTATCCAAGACTTATTATTTGATTAGTGTTGTAATAATACATATTAGCTGTTTCATATTCCATGTCTTATACTTTCTCTATGTCACTACTAGTATTCCCTGATTATATCATATTCTATCTCTTATGGTTTGTTTGGTTAGCTATTAGTATGATTTGATGATTTTCATATTAAAATGGGTATTTGGATTATTTTATTGGTTATGTTCCATGGACATGTGGTATTAAATTATTTCATTCCAGTATTACAAATTTTTCCCTGATAAAACATATATATCAAAGATGCGTCTTTTTATATTGTTTGGAACCATTTTCTTCTTTAAAAATAAATCCCCTGATAAAACATATGTATTTAGTTTTGGAATTATTTTTCTATACTAATATGTATTCAAAAAATTCATGGTTCTCATGAATTTTAAAATTATACTATACTATGTTTATTTTAATAAAAGATTATTTTTTTAATTGAATAGATATAAGTTGGATGTGTGATACTAATAAAATCTCAATTAAGTTTCAAAATAAGTTGTATTTTTTAGAATTTTCATTTAATAATGCTTCAGATTAAGGACTTATATGTTTTAATTGTTATAATTATTTCAAAATACCTTGGTTGAATCAGAACTAAATTAGCTACCATATAAAAAAATTTGGTTTTTAGGTGAACTATTATGTCTGGTATCACAATGAAGAGAAAAAGTAATCTCAGACTATTCATGACTGAAGTAAAATAAGTGAAATGGACAATTATAAATTTAATCAGTTTTCATTTTTTTATATCATGAAACAGGTTGGGATTCTATTTGACTTGAAACCCGACCTAGACCACGACAATACCTAAGGGGCATTATCGATCCTCTTGAGCTAGAGACTAGTGCTATGCAACAAAGATATCATAGTAGGAATGATTTAGCCCAATAAATTCTAGGATCAAATGAAGAAAATAAATTCAATAGAAAGAAACCAATAATAACCGAGTATTAATAAATTCATTACAAAATATAAATAAAAACACAATTAAAAAATATATAACTATAAATGAAACTAAACCAAATTGACACAACATGATCACCGTGTGACCTCTTGGTCACAACTAACCATAAGACCAACTTTCTCTAATAGAAAAATTGAACCAGCAACCTGAACCTGCAAAATAGAATAGTTCTACTAATGATGATTGGAACAAGTAGGATGTGAGAATAAACAGTTTAGTAGGTAAGACCCATATAGTTCATTCATTTAGTTTCCCAAAACAATCCATAAACACAAGTTTTAAATACATTAGAAAAATAGTGTTTTATCATTTTAAAAACCGAACACAACTTTACCTTTCCAAATAGTTTTCTCAATTCCAAAAAAAATTTAAAAAACCAAAACCCAAGTATGAATCCGTAACATATAATCAAATGGGATAAGATAAAAATAAATGAAAATAGAACAAGTAGGCATAAACTAGTAGGGCTAATAACTAAAGTTAAATAGATTATAAAAAACATACAAATAGATAATCATGGGAATTTCCTGAACATCTCTTGAATCAATCACTAGATGTACCCAGTTCATAATTACCTTTCGGAGTATGGTGCATCTTTATAGTCAATAACATACTGGTTTCTCTAAACTATCCTCACTAGTGGCACATCCCACCTGGCCTCTTAGAAAATTTAGGGGGTGCCGACCTGTCTAATAGGGGTTGATAAGAAACTATAACTTGAACCTCTATATGAATCCCAAGAATCCCATGATAGAAGTACATAGTGAATGAGGAGGTCCTCACACATGTAGCATGAACCAATAAAAAACAGATGCCACTATGCTTGCCTAACCCTAACTACGACACCACCTATGTGAAGACCCTCTCCTCATAGGGACTACCATAGAGGTTCCCACCACACATCAAATCATCCAAGGTTCCAACTGGTCCTGCACATCATATCACCTTGAAACCAATTTCCAAATATTCTAGAAAGTTCTAACCAGTCTTCATCCTTTACAAATCCAAAACTATTTCCAATTCCAAGAAGAAAACAAACAACATGCTCATAAGGTTCCAAATGCGACTTTATGTCATTTAGTTCCCAAAACATTCCTCAAAGACTCAAAATGGTCAAAATTCTAGAAACCAAATTTGAAAACCATTTTGGAACCAAGAAATTAATTTGTAAGTGTTGAGGATTTAGAAGAGTCATTTGATATAAATAGGGCTAGAGAAAGGAAGAAATGTAAGGAGAGAATTTTTGAAACCAAGTTTTTAAAGGGACATTATCTAAAGGTAGCCTTCATCATTTGTGATCCCATCCATATGTGAACTCTTTTCACATATGGATGTGACCACATATAATAGTACACCCATTAAAATCCATGGAGTACCAAAGATTTTAACTAAAGAAACACAAGAGGAATCACAATTTACTACAGGGGTTCACACAAAATCACCAAAGTATAAGAGGCATCGATAACAATCCAATTCCACAATTTCACACACAAACCAATTTTACTAAAACCTACACCATAAAAAACACTTTTGTAAAACACCAAAATTCATTTGAACTAGCATTAATCATTTTATAAAATACTTTACATACACATACTTGAATTCATAATCATAGAAACTCTTTTGAAAACCGATTTACACAAAATTTCCAACATTGAAATCCCAAAACAAGTTACAATAACACACCATAAGAAATATTATAGCTTTTAGAAATAATTTTAGTAATGATAAATCATCAAAAGAATGTGTCGAAAAGTAAATGGATGGAAAAACCTACCTCAACAACATGAGGATGCGATGAAACTCTCACGAGAGGAAGAACAAGGCTCAAGGAAAAATAAAAACACCCTAGAACCAAAGAAATTGACCAAAATCAGCCAACCTTGAACCTAGAGTTCGACTAAGGAGAAACCAAGAAAATAAAGAAGAAGAAACAAGAAGAATATATAAGAAGAATAAGAAGGAAAATTGACCAATGATTTAAAGAAAACTCACCTAGATTATTGGAGAGGCACCCATAGATGAAGGAGAGCCAAAGGAGGGAAGATTGGGAGCCCCCTTGGTGTGAATAGGTTGAGAAAGTGCAGAGTAACCCAATTTGGGGTTAAAAAATAAGAAGGAAAAAAAGGGAAATTCAAACTTTTAGGGATATGGGAAGGTTTCACGGTTTGACCACACAGTTTGGAAAACCATGCACACCCTACTGGAGAGAAGGGACATCAACATGGTTTGGTCACATAGTTGGAATTTTTTTTTCTAATTGTGAAACTTAGATCTGTCAAATTATAGAGACATTTATCATGATTGACACATAATTTCCACTAATTTTGTGCAAGCCATGATATACCAAAATAAGGGTGCACAATCTCTACTAGGGCTCGCATGGTTTGGGCCAAACCATGCTCAAACCATTCATAGGGACAAAAACCACTCAAATATTTTGAAACTCAGAAATTCAATATATTAGGTCAACCTAAACCTAAACCAAAAAACCAACACCAAGATAAGAATAAAATAAAATTCAAATTTCCATCAGGGTGTGAAAATTCTCTCCACCACAAACACTTTCTATACCCATAAAGTCTCTAATACAAATGAGGACTGAAACTCAATCTTGAAACTGAAAAAAATGGAATGAAACTAGGAACTTTTGTGTGAAATTTGAACTTCACAAGTCAAACCCGAATATATATAAGAAAAAAAACAATTAAAAGAACCATAGGGAAGTAGGAATGGGTTCTCCCCACCATAAGGAATCAGCTAGCATGGCTAACACTGAAACTTCCAAGGGCACCACCATAGAAAATGAGCTAACACCACCATCATGAAATACCAATAAGAACCAACCAAAAACACCATTGGGAACTCCCATACCAAACAAAAAAAACCCAACACAAAGAAATACCATGAAAGGAACTCCAATTGAGCAATGAATCAAAGCATGATTCATCTTCTCCACAAGACAAGAGCATTTCCAAAGCGATCATAACTGGAAACTAGAACAAATCTGCAAAAAGTATAAGCACATGAATGAAAGAACAAATAAATAAATACTTTTATCTAAAAGACATGACCACTATAATTCCAAGAGAACTATACCACTAAACTTTTACAATAATAAAGAACTTACAAAAACCAAAGAAACTACAACAAGAACACTCAAACTATCTCCACTCAAATGGTTGAGACTGAAGATGGACCAATGTTCCCCACACCCATGGAGATTCTTGAATGCATGAAGAGATTCACTATGAGGTCTATGAATAGAGCCCTGATGTATTGAAGCATCTACTTCCCCATAGTTATGAGCTGATGGACTCCGATCAATAATTATTCTTTCCAAAACTACACTTACATAACTTATCAAAGTGACCCAAATGGCCACATCGAGGGTAAGACTTCAGAGGGTTGCAGAAAGATGGCTTAGAATACATAAACTGACCATAATAGAAGTAAACAAGAGAATGTTATGATAAATGATAAGTCATAACTGACAAAAGAAGATTTCCAAGAACAGGTTCCTCTGGTAGACACCTCTCACGAGATGAGTAACCTTCATGAGTGCCAACTACCACCGACTGCACCTCGAGAACAGATTTTTCTAGAAACACCTCATCCTATAACTTCTTAACTGAACTTCCCTGAATGAGATAACCTACTCTTTGATCAATATATGAACACCCTACGCAAAAAGAGAATATTTTAGCTGATTTTTAGACACTATATCTGGAGAAAAAGAAACCATCTCCTTGAAATGGTCAACATAGGCCTTCACTATCTGTTGACCTTGCTGAAAAACCAAGAGCTCTACCAAATTATTCACCTTCAACTCCTTAGGTATTAATCACCAAATAAAAGTGGTTTTAAAGGATTCACAGTACATTCAAACTTGAAATGATGATCAGATTATCACCTTCCATCGACCCAAAATCAAACCATCAAATGAACCCAAAATAGCAATAAATCTCATGGCTTTAGGAGTTACCAATGACTTGAAGGCATGTTCAACTTCTTAAAGACACTTAATATCCTCTAAAGAACATCTATCACCATGTAAGACTAGAATAAAATGGGAATATAATAGCTTCACCACTCCACTAGAAGTCTAGACAGGGCTATCAACCGAAAGAGACTCACTAGAAACCTTAGGGACCTTTCAGGGTAGAAACTTTAAACCACACAAAAAAATAGAATCAAAATCCAACCAAAAATCAACCAAATAGAAAACATCAAACAAAACTCCCAACTCAAAAACTGAACATCACAAACCAAAAATTAAATCCTCTTTTAATACCACCATCTATGCTCTAATTTTCAAAATCATTTCATTCTAAGAAAACTTTTCAAATACAAAAAACCCACCTTTAAAATCCATATTCCAAAACCAAGTTCCCAAAAAATATTTTTCCATCTTCAAAATCAACCCACACTAGACAAAACCAAGCCAAAACACAACTCATATCGGACTCTCAGAATGGGGAACTAAAGATGGTGAAAAACCAAGCAACGTGGTTTAGTTAAACATGCCCTAAGAAAGCACCATCCACCAGGATTACCATACACTTAGGCCCCAAATGGGTCACTACCTCATGTATGTCCACCAAACTTTACTAGTTCACCTCCATTTTAATCCCCCATCCGTACACCTAAAAACCAAAACAAAAGACTCAATTCCTAGACTACCCTTGGTAACTTGAGGCTCAGTATGAGTAAGAGTTCACCACAATCTTCCCATACCAAGTTATAAGGTCCTAATAATATAAATATCTAAACTACCTAATGCCGCAAATAATAAAGGGATGCTCTGATATAATTTTTCAAGAACCAATCCAGTCTTCCATCCAACCTGACACCCAACCTGGTCCATGATATAGCCCGAGAGGAATTCACAATCCTCCTGAGCCAATGAATAGAATCTGGCATCAAATATATCACAGTGGGAATGATTTATCCCAAAACACAAAGATCAAATGAAGAAAATAGAGTACATAGTAAGAAACCAATAATAAATAAGCATAAAAAATACATAACCAAATCAAAATACAACCACCACTAAACAAGATAGAACTACCGATGAAACTAAAACCAAAATGGCATGAAATGATCTCCATGTGACCTCTTGGTCACCATAAACCATAATACCAACCTCCTCCAATGTAAAAACTAAACCGAAAACCCAAACCTACAAAATATCTCAAGTATACTGATTCTAAGTGGCACAATTAGGGTGTGATCATAAACATATTAATAGGTAAGTACAATAGAGTCCATACGTTTCCTTTACTGAAACATTCCATAAAAAGTAGTTTGAAATTCATTAGAAAAATAGGGTTTTTTTATCATTTTAAAAACCAAACACCACTTTCCCTTTTCAAATAGTTTTTCCAATTAATTTTTTTTTTTACTAAAACAAAACCCAAGTATGAATCCATAATAGATAATCAAATGGGATAAGTTGAAAATAAAGGAAAATATAACAAGTAGGAATAAACTAGTAGGGATCATGACTAAAGAGTAGCATAAACAAAAAAAACATAAAAATAGATAATAATGATATTTTCAAAAATATATTTAGAAGAAATGCCTAGATGTACTAGGTTAGAACTCACATACCAGTATATGGTGCATCTCCATAGTCAATAACTAATCAGATGATCTAAGCTAGCCTCAATAGTGGCACACCTCACTTAGCCTCTCACCAAATCCAGGTGATAACACCCATCTAATCAGGGTTCATAAGAAACTGTCACTCAACCCTCTAGAGAAAACTAAAGAATCCCATGATAGTAGAACATAAAGAATGATTAGTTCCTCACACACATGGAATTAACCAATAACCCACAAATTACACCATGCTTTACAAGCCCAAACTCTGACACCACCTATGCGATGACCCTCTCCTATGAGGTAATACCATATAGGTGACCATCACACATCAAATCATACAAGGTGCAAACTAGGACAACACATCATAACACCTTGAAACCAATTTACAATGATTCCAAAAAGTTCCAACCATGCCTTATCATTTACAAATCCAAAACTATTTCCAAAACCAAGATGAAAATATACAACATTCTCATAAGGTTCCAAACAGGCCTTTACATCATTTTGTTTCCAAACCATTACACAAAGATACCAAATGGGAAAAACTCTATAATAAAATTTAAAACCATTTAGGAACTAAGAAAACATTTTGGAAGTGTTGTGGCTTTTATAATAATAATTTGATATGAACAAGGTTAGAGAAAGGAAGAAATGGGAGGATAGAATTTTGGAAACCGGTTTTAAAAAGGGACATTCTAGAAAGGGATCCATCATCATTTATAAACCCATCCATATATAAACTATGTACACATATGGATGTTCCCATATATAATGGAACAACCATTAAAATCTATAGATGTACAAGGGTTTTAACTAAAGAAACACAAGGTCCATCACAATTAACTACAAGGGTTCACAGAAAATCACCAAATAATAAGAGGCATCGAAAAATATTAAATTCCACAATTTCACATGAAACCCAATTTTACTAAATCCCAAACCATACCACACACCTTTTTATAAATCCAAAAATACATTTGAAATACCATTAGGCATTTTATCAAACACATTACCTACACATACATATATACATAATCATGAAAACTCTTTTGAAAACCGATTTACACCAAATTTACAACATTGAAATCCCAAAAAAAATATACTAAAACACCAAAAACAATATTACAGCATTTAAAAAGCAATTTAGGAAAGACCAAGCATCAAAAAAAATATTCTAGAAAGGAAATGGATAAAACACCTACCTTAATGATGTATAGATTGACAAAACTCTAAAGAGAGGAAGAACAAGTCCTAAGGAGAAATCCTCACACCCTAGGACCAAAGAAATTAAACAACATTAGACAAACCTCACCCTAGAGTTCAACCAAAGTGAAATAAATCCCAGAAATAATAATAAATAAGAATAAGAGATAAGAATAAGGAGAAGTAAAAGTGACCAAAAATCCAAAGTAAACTCACATATAATAATGGAGAGGAACCCATGGAGGAAGGAGAGCCATCAGAGGGAAACTTGGGAGCCCCCTTACTGTGGCTAGGATGCGAAATGGAGTAGGAAACCAATTTTGGGTTAAAACATAAGAAGGGAAAAGAGGTAAATTTATCTTTTTAAGGATATAGGAAAGTCTCAAGGTTTGTCCACATGGTTTTACAAACTATGTGCACCCTACTTGAGAGAAGGGAAACTCACACAGTTTGGACGCACGGTTTGAAAACCATTCTCCAACTGTGAAACTCAAATCAATCAAATGAAAGATCCATTTCACACATTTTCTAGACGGTTTCATCTAACTATGAACATTCCATTATCCACCAAAATATGGGCACAAAGTCCCTTATATAGATTTCATGGTTTTAGCCAAATTGTGATCAAACCATGCACATGGCCAAAAACTACCCAAAAACATAGAAACTCAAAAATCCATGTCGGGACATCAACCCGAACATCATGAGAAGAATAAAATAAAAGATAAATCATGGTTGGGGTGCAATAATTCTCCCCAACACAAAAATTTTCATCCCCTAGAAACTCTCTAACCCAAACGAGGAACAAAAATAAAGCTCAAAACTGATGAAACAGAATAAAACAAGGATCCTCGGTGTGGAATTTCAACTTCACAAGTCACACCTAACTAACTCTAAGAAAAACCACAATGAGGAGAACCGTAGTGAATAAGAAATGTGTTCTCCCCACCATAAAGAACTAGCTAGCCCAACCAACACTTAAAATCCCAACAAAACCACCATAGGAAATGATTAAACACCACCACTAGGAAATCCACACATGAACCAACCAATAACACCATTAGGAACTCCCATCCTGAACTAAAAACTCTAACATAAGGAAATCCCATTGAAGGAACTCAAACTGAATGATGAATCAAATCACAATTCATCTTTTCCACAAGACATGATTATCACCAAATCGATCACAACTAGAAACCCAAACCAATCTGAAAAAAGGATAATCATACACATGAAAGAAAAACTAATTAAATAATTGTATTCAAAATACATGACCACTAGAATTCCAAGAGAAATATACCACAAAACTTCTACAAAAATAATAAACTTAAAACAAAAAAAGAAAATATAATGGTAACATTCAAATAGCCTCCACTACAATGGCAGAGACATAAGATGGACTGAGGTTCTCCACACCCCTAATGATTCAAGACCACATGAAGAGCTTCACTTTGGGCCCTATGACTAGAGACTTGATGTCTTGAGGAATTTTATACCCCATATTCAGGAGCTGATGAACTCTGACTGAGACTTCTTATTTTGGAAACACTTCTTATAGAACTTATCAAAGTTATCCAAATGAAAAAATTGATGGCAAGACTTTAGAGGGTTTGGGTAAGACGACTTCAAATGCCTAAACTTACCACACTGGAAGAAAACAAGTGAATGATCTAAAAAAATGAGAATTCTAAAAAAAGAAACTCAACAAGAATAGGTTTTTCTGGTAGATACCTCTCACCATATGGGGAACCTTCATGAGTGCCAACTACCATCGATTTCACCCTGAGAACTAATTCGGCTAGAAATGACATATCCACTAGTTTGTTAAACTAAACTTCTCTGAATGAGAGAACTTTATCTTTGATCACTGTAAGAAGACCCCAGATAAAAAATATTAGCTTTGAAATTATGGACGATTGTCTCCTATCGATCGGTCAAGGTTCTGGTGCTCTGCTAATGTGTATAGCAACACTCGGGTTTAATCCTCAGTGATGATACTTTTTAATAGTCGATTTTTTAGTTGATTGTATTTTGATTGGGGGGGTTTGTTTGTAGAGATTAAATGATGTGATTAATTATTGGATTTTGATTTAAAAATTTGATAAAGATTGGGGTGAGTTCATTTTTAGGGAGTTAAGCTTGTGATATCCTTGAGCTTTTCTTTATATTGCATTTAAATTAACATTCACTTCACAAGATAACGTTAATTGGATTTACTAAGTGTTAAGGAATTAATACAAGATTTAACTTAACTTAGGGTTATTATATAAATTAGATCTTGTTTATGGTAGTGTATTTATGGTTCCAATAATCCATGGAAACCACACGTTAAACAAAACAAGTCATTAATCCATGACATGTTAAGTCCAACATACACAATGTTAAATTAAAGTATACTCATCGAGAAAAAGCTCTCAATCGCTTAACATATATAAATAATGACTCAACACAATGGTAGATTTAATCAGGAATTAATATGGTTATTAATTCGGTAATATATGATTATGGTGATGAATTATAAATAGAACAAAAAGAATAGGATAAGAAAAGAGTAGTGAGTCGAACATACATGATCATTGAAGAGAGTTAAAAAAGACTTTCGATTGAATGAGGAAGAAAAATAAGGGAAATGGTTTTAACTTTATTTAAACTATTTTAATAACATTAATATTAAAATAAATAAGGTGGATGAGAATAAGATATATTGAGTAAGAAACTTGTATTAAAATAGAATTACAAAGACAAACACTTGTGAAATAAAAAACGAATGAAATTACAAAAGTAAATTAAAACAAAGAGAGGAGGAAAGGTATCCCAAGTGAAAACTTAATTATGGAATGTCCTCCCAAGGAATTGAATTTTTTTTCGTGCCAATGTGTGCTCCTATCTTATGAAATTACAACCACATTAAAGGAGAAGAGGGGGTTGTATTTATAGCTCAAGAAGGTGGATAGTTTGCATTCCAAATATGTCCCTCCACTTGCATCACCAATTTTTCCATCCAGACAGCAGAATATAGAGATTATATCTTATTCAAAGTTATATATATTTAGTTTTACTATCATACCTTAAAATTTTTCGGCCTTTGTACTTTTGTAGCCAAAGGTATGGCAGTTTTAATAAACAATGTTAAACAGTCCATTTCTATCCATACTTTTTCAATGGCCGAATCATGAATGGATTTTTGAATAGGAATATTCCTTAAAATGCGAATTATTTCTTCAAAAAAGTCTTCCACCCATATATCATATTTCACACCGCAAAATCTCAACTCTAATTGATATGTAGATAAGTAGAAGAGTCAACTTTTGTGTACTAATTTCATTTCCCGGACAGAATAGTGGGTTTGATTTAATATAATCATTTGTCCCCCTTATTTTTGGTGTTGGGACCTTAAATATTTATCCATGAATCCTTTAATTGTTCCCCTAAGTTTAGAGGAGAATAAATAAATTTGGAATTCTAGAGTGATCCCAGTAATTCAATTTTTATAGCTAGTCCGGTTTCTTCACATATTCTTTGGGCCTTCTTGTGTGATCCATATGACCCTTAAAATGGAATAATTGGTACAAGATCCCTTATAATGAAATGTTATACTTTGATCAAGGAACCCTAAAAAACAAAAATAATTCAATTTGGATAAGTAGAGTAATATTTATTATTAAAACATTAAATAGACTTGAATCTGGATGAATTCAAATAGTGCTCTAAAATTATATTTAATATTTAAACATTAATATTTCACACAAATTATGAACATTTTATATAAAATATGTAAATTAAGTATATAATAAGTTATGAAAATATTAATAAAATCAATCTTTAAACTAATTTTTCAACACTATATCTAGAGAAAAATAAAACAACACCTTGAAATGGTCAACATAGGTGTTCACTATCCATTGACCTTTCTAAACACCTGAGAGATCCACCACTTTCTTTACCTTCACCTACTCAGGTATGAACCACCGGATAAAATTGGTTTTAATGGTTTCCCAATAAATTAAAAATTGAAACAATGGTGAGATGATCACCTTCCATCAATCCAAACCCGAACCTTCAAACAAACACAATATAGCACACACTCTCATAGCTTCAGGAGTTCCCAATGACATGAAGGTTCCTTTAACTCCCTTAAGCCACTCCATAGCCTCTAATAAACCTTGATCACCACGGATTATCAAAATAAACTGGAAATAACATAGCTTCACCACTCTATTAGGATTATGGATATGGCCAACAACTAGAAGAGACTCACTAGAAACCTTAGGGTTGTTTCTAGGCGGTATATTCTAAACAATAGAAAAACACAAAACAAAATCAACATACAACCAAAACTCAACAAAATAAACATCTCAATCCAAAAATCCCAACTCAATAACTGAACATCACAAAAAAAAAATAATCTTTAAAAAATACTATTTATTCTTCTATTTTCAAAATCATTTCATTCCAAGAACAATTTTCAAAAACCAAAACCCACCTTTCAAATCCATCTTCCAAAACCAAGTTCCCAATTTTTTTTTCATTTTCAAAATCAACCCACACTGACCAAAAACAAGATAAAAAAAACTCACATCAAACACTCAAAATAGTTAACTAGTGACTATGAAAAACTAGATGGCATGGTTTAGTGGGAAATGAACCAAGAATGAAACAACCACTATGAGTACCATACACATGACCCTACATGGGTCACCACTCCATATAATCCCTCCATATTTTTCTGATTCACCTCCATTTTCATTCCAAATACACATAACCAAAACCAAAAAAAATGACTCAAATCACAGACTACCCCTAGTAACATGAGGATTGGGATGAGTATGAGTTCATGACACTCTTCCGATACCTACCTATTGAGTCCCACAAATCACAATCTCCAAACTACCTGATGCCTTGAATAACAAAGGGATTCTATGATACCATTTTTTCATGAACCAGGTTGGGTTTCCATCTAACATAACACCCAACCTAGTCCATGATAAGAACCAAGAGGAATTATTGATCCTCCTATTCATGCAAATAACACGGAACATCAAAGATATCACAGTGGGAACAATTTATCCCAATAAAGATGATGATCAAGTGATTAAAGTAGAGTACACAACAAGAAACCAATAATAAATGAGCATAAATAAATACATAACCAAATACAAATACAACCAAAACTAAAAAATATGGAACAAAAAATGAAACTAAAACCAAAATGGCATGACATAATCTCTATATTACCTCTTGGTTACCACCAACCATAAGACCAACCTGCTCTAATGGAAAAACTAAACTAGAAACCCGAACCTGAAAAACAACTTGGGTCAAATGATGTTGAGTGGAACAAGTAGTGTGTGTAATTAAATAGCTCAATAGTTAATAACCATATATTCCTTTTATTTTCATTCCCAAAATAGTCCATAAACAATAGTTTTAAATACATTAAAAAAATATGGTTTTTATCATTTTAAAAATCAAACAAAACATTCCCTTTTCAACCATTTTTTCTTATTCCAAAACCAATTTACAATACCAAAACACAATTATGAATCCATATAATATAATCAAATTGGATAAGTTGGAAATAAAGGATAATAGAACAAGCATGCATAAACTAGAAGGGATAATAATCAAAGTGAACCAGAAACAAAAAACATACAAATAGATAGTCATTAGAATTTCCTAAAAATATCTATAATAATTCCATGTACGTACTCAGTTTGGACTCAATTGTCAGCATATGGTGAAACTACATAGTAAATAACCAACTGGATTCTCTAAACTAGCATCATTAATGACACATCCCACCTTGTCTCATAGTAAATCCATGGGATACCAACCAGTCTAATCAAGTTTGATAAGAAACCATCACTCGACCATCTAGATAACACCCAAGAATCCAATGATAGTAGTACATGGATAATGATGAGGTCCTCACATGCATGGCATGAAGTAATAATTGATATATTCCACTGTGCTTGCCTAGCCCAAAATACGACGCCACCTCTATGATGACCCTCTCCTCAAAGGAATGACCATAGAGGTACCCATCAAACATTAAATAATCTAAGGAGACAACCAGGACTACAAATCATATCACCTTGAAACCAATTTAAAAAGATTCTACAAAGTTCCATATGAGCCCTATCTTTTAAAAATCCAAAACTATTTCCAAAACTGAGATGAGAACATACAACATGCTCATAAGGTGCCAAACTGACCATTACATGATCTAGTTACCAAACCATTCCTCAAAGATTCCATAACATGTCTATATATATTGGTTATCATGTTCTTCCTTGGGTATTATATCTAAATATTTTATCATTCTTTGATATAATGTTTCTTGACTATTTATATTCATTTTTCTTTGAATCTTATCCCCAACCCTTGTCATATGTTGTGAATATCAGGTTTTCTATTTCTAGGGATGCTTAATGGTGTTCGACTCCATTGGATCAATTATATATTCTATGTAAAGTTGAAATAACAAAAATTTATCCTTGTTTTAAATCCTAGAATTATTGGTGAGAAAATACACGCATTTAAGTAAACTGACCTAAACCAATGCTGGTTTACTCATGGGTAAAGAAGTTTTATTTTCATTTTTTTACAATTCAGTTTGTAATATTATATTTTTTTAATATTGTGAGAAATATATATAAATTTATATCTATGAAATTAAAAATATGTGTTTAATGTTTAATATTTTTGAAAATTTCCTTTTAATTTTTATTTTTAAGAATAATTAAGTCTCGGTCACCCAAAAAGTTAAAATACTTATAATGTGAATGGGGAATAACTAAATTATTTAGATACTCATTAAATTTGGGATTAAAGAAACCTAATTTCATTATCCATAATCTAGAAAAATCCATTAACCATCCACACCCCTTAAATCTTGCATTGGTTGGTATCAAAGATTCAGTTGGTGTGATAGAAAAAGAAACTTTTCATTTTATTAGTCCTGTATACTTTAACCTTTGTATGTATTGATTTTACTTATCAATTAAAAAGTATTTTTATATTTATTTGAAATACATTATAATTGATTATTGTTATGAATTATTTAAAATATCCCATATAACTAATTATTTACACTTTAAAATTTTATTCTTCACAAGTAATTCATTTCATCAAAACTAAATAAGATGAATGGAAAACATTTAAGAATAAAACTTGAAAGATAAATTTTCTTTCCACATATTTTATTTTACAATATTAATAATATTCATGTTTTTGAGTGATTGTAAAAGAATTAAATAAAAACATTATATATTATTTTACTCACATTGTTTTATCCTCTTCAATATTAGCACAATTAATTTTCTATTTCTATTTCAATATTCACAATTTTCATTTTCTTAATCTCTATGTCTCAATTTTTGGATCCTTTTCTTTAAATCTATTAATAAACTCATAAGTGATTTTACCCAAAACGCCATAATAATTCCTTTATTTTCTCATTTAACCAATATTTATACCCAAGTGTTGGGTGATCAACCAAGATATTAGTTTTATATATTAAATGAAATAAAAATATAGTAAATTATATCTTAGACTCTCTTATACACCTTTTAAACGTATATTCACTTTTTTATTTGATTGGGACCAAAATTACTGGTCAAAATATTTATTTCTTCTTATATGATGAACAAAATAATTGAATATTTGATCCAACCTTGTTAAATTATACATGTATTTAATGTATGTGTACTTTTTTATTGGTTTCATATGATTTTTGATATTTAATTTCTTCTTTTAATTTTATTTTTTAATTAATATTGAATGTGTTATTTTTATATGATATCCTTGATATAATACTTAGATCACCCATATACCATGGTATGAGATCAATGATATATTTTATCTCAAATATAGGAATTTGTGACTATTAGAGTATAAAAAATCATTGAAAAATTCGTTAGGATTCAAAAAATCAATGATTTAACAAATCTAATGTTGTCATATTTTAGTTTCTATTAGTTAATCATTATTTTTTATTTTAACGAAGTTGGGATAAATGGTGTAATATAAAAATATCATAAAATTCTCATAATCCTTAAATAACTAAATCATTCCATAATTTTATGAATCATATATAAATATTTTTATATTGGTTTTTTGACCTATCCACGCAAATTCCCTTCTTAGGTTGGTTATCAAGATTAGAGTGAACCTTGAATATCACTATTGATGAGATTTCTGCAAGGTAATCATTAATATTATTATCTTAAAGGAGTATCACAGTATCTAACCTAGGTTTTCCATAAATTTGGTCATTGAATTAATCGCTCATCATGGGAGTTGTCCCTTGTTTTCAGATTTTTTTTCTAGCTTAATTAAAATGAAAATAAGAATAGTGGATTTTGGTTTTTTTGTTATGAATTGGATAAATTAAATTGAATATGATAAAATAAAATAGAAAACATAAAATAAATAAAAAATAAAATAAGCTTTAGATGGGTAAATGATCTATCCAAAGGTAGAGTTTAATTTTATGGTCATCTTTAATTAAATTATATTTCATTCTGCTTAAATAATTTGATTATATACCACTCCTCAAAACCATCCTCCACTTTTTAAGGTGAAAGTGGAGAGCACACTCAAAGTCCTCTCAAAGTGTATAAAAACCACTTTATCCTTGGAGAGTGAACATAGAATACCCATCTCCCAATTTCATAATCTATCCCAACTCCTGACCGCATTTTGTGTGTTATTCAAAAACTATGGTTCTCAAATTATGATTTAGATCAGTGATTCAAAATCACAAATATCTGAGTTAATGTTTCATCCTAAATGTGTCATTATTTATATTGGTTATCATGTTCATCCTTGGTTGTTCTGTCTAAATATTATTTCACTCTTATATATCATTGATTGACTATTTATATTCACTAATCCAGGAATCTTATCCCCACCACCTTGTTATATATTGTGAATATCATGTTTCCCCTTACCAAGAATTCTTAAGGGGGATAGACCCCTTTGGATATGGTATATATTATAAGGAAATCTAAAACAACAAAAAATGTACTTTTTTAACTGTAAAATTATTGGTGAGAAAAGACATGTATTTAAGTAGACCAACCAAAACTAATTTTGGTTAAATCATAGGTAAAGAAGTTTTCTTTTCATTTTTTATAGCAATCATTTGGTAATAACATTTTTTCAATTAGGTGAGAAATATATGTGTAAGATTACATATATGTAATTAATTTTATTTTTTTAATGTTTAATATTTATGGAAAATATGCCTTTTAAAATTTTAAATCTAAGAATAATTAAGTCTTGGTCACCCCACAAGTCGGACTATTTATATATTAAATGTTCCATAACTAAAATTTTAAAATCTACATTAAATGCGGACATAAACGAACCAAGTTTCTTTAGTCACGACCTAGAAAATCCATTAATCTTTTATACACCTTGCATATTTCATTGGTTGGTAACAAATATTCGGTTGACGTAAAAGAAATACCATCCTTTAATTGTATTAGTAATTTATAATTTAACCCTGTTTATGTCTTGTTTTATTAAATACCAATTTAAAAATATTTTTATATTTCTTTGAAAACCTTTAGAATTTATTATTGTTATGAATTTTTTAGAATATCCTATATAACCAATTATTCACAATTTAAAATTTTATTCATCACAATTCATTTCATCAAAATGAAATAAGATGAATTCAAAAATTGAAGATAAAAACTCAAAATATACATTCTCTTTCCACATATTATGTTTTACAATATTGATCATATTCATGTTTTGAGTGATTGGAATAGAAAATAATAAAAACATTGGATATTATTCTACTCACACTGTTTTATAATATTTTTTATTATCGCATCCGATTTTCTCTTTATATTACATCATTAAACTTTTTTATATTCTTAATCTATACATTTTAATATTTGTATATTTTTCCTTAAAACTATTTCTAGCCACACCATTTATTTTAGCCAACACACCACAATCGTTACATCATTTTCTCATTTCAACATTGTTTCCACCCATGTGTTGGATTTTAGAAGCTTATGATGTCACTCAAATTCCATGAAATTAAAAAATAAAATCTAGCCATAATCAACCAAGAGATGAGTTTTATATATTAAATGAAATAAAACTATAAAAAATTATTCCTTGAACTTTCTTAGTCTCTATTATTCTTATATTCACCTGTGCATTTGATTGAGACCAAAATTACTAGAAAATATATTTATGCCTTCTCAGATGATGTACTAAATATATGAATCTTGTATATAACTTGGTTTAATTATCTATTTATTGAATGTATATGTAATTTTTCCTGGTTTTATATGATATTTGATGTTTAATTTCTTCCTTTAATTTCCATGTTCAACTCAGCTTGAATGCATTATTTGTATATGAGATCCTTGAGATAATACTTGGATCTATCATGTACCATATTATGGGATCAATGATAATTTTTCTCTAAAATATAGGAAACTGTGACCATTTGAGTATCAAAATTCATTGAATAATTCAATAGGATTTAGAAACTCAATGATTTAACAAATCTAATGTTGTGAATTTTTTTCCTCTGGTTCATTATTTTTTTATTTTAAAGAAGTCATGATAAATAGTGTGAATTAAGAGTATTATTTAAATAAATATAAATATATCATAACATTATTCTTTTCCTCCAGAAACTAAAACATGACATATTTTTATGAATCATATATAAATTTTTTTATATTTATTTTGTTACCTGCCCAAAATAATACCCTTTCTAGACTGGTTATGAAGATAGGAGTTACCCTTGAATCTCTCTAAAAATTATTCTATCTTGAATTCCACATAAATATTTTTATATTGTTTTTTTGACTTATCCTCACTAATGATCTTCTTGGGATGGTTATGAACATGGGAGTGATCCTTGAATAGCACTAGTACTAAGCCCACTGTAAGGTCCTCATCAATATTTTATCCTAAGGTAGTATTGTAGTGGATAACGTAGGTTGGCCCTAGAGGTGGAAACTCAATTAATCATTCATCAAGGGATTTTTCACTTTTTTTTTGTTTTTGGAATTTTTTATAGCTTAATTAAAATGAAAATAAGAACAGTGGAATGTGGATTCATGTGTTATGAATTGGATAAAGTAAATTGAATAAGATAAAATAAAATAAATAAAATAAAAGAAATAAAAAATAAAATAATTGTTATATGGATAAATGATTAGTCCAAAGGTCAAGTTTAGTTTCATGGTAATATTTAATTAAATTATATTTCACTACAATTCAATGATCTGATTATATACCACTCCTCCAATAGTCTTCCACTATTTAAAGTGGAAGTGGAAAGCATACTCAAAAGCCTATCAACGTGCATTAAAAAACAGCTTTGTATATGGATATTGATCATAGAACATTCCTATCCCAATTTTTCAATCTAACCCAAACCTTGACCGAATCCCATGTGTCATCCAAAACTTATAGTTCTCAAATTATCCATATACTAAGTGAAATAAAATAAGGGATATTAAAATTTATTTAATACAAGAATAAATAAAGATTTATGTAATGTGAAGTGAAGGGTATCAAAAATTACTCAACCCCCACATCACTAGCTCCCTTTAAGTATAAAAAAATAATTACCAAAATTAAATAAATAAAACTAGGGCTACAAGAACATACCACACTTGGATAAACCCTCTTTTAGTTCTCTATAACCATGGAGTGTAATAGGTTGATGAGGGAACAACACAAGGTCATTTCAGTGGAAGTGTAACATCCTGTTACAATATTTCAGGTACTTACAACCCTTTATTTTTTTTTCATATCTTATTTGAGGATTATCTCATATTTTTTTGGGTTACTTTTAGATTTTTTTTTCAAGTTTTTAGGGCCTGTGCATGGCTGGAGCATGGTTATTGAAAACCATGTGGGTTATCCTAGGAAATTGTGCACCTTGTGTTTGAGTTTTGGACTATGGTACATGATTAATCACACTATTAGTAATTTTTTTTGGGCTAAACTCCAAACCATGTGTTTTGGGATAGTAGACCATGCAAGCTTGGCGCACTATATGTCAATCAGTGCTGCTAAACTATGCAAATCTTTTTAGGGGCCTAGGAGGGGGTGCTTAGTTAGTGCACTGTTTGTCAAACCATGCCACCAAACCTTGAAACTTTCTCAATTATCCTTGTAATAGGAACATAGTTTGTCAAATTGTGTGGCCAAACCATGTGATGGGAATTAAATTCTCCGAATTTCTTAATTAAATTCCCAAGACCCCCATCTTAATTTCTAAACTCTTCTTAATTGAACCTAACTCGACCTTATTGATTTTTGAGGAACTCTATAGGTGATTTTGGATTCTATAACCTATTATTTTCTCATATTTAAGTGTTACTGGATGTGATGGATTCCTTCTAGTAAGTGTAATCTCTTTGGTGGTGAATTCTCATTTCTTCCACTATCACCTTCTTTGTGAGTGGTGGATCCTTATGTTGTTGATGAATCTATAATTTTATTTATTCATTTATGGAATTATGATTCTCTCATGATTTTTATATCCTTTAAATATCCTTGTGGATACTATGTTGGGTGTTGAAGATCATGGATTGAGGTAGGTGGATTCAAAATGGAATCTACATCAACTGAAACCCTTGATACTTTTTTTTATTTTAATAGGATTTTCAATGGAATTTTAAAGATTTATTTGAGTATCCTGATAAATTATTTTGAAATGACATGGAGTGTTTAATGAAATCCTTTAAAAATGGATGTTGAAAATAATGTTTTGATTTTTGGAAAATGATGTTGAAATAAAATGAAGTCTTGAAGCATGATTTTGATAAGATAAAAATGTATGAAATGAATTATGATTTGGAATAAAATTATTTGATTTGATAAGAATGTAATTTGATAAAACCATTTGGTGTTTGTTTTGAAATGAAATGGAATGTTTTTAATATTGAACATGGGGTTGATTGAAATGATGTTTTGAAATAATTTGATATTAATTGAATTGAATGATATCCACTTTCTTGTTTTTTTACCTTGAGACACATGAGAGCCTGGTTATTTAATAAGATTATAGGCATAATAGGTAAATATAATCACCTTGGAATTATTTTATGATGATAATGATACTGAAAATACTTGAGATAAAGGAGTTCATTCTTTAGGATGGATTCATTTCCCCTCTAGACCCAATCCCTAGGGATATGTTCACCTTAGGAGATGTATTTCATCAATATTGTGTAGAACCTGATGAATCAAGTCTAATAACCATGGTGATATTATTAAAAATAATGATTTCATGACAATGATTATGAAATAAGTTATTTATGCCTATTCTTGTAAAATAGTTTATTCATGCCTGTTTTGGAAATGATTCTTTTTTGTGCTCAATTTTATGAAAATGAAATTTTATAACTTTTTTATACTATCCATTCAAATGTTTTGAAAATAATGTTTTGATACAAACTGAGAAATGAATTCCATGTAATGTTTTACTTTAATTTGACAATATTTGGTTTATTAGTTATATATTGCTAATGAAATGTTTGGTGGAATTATAATGGGATTTGTTGCAAACAACCTACCTTTTCCTTCATGTTTTTTTATATTTCATAATGTTAGATCTATGAAATATGAAATCAACAATCATAGGTGGTGAATATTCTTGATTAGTGAACCTTGATAGTTGGAGGTGATCAGTGGAACATGTGATCCACTTGTTACATGGAGTTTATGGATTTATGTTTGGATGGTATCTTCTAATGAATTGGGTTGATTTTCCTATTTTTAAGACTTTTTTTAGTTACTTGTGGTTTTATCCCTTGTAGAGTGTTAATAATAATGATGGATTATAATTTTTTTTATCCATTTCTTTTTCTTGAAGAGTCATCCTTATGGTGAAATAGTTCCCTCTAGTTTGTATTAATTTCTTAGCACTAGTCCTCAGTGCATAGGGATCAGGAATTCCCTTCGATCCATGTCAGGATTGGTTCATATACCATTTAGGTAGGTTATTCAAGTGGGTTCATGAAAAATTGGTATCAAAGGCACTCATGCCTCTTATTTGATGTTAGTATATAGTTTGGGATGTATTGGTAGACATGAGACAATATTGTTAAGACTTAAGGTGTTGGTTACAGGTGAGTTCCTAGTTAGATATCACCATAAGAATCATTAATTAACCATGGTCTATTGGAAAAAAGTTTCTTTTAGGAGTTTTTTTCTCTAATCCAAAACTTTTTTTAAAGCTTTGTTTCAAGAATTTTGTTTTCCAGTTGAATTATGATTGACAGAGTTGATAATATCAAGTATCTTGATTGATGTTTCCCTTGTTATTTACTGATGATGTGTAGTACCATACCCCAAGAAGACATTTGAACAAACCCCAAGAGGGAGAATATGGTGAACCATGGAAAGCATACACTCCAGTTGATTATAACCGTGTGTATGTTGTTTTACATGCGGTCCAAGGTCAATGCCATATGGCTTCACCCATTCCCATTTAGTTAGTAGAGGTTGTTTCTAAAAGGGAAGATAGTAAAGATTATGTCCATATATTTCTTCATATTAATTAACCATCTTAGAAGGTTTCAATGGTCCTTAGATGGTTGGGTATTGGTTGAAAAAATTTGAGTAAATCTTTGAGTTCTTGGAGGCACCTGACTCTGTTAAGGTGAATTGTGCTTATTTTAAGATTGAAGTTCCAAGAAGAAGGTGGTGGGAATTGATAGTTTATATGGGGAAGAATGTGTTATTGGAATGGAAAGTATCAAGGGAACCTTTTATAGAATAATTATCTCTATAATCAATGTATTTGGATAAGTCTATAGAGTTTCTTAAACTCAAGAAAGGTGATGGAAAATACGACTCAGTATGCCAACCAATTTTCCGAGATTGTTGATTTATCCTAGGACGTGGTATCGAATGAGAAACTAAAAGCCCAAAGATTTTATATGGGTATTCAACTAGATATCTGATCTCAATATTTCTTAAAAAATATCACCTCATATGTGGAAATGTTGGATAGAGGTTTGATTATGAAACATGACTTGGTTAGAAAGTTGTGTTTGCACATAAGACTCAGCCCAGTTCATGAGGACTCCTTAAGTTCATCCAGGTGACCCAGGATCAAATCCAAGTAGAGACTACTTTCCATGTACTATAGCAGTATTGTAGCAGGGACTGTAGAGGGAAATGTTTGTCACTGTAGCAGTCGAGAATATTCCCCCGTTTGGGCCTTCAGGCCATTGATTTGGTCCCTGAGTCCTTTAAGGCTTTCATGTCAGTAAGGCCTTCGGGCCACCTCAAGGCCTTCAGACCACCTTAAGTGAAGATGTAAACCATACAACCTACAAGTAACAATCATCAATATGAGGTTGAGTAAGGAGCTTTCACCATAGTTGAATCTAAACGGATTGAAAAAATGAGAGGGTATGGAACCTGCCATCGGGAAAAGCTTATGAATACATAGGAAAGCCTAGTCGAACAACCATGAAAAGTTGGAGAGATGATTTCATGATGAAGATGTTGGGGATGATCAATTATAATTAGTTATTCTAGGTTATAGATAATTTTTGAAGCCTACGGCCAATGAATTACTCTAAGTCCTATGAGCCATGTAATACTAATGCCTATGGGCCTTTTTATGGTTCCATCTCACCCCTTGAAAGGTGGATTATCAAAAATCAATAAAAAATGAAGGCCTCCAGGCCATTGGAGGTTGGAAAGTTGGGTTTGGTGGGAGTTCCTCATACTCCTAGTGGCATCTTGTGTTTCCCCTTCAAAGGGAAGAGAAAGAAGGATGAATCTCATGGTGGAAACCATAGTGTTAGTGAATCTTAGTTGCATACTTTATACAAATATTTTATAGTATCTAGAAAAGGTCCATTAACTTATTTCCAATGTGAAAAACTCTGGAACTTGAAGCAAGTTTTCATGGAAGTTTCAAATATCTATAACTCTTGTGGGTTATCAGGTAACTTGTAGATGTTTTTCCTTGTTTCTAACACTCTATGTAATGTTACGAGCTAGAATACTGAACTATAATGGTTATTATCATTGTATCTCTTGGTACATAAAATGTTCAAGAATCAATTATAAAATATTCAGAGTTTATTTTTTCTCTATCATTTGAGTAATATTTTTATTATTTTTCTTAAATTTATGTATTATTTTCTTATCAATTTATGAGTTATATCAATGATTCAAAATCAAAAACATCTAAATTCAGGTGTCAACCTAAATGTGTCATAGTTTATATTGGTCATCATGTTCATCCTTGGGTGTGATATCTAAATATTATTTTACTCTTATGTAGTATTAATTGACTATTTATATTCAATAACACAATATTATCCCCACTTCTTTGTCATATGTTGTGAATATTAGGATTCTCTTTACTAGGGATGCTTAATGGGTATTGGCCCCTTTGGATCAAGTATATCTTATAGGGAAAGCTAAAACAAAAAATACCCTTTTTAAGTATGAAATGATTGGTTAGAAAAGGAATAAATTTAAGTAGACTTACCTAAAATATTTTTGGTTGACTCATTGGTAAATAAGTTTTCTTTTTATTTTAATTCCAATAGTTTTTTAAAAATATTTTTTAAATTATATGAGAAATATATGAAAAATTAACATATATGTAATTAAAATTATGTGTTTAATGTATAATATTTATCGAAAATCTGTCTTTTTTTATTTTTTTATTTTTTTGTTTTTAAGAATAATTAAGTCTATTTCACCCAACAAGTCAACTATTTACAATATAAATGGCCCATAACTCAATTTTTTAAAACCACATTAGATATTAGAATAAATGAACCTAATTTATTTTTTCCTGAACTATCCAAATCCATTAATCATTTATACACCTTTAATATTGCATTGGTTAGAATCAAATATTTATTTTACATGATAGAAAAACCATACTTTCATTTTATTATTAATTTATACTTTAACCTTATTTATGTTTTGTTTTTTTACATACAAATTAATTTTTTTTTTCTTGGAAAAATATTATAATTGATTATTATTATGAATTATTTAAAATTTCCCATATAACTAATTATTTACAATTTAAAATTTTATTCAGAATAAGTAATTATTTAATCAAAATTAAATAAGATGAATGTAAAAAAAATTAATATCAAAACTCCGAAGATACATTTTTTCACATATTATGTTTTACAATATTGAGTATATTCATGTATTGAGTGATTAGAATACAAAAGAAGAATTTTTTTTGATATTATTCTATAAACATTGTTTTAACCTCTTTGTTATTATCAAATCCAATTTTCTATTTATATTATATCATTAACCCTTTTCATTTTCTTATTCTCTACATTTCAATATTTTGATATTTTTCCAAAAATCTATTGCTAACCTCACCAGTGATTTTAGCCAACACACCATAATCATTACTTTATTTTCTCATTTCACAATTATTTCCGCCCATGTGTTGAATTTTATAAGCTTATGATATCACCCAAATGTCAATAAATGAAACAATAAAATCCACCCATGATCAACCAAGATATTATTTGTATATATTAAATGAAATAAAACTATAAAAAATTATTCCATAACCTATATTAGTATATATTAATATTATATTCACTTGTGTGTTTGATTGATACCGCAAGTACTAGAAAATATATTTATGCCTTCTCATATGATGCACTAACTATATGAATCTTGGATCTAACTTGGTTTAATTATCTATATATTGAAAGAATGTGTAATTTTTTCCTAGTTTTATGTAATATTTGATGTTTAACTTCTTCCTTTAATTTCCATGTTCAACTAATATTGAATGAATTATTTTTTATGTGACCCCTAATATAATACTTAGATATTTCATAGACCATATTATGGGATCAATGAGAAGTTGTCTCTCAAATGCAGAAAACTATTACTATTTGAGTATCAAAATTTATTAAATAATTCTATATGATTTAGAGACTCAATTATTTAAGAAATATAATGTTGTAAAATTTTGGTTTCCTTTAGTTCATTAATTTTTTATTTTAAAGAAGTTATGATAAATGGTTTTAATGGAGAGTATTCTTTAAATAAATATAAAAATATTATAACCTTATCCCTTTCCTTCAAAAACTAAAACATGACATATTTCTATTAATCATACATAAATATTTTTACATTGATTTCATTACCCACCCCAACTAATTCCCTTTATAGGCCGGTTATAAATATAAGAGTGACTTTTAAATCTCTCTATTGATGAGCCTATTGTGAATTATTCATGAATATTTGTATCCCTAATGAGTATCATAGTGGTTAACCTAGTTTTTGTTTGGAGTTAGTCATTCTTGATTAGATTTTTCACTTTTTTTGAGATTTTTTTAAAGTTTAATTATAATGAAAACAATAATAGAGGAATGTGGTTTTTTTTTGAATTGAAAAAAGTAAATTGAATAAGATAAAATAAAATAGAGAAAATAAAATAAATAAAAAATAAAACAAGTGTTAGAAGGATAAATCATCGATATAAAGGATGATTTTAGAGTCTTGGTCATTATTAATAAATTATATTTCATTCCACTTCAATGATTTTATTACATACCATTCCTAAAATAATCTTCAACTATTTGATATTGGATTTGTAAGAATTCTCAAGATCCTCTCAAAGTACATTAATAACCAAATTTATTCTTCAATATTGAGCATATAATACACCTCTCCTGAGTGTATAATCTATCCCAAATCATGACTATATCCCACATGTAATTCAAAACCTATGGTGGTTGAATAATTCATATACTAAGTAAAATATTAGATGGGATGTTAAAATTTATTTTATAGTAGAATAAATAAGAATTTAAGTAATGTAAATTAAAGAGATACAACCATCACTCAACTCCCACATCGCTCACTAACATACTTTAATTACAACAAAATATTGACCAAATTTAAATTATTGAAACTAGGTTTATAAGAAGATCTCCCTTGTGTCAACCATATTTTAGTTCTCTATAACCATAGTGTATGGGAGGTTGATGAGGTAAGGACACAAGGTGATTTATGGGGAATAAAATTGAAAATTAGAAGTATGGTGTAAAATAAAAACACTTGAATTTTGGAATGGGGATAAAAAAAAAATAAAATTCAGAATCCAACATGGTGTCTAGGTTGACTCATCATAGAAAAATCCATATAGAATCATTTTACCTTTAAAATATATAACTGAAATCCTTGAAATTAGAATAATAAACAGAATATTTTACCAACAAGGTTCATATCCACCTCCATCTTTCTCAATGTGGTAAACCCTCATCATCATCACCAAACAACCACAAAATAAATATTTTTGGGAATAATCAGTAGATGAACTTCTCTACATTGAGGCATAGTGGGAATATGGTGTTCTTGGAGGTCCCTTTGTTGGTGTCACTTAGGTATAGATAAATACATTCATGTTATTAACTCAATCATAATTTGGGTTGCACTGACATGGGTTTTCATCATTGTGTCAAGATTTATTCAGCTGGTGGTTTCTGGTTAGAACTGTAAGTGGGCTCAAGTACAAACAAAATTAGGTTGGAAATGTGGATTTGGGGAAGACTTCTAGGCTGGGATATATGTAAAACGTTTTCTAACTAAGTGTTTGACATTATAGAAAGAGATATTTTGGGATTAGAATTTAGAACCAATTTTGGTAGTGATAGTAGAACCAGGATTTTAGAACCAAGAAGAAAAAATGGCAACATTCTAGGTGGAAATTTTTGAAAGGGAATGAGGATGTGTTTTAGAAACTGCATTGTTCATTGGAGGATGTCTATAGAGTTGGTTTGTTTGTTGGTAGTTGGCGATTTCCTTGAATGATCATTGAATGAACATAATGATCATATGATGGTGAAATCGGCTAAATTGAAAGGGCTAATTTATAGATATTTTATAAATTGATGGACTTGGGACACTTGATTAATTTTGGATGGATTTAATTATACTCCAAATTGATTATAAAGTCTTTTTTATTTCTCTTAGGTACTATTTCAGATTGGGAACTTGTAACTCATTAAGGTCTTTCTCTTATTCTTCTCTTATTTTAAAGTTACAGTGTTTCCATGGAGTAAAACTTGTTACAATCCACACATATTCCTAGTGTTATGTGTCAATTTATCTCTTTCTATTTTTATTTTTTCCTATTTGAGAGTGATATGAGGGTTTTATTGAGTACTTATTCAGTGGGTGGATGGGGTGTAAAGCTTCTCAGTCTGGATACACTGAGTCATGTGTCGATTATTTTGGATATTTTGGAAACCTTGTTTCACATTTTAGGTTCTAGAATTGGTTTTATATCAAGAGGTTTCAGCATAATAAGTGATATTATAGATTGGTTTAGATCTCATTTTTATAACCTGATTGGCCCTGGAAGTATGATTCTTATCCTTTATTCCTTTTTGTTTCAATGGGAGTTTTTATTAAGAAGGATGATTTTGGAAGAGGTACATGTTCTAATTGACATGTTTGACTGATAAGATTTCATATTTCATAGTATGCATGTAGAGGATAATCTACTCCAAATATATTTAAAAATTCTATTCATAAGTATCATGTTAGAATCAATGGAAAATGTAGAGTGTGAAAGACTCAAATAGAGTTCACTATGTGTGATTTAGAAGATGATAACCCTAGGGGTTTGAAAACTAGACCAAACCAGGTTCAGTTGAGTTACACATGAGATATGGATAAGTCGGATTAATTTTGGTCATGTTAGGATTGGGTTGGGTTGGGTCATGGGTTGGAAAAATAATGAACCAACCCAACCTGACCAACTCTACCAATCCCTAATTTATTTCCTCTAGGGTTTGGGCACTATGTCTCCCTCTTATCACCTCATGAATGATAGAAATGTATTTTCCATTACAGGTAATGTTTATTGAATTTAATAGATACCTGCAATGTTGTGTTTGTTGGCCGACCTATACAATGTATCAATAAAATACCATTAATGTTAAAATAAATTCAATAGATATTAGTTGATTTTTTTATTTGAATTTGTTGGATAATAGAAATAATTATTGATTTTTTAGATGCATTTTTATTTGAATTTATATTTTTTTGTTAGCTAATACAACTTATAAGTTGTTTTATAAGTTAGGGATAATTTATTTAGACATTACAAGTAATGTTCATAGTCCAATAGAAATGGATTGGGTGCTCAATGTGATGATTTATTTCATGATTTTTTAACTAAATTCTTTTATAATTTTTAATTTAATTTAATGGGGATTATTGTTTTATTTTTATTTAGAAGATTTAAAATGTTATAATTTTTTTAGTTTTATGTTAATTAATATATTTATAGTTTTTTGGGTATTATTTTCTACAATTTTTCTTTACATGATTTCATAGATCCAATATAACCCAAACCGACCCACCTCGGGTAGAGTTGGGTCAAGTCATTATAAAATATATCTATAAACTGACCCAAACTGACCCAAACTAATAACTTCTGATTGGTTTTAGTGAAAAATTTGACATAACCAACCTATAATGACCCATATACACCCCTATCTAGCTTAAAATATGGCCTTCAATATCTGGGAGGTGAAGACCACTATGGAATTAATGTCCAACCTAGACAATATGTATGAGATGATGCCCCCAATGAACAAGGTATTTTTATGTAGACAATTTATAGTATGAAGATGTAAAAAAGGAAGGTTGGTGGAAGATCATGTCAATGAATTCAATGTGATTTAGATCCAGTTAGATTTAGTGGGAATAATTTTCCTAGGGGTATTATTGGTGATGATCCTTTTATCATTGCTTTTAGTATCAAGGGATGTGATTTTTACAATGGTGAGAAATTCCAATGGTAAGGTTGACTTGGTGTTCAAGGAGGTCTAATATATTATCCTAAATGAAGAAATATGGAGTAAGGAATGATAATATGCAACCAAAACCACTTTTAATGGTAGGTATGGTATGTTATGATCAATGGAGATGACAAAAGAAGGGTGGAGGTGGAAATTAATGGAGCTAAGGAAATTGGTTAACCCTATTGATTCTACATGCTAGTACTGTGGAAAGAAAATAACTTTATGGAAGGAATGTTCAGAGAGATGATTCAATTATGAAAAGTATGCTTCTATTTTATTTTCAAACTCTATATATTTGGAAGCCAATACAATTTTTCTTAGTCATGTAAGTTTTTTAGATTCATGTATTCTTAAATAAAGTGATTTATTTCACTGAATTTTAGATAATTTATGCATGTTAAAATATGTTTCCACAAGATTAAATAAGTTTTACCTTATTAATGTAGAATCACTCAAGATTTTTAGCAAAGGAGATGTGAAATACAGAACGAAGAATGAATTCATTCTCAAATTGCAGGGTATTCATCACATATAATGATTTTGGAAGAACTTGATTTTTTTAGGTCATCTATATGATGGGGGATTCTATATGACTTTTGGGGATGAGGTGTGGAAAATCACACAAGTCTCTATAGTAGTGGATCATGGTTTTAAGGACAAATAATTGTATCATACTAAAAATTATGAAGGAGTAATGAAAATCAAGATTAAAAAAAATGATATTTTTATCAATGAAAACTCAATTTGTTCACTTTACTATCACTTTTTCTTTCCTTTCAATTTTAAAAACTTATTTTTATTAATCATATTAATTAATTGTGTCTTAATGGTTCATTTAAAATTAATGGATGCATATTGATGTATAAGCCATAAATTCACCACATGTTTTTTTAATTCTTATTTTTTTTTTTATGTATTGTATGAAACAATTTTGGAGTCTTGGGATCCCACTTGGTTTAATTTATCCAGGTATTGAAATAGTATATGTAATCATTCCATGGATTCATATGATATCTAATGTTTAATTTCTTCACTTATTCTTCAAGTTCAACAAAGATTGAATGTATTATTTTTATGTGTGATCCTTGATATAAGGATCGAACCTCTCATGGACTATATTTTGAATTTAATGAGATGGTTTGTCCCTAAAATGAGGGAATTTGTGACTATTTGAGCATCAAAATTCATTGAGTGATTTGATAATATTCAGTGGATTGATAATATGGAAAATATTTCATTGTTACATGATTTTTTTTGATATCTTGGGTTCCATTAATTCATTTTGTTATTATTTTAGAATTTAGGTTCTAAATCATATATATGAAAAGTGTTTTTTTTAAATAAAAATAAAATGTTCATATAATTCTTTTTATTCTTCAACAATTTAAATATGGAAAATTTTTATAAATAATACATAAATATTTTTAAATTTAATAGTTTGTTTTTTGAGGTTGAGATCCATATATTTTATTTTTAGATAAATTGAAACATAAATATTTTAAAATATAGACAACGTTAATTTTCTAATGAACTTATAAGCAGGATTTGATGATTATTTTCAACCATATTTCAAACTCAAATGATAGTTTTTTAGTAAAAAATCTTCAATATTTTTTTGTGAAACCATTATGAGTGAGGTAATTTTAATTAATTGGTCAAAGGACTTCATAAAAAGTAATTATGGTATTGGATGTCATGAGATCTCCCATTAATGAGTTAAAGGAATCTTTCTATAAAAATCAACCAAATAAACCCTTTATTTATCTTGTTGAGTCCAAAAGAATATTTAACACTATGAAAAATATATTTATCATATTTATAAATGAAGAAATAGTTTTTTTCAATTAAACTGAAATGTATTAAAAGTCAATGAATGAGACAACAAAGTCAATAATTGTAGGTTGTGACAAAAAAGTTAAGACTTATATTCTAAATCCACGCTTCACACATTCATAAATTCTAAATCTTTGTGTGGTAATAATGTACTATAAGTTGTAAATGTTAGATTTAATATTAATAATTTTGATATATTTATTTTAATAGAACTGATATAATTATGCTTTTGACTATAAAATTAGAAGTTGTTATCATTATTGTATATTTTGTAAAATTAATGATTAAAGAGTCAATTATATAATATGTATGAGTTTGTTTTATCTCTATCACATGAGTAACATTTTAATTATTTTTATGAATTTTAAATATTCTTCTTTTATCAATTTATGAGTTAGAATATTGATTTAAAATCCCAAACATCTTAATTCATGTCCCATCCTAAATTTTATTATAGTTGGTGCTCTATAACCAACCTACTTTGTAGTTTTGATTACTAGAATATTAATAAATGTGGTATCACTTGAATATTGTTATTTATAACATCAATGTGATAATGTACTTTGATTATTTTTTGCATATAAAGGTTATAATAGTTCCCCACTACAAAAAAGAACCTATAAATATAATGATAATATTCTTAAACATATGTCAGGTGGTCTAGAAAACATTTTCCTAAAAAGATACAGAGGATGTCTTGACTATCAGGTGTTGGAGGCTCATAACACTATAAGAAATGTGGTATATTCACAAACCTCTATACCCTTATTTTTGTTCTAACCATGGGTATAGAGTTCCACATACCAATAGGTTAGACAAACCGTTTTATAGTTTCAAAATCAATATCCTATACTAATGGTTTTAAAATTAAATTAGAAAAAGTTTTTTATACCAACAATTTTTTAAAATCATTGGTATAAAGTCACAAAAAATATAGTGCAAGTCTACCCCTAACCCATGATCCCTAATTCCCCCTTACCTACACAACCCCCCCTCATTTTCAAAGAAAATATCCACCCATTCATTCATTTTTTAATTCTATTATTTTTCAATATGGAATTAATGATTTTTGTGTCCATCATTTATTTTGATGAGAATTAGTTTAATTTTTATCTAGGTATTAAAGAACAAAAAAAATACTTTTAAGTCATGATTATTCTCATTTAATTTATCTAAGGTTATTTTAGATTATATTTTTTTAGTATTTCATAATAAATGTGATCGTAGTTGATGTATTTTTTAAAATATTTAGTTACTTTCTGACTTTACCTAAATCCAATGTAAAATTATTTTTTTGTGTAATATATATTTTGGAATTTTGTAATTAATCATTGTAATAATTTTTTGTTTTTTAATGTACTATAGGGTTATTAAATTATTCATTTTATATTTTTATTTTAATTAATGAGTGATCAAAATATTGGTATAATTAATTTCATTATAATGTGGTGTGAAATGTTTGAATATGTATGTTGTTTATGTAAAGATATTATATAAAAGCATGTAAAATACAAAAAATTATATTTATGTATTGTTTCAATATCTATTGACCATAATTTTATTTTCTTAATCATTATTATAGTGATTTTAGTAGTTTGAATAATATTTTTTAGTAGGTATGATTAAATGGAAAATTGAGTTTGAGGAAGAGGTATAATATAGTATAATGTCTAATTTAAAACCTTTTACTTGCATGGATAAAATTTCAATTATTTTTATAAGCATATTGATGTTTGGTTAAGTGATTTATTTATTAAAAAACTTGTTTGAAGTGAATATTGGGTTAAAAAATGTAAAAATTTGGATGTAATTTTAACATGATGGTTTGAAAAGGATGGATCAAATTGGTCATGTTATTTTTTATGCCTATTGCATGTTTTATGTTTTGATTATATAAAATGGAATTTTTATAGAATCTTGTTTTAAAATGGATGTTATAATTTTGTAATGTAAATTGGGTGTTAATTATGTTTATAAGATGCATTTTTATTTTAAAATAATGTTTAAATTATTATGCTGTAAAATTATTTTTTATGTAATATATATCAAGGGATTATGTAATGTAGTTATGGGTTAGTTCTTCTACCACACTTAAATTTTATAATCTATTATTTGTTGAAAATATATCCACTTAATGTTTTTATTATTTTTTAATAATTTAATTACATTTGTCTATTATAACCCATACGTGGGTTCTTTGGTACGTATTAAAAGGTAACTATCTTTTAAATAAATTCAATGATTGTTACGTTAAAAATGTTCGATGTGAATTTTTTTTTCCTTAGATAATGTCTATTTTACTAAATATTTGTTTTCCTAAATTATGTTTTAAAACATTGAAAAATTATTTGGATAAGTAAAATATCCTTTTTTAAATGTCGTGATTGTTGCTTAATCCAAGTCTTGTGATTTGATTAGCACATTACTTGTATTAGTTTTTTCCTATTCCATTTCTTATACTGTAACACACCAACCCAGATGCTATTTAAATAGATCTATAGTCTAGAGTATCACAAGGAATTAGGTGCACCTCCCCACATGCCAAAGACTGCTAACTAGTAGTGAGGGTGTAAAGACGTGATAGTGTGAAAACTATAACCTCAAATAGTGATAATAATAATGGTCTATGTATATACAAATTGTAAAAAACTACCATAAAAAATGTAAGAAATAAAAAGTAATAACATGAGAATAAATAGACAAAAAATTAATAATAAATCCAATCATTCCATTTTTATAACCATGCACACAAGACAAGTCATACAAAATAATAAGCATGGAGGGTCACCCCTGGACAACCTCAGTATATACATATAATAAGAATGCTGAAACAAACCAAACACAAAAAGTAAACTCCAGCTAATGAAAGATCCTAAAATGTCCCTTGCCATACATCCCATACTAGGAAGTACAATATAATGACTAAGGTCTATCTCTTGAGCTCAGTCCCTTACATGATTGAAAAATCATAAAGTTTACATGTATCCTAAAGGGCCCGTTTAGGGTGTGAGAATAAATCTTTTTAGGCCACCACCAATATATGCCTATCTTACATCCATGATAATTGATGCATTCTAAATATAAATAAACAACACATGCATATCATATAAATAACTTGCTTCCCTTGTAATCAACATCCACAAGGAATAAATCATCTTATTCGACCATCATCAATATCCCATGTTCCACCAGTTAAATATTTGTCATACAACGAAATGTCTATATATATATAACTATAGTGGATATAATCCTTATCATAAATCCCACAACATCTCCTAATGAGTAGAAATATGGATATCCCTACAAAACCTCCTGTAAAAGTATCATTGACACTTACGATGTCATAATTAAATAACCAACATCCTAGAGGTATGCCCAAAAAAGTACTTGGTCCCTTAGACCACAGCTTAGATATCCCTGTCAGCTCGAATCCTGATGTCCAAGGTATAATGTTTTATATCCTTCAAATAATAAACACTATCATCTCAATAGTTGATGTCTCTATGAATGAAAATATTCTTCCTCCCAAATAATCATAGCCCTCCATCCTTAGTAATACGGTGTGCCTCACCCCCAACTGATAGTTTCGTCACCATAAACTGATTGTTCCTCACCATCAACGTAGATTTTTATGGTAAGCACTTCAAACCTCTATGATTTTCAACACCATCCTAAGTTATGACTAATAAAGGCCTCTACACACACAAGTGGTCAACACTACCTCATCATCTGAGTCATATATGTGTGCACATGACTCTAACAGTATTTCAACCAACATGGTGAGGAGAAATCACTAAAAATTTTCCTAATCCACATCATCTCAACATCTCGTGCCTTTACGAACATATTTCTCATCCTGATGGTCAACACCATCCCATATCAAATAGACCATGTCCATATCCCAATGACCTCATCACCTCAATATGATGGTTGTGTTACCCAACATGGTGATCAACATCATCGAAATTATCTAGTCCTAGCCCAACCCGATGACTAATTCACCTCAAACCAGGTGGAAATCACCACCTCAATCCTCTAGTTATGTTATCACATTCCCAAAGATCCAAGAAAATCAATATAAAAAAATTAATTTAATTTAATTAATATGCACAACCTAGACTACCCAAGAAGGTCTAAGCCCCTTACCAGACTTGACCATGTGTAAAAGGTCTAGGGAATACCCAAAGATATATCATGACATCAATTCATTAATTAAAAAATGATCATTTAATTTTTTAGGGTCCCACTCAGTCATCCCATATGGAGAATATTGATCTTACCCTTCAAACATGAGAAAAATCATAGAGAAAGATGGGTACCACCTACCTTGCACTGGTAGATGTTCTCTCATATGATATTAGCTTCGAAATTGAGATGATTCAGAAGAAATAAATCTTTTTGATGAACACCATGGAAACAGGGTAAAATGGATTTCATAGATTTAGTGCAATATATGGATAGAGAAAAGAGGAAAATAAGAAAGTGTATTGATGCCCCTAATGATACGGTTCCAATGATACCTCCAACGATCAAAATGGAACTCATATAGAGGATTTATCTCAAATACCAAGGGGGAAGAAAAAGGGAGGAGTTCCCTATTGAAAAAAATGAAGAGAAGAAGAAAAGGGATGAGAATAATAAAAAAGGGAGGAGGGAAGAAAGGTAATTTTACCACATTAAATGACACACAATTTTTGGTTAACTATGTTCCAACAATGCGTCACCCACTGTCTAGGCACCACACCTCACACCAGCTAGGCGTAGGGTTTTCAAAAACCTGAAAAACCATGTGTGACACCACTGTTAAAAGTTTATGAAGTACCAAAAAACCCTTAACCCACTACTCCATGATTTTTCAAAACTGTTCCCAGTAAAGAAGGAGTGTCACACAGTTTATCCTGGGAGGCCACATGATTTTTCCAAACCGTGCACCTCTAACAATGCACTTTGAAAAGATTTATTTTAGGCCTCCAACTCAACCAAAACCCACTAAACACTCCAAGGAGATTTATAAGACTGAAAAACTATCTGAAAAAAAAGGATTTGGGTCAAAGGAACTCTCATAAATAATTTATAAATATTTAGAAAACGGTAGGTTTGACCACTAAACTGAAAAATCAAAACATGTTGGGGGAAATTCTAACCCTCTCAAAAATATGAGACTTTACAGTCTCCACACATTATCATAGTTCATCCCTGAGCTATTAGGTCTTATTCAGATATGGTACAAAATATAAACATATCTTTTGAATTATCTTGGTCTACCCCGATCATCAAGTCATAGGTAAACTTCCCTTAAGGAACTCCCCACCTTAGGAGTTACCTATCCGGTCACTTCCCAACCCAAAACTCAAATAAATTGATGGTCCAATGATCATCCCCAAGCTCAAAAGTACTCTCGTGACACATCATCAATCTTGCACCTCATTAGGTTCTCAAATCGTACTCATGACACATCAGACACCAATCATGTCCCCCATTTCTTCAAATGCCCACCCCATGCCCATGTATCACATGACACCTACGAGGTCTGATGCCTCAGTAGATTCTCAAAATACTACATATCCACAGATTCTAATAATATTCTGTATCATATATAAATATTCATGCCCACACAGATTGTACCGATGCCTATGCATCTCATTCTAGCCACATATCCTTCGATGCCCATAATAAATCTTAGTACCACACACCTAATATATATGTGTGTGTATATATATATATCAATCATCTGAGATGATTCCAACCTATTAACCAGTATCTAGTTAGCCCAAAAACAACACATGCACCTTGTGTACCCAAACTGAACATGCCTACAAAAATGGAAATTCCAAAATAAAAAGGAAACTCGTTAACACCCATGGAATACCTCTAATTATAGTCATCTCCCTAGCCTGCTCTGTACCTTGAAACTCCACTACATGAACCTAGCCTGAATCTTGACTTCCTAAGACCTATCCACCTTGTGGAGCTTCTCTAGCTACCTTCTACTGAGCACACTGTTGGGTCCCACTGTCTATTTCATGACCTCTAAATGAAATTGAATCCTATATACCATCTCTTAGCATTGCTCCTGGTCCTGACTCAGATGCTCGAGTCTACCTCGGTCCCTGGATCCCGACTATTAGAGAATGATTCCTATAGAAACTCTCTAGATTCTCAACCTGGACACATTGTTAGCACTCCTTCAGTTCACAATCACACTACAGCTGCACATGTCCTGACTAGCCACACTAGAAGCATGTCATTGAATGTTCACTCCTTGGTGGTATACTCGAATATCTACCTTGACTTACATATTGAGATTTCTCTCAAACCCACTTCCTACTACCTAAATCATCACCACTACCATCATTTGATGTCATCTCCTGGCGCAAGTATGATCGGTACTTCAAATACACCTCAACTATTAGCACCTAATTGACTACCTCCTAGAAAGAGAATAACCTAAAGATGTTTTTCTACACCCAAATGGTGTGACTTAAACCTTCCTAGAAATACATAACTCTCAACGTTTCATTTACCACAATACTAGGTATGAAATCAGATAAGTCTATGAAAGTAGCTACATAGTCAATATCAGAAATGTATCTCTATTATAGTATCAAAAACTCTTGATCTCTCTCTTCCCCCAACGTCTCTAGGAAGAAATAATTGAATAACACATCCTTAAATCCCTTCCAATCTAGTCCCTCATTCCAACCTACCAGAACCTGTACATCCGACCAACACATTTTTGGTCCCCTGAGCATGTACATTTTTAACTTCACCCTCCATCACGGGGTTATCTTTATCTGGTCAAGTATAGTATGGATAAAATTGATTCAGTTCTTAGTCTCTTGTGGTCCACCCTCACCCTGTAATAGCAGTGGGTTACATGACTGGAACTCATGTGTTAGATTCACCATATAAGGTTATGATCCCTAATCTCACCTATCAATCCTTTAGATGACATGTACTAGGCTCGCCCTAAGCTTCTCATCAATCCATGGCCCAAAATCTTCTATATCCTGCAGCTGAAACGCTAATACCTAAGCCTATACATGTGATTGTACACGTGGATCATGATTAGACTGACCCTACAGGGTCTCATCCCAACCATCAGGGGCCTCAACCTGTACACACTCAAGTAGCACAATATCACCGCCCTCTGAACGCTCCATCAGAAGAAATCTTGGTGGAATCACAATGAATGCCAATCACGATGGTTAGAAATCAATAACCATATAAATATAATGCATATAGGGAAATTTGTAACAAGTAGTTCAACCTCACCACCCTTACACTCCCCCATCACACCATGTCACATGAAATCTAGCCTCATGGCCCCTTACCATCCCATATTAGAGCCACGTATCACATGAAACCTGACCACATTCCCCAGCCTATCCATATCAATGTCGGGCATCAAACATAGTCTAACCTCATGGCCCATCACCTTCTTATAACAAGGTCAGGAATCACATATAATCCGAGGTAGTAGAGTATAATTCCACGAAAGAGAGGCTAAGAAGGAAAACACTATTTAGCTTCCCATGATGAAATTCTAACAACTCAACCCCCATCTTAATCTATGATTACCCTCAGTAGGGTCAGGACCATATACATATCACAACACATAGAATCACATAGAGATTTAATTGGAACCACATTCCTTGGTTGGTTGAGTAGAATGCCACTAAAGAGAGGCTAAGTAGGAAAACACAATTTAGCTTCATTTTTTAAAACTTTAAACAACCCAACCCCTCTTAGCACAATACATATTTCCAATGATAATTACAATCAATTAATGACACACACACACACATTAATCATCCTCTGTGCCTATCAAGAAAGAATAAATAATCATCCCTTTTCATACCTGACCAATTTTCCATAACTCCTCCCTTTCCATAATGGGTCAAGTATCACATGTCATAATAGATAATAATCACACCCAAGTGCACCACTCAAGGTGAAAATTATATCAATAGTAAAATAAAATAGTATAACATCTATTTAACTCCTCCAATGGCCTGAATGCCTTTATTTTTTATTGATGTTTGATAGTCCACCTTTCAAGGGGTGAGGTTGAACCCTTACAAGGCCCGTAGGAATAAGTATTACATGGCCCATTGGCCTTAGAGTAATTCATTACTCGTAGGATTCAAACATTACATACAACCCAGACTAACTACTTGGAACTAATCCTCCCAGCATCTTCATCGTGAAATCAGATCTCTACCTTCACATGTCTATTCGGCTAGGCTTTCTTGTGTATGCATAGGCTTGTACTGATGATATGCACCATACCCTCTCATTCTTGCAATTTGTTTTATCTTTTTCTATGGTGAAATCTCCTTGATCATCCTCCTTCTGAAGCTTGTTGATTATAGGTTTTATGGTTTTAATCTACACCAAAGGTGGACCGAAGGCCTTGAGGTGGCCCTAAGGCCTTACTAACCCAAAGTCCTGGGTGTCCCGAAGACCTTAAAGGACTTAGAGACCAAATCGGTGGCCTGAAGGCCCAAATGGGGGAATAGTCTTAGCTACTATAGTGCCGAACAATACTTTCTATAGTTCCAACTATAGTACTTACTACATTACTGCTACAATACCTTCTATAGTACTGCTACAGTACTAGGAAATATGCCTCTGCCTAGATTTGATCCAAGGTCGCCTGGATTCACTTAAGGAGTCCTCAGAAACTGGCCTGAGGCTCATGTGCGGACATCTATTTCCCACCCTGGGAAATTTTTTATATTCCCCTTGCATGGGGTTGCAGACACCTAAACATGAGCACTAAACATAGTTACGACTACATACTAGTCTCCGCTATACCAAAGAAAGAATATTAAGACCCTAAAGAAGGTAAAAGAAACAACTTTGATACCATTTTTTGTGACCTGAACCAGATTCTACTTTAAACAGTACTCTGGGATAGAGTACCACTAGTCCTTAAGCACAACTCCCCATACTCTAAAGGCTACCGACTAACAGTTAGGGTGTAAAGAGTTGATAGTGGAGAGACTATACCCTTAGATGGTGATAATAAAAATGGTCTATGTATATAAAGAAATAGAAGTAATACCATTCACATTGGAAGAAATAAAAATATATAGTGAAAGAATAAATAGACAACAACAACAATGAATATTAAATCCAATCATACCTTTAGTAGAAGCATTCATACAAGTGATGTAATACAAAATAGTAACCATGTAGGGTCACCCATGACCAACCTTAGTATATATATAATAATTATGTTGAAGTAAAGAAAACATAAAATGGAAACTCTAGATAATGCAAGAACCTCCAAGGTCCCTTATTATCCCATGTTAGGTAGTACAACATAATTACTAAGGTCCAGCTCCCAAGCTCAGTCACTTATTTGATTGAAAAATAAAAAAGTATACATGAATACCAAAAGGCCTGTGTAGGGTGTGAGAATAAATCTCAGTAGGCCACCACCAATGCATTATTATCAGACATCTATGGAAATTCAGGTGTTCTAAATATAAATAAATTGCACGTGTGTATCATATAAATAGCCTTCTTCACTTGTACTGAATAGTCACAATGAAGCAATCACATGCTTTGGTCATCACATGTATCCCATGTGCCTTCAGTTATATATATGATATACAATGAAATGTATGCATATATATATATATATAACTATAGTGGATAAGATCCCTATCATAAATCCAAAGGTATCCCAAAATGAGTATTAATCTAGAGAGCCCTTAGGTATCTCCTGAAAATGTATCACCAGAACCTCATCCCAACTGACAACTCCCATGTCATAATTAAATAACCAGAATCTCAATGTCATGCCAAAATAAGTACCTAGTCCCTCGAACCACAGATCAAAAATCCCTGTCAGCTCAAAGCCCAATTCCAAAGGCATCACGATTTCTATCATCTAAATAATAAATATCACTATATCAATAGTTGATTTACTGAGGAATGATGATATTCATCCTCCCAAATAATCTTGTCCCAATGAACTTAATAATACAGCAAGCCTCAAACCCAAACTGATGGCATCATCACCCTCAACTGATGGATCATCAATATCCTGATGTATTTCTACAATAATCCCCTCCAATCTCTATTATGGTCAACACAATTCTAATATGAAACTAATATAGGCCTCTACCCACAAGAGTGGCCAACAACACCTTATCATCTAAATCATATTTGTGTGCACACGAGTCCGACAGGATGCCGAACAACATGGTGTGTGGTAATCACCAAAACTTTACATAAGACACATCATCCCAACACCTCATTCCCTTAAGACCATGTCCCTCAACCTGATGTTCAACACCATCCCATATTACACAGACCATGATTGCAGCTTGATGACCTTGCCACCTCAATCCAATGACCTTTTTGACGAAACTGGTGATCAAAATCACATCAAGTATTTAGGAAAATATCAATCTGACAATCAGGTCACCTCAACTCAAGTGGTTATCACCACCTCAATCCTTGGGGTATTCCTATCACATTTCCATGGAACCCAAAAAATAAATATAAACAATTTAATTTAATTTAATTTAATTCAAACACCCAGCCTAAACATCCCAAGTTGGCCCAAGCCCCATACCTGGATTGATCATGTGTAAAAGGCCTAGGGAATATGAAAGAGCATCCTAGGTCATCAATTCATTAAATTAAAACAATAATTTAATTATTTTGGGTCCCACTTGGTCAACCCACATGATTCATATAGAGCACACCCCCTAAACACAAGAAAAATAAAAGAGAAAAGTAGGCACTACCTACCTCGCACTGGTAGATGTTTGTTCATCTAATATAAGCCTCTAACTCATGCCAATTTTGAAAAAATCTTAATTTTCAAATAACACACTAATGATAGGGTAAAATGTATCACACAAATTTATCTCACCATATTATTAGATAAAAGAGAAAAAGAAGCCATCAAATCGAAGGCCCTATTGATGAAGTTCCAATGAGATCGATGATGATCAAAATGGAGATCGGATGGAGGATTTGGATCAAAGACTAGGGAAGGATGAAAAAAAGAGGATCTCCCTATTTTGTGTAGTGAAGAGGAGGAGAAATGGTAGTAAAATAAGAAATAAGGGAGGAGGGAAAAAAGTAATTTCCCATCTTTAAATGACTAATCCAGTTTGGCTGCATGGTTTGGCTAACTGTGACCTAACTGTGCAACACCAACTGTCTAGGAACCACAACTCACATGAGATAGGCACATAGTTTTCCAAACCAAGTGTGAACCTTATGTTAAAAGTTTTAGAGGTTTTAGACAACCATGCACCCCTCTTGTATGGTTTTTCAAATTGTTCCTAATGAGGAAGGAGGGACACAAAATTTCTCTTGGGTGGCCACAAAGTTCTTCCAAACAGTACACCTATAATAGTTCACTTCTAAAAGTTGGGGTTTTGGCCTCCAACACACCTAAAACCCACTCAAAACCTCTAGGAACTTTTCAAACCATAAAACCCATCTAAAAATAATTCTTTGGGTCAAATAAACTCTAATAATTAAGTCTGAAAGATCAAAAAAAGGTTTGGCCTGACCACCAAACTGAAAAATTCAAATAGGTTGGGGAAATTTAAACTCACTCAAAAACCCAGGGCATTACCTATAAATTGTTTGTATCACTACTAGTATACATCTATTATCGAATATTCCACCTCTTATGCTTTTTTTGCTAGAGACTAGTACACTTTAATTACTTTCATATCTAAATTGGTATTTGTATTATCTTATAGGATATGTTCTACAGAGATGAGATATTAAATTATTCCTTGATTAGTCTTATTAAATAAATTTATAAGTGGTTTTGTTATATAAAAAGGGGAATTAATTCATTTCATTTTTGGTTTTGACACTTTTTTACATGGATAAATTATGAAACATGTTTTTTATATTTTGGTTGTAGGTTAGGAAAGGAAGTTAAATTTTTCATTTATGGTATTCCATTATTAATAAATTATGTAAGAATGAATTATATTTTTAATATAAATGATAACTATATTTAAATTAGTTTTATTTACATTGAAATCATGTTAAGTATAAAATTTATTTTTGAACCAAAATTGAATTTTATAAATAGTAATTGTATTTGTTTTGGAAATTTATCACGTGGGTTTTTTTTGAAACCCAACATTATTAAAAAATAACTTATTACACCCTATTTAATTAGTAAAGTGATCAAGTATGGGTTAGTTATTGAACTAAACTTGAATTTAATAATCTATTATTTGTTGAAAATATATCCTCTCAAGTTTTTTTATTATTTTGTAAGAATTCAATCACATTTCTCTATTCTAACCTATAATTGGGGTCCTTTGGTATGTCTTAATAGCTAACAATATTTTGTATAAATGTAATAGTTATTATGTTAAAAGGGTTAAATATATAAAAACTAGTTTCCCTTGGATACTATCTACTTTCTTAAATAGATGTTTTCTTAAAGTATGTTTGAAAACATTGAAAACTTATTTGGATGAGGAACATAGAATTTTTCTAGTTAAATGTATTTCTTATTGATTTATCCAATACTTGTTCTTTGATTGGTGTGCTAATAGTATGTATTAGTCGTTTTATATTTCATGTCTTATACTTTGTCTAAATTGCTACTAGTATACATTGATTATATCATATTCCATCTCTTATTATTTGTTTGGTTAGATACTAGTAAGCATTGATGAATTTCATATTAAAATTGGTAGTTGGATTATTTTATTGGATATGTTCCATAAACATGTGATATTGAATTGTTTTGTTGGCATTATAAATTTTTTCCCAAATAAAATAAAATGTATCAATGATGTGACTTTTCATATTGTTTGGAACCATGTTCTTCTTTAAAAGAACTCCCATGATAAAACATATGTATTTAGTTGTGGAATTATTTTTATATCCTAATATGTATTCAAAAGATACATGGTTGTCATGAATTTTATAATTATAGTATACTATTTTGATTTTAATTAAAATATTATTTTTTAATAGAATGGATAGAAGTTAGATGTATGATAATGACCAAATATCAACCGAGTTTCAAAATAAGTGGGATTTTTTAGATTTTTCATTTAATAATGATTTAGATTTATGACTTATATGTTTGAATTGTTATAATTGTGTCAAAAGACCTTGGATAACTCAGAAAAAATTATCTACCATATAAAAAAAGTTAGTTTTTAGACATACTATTATGTCTAGTATCACAATGAAGAGAAAAATAAATCCCAAACTATTCATGATCGAAATAAAAGGAGTGGAATAAAGAATTTTATATTTGACTAGGTTTTTTTTATTTATCATCATGATAATGAAAGTATTCCAATTAAATAAGATAATAGTATGAGTACACATGATTCATCTAATGAAAATGATAATTTTGGAGAGAGTGAAAAAATTAATGGATATTTCAATGACTCATGTATATTTTCGAAGTAGTAAAATGAAAAAGAAGGAAATTTTAATGTGAATTCATCATGGGAAAACAATGTATGAAAATTTTAATACATGCATTGGTTATCATCTTAAATTTTTGAAAGTATTCTTGAGGATGTAGATATTACATCAAATCATTTTATGGATTGGATGTTAATATCTCAACTTTGAATTTTAACTAATAAAACTCATTCTTTCCAGAAATATTGCAGCTTATTTTTAAAGGAAACCGAGAGCCTAAATGATTGTAAAAAATGTGGTAATATCAATTGAAGTAAAATTCATATGGAACACCATCTCGTATGCCATAGAATGTAGTGTGGCACTTTCAATTGATTCCTAGGCTCCAAAATATTTTCACATCTGATTAAATCTCAACAAAATATATGATGTAATGATTCTAAGATAATTAAGGATAATGATAATCTAGTTCATCATACACATGGATTAGTATGGAAAAAATTTGATGCATGATATCTTGATTTTTCACTTAAGGTTCAGAATTATAGGTTTGTTCTATAATGTGATAGTTTTATTTTTTTTGGTTAGATGCTTACTTCACATAATACATGATTGGTTTTCATTTAAATTTATAACATTCCTACATGTATGTGTATAAAGAACCATTTAGTTTCTTAAGTATACTCAAATATAGACCTTCTGATCCTAACAATGATATAGACGTGTACTTGTAACCTTTAATAAAATAATGGAAGTAATTTTGGAATGTAGGTTTCCACACATATAATGACCCTTTTAAAGGTATGTTTTATATGCATGTTGTTTTTATGTGGACAATAAATGATTTTCCTCTTATGCAATGTTGTCTGGGTAGAAAATAAAGTGTAAAATATCTTGTCTTATTTATATGAATAATACACGATCTATAAAGCTTATATATCATTGTAGTTTCAGTTTCATAGGACATCGATAATTCTTTCCCATGGACCATTCATACATTAAAATCCATTGAAGGTTTTACTATACAATTGGGATCTAGAAGCCATGTCAATTTGTGTTTATAACCGATGTGCTTAATGAATTAAAAGATGTAATTTTTTCATCCAAAAAGCACTATAAGAAATTTGGGCCATAACCATAGGGGTAGAACTCCACGTAACATGACCACTTCTCAAACATATAACTTTTTCAAATCCACTACTATATTGGAATCTATAATTGGAAGGAAGTGTTCTGAATTGGTGATTCTATCCACAATCACCCAAATTACATCATGCTTTTGATGCTTCCTCAATAGACTAGTAATAAAGTCCATAGAAATATCCTCATACTTCCATACAAGTATAGCCATATACTATAGCATACAATCCAGTTGTTGATGCCTAGTATTTACCTACTAATAGGCTAGACACTTCATAATGAAATATGAAATCTTTTATTTCAAACATGAACACCAAAACTTAGATTTCATCACCTTGTACAATTTCTATATACCCATATAAAAATTCCATTTTGAATGGTGATATTTAGAAATAAGTTGTCCCTAGAAAGACTGAGGAACTGAAATTTGATTATGAAAATATAAAAAAGAGTTTAAATTCTATGTACAACTGTCAGAAGTCTCCCCACTATTTAGTTTTGACCTAATGGTGGTGAAATTAGGATTTGATGTCTGAGCGTATTCTATTAAATCACAAGTCAAGAATAAGATGAACTGGGAATAAAACTACACTCTCTTTTTTCCTAGCACAATATAGATGCATGTAAGTAGTGACACTAATTAGTTTTCACTAGTCAATAGCTTCCCTGAAAACTTCATTATATGAGTTCCAACTCAAATCATCTATTATATAATTTCATTTCCTAGGTATATGCACAACATTGATGTCAAAATTTAGAGATATTCTATCCAACTTCATTTCCTCAAGTCTAAATATCACTAAGAGAAGCTATATTTTAAAAAAATTGAGATCTATGAAGACTATGAACCTTTCTCCAAAGATATAGTGATTCCAAGACATTAAGGCATGAACCATTGTAGCTAATTTAGGGTCATGTGTCAGATAATTCTTATAAGTAATTCACAACTACCACAAACCATAGTTCAAAACATGATCTCTTTATATGAGAATATAATCGAGACCATATATAGACACATCACAATATACCACATAGCCCTAAAGTGGTTCTGGAAAGATTAAAATGGATATTGATGTGAGATGATCTTTAATCTCTAGAAATCATTTCTGATAGTAATCATTCCATGTGAATGTAACACCCTCCCTCATTAGAGTAATCACGGGAGAAGAAATTCTTGAGAAATCCTAGACAAATCATCAATAATATCCTACCAATTCTATAAAACTGCATATATAGAAAAAAATTCTTGGGTAGCTATCAAGAGATGGATGCTTAAATCTCTATAGGATCAAATGATATTCCCTCTTGGTAAATGACATGCCCAAATAAATATACTTATTATTTCCAGAATTCATGATTAAAAAACAAGGTGGTGATTTTAGGAGCCACAAAGGATATCGTTTGTAGAAGATATTGGCTACCACGAGGAAAAAATGTGGTATGTAGACCATAGTAAAAAAATGGTTCACAAGATAGTTATGGTTCACAAGAGATGATCAGTACCTAGTGAAGGCTATATCATATCTAAGATTTAGGAAATATTGGATTATCAATTTTTGCAGATCTATTTTCCTATATAAGGAGTGATAATCCCATTGTTATGGTTAGAAAAAATTTTATTAGAGAACATCTTTGCTATGGGAGGAAATTAGGATAAGTTTAAAGGAGTTCATGGGGGATTCCATGAAGGATAAGTGATTCACATGAAGTGATTCTGTGAGGGGTGAAGAAGTTCACAAAATAGTTCATAAAAGGGAAGTTCCAAGGGGATAGTTCATGGAAAGGATTTTAAAAGGTATGGTATCCTACAAAGGAAAATGGTCCGCAGAGGAGGAGTTGGTCTATGAAAGAAGAAGCAGTTCATGGAAGTAGAGGTAGTCTATATATTGGAGATGGTTCTCAAAAGAAGGTAGTCCATGGAAAATAGATAGGTCGTGAATATAGAGGAATTCCATGGATGGAGTATGGTTTGTGGAAATGGAAACAGTTCGTGGAGGAGAAAAGGAAGAGGAAGAGTAAGAAGGTGATCCTTTCCACCAACAATGATCTAGAGAGATAAACATATGGATTGACCCTTGGGAATTCAGTGAGAAAACCCTAAATTCTATAAAGGCTGTGAGTCTGGGCATAAAAGTGATCTATCTTGAACCTTGTAACTGGAAGTGGGCTTTATTGGATTTGGTACATTAGCACATCATCATTGTATACTAATTGGATGTAACCCAGTGAGGGTGAAACAAGTAAAATCATTGTGTTCTATGCATGATTTCATTTCATCTCATACATTTCTTTGGGAGAAAGAGAGAAGTGTGTTTTTTAATAATGAAACAAGATCTAAAGGGGAAGTAGTTTTAATCTATCATACCCTGATTCACCCTTGCCTCTTAGGGTATCTAACCTAGTGGACCTAGCAATTTCCAAGTGATCCTTATGGTCATTCCTTATTAGAGAATAAACCAAAATACCATAAAAAAATACCATAACAAAAAATCAAGGTACCTATGGTTCATCAATTCCATGAAGACTGTAAGTGGATTCACCAAACCAAAGGGAATGGAAACATATTCGTAATGGACATATCAACTTCGGATTGTTATCTTCAGAATATCCTATCTTATAACATGAAGATAATGATATCCTAAGCATATATCAATATTAGAGAACCACATGGATCCCTTTAATTGATCAAGAATATCATCAATTCCAGGAAGTGAATACCAATTTTATTATAACTTGATTCAGTTTATGATAATCAATACATAAATGGATAGAAAAATACACTTTATTTATAAATAAAACCAATCCATTCTAATGTAGTGTGCTAGGTATAATGAAGTATTTACTGTCCAAATCCACTATCTAGACCTTAAATCCTCACAACTCTATTTGATCCATTATATAAGATGTAAGAGAAATAGGGTTTTCAACATACAGTAGATCAATAAAAAATTAGATTTTTTGATCGAATGGTAACCCATAAAAATCATTCAGAAAGATATCCCGATATCGATCCACTATGATAGGAGGAGTATTATTTCTAGTTTCATCAATAAAACCCATGGTAATTTCTACAAACTAACCCGAGATGGTTCCATCCATAGAGACTAAAGCTCCCACTCTACCTGCATTTATATCTCAACCCCTTGAATACATGAAGAGATCTTTCTGGGTGTAAAGACCCGCAAATTTCAAGGAAATTTTTTTCTTAATTTTCTTTGGAATTTTACAAGAGCGCAGCTTCAGACGGCACCTGATTCCGAGGCCCGGTGTGCCCGGAATCAATTTCCGAAGTTTGGCTCGGGTACGTTCAGTGAACGGACGAGCGGGTTTTTCTATCTTTTGAACCGGTGCCCGGAATCGAATTCTGAGGGCACTGATGAAATCGCAGCGCCGGTATTTGCTTAGAAACGCCTCTTCCGGAGTTGCGTTTGCTCAACCGTGATTTTTAAAATTTTGGGCTTTAAGTCGGAAATAAAATAAAGGTTGTGCGACAACTTTATTTTATTTCACTTAAGCCGCTTGGAAGCCGCTTGGAAGCCACTTGAACTGAGTTAAAGTGGATAGGGTGCTATCCGGAAATACCCTACCCCTTGGTAGGATATTTGTGCGGTGGGGCCCGCACGAGCCCCGCCGTTTCTTTCGCTAAGTAACGCACCCGCGAAAACCCGTCAACGTAACTGAAAAGTCAACCGGCGCGTTTTCTTTAATTTCTTAACAGACCATTTAATTGGGCGGTTTATTTCGTGAATTAAATGGGCTGTTTCATTCGTTGAATTAATTCAACGAATTTAATGGGTCGTTACTTACGCGTTTGCGTTCGTTGGAAAATTAATAAAATAGACAAACTTGTCTATTTTGGAGGATTGCCATCGTTGTGAGAATTCTCTGAGCCTCCACTCTCCTCGCGAAGAACGCGAAGAACGCGAAGAACGCCGGCGACCGGAATTCGACGACGCACACCGTGATCTGCGACGTCGACGAGCTCTACCCGCGACGTTCTTCGGCGACGCCTCTTCTTCCGTGGCCGATCCTCGTTTGGCAACTAAGGTGAGAAACGGATCGTTTAATTCTCCCTTTTAATTTCAATGACAGCGGATTTAATTAATTAAATCCGTTTGTTCTAGATCCGGAGATCGTCGGCGCGACGTTTTTCCCGCGGTGCGACGAACGTCTCTTCCGCGACGACGCGACGATCCCCTCCTTCCGCGACGAGCGATTCCGCGACAACCTCACGTCCGACGGCGACTTCGAGGTAGGGATTTTATTTTTCTTGGTGATTCGTTCCCGTGATCTAATTCTTTTTAATTAAAGAACCAAACTTAAACAATTTTATTTTTGGATAAAATTGTGGCTGCCTTAATCCCTCCCGATGATTTTATGACTAACGCGGAGGGTGCGGATCTAACGAACAAGACCCGGCAACCCTCCGCCGATCTTTTTGTTGTGCGGATTTGGCGGACGACGACGCACCGTGCGGCAGGGGCGATCCGTTGATCCCGCAGTGAAGATCGGCCCCCGGGAAGAGCTATGGCGCAGACGGGAGGCAAAACGGGCCACCGGAGCAACTCCGGCGGCCCGCGGAAGGCGGCGGCGGCGCGGGTCGGCGGCGCGGCGGCGCCGGCGACCGGAGGCGGCGGCGCCCGGCGCGCCGCCGGAGGAATCCGCCGTGGCGGCGGCGAACCGCCGGACCGCGTCCGCGGTCCGGCCACCCAGCACGCGGCCCGCGCGGGCCGCGTTCCTCCAAGCCGCGGGTCAAACCCGCGACGGTTTTCTTCGGCCACTCGGCCGAAGCCGAGCCGGCCGGTCCGGTCGGCCGGGCCGCACCCAGGCCAGACCGGACCCGGCCTAGCCAGGTCGGGCCGGGTCGGGTCGACCCGGTTCGGCCGACCCAGGGGTGGTTCGGGCCGGGTCGCCCCGGGCCCAGAACCCCCGTTTTCGGGCCCTCTTCAGTATTTTGCCCATATCTTGGGCCTAGGACCTCCGATTGACAAACCGTCAGCGGCTACACGATCCTTGGATCGATACGGTCGTTTCGGTATATTACACTCAAGGTTTCGGAAGACTTTGGGTTCGGCCGGGTTGGTTCGTACACGAAACCAACCGGGCCCTCGGAGCGGAAACGCTCATAACTTGAGCTACGGACGTCCGATCGACGTACCGTCAGCTGTGGTAGTTTCCTCTAAGTGAGACGGAATTTTTGGCATACTCCGCCCGAGGATCGGACACAGGCGGAGTACGGTCGGGTTGGTTTTGCCCTAAAAACCAACTGGGCCCCTGGGACGAAAATGCCAATAACTCTCAGACCGGGCGTCCGATTGACGCGCCGTCTGTTGCGTTGAGATCCTGTTGTCGACACGGAACTTTTGGATACATCAACTTCGGACTACGTGCCAGTTGATGTATCAGCCTCTCGGCTCGTGGAGCGGACCCTCCTAAACGAGTTCGCTGTGTGCGGGAACCCTAGTGCTGGCTGTGACTTCGACGACAGAGCAGAGATCCTCCGTGGACTGCGACGACGACAGAGCAGAGATCCTCCGTGGACTGCGACGACGACAGAGCAGAGATCCTTCGTGGACTGCGGCGACGACTGTGCGGAGATCCTCAGTGGACTGCGTCGACTACTGCACTCAGCGATCCTACGTGGATCAGTGCTACAGGTCCTGTGTGGGCCCGATCCTGTGTGGGTCCTTACTACAGGTTCTGTGTGAGCCCGATCCTGTGTGGGTCTTTTGCGGGGGTTAGTACCTATCGATCCTTCGTGGGTCCGACGACTTAGATGGATCAGTGATCATCTTTGACGTCATCTGAAAAAAGTATACCTGGTTGAGCTGAATCTTATGTTACTCTCCTTTGTGGATTGTGTTGAACTATCCAATGTGGATTTACTATTTACTGTTTACTCTCCTTTGTGGATTTGAGTCTTGCTTTCCTGTGTGGATTGAGTTGTTCTTGAGCTCGTGAGTAGAGCTAGAATTGGGGACTTAGGTATATGTATGGGCATATATCTAAGTCGAGTCAGATGTTACTTCGTGATTGCACCTTCCTTTTGTGCTATATCCTTTGTGGATTTCGGGAGACCTTCGGGGGTCTCGGGGTCCTTACTGAGTAGCTTATACTCACCCCTGCACGGGCTATGCCCGCACCTTGTTGTGTTGGATGCAGACGACGGACAGCGCTGATCACGGTTGGGGCGTGGAGCAGGACGGTACCTGGAGGTGGACCACTGGGCGGGACGTGCTCGGAGCGGACGTGGGACCCGAGGAGCCTGGAGGCTATCTGTACCCACCCTTCAGGTGGGATTTCCAGTGGACGACACGAGGCCGCCGTCTTTTCTTCAGTTGCTGTTCTTTTCCTTTTCAGTTGTACTTTCAGTTGGGCTTGTATTCCGGCCCCCCTTTACTTTTCTGCACTTTGTAGTTACTTTCCGCTTGCTGACTCTGTGGTGGTTGTTACTTATAAAGGCAATGCCTTCCCTGTTTACCGGGATTTTACGCCTTGGTGCTAGTCGCCAGCCCCTGGCCTATGGAAGGCGGGCTTGGGGTAGTCACGGCACGGGCCCCGAGGTCGGGTCGTGACAAATTGGTATCAGAGGCGGTCGGTTCTACCGCAGACTCTGATCGTCTTTTCTTCCTATATGAAGCAATAGTGTTTAGTGTATTGAGTGTGGTTATCAGTTCAGGGAGCCCAGTGTTGGTGCGGCGGCCGACGTATCCGTACACCAGGACCCTGACTCCTGATTTCCGACTTAATGCATGAAAACATTGATTGCGTGTGTGTTTCAAGTTTTCTTTGTGATTACTTGTGTCAGCTCACCGGGTATACTGATCTGCTTCATGAAAGTATCAAGTTTTCCTTGTGATTACTTGTGCCAGCTCACCAGGTATACTGTTCTGACTGTGGTACTCTTGTTCTCCTTTTCAGGATGGCCCCGCGATGACAGCCAGCTAGGGTTCCGAGTGTAGGGCGCGGCGGCAGCCCACCGAGCGATGAGGCCTCGGTGCAGGGCCCTTTGCCAGCAGTGGCACCAGCGGTAGCTTTACCCGCCGAGCCACCGATGCTACCAGTACCAGACGCTGACGATGCACGTCGCCTCAGGGCACTGCATGAGTTTCAGAGCCAGCGACCGCCCAGGTTTCGCGGTGAGGCGGACCCCCAGGCCGCCGAGGACTGGCTAGAGGCGGTGGTACAGATCTTTAGGCTAGTGAGGACACCAGCGGATCTCATGGTGATTCTCGCGGCGAGCCTCCTGCAGGCGGCGGCAGGACGATGGTGGAGCTTGATGCTCCAGGTTCACGATGAGGCATCCTTGCTCTGGACGGACTTCGAGAGCCTCTTCCGCTCTGAGTTCGTCCCGACCACCCTCCGAGCGGTGCGCATCCAGGAGCTTCTCCAGCTGCGCCAGGGCAGCATGACGGTCGCTAAGTACGCGGCGAGGTTCACTGAACTATCTCGCTACTCGACCGACATGGTACGGGACCCCTTCTTCCGGGCCCGGACCTTCGAGCAGGGCTTGCGGCAGGAGATTCGGGCGTCGCTGATCTCCCTCAGCATTCCGACCCAGGCGGGAGTGCTGGAGCGAGCCCTCCTGATCGAGATCTTCCTGGCAGAGCCTTCTTCAGCGGCGATACCTAGTGCAGGGCGGCAGGTAGCTGAGTCTTCAGCAGCAGGTAGCCGACGGATGACTCTCGGGTCCAGGCAGACCAGACCCCCACGCAGACGGCCTCAGGACACCGGCTCAGCAGTGCGGGGCACACAGCGGAGTGCCAGCCTTCCGAGAGGCAGGCTGTGCTACTCCTGCGGCGGGCAGGGTCACATGGCTCGTGACTGCCCGACTCGCCGATCAGAGGAGCAGCAGACGGTGGAGGGGCCACCCAGGCAGAGGCAGAGGGTCGACCGTGGCGGTCCGCAGGGAGGAGGCAGACGAGGCAGAGGAGCTGGCCGAGCAGCGGGTGGTGGGCGACGCTTCCAGGCTCTACCCCCACCACCAACAGGAGGGCCACCTCGACCACAGGGAGCTGGTGGGCAGGGACAGGCCCAGCTCCAGGCAGTGGAGGCCTACGACCCCGACATGCCAGAGATGATTCGAGGTACGATCTGTGTCTATTCCACCCTTGCTGCAGTACTTAGAGACACAGGAGCGAGTCACTCTTTCATAGCCTCTTCCCTTGTTCGGAGCTCGGAGATTCCGACTGAGCCGTTGGCTCGATCCTTACGGCTAGAGACTCTTACGGGAGCAGACTCGACGATTACGCACTGGTGCCGGCAGTGTGAGCTTACTCTAGGAGGCGAGAGCTTCTGCTGGGATCTCCTTGTAGCGGCGTCGAGGCCTTACGACGTCATCTTGGGCATGGATTGGCTATCCACGGTTCATGCCCAGATCGACTGTTTTAGGCGCAAGGTGCGATGTGTTCGCACCGACGGGAGCAGGTTTACCTTCACCGGCGAGAAGGGAACCTTTGCAGCACAGGATGGACTTCCGCGGAGGAGAGTGCAGCCCATCTCTCATCAGTTGGCTAGCCTCATCCTAGGAGCATTGGACGTGCGGAGTCCAGTTTTTCCTGCAGTGGTGGACCGGTACGTGGACGTCTTTCCCGACGACGTTCCAGGGCTACCTCCTCGTAGAGAGGTAGACTTTTACATCGACTTGTACCCCGGGACAGCCCCGATATCTACTCCAGCATATCGGATGGCCCCCGCCGAGCTTCGAGAGCTGCGGGTACAGTTGGAGGACTTGCAGAGCAAGGGGTTTATCCGACCCAGTGTTTCACCCTGGGCTTCCCCGATATTGTTCGCCAAGAAGGCGGACGGGAGCTTGCGACTGTGTGTCGACTATCGTCGCCTGAACCAGGTGACAGTGAGGAACAAGTATCCGCTGCCACGGATTGATGACCTCTTCGATCAGCTCAAGGGAGCGCGGTGGTTCTCGAAGATAGACCTCCGGTCAAGCTATCATCAGCTCAGAGTTCGAGACGAGGACGTGCAGAAGACGGCCTTCAGATGTCGGTATGGCCATTATGAGTTCTTGGTTATGCCGTTCGGCATAACCAATGCTCCAGCAGTGTTCATGAGCCTCATGAACAGGATCTTCCAGCCATACCTTGATCGATTTGTCGTGGTCTTCATTGACGGCATTTTGGTATACTCGACGACTGAGGAGGAGCATGCCTACCACCTGCGAGTTGTGCTAGACACACTCCGAGAGCACCAGCTTTATGGCAAGCTCTCAAAGTGCCAGTTCTGGTTATGTAAGGTCCACTTCTTGGGGCACGTCATCTCTGAGGCGGGAGTTGCAGTGGATCCCGCGAAGATCGAGGCAGTGCTAGCTTGGGAGCCACCCAGGAGCGTGACGGAGGTGCGGAGCTTCTTGGGCCTAGCCGGATACTATCGGAGATTTGTGCCAGACTTCTCTAGAGTTGCGGCACCACTCTCAGCCTTGACCAAGAAGGGGAAACCCTTTGTGTGGTCAGACAGATGTCAGCAGAGCTTCAGGAGCTGAGACAGAGATTGACCAGCGCACCTATCTTGAGGTTGCCTGAGGAGGGAGTTGGATACGTAGTTTACTGCGATGCATCAGGGACTGGACTCGGGTGCGTCCTGATGCAGGAGCGGACCGTGATCGCCTACGGATCACGTCAGTTGAGGCCGCATGAGCAGAACTACGCCACTCATGACCTGGAGTTAGCAGCAGTGGTCTTCGCTCTGAAGACTTGGCGGCACTATCTGATGGGCGAGCGCTTCACAGTCTTTTCTGACCACCAGAGTCTCAGGTATATCTTCTCTCAGAAGGACCTGAACCTGAGACAGCGGAGATGGCTTGAGTTCCTCCAGGACTATGACTTTGAGATAGTCTATACTCCTGGGAAGGGGAACGTGGTAGCCGATGCCCTCAGCAGGAGGACGGGCATTCAGCTACTTGAGGAGGCGACGGAGCAGCTAGCCTCCTTGCAGATATCCTTCGTGGATAGAGACGGAGCAGCCTTTCTTCAGTCTCTCACAGTCTCTCCTCCACTTCTATAGCGGGTCAGAGAGGCTCAGCGTGGGGACGCTGACTGTGAGACCCGGCGTGCACTGATATCCTCAGGTCAGGCGCCTGATGGCTTCTCCCTTGGAGCAGAGCACGACATCCTTTTCAGAGGACGTACCTTCGTACCAGTCGCTTTACGAGAGGAGGTGCTGAGAGAATTTCACACTTCTCCCTTGGCGGAGCATCCCGGAGTGGCGAAGATGTACCAGGATCTCAGACGACAGCATTGGTGGCCGGGCATGAAGAAAGCTGTGGCAGAGTTCGTTTCACGATGCCTCACCTGTCAGCAGGTGAAGGCAGAGCATCAGGTACCAGCAGGCTTGGTACAGCCCTTGGAGGTCCCGGAGTGGAAGTGGGACGGCATATCTATGGACTTCGTGACTGGACTTCCACGCACTTCCAGAGGTCACGACTCCATTTGGGTGATTATCGACCGACTCACCAAGTCGGCACACTTCTTACCCATCAGAGAGCAGGGCTCAGTGGAGAGCTTGGGAAGTCTTTATGTCCAGGAGATCGTACGGCTTCACGGTGTGCCATCGTCTATCGTCTCCGATCGAGATGCTCGTTTCACTTCCCGGCTTTGGAAGGGGTTGCAGGAGGCGTTCGGGACGCGGCTCCATCTGAGCACAGCCTTCCACCCTCAGACGGATGGTCAGACTGAGAGGACCATACAGACACTCGAGGACATGCTCCGTGCATGTGTTCTCGACTTTGGTCGCAGCTGGGAGTACCACCTACCCTTGGTGGAGTTCGCGTACAACAACAGCTACCACTCCACCATCGGGATGGCACCATACGAGGCGTTGTACGGCAGACCCTGCAGATCACCGTTGTGCTGGACAGACCCTGGGGAGTCAGCACTCGTGGGACCAGAGATGGTCCGAGCCATGACAGAGAAGGTCCAGATCATCCAGGAGAGGATGAGGACAGCTCAGAGCTGGCAGAAGTCATATGCTGACAGGAGGCGGAGGCCACTAGAGTTCGAGGATGGCGACCACGTCTTTTTGCGTGTCTCACCTCGACGTGGTTTACGGAGATTTGGCCGAGGCGGAAAGTTGTCTCCACGCTTCATCGGGCCTTTCCAGGTCCTCAGCAGGATAGGAGAGGTGGCTTATCGCCTGGCTCTACCACCTCAGTTGCACCGGGTGCACGACGTCTTCCACGTGTCTCAGCTGAGGAGATACGTGCACGACCCGACGCACATCATCGACTTTGGGGAGCTGGACTTGGAAGATGGGGCGACTTTTGCGGAGGTCCCAGTGGAGATCGAGGATCGACAGGAGCGGGTCCTATGTGGGCGGTCGATTCCTCTTGTGCGCGTCAGATGGTAGCACGGGAACCTCCAGGAGAGCACTTGGGAGCGGGAGGCTCAGATGCGTGCTCAGTACCCCCATTTGTTCCCCTAGTTTTTGATGTATCTTTACGGGGACGTAAAGCCCTGAGGTGGGAGTAATGTAAAGACCCGCAAATTTCAAGGAAATTTTTTTCTTAATTTTCTTTGGAATTTTACAAGAGCGCAGCTTCAGACGGCACCTGATTCCGAGGCCCGGTGTGCCCGGAATCAATTTCCGAAGTTTGGCTCGGGTACGTTCAGTGAACGGACGAGCGGGTTTTTCTATCTTTTGAACCGGTGCCCGGAATCGAATTCTGAGGGCACCGATGAAATCGCAGAGCCGGTATTTGCTTAGAAACGCCTCTTCCGGAGTTGCGTTTTCTCAACCGTGATTTTTAAAATTTTGGGCTTTAAGTCGGAAATAAAATAAAGGTTGTGCGACAACTTTATTTTATTTCACTTAAGCCGCTTGGAAGCCGCTTGGAAGCCACTTGAACTGAGTTAAAGCGGATAGGGTGCTATCCGGAAATACCCTACCCCTTGGTAGGATATTTGTGCGGTGGGGCCCGCACGAGCCCCGCCGTTTCTTTCGCTAAGTAACGCACCCGCGGAAACCCGTCAAGGTAACTGAAAAGTCAACCGGCGCGTTTTCTTTAATTTCTTAACAGACCATTTAATTGGGCGGTTTATTTCGTGAATTAAATGGGCTGTTTCATTCGTTGAATTAATTCAACGAATTTAATGGGTCGTTACTTACGCGTTTGCGTTCGTTGGCAAATTAATAAAATAGACAAACTTGTCTATTTTGGAGGATTGCCATCGTTGTGCGAATTCTCTGAGCCTCCACTCTCCTCGCGAAGAACGCGAAGAACGCCGGCGACCGGAATTCGACGACGCACACCGTGATCTGCGACGTCGACGAGCTCTACCCGCGACGTTCTTCGGCGACGCCTCTTCTTCCGCGGCCGATCCTCGTTCGGAAACTAAGGTGAGAAACAGATCGTTTAATTCTCCCTTTTAATTTCAATGACAACGGATTTAATTAATTAAATCCGTTTGTTCTAGATCCGGAGATCGTCGGCGCGACGTTTTTCCCGCGGTGCGACGAACGTCTCTTCCGCGACGACGCGACGATCCCCTCCTTCCGCGACGAGAGATTCCGCGACGACCTCACGTCCGACGGTGACTTCGAGGTAGGGATTTTATTTTTCTTGGTGATTCGTTCCCGTGATCTAATTCTTTTTAATTAAAGAACCAAACTTAAACAATTTTATTTTTGGATAAAATTGTGGCTGCCTTAATCCCTCCCGATGATTTTATGACTAACGCGGAGGGTGCGGATCTAACGAACAAGACCCGGCAACCCTCCGCCGATCTTTTTGTTGTGCGGATTTGGCGGACGACGACGAACCGTGCGGCAGGGGCGATCCGTTGATCCCGCAGTGAAGATCGGCCCCCGGGAAGAGCTATGGCGCAGACGGGAGGCAAAACGGGCCACCGGAGCAACTCCGGCGGCCCGCGGAAGGCGGTGGTGCCCGGCGCGCCGCCGGAGGAATCCGCCGCGGCTCGGCCGCGGCGGCGGCGAACCGCCGGACCGCGTCCGCGGTCCGGCCACCCAGCACGCGGCCCGCGCGGGCCGCGTTCCTCCAAGCCGCGGGTCAAACCCGCTGCGGTTTTCTTCGGCCGCTCGGCCGAAGCCGAGCCGGCCGGTCCGGTCGGCCGGGCCGCGCCCAAGCCGGACCGGACCCGGCCTAGCCGGGTCGGGCCGGGTCGGGTCGACCCGGTTCGGCCGACCCAGGGGTGGTTCGGGCCGGGTCGCCCCGGGCCCAGAACCCCCGTTTTCGGGCCCTCTTCGGTCTTTTGCCCATATCTTGGGCATAGGACCTCCGATTGACGAAACGTCAGCGGCTACGTGATCCTTGGATCGATACGGTCGTTTCGGTATATTACACTCAAGGTTTCGGAAGACTTTGGGTTCGGCCGGGTTGGTTCGTACACGAAACCAACCGGGCCCTCGGAGCGGAAACGCTCATAACTTGAGCTACGGACGTCCGATCGACGTACCGTCAGCTGTGGTAGTTTCCTCTAAGTGAGATGGAATTTTTGGCATACTCCGCCCGAGGATAGGACACAGGCGGAGTACGGTCGTGTTGGTTTTGCCCTAAAAACCAACCGGGCCCCTGGGACGAAAATGCCAATAACTCTCAGACCGGGCGTCCGATTGACGCGCCGTCTGTTGCGTTGAGATCCTGTTGTCGATACGGAAATTTTGGATACATCAACTTCGGACTACGTGTCAGTTGATGTATCAGCCTCTCGGCTCGTGGAGCGGACCCTCCTAAACGAGCTCGCTGTGTGCGGGAACTCTAGTGCTGGCTGTGACTTCGACGACAGAGCAGAGATCCTTCGTGGACTGCGACGACGACAGAGCAGAGATCCTTCGTGGACTGCGACGACGACAGAGCAGAGATCCTTCGTGGACTGCGGCGACGACTGTGCGGAGATCCTCAGTGGACTGCGTCGACTACTGCACTCAGCGATCCTACGTGGATCAGTGCTACAGGTCCTGTGTGGGCCCGATCCTGTGTGGGTCCTTACTACAGGTTCTGTGTGAGCCCGATCCTGTGTGGGTCTTTTGCGGGGGTTAGTACCTATGGATCCTTCGTGGGTCCGACGACTTAGATGGATCAGTGATCATCTTTGACGTCATCTGAAAAAGTATACCTGGTTGAGCTGAATCTTATGTTAATCTCCTTTGTGGATTGTGTTGAACTATCCTATGTGGATTTACTATTTACTGTTTACTCTCCTTTGTGGATTTGAGTCTTGCTTTCCTGTGTGGATTGAGTTGTTCTTGAGCTCGTGAGCAGAGCTAGAATTGGGGACTTAGGTATATGTATGGGCATATACCTAAGTCGAGTCAGATGTTACTTCGTGATTGCACCTTCCTTTTGTGCTATATCCTTTGTGGATTTCGGGAGACCTTCGGGGGTCTCGGGGTCCTTACTGAGTAGCTTATACTCACCCCTGCACGGGCTATGCCCGCACCTTGTTGTGTTGGATGCAGACGACGGACAGCGCTGATCACGGTTGGGGCGTGGAGCAGGACGGTACCTGGAGGTGGACCACTGGGCGGGACGTGCTCGGAGCGGACGTGGGACCCGAGGAGCCTGGAGGCTATCTGTACCCACCCTTCAGGTGGGATTGCCAGTGGACGACACGAGGCCGCCGTCTTTTCTTCAGTTGCTGTTCTTTTCCTTTTCAGTTGTACTTTCAGTTGGGCTTGTATTCCGGCCCCCTTTACTTTTCTGCACTTTGTAGTTACTTTCCGCTTGCTGACTCTGTGGTGGTTGTTACTTATAAAGGCAATGCCTTCCCTGTTTACCGGGATTTTACGCCTTGGTGCTAGTCGCCAGCCCCTGGCCTATGGAAGGCGGGCTTGGGGTAGTCACGGCACGGGCCCCGAGGTCGGGTCATGACACTGGGGATGTGAACATCACTTGTTGAGCATAGCGGTCAATATTGGATTTAAATTCCAATATCCAATCAATTCCAAATATTAGATAAAAAAAATCCATCCCTAAGACTATAAACTCCCAACGAAACTATACCACATAAATTATAATGAAACATGTTGGGAACTTGAATCCTTTATACTCTAGTTATTCAAGTGGTGTCTTGATACATATGATGCGAGGAATCACTTCCATTTTTAATCCCAAATTTTTAACCACATGAGAAACAAGAAGACAATGTGATTCATAAATATCAAATGAGACATTCATAATATTCAAGTTCAGAAGGATAGTACCTTTCACTGTGGAGGGATATGGTAAAAGGCCTTGAGATTTAGGTTGTAGATTGATCTAAATAAAACCATGGATGGTTCTTCCTCCACTTCAAAATGAAGCTAGTTGGGTTGTGCCTTCGATGGTTAAAATGGAAAGTTGCATGTTAAGACTATAGGGATTAAAAATAAAATAGTAAAGAGTAGCGAATCTACCTCAAAAGTCAATGATTCCATTTTAATGGGTGTCATTTCTCTTTAAATTTGAGTGAAGTGAAGAGTAAACATAGGATCAATTTGATCCGAACTGCTATAAAAATATATTGTGAATATATATAATTTATTTTCACTACATATTAATTTTAAACAATTATAAACCATTAAAATTTTCTAAATTATTTAATTCAACCCATGTTGATCATTCTATCATTATCATATTCAGACTAAACACTTACCCTCACAAACACATCATGTAACACACACATTAATATATAACATAATGTTTTTTTTATTTTTTTATATTATATATATAAGATACCCCCTCAACCAAGTTAAAATGAGGGATCACCAAAAAAATAAAAATATGGAATTATCTTGGGTGACTTATTTCTCTCTCACGAGTTTATTTAGTCGGTCATTTTGTATTTTTGTTTTGACATTTACCTACAAATGAAAACCTCAAAGTCTACCCCAATTCAACGGATGAATAATGTATTATGTGATAATAATACCACCGACGCTAACAATAATATTATAATTTCTATATTATATTGTATAATATTATAATAAAATGTTTGAATTTTCATGAATTACAAATATAATGGAGGATGGATCCATATAATTCCTTTTATGCATCCACCACCTGCACCTAATGTTGACCAACACGTCTCCATCACCCTTCGGTGTTAATAGACACTGATCATCTCCAAATTTAAGTAGTATGTTCATCCTAACTTGAGGATTCAAAAAATGTGGTTCAATCAGGATTCTATCTCCTTTTCCCCTATTCATATTCTTTTATTCCATGATGTTTTTCTTTGTACCTTATATCCTCCTCGCACTAATCTTCTGAAATTTCAAGGTTTTATTATGTTTTTTTCAAAATACTCGGGTAAAATTATTTTATTTCCCTATGATTTATATTAATTGGATCTAGTTCTATATTCTTCAAGGATTTTCTAGTTGTAAAAATATTATTCTCTGTAATTCTGATTTTGACCTTTGAATTTTTTAGTTATGGGATTATTATAGGAGAAATATTAGGGAGAATTTTAGTTTCATAAACATGTCCTGAAGGGTCTTGTTTAGAATCATATCAGACCGAGGCTCTACTAGCTATTGTTGCATACTTTTAACAAGGATTTTGCTAAAACCTAATTAGGAACCCCACACATGAAATATTGTCTTTGAAAATTTGTTTTCCATTAATTCATTATATTTTTATCTTAAAAACGATGAGTTAAATTGTTTCTATGAAGAATATTTTCTTAAATAAAAATAAAAAGTTCATAGAATTATCATTGTTCTTAAAAAATTAAAATATCAAATATTTTTTAAAATAATATATATATATATTTAATTATGTGATTCAATAATGTCAATTACCATAGGCCAGTACAACACTGCTGAGACTTATATTTTAAATTCATGCATTTCACATTCATAAATTCCACATTGTTTTGTCAGAACAATATAGTATAAGTTTTAAAAGTTATCATTAGTGTGCTAATATTTTTTTTGTTTTTATTTTATGATAACCAAAATGATTTATGTTTTTTGACTGTGGAAATATAAATGGTTATTATTATTGTATCTTTTTAAACATTAATGATTCAAGAATAAGTTATAAATTATTCATGTTTTTGTTTTTACACAATTATGTGTGTAACATTTTTATTGTTTTTCTTACATTTATTCATTCTTCTCATATTCAAAATCACAGAAATCTTAATTCATGTCCTAACCCAATCATGTATATATATTGGTTATCGTGGTCTTCCTTGGGTGTATTGTATAATTATTTTATTACTCTCTGATATAACATTTCTTAATTATTTTTATTCATCGATATTTGAATCTTATCCCCACCCCCTTGTCATATGTTGTGAATATCAAGTTTTTTATTGATAGGGATGATTAATGGGGCTCAAAACCACTAGATCAGGTATATCTTATAAGTAAAGTTGAAACAAAAAAATTTCCTCATTTATAAATCATGGAATGATTTGTGAGAAAATAACTGCATTTAAATAAACCGTCCTAAACCTATGTTGGTTAACTCATGGGTAAAGAAGTTTTCTTTTTCATTTTTTATAAAATTCTTTTCATAATAATATATATTTTAATTATGTGAGAAATATATGTATAAATTTATAGATATTCAATTAAAATTATGTTTCTAATGTTTAATATTTTTTGAAAATTTCTTTTTAATTTTTATATTTATGAATAATTAAGTCCAGGTCACCCCATAATCCAAACTAATTATAATTTGAATGGGGTATAAATAAATTATTTAAATATACATTAAATGTGGGAATAAAACAAAATAATTCCTTTCTGTTAGACCAATTCCAATCCATTAATCATCCATACCCCTTGAATCTTTCATTTGTGGGTATCAATGATTCGGTTGACGTGTTATTTTACAAGTCCTTTATAGTATAACCTTTTTTATTTCCTATTTTTACTTTCCAATTAAAAAATATTTTTGTATTTATTTTAAAACCTTTATAATTGATTATTGTTATGAATTATTTAAAATATCCTATATAACTAACTATTCAAGATTTAAAATTTTATTCAGCACAATTAATTCATTTCATTAAAATGAAAAAAGATGAATAAAAAAATAGAATATAAAAACTCAGAAGATACATTTTCTTTCCAAAAATCAAATTTTATAATATTTAGCATATTCAAATTTTGAGTGATAGGAAAATAAAATAAAAAAAAACATTGGATATTATTCTACTCACACTGTTTTGTCCTCTTCAATGTTAGAACATTCAATTTTATATTTTTATTACATCATTCACCTTTTTCATTTTCTTAATCTCTATGTTTAAATATTTGGATCTTTTTCTTTAAATATATTACGGGCCTCATAAGTGATTTTAGCCTACACACACTATAATCATTGCTTTTATTTTTCTTATTTCACCATTGTTGCCACCCACGTGTTGGGTGATCAACCAAGATATGAGTTGTATATATCAAATGAAATAAAAATATAGAAAATTATATCTTAGACTCTTATAGACACTTTTTAATCTTATATTCACTTATATATTTGATTGGAATCACAAGAACTGGTTAATATATTTATAATTTCTTATAAGATTCAGAAAAACTATGAATATTGGATCCAATATCATTCAATTATCCAAGTATTTAAAGTATGTGCAGTTGTTTCTTGGTTTTATATGATTTTTTATGTTTAATTTGTTTGTTTTCATTTTCATGTTCAATTAATCTTGAATTCATTATTTGTATATGATATCCTTGATATAATACTGAAATCTCTTATGGAACTTGATATGAGTTCAATGATAAGTTATCTCTCAAATACAATAATTTATGACTATTTGAGTATCAAAAATCATTTAATAATTAAATAGGATTCAAAAACTCAATGTTTTAACAAATATAATGTTTTCATATTTTCATTTAAATTAGTTCATTATTTTTTTATTTTAAAAATTTTGGGATAAATAGTGTGAATGAAAGGAATTATTTTAAATAAATATAAAAAAATCATAACATTCTTCTTATCCTTCAAAAACTAGAACATTCCATATTTTTATGAATCATATATAATTTTTTTTATTTATTTTGTGAACAATCCTCACCAATTCCCTTATTGGGATGGTTATCAAGATAGGAGTGGCACATGAATCTCAATAGCATTGAGCCTACTGAAAGGTCCTCATTGATATTTTTATCTTAAAAGAGTAGCATAGTGGCTAACCTAAGTTTTCCCTGGAGGTGGTCACTCAATTAATCATTCATCATATGTGTTATCACTTTTTTTCATTTTTGGGAATTTTTTTCTACCTTAATTAAAATGAAAATAAGAACACTGGAATGTGGTTTTGTCAATTATAAACTGGATAAAGTAAATTGAATATGATAAAATAAAATAAATAAAAAATAAAATAAGTGTTATATGGAAAACTGATTGGTCCAAAGGTCGATTTTAGTTTCATGGTAATATTTATTTAAATTATATTTCATTCCACTTCAAGGATCTGATTATATACTGGTCCTTCAACTGTTTTCACTATTTAAAGATTAATCGGAGAGTACACTAAAAAGACTCTCAAATCATGTTAACAAACCACTTTATCCTTGAAGAATGAGAATAGAATATACATCTTTGGAGTTTTTAATATAAACCAACTCATAATTGCATCCCTTGTGCCATTCAAAACCGATGGTGCTCAAATTATTCATATACTAAGTGAAACAGAAGAAGGAATGTTAACATTTATTTAATACTGGATGAAATAAAGATTTATTTAATTTTAAGTGAAGAGTTAAAACCAACACTCAACCCCCACATTTCTCACTCCCTTGAATTAAAAAATAATAATGACCAAAATTAAAATAATATGACTAGGGATATAAGAACCTCCCCCCTTGGATCAACACTCTTTTCATTCTCCGTAACCATAGAGTGTAAGTGGTTGATGAGGGAAGAAAAGATGGTCATTTTAATGGAAGTGTAACATCCTGTTACTAGATTTTAGGTACTTCTAACCCTCTATTTTTGTCATCTCTTATTCAAGGATTATATTAAGTTGTTTTGGGTGACTTTCGGAGTTTTTTTGCATGGTTTCTAGGCCTGTTCAAGGTTGGATCACAGTTAGTAAAAACTATACATGTTATCCTAGGAAATCATGTGACTTGTGTTTGAGTTTTGGAGGAGGTATCATGATTAGACACACAATAAGTGTAAAATGTGTGGCCTAACCTCCAAACCACGTGGTTTGGGATAGTTGAGAATTCATGGTTGGAACATGATTTTTCCAAAAATATGGAGAAACCATTAAACTCTTTCTAGTGTCCTTGGAGGGGGTTCACGGTTGGCACATGGTTTGTTGAACTATGCCATCAAACCATGAATTTTCCCTAGTATCCTAGTAAGAGGCTCATGTTTTGTCAAATAGTGCGACCAAACCATGTAATGAGAATTATATTATCCAAATTTATTAATTAAATTCCCAAGACCCCATTTTAATTTCTAAACTCCTAATTGAACCTAACATGATCCTATTGATTTTAGAGTCTTTCTATAGGTGATTTTGGATCCTACAACATATTCTCTTATTAGATCTAATTTTCAGTGTATGCATTGGATTCCTTCTAGTTAGTGTAATCTCTTTGGTTGTGAATTCTCATTTATTCCTTTCTCACCTTTATTATGATTAGTGGATCCTCATGTTATTGATGGATCTCGTTCTTGCTTTTATGATTTTTGGAACTATGATCCCCCCTTGATCATTCAATCCTTAAACTCTCTTTATAGATCCTATATTGGGTGTTTAAAATCATAGATTTAGGTAGCTGGTATTGTAAGGAAATCTCTATAAATTGAAACCCTTGATTCTTTTCAATTTGAATTGGATTTTCAAGTGATTTATAAATCTTGATTTGAGTCTCTTGATAAATTTTTTTAAATTGGAATCTTACATGTGATGAAATCCTTTGAAAATGGAATTTGAATAATTATTTTGATGATACGAAAAGTTATGAAATGGATTATGATTTGGAATAAAATGATTTTATTTTATATTCATAATATTTGATATAACCATTTGATGTCTGTTTTGAAATGAAATAGCATGTTTTGAATATTGAATTTGGGGTATATTTAAATAATGTTTTTAAATAATTTGATATTATTTGAAATGAATGATATCCCCTTGTATGTTTGTTTTCCTTAAAGTGCATGAGAAACTGGTTAGTTAATAGGGGGATATGAACACTAGGTAAAACTGATTACCTAGGATTGATTTTAGGATGAAAACTATACTAAAACTACAAGAAGATAGGGAGTTCATTCTTTGGGATGAAGTCCTACCCCCCTAAGACTTATCCCTAGGGATATGTTCACCCTAGGATCCATATTTCATTAAGATTGTGATGAACCTCATGAATCAACATAACCAATCCTTAAGACTTATAACCATGGTGTTATGATTGAAAATGATGATTAGATGAAATAAGTTGTTTATTCATATTCTAGTAAAAAAATATTCATGCAAATTTTGAAAAAAATTCTTGTTTGTGCCCAATTTTATGGAAATGAACTTTTATACCTTTTTTATACTGAACATTGAAATGTTTTGAAAAATATGTTTGATACAAAATGATAAATGATTTCCATGACTTGTTTTACTTTAAGTTGAGCATATATAGTTTATGGGTAATATATTACTGATGATATTCTTGGTTGAGAACATAATGGGATTTGTTTCTTAAAACCTACCTTTTATTTCTTGTGTTTAAATATTTTCTTATGTCAGGTCTAGGAAAAGAGAAATCACCACTCATAGGTGGGGGATGTTCTTGATTATACGAGCTTGAGAGTTGGTAGTGATCGATGAAACATGTGATCCAATTGTTAAATTGAGTTTATGGGTTGATGATTGGATGGTATCTTCTAATGACTTGGGTTGACGTTCATATTTTTGAGACTTTTTTTGGTTACTTTTGGTTTTCTTTCTTTTGGAGTGTTTGGTATACTGAATGATTATCATTTTTTATCCATTGATTTATCTTGATGAGTCATCCTTGTTGTGAAATCATTACATATGGTTTGTATTAATTCCCATGTTCTAGTCTCTAATGCATAGGGATTAGGAATTCTCTTCAATCCATGTTAGGATAGGTTCAGATACTATTTAGGTAGGTTATTCGAGTTGGTTCATGAAAAATTGGTAGTAAAGGAAGTCATTCATCTTCTTTGATGTCATTATACATTCTGGGATGTCTCGATAGACCTGAGATAGTATTTTTAGGATTTTAGGGGTATGTTACAATTGATTTCCTCATTATATCTCATCATATCAAGTCTTAAGTTACCATGAACTATTAGGAAAGAGTATATTTGAGGAGTTTTTTGATGTAATCCTATACTTTTTACAAATATTTTATTGAAGTATTTTTCTTTCCATTTAAATTATGATTGAAAGAGTTGATGATTTCAAGTATCTTGATTTATGTTTCCCTTGTTATCTGTTGATGATGTGTATTACCATGCCCCCATGAAGACATTTTAACAGACTTCGGGAGGGAGTCACTAATGAACCATAGAAAGTGAACCCTCAAGTTGATCAGAACCTTATGTAAGTTGTTGTGCATGTAGTCCAGGATCTAGGCCAGATTGATGAACCTATTCCCATTCCGACAACAGAGGCTCTGCCACAAATGGAAAATAGTAAAGATTTTGCCTAGGTCTTTCTTCATTTGAATCCACCATCTTTACATGGAACCAATGATCTTTAGGATTTAGGGGATTCATTAAATATATTTGAGTATCTCTATGAGTTCTTGAAGGCACTTAACTCTTTAAGGTGAAATGTGCATCCTTCAAGATTTAAGGTCCTAACAGAAGGTGTTGGGATGCATTAGTTTAGATGAGGTAGATTGTGTTCTTGGAATGGAAATACTTAGAGGTTGTTTTTAAGGAAAAATTATATCCATAATCAATTGTGTGGTCTAATTCTATTGAGTTCCTTAAACTCAAGAAAGGTGATCTAACTGTGACTCGGTATGTGAACCAATTTTCCAAGCTTTTTCATTTTTGAAAGGAGGTGGTATTGAATGAGAAAAAAAAGCCCAATGTTTTGAGATGTGTCTTCAACCAGATATCTGATATCAGGTTTTCTTACTTAATATTACTTTAAATGTGGATATCCAAAATATAAATTTAGTGGTGTAACTTTAATTGGCTGGTATATCATGTTTGGGGGGAGTTAGTCCTACTCATAGTGGTTGCTTGTGTGACCCCTTTAAAGGTAAGAGGAAGTGAGATGAATATTATAGTGGAAAACATAGTACTGGTGAATCTAAGTTTCATACTTTCTCTAAATATTCTATAGTGTATTGAAAAGTCAAAAAAACTTGTTTCCAAAGTGGTAAATTTCGGAACTCGAACTGTGTTTGCATGGAGGTGTCAAAGATCTATATCACTTGTGGATTCTCAGGTCACTTATTATAGTTTTTCTTGTTTTTACCACTCTGTGTAATATTATGGGCTTCAATACTGAACTATTAATGGTTATTGTTATTATATATTTTGAAACATTAAAGATTCAAGTATCAATTATAAAATATTCAGAGTTTATTTTTTCTCTATCAAGTGAGTAATGTTTTTATTATTTTTCTTAAATTAAGGTATAATTTTCTTATCAATTTATGAGTTATATAGGTGTTTTAAAACCACAAATATCTCAATTTGTGTCACATATAAAATGTTTCATATTGTATATTGGTTATAATGTTCATCCTTAGATGTAATGTCTAAATATTATGTCACTCCTATATAGTATTTATTGATTATTTATATTCACCAATCCTAGAATATTATCCTCACCCCTTGTCATATGATGTTAATACCAGGTTTCCCCTTACCTGGGATTCTTAATGGAGATCAACCCCTTTGAATCATGTATATCTTATAGGTAAATCTAAAACAAAAAATGTACTTTTTTAAAGAATAAAATGATTTCTAAGAAAAGTCATATATTTAAGTAGACCAAACTATACTAATTTTTGTTTACTCATAGGTAAATAAGTTTTCTTTTAATTTTTTATAACAATATTTTTTTATAATATATTTATTAATTACATGAGAAATATATATATAAATTAACATCTATGTAATTAATTTTATGTGTTTAATGTTTAATATTTTTTTGAAAGTATGACTTTTTAATTTTTATTTCTCAGAATAATTAAGTTGTCTAACCCCACAAGTCAAACTATTTATATCGTAAATGGTTCATAACTCAATTTTTTAAATCCACATTAAATTTAGGCATAAACGAACCTAATGTATTTAGGCATGATCTAGATAAATAAATTAGTAATCCATACCACTTGCATCTTGCATCGGTTGGTATCAAATATTCAGTTGATGTGATACAAAAACTATCCTTTAATTAATCATTCCTTTATACATTAACATTATTTATGTCTTGTTTTTTATGTACAAATTAAAAAATATTTTTTTTATTTCTTTAAAACCCATTATAATTGATTATTGTTATGAAATATTTAAAATATATGGTATGACCAATTATTCACACTTTAAAATTTTATTTAAAACAAGTAATTAATTTCATCAAAATTAAATAAGATGAATGAAAGAAATTAAAGAAAAAACTTGAAAGATACAATATATTTCCACATATTATGTTTCATAATATTGATCATATTCGTGTATTGAGTGATTCGAATAGAAATGAATAAAAACTTTGGATATTATTCTACTCACATTGTTTTATTCTATCTATTATTATCACATCCAATTTTCTCTTTATATTACACCATTATCCTTTTCCATTTTTTTAATCTCTATATTTCAATATTTAGACATTTTTCATTAAAACTATTTATAACCTCACCAGTGATTTTAGCCAACACACCAAAATCATTACTTTATTTTCTCATTTCACCATTATTTCCACCCATGTGTTTGGTTTTATAAGCTTTTGATATCACCCAAATTCTATAAAATTAAACAATAAAATCTATCCATAATCAACCAAGAGATAATTTTTATATATTAAATAAAATAAAACTATAAAAAATAATGCATAGACCACTCTTAGTCTCTATTAATCATATATTCAATTGTATGTTTGATTGAGACCTGAAGTACAAGACAATATATTTATTACTTCTCAGATGATGCACTAACTATATGAATCTTGGATCTAACATGGTTTAATTATCTAAGTATTTAAAGTATGTATAATTTTTTCCTAGTTTTATATGATATTTTATGTTTAACTTATTCTTTTAATTTTCATATTCAATTGATCTTGAATGCATTATTTGTATATGATATACCTGATATAATACTTGGATCTCTCATGGACTATATTATGGGATCAATGAGAATTTTTCTCTAAAATGTAGAAAACTGTGACTATTTGCGTTTCAAAATTCATTGAATAATTTGATTGGATTTAGAAACTCAATTATTTAACAAATATAATGCTGTGAAATTTTGGTTTCCTCTAGTTAAATAATTTTTTTATTTTAAATATTATTTATAAATTGTGTGAATTAAGAGTATTCTTTAAATAAATATAAAAATATCGTAACCTTCTCCATGTCTTTCAAAAACTAAAACATGACATATTTTTATGTATCATATATAAATATTTTTATATTGATTTTGTTACTCATCCCCACTAATGCTTTTTATGGGATAATTATGAAGATATGAGTGACCCTTGAAGCTTGACAATACCAAGTTTATTGTGAATTCCACATAAATATTTTTATATTGATTTCATGACCAATCCTCATCAATTATATTCTTAGGATGGTTATAAAATAGGATTGACCCTTTAATATCAATAACAATGAGCCTACTGCAAGTTTCTCATAAATATTTTTTTATCTTAAAGGAGTATTAGAGTGGTTAACCTAGGTTTTCCATAAAGGCGGTCACTAAATAAACAATTCATCCTTGGAGTTGTCACTTTTTTTTTGTTTTTGGTATTTTTTTACTATCTTAATTGAAATAAAAATAATAATACTATAATGTGTTTTCATGTGTTATGAATTGGATAATGTGAATTGAATAAGGTAAAATAAAATTGAGAAATCAAAAGAAATAAAAAATAAAATAATTGTTTGATGGATAAATGATCAATCCAAAGGCTGTGTTTAGTTTCATGGTAATAATGAATTAAATTATATTTCATTCCACTTCAATGATCTAATTATATAACGCTCCTCCAACCATCTTCAACTATTTAAAGTGGAAGTGTAGATAACACTCAAAATCCTCTCAAAGTTTGTTAACAAACCACTTAATCCTTGGATACTGAGCATAGAATACACCTCTATTGTGGTTTTAATCTAACCCAACTCCTGACCGCATCCTGTGTGTCATTCCAAAACTTTGGTGTGAAAATTATCCATATACTGAGTCAAACAGTAGAAGGTATGTTAAAATTGTTTTAATACTAGAAGAAATAAGGATTTATGTAATGTGGAAAAAAGAGTGAAAACCATCACTCAACTCCCACATCTCTCTCTCACTTGAATTATAAAAAAATAATAACCAAAATTAAATGAATAAAACTAGGGCTACAAGAACCTCCCCCCTTGGATAAACCCTATTTTAGTTCTCTATAACCATGGAGTGTAGGTGGTTGATGAGGTAGGAACACAAGTTCATTTAAATGGATGTTAACACCCCCATTATAAGATTTTAGGTACTTCTAACCATTTATTATGGTAATCTCATATTCGAGGACTATCTTGTTTTGATTTGGGTGATGTTTGGATTTTTTTCAAGGTTTCTAGGCCTATGCATGGTGGGAATATGCTTACAAAAAACCATGTGGTTCATCCCAAGAAATTATGTGCCTTGTGTTTGAGTTTTGGATGAGGGAGCATGATTAATCACAATTTTAGTGTAAATTGTGTGACCTAACCTCCAAACCATGTGTTCTAGGAAATTGGACCATGCACAGTTGACATATTATTTGTCAAATAGTCCGGATAAACCATGAAACTCTTTCCAGTTTCCTAAGATGGGGTGCACGGTTAGTGCATAGTTTGTTGGACCATGCCTCCAAACCAAGCAGATTTATCAAGTATCCATGTAATGGGTGTGCATTTTGTTAAAATGTGTGGCCAAACCATGTGATGGGAATTAAATTCAACTAATTTTTTAATTAAAGTCCCAAGACCCTTGTTTTAATTTCTAAACTCCTCCTTATTGAACCTAACTCGGTCCTATTTATTTTGGAGGCTCTCTATAGTTGATTTTGTCTCCCCCAACCTATTACTTTCTCAAATCGAAGTGTCAGTGGATGCATTGGATTCATTCCAATAATTGTAATATCTTTGGTTGTGAATTCCCATTTCTTCCTCTATCACCATCATTGTGAGTGGTGGATTCTCTTGTCTTTGATGGATCTAGATCTTACTTTGTTTATTTTTGGAACTATGATTTTCTCTTGATCATTCTATCCTTCAACTCTGCTTGTGGATCCCTTGTTGGGTGTTGATGATCATGGATTGAGGTAGGTGGTTTTGTAAGACAATATCTATTAATATAAACCCTTGAATCTTGTCTATTTGAATTGGATTTTCAATTTATTTCTAATGTTTTATTTTAGTCTCATGATAAATGATTATGAAAGGCCTAGTGTGTGTGATTAAATCCTTTGAAAATGGATTTTGAAAATAAAGTGTTGATTTTTAGAAAATGATATTGAAATGAAATTAAGGTTTGAAGAATGATTTTGATGAGATTAAAAGGTATGAAATGAATTATTATTTGTATTGAAATGATTTAATTTGATAGGTATATTATTTTATAAACCCATTGATGTTTTTGTTTTATTGAAATGGAATGTTTTGAATATTGAACTTGGGGTTAAATGAAATGATTTGAGATTGTTTGAAATGAATTACATACCCTTATATGTATGTTTTCCTTGAGTCACATGATAACATGGTTATTTTATAGGAGGATATGAATTCTAGATAAAACTGATTACCTTGGAAATATTTAATAATTAAAATGATTCTGAAACTACTTGAGGGAAGGGATTTCATTCTTTGAGATGGATTTCTGTTTTCCCTAGGCTTTATCCCTAGGTATAAGTTCACCCTAGGAGTCATATTTCATCAAGACTCTGTAGAACCTCATGAATGAACATAACTAATACCCAAGGCATATAACCAAAATGATATGATTAAATATGATGATTTCATAAAAATTATTATGAAATAAGTTATTTATGCCTATTCTAGTAAAATTGTTAATTCTTGCCTATTTGACAAGGTTTTTTGTTTTGTGACCAATTTTATGGAAATGAAATTTTATACCTATTTTGTACTAGCCATTTAAATGTCTTGAATATCATGTTTTTATACAAACATAGAAATTATTTCCATGCCATGTTTTACTTTAAATTGAGAATATCTGGTTTATTGGTTATATATTACCGATGAAACGCTTAGTGATATCATAAAGGGTGTTGTTTCTCACATCCTATCTTTAACTTTATACGTTTGTATATTTTTTTCATGTCTAGGAAAAAGAGAAATCAACACTCATAGGTGGAGGAAGTTCTGGATTTTCTGACCTTGAGAGTTGGAGGTGATTAGGGGAATGTGTGATCCACTTGTTACATGGAGTTTATGGGTTTATGTTTGGGTGGCCTCTTCTAATCACATGGGTTGAAATTCCTATTTTTGAGACTTGTATTTGGTTACTTTAGGTTTTCTCCCTTGTGGAGTGTTTGGAATACTGATTGATTATCATTTTTTTATCTATAGATTTCTCTTGATGATTCATCCTTATAGTGAAATTATTCCCTTGGGTTCGAATTAATTACCTAGAACTGGTCACCAATGCATGGAGATTGAGAATACCCATTGATCCATGTCAGGATTGGTTTAGATACCATTTATGTTGGTTATTCTATTCGGTTCATGAAAAATTGGTATCAAAAGAAGTCATTCCTCTTCTTTGATGTTAGTATATAGTTTGGGATGTCTTGGTAGATGGGAGATGGAATTATTAAGACTTAAGGGGTAGGTTTTATGTGAGTTTCTACTCATCTCTCATCGTAAAAGAATTTAGTTACCATGGGACATGGGAAAAATTATATTTGAGGAGATTTTTGATCTAATCCTAGAATTTATCAAAATATTTGATTCAATAATTTTTTTTCCAATTGAATTTTGATTGATAGATTTGATGATCTCAAGTATCTTGATTGATATTTCCCTTGTTATTTGTTAATGTTGTGTAGTACCATACCCCCAAGGATATGTTTTAATAAACCCCATGAGGGATCCATAAATGAATCATAGAAATAGAAACCTTCAGTAAATCAGAACCTTTTGTATGTTGTTGTGCATGAGGTCAAAGGTCTGGGCCAGATGGCTTCACCTATTTCGATTCCGGGTGTAGAGTATTTTCTTAAAAGGGAAGATAATAATGATTTTGACTCGGTATATCTTTTTATGAATCCACCATCTTTATAGGGTATCAATGATCCTATGGAGGCATGATATTGGTTGAAAAAATTTGAGTAGCTCCTTGAGTTCTTGGAGGCACCTGACTCTGTTAAGGTGAAATGTGATTCCTTCAAGATTGAAGGTCCTAGAAGAAGGTGGTTAGACTCAATAGTTCAAATAGGGAAGTATATATGCATGGAATGGAAGTAATTTAGGTTAATTTTGATGGAATAATTATATCCAGAATCAATGTTGTTGGCTATGTTTATAAAGTTTTTTAAACTCATGAAAGGTTATTGAACTTTGAGTCAGTATGCCAACCACTTTGTCGAGCTTGTTCATTTCTCACATAAGGTGGAAAAGAATGAGAAACTGAAAGCCCAATGGTTTGAGATGGGCCTTCTACCAGATATATCATCTCAAGTTTTCTTACCAAAGATAACCTCATATGTGGTTATCATAGATAGAGACTTGATGGAAGAACTTGACTTGTTTGGTAAGTCAGGTTTGATAGGAGTTCCTCTTACTTCAAGTGTCATCTTCTATGGTCCCTTTAAAGAGAAGAAGAAGTGGGATGAATCTCATGATGAAAACCATTGTGTTAGTGAATCTTGATTGCATAATTTTTCCAAATATTCTATAGTGTCAATAAAAGGCACATTAACTTGTTTTCCATGTATAATGGTTAGGCACTCAAAGCATGTTTTTATAGAGGTGTCAAATATCTATAGATCTTGTGGATGATCGGGTCACTTGTAAAAGTTTTGCATGTTTTTACCACTCTATTTAATGGTATGGGTGTAACTACTAAACTATAAATGGTTATTTCCATTGAATCTTTTGGAACATTAAAGATTCCATAATCAATAATAAAATATTAAGGGTTTATTTTTTCAATATCATATAAGTAATAGTTTTATTATTTTTCTTAAATTTGTGTATTTTATTATTATAAATTTATGAGTTAGATCAGTGATTCAAAATAAAAAACATATCAATTCATGTCTCAACCTAAAAATGCTAGAGTGTATATTGGATATTGTGTTAGTCCTTGGGTCTATTGTCTAAATATCATGTCACTCTTATATTGTATTGAATTACCATTTATATTCACTAATCCTGGAATCCTATCTCCACCCCCTTATCATATGTTGTGAATATCAGGTTTCCCCTTACCAGGGATTCTTAATGGGGATCGACACCTTTGGATTGGGTATATCTTATAGGTCAAGATAAAAAAATAAAAAATGTCTTTTTTTTAAAGTCTGAAATGATTGGAAAGAAAATACATGTATTTATGTAGATTGATATGAACTAATTTTGGTTTACTCATAGGCAAAGAAATTTTATTTTTATTTTTACAGAAACAAATTTGTAAAAATATATATTTTTATTTATGTGAGAAATATATGTATATATGTATATATATGTAATTATAATTATGTGTTTAATGTTTAATATTTTCTGAAAATATTTCTTTTTATTTTTTATTTTTAAGGATAATTAAGTTTGGTTTACTTCATAAGTCAAACTATTTATAATGTAAATGGGTCAGAACATAATTTTTTAAATCCATATCAAATGTGGACATAAATGAACTTAATGTCTTTAGAGATAACCTAGAAAAATCCATTAATCATTTATAACCATTTCATCCTTCATCATTATCATATATTATTTTGACATGATATAAAAACCATCTTTAATTTTGTTAGTCATTTATATTTAAACCTTGTTTATGTCTTGTTTTTTTACTTACAAATTTCAAAATTTTTTGTATTTATTTGAAAACCTTTAGAATTGATTATTGTTATGAATTATTTAAAATACCCCATATAACTAATTATTCACACTTCAAAATTTGATTCAGCACAATTAATTCATTTCATCAAAATGAAATAATATGAATGGAAAAAATTTAAGATCAAAACTTCAAAACTCAGAAGATAATTTTTCTTTGCACATATTATGTTTTACAATATTGATCATATTATTGTTTTGAGTGATTGGAATATAAAGGAAAAATTTGTGGATATTATTCTGCTCACATTGTTTTATCTTATTTGTTATAATCAAATCAAAATTTCTATTTATATTACATCATTAACCATTTTCATTTTCCTAATCTCTACATTTCAATATTTGGATATTTTTCCTTAAATCTGTTGCTAACCTCACTGGTGATTTTAGCCAACACACCATAATCATTACATTATTTTCTCTTTTCACTGTTATTTTCCCCCATGTGTTGGGTTTTATAAGCTTATGATATCACCCAAATGCTGATAAATTAAACAATAAAATCCTACCATGATAAACCAAGAGATAAGTATTATATATTAAATGAAATAAAACTATAACATATTATGCCTCGACCTCTCTTAGTATCTATTAATCTTATATTTTCTTGTGTGTTTGATTGAGACTGAAAGTACCCAAAAATATATTTATGAATTCTTATATGATGTAATTACTTTTTGAATCTTGGATATAACTTGGTTTAATTATCTAAGTACTGAAAGTATGAGTAATTTTTCCTAGTTTTATACGATATTTGATATTTAATTTATTCCTTTTGTTTCCATGTTCAATTGATCTTGAATGAATTATTTTTATATGAGACCCTTGATATAATAATTGGATCTATCATAGACCATATTATTGGATCAATGAGAAGTTGTCTCTCAAATGTCAGAAATTATGACTATTTGAGTATCAATATTCATTTAATAATTTGATATGATTTAGAAACTCATGGATTTAACAAATCAAATTTTGTGACATTTTAGTTTCCACTAGTTCATTATTTTATAATTTTAAATAATTTTTTTCTAAAAGGTCTGAATGAAGAGTATTCCATAAATAAATATAAAAATATCATAACATTCTCCTTGTCCTTCAAAAACAAAAACATGTCATTTTTTTATAAAAAATATATAAATATTTTTATATTTATTTCATTACCCATCTCCACTAATGCCCTTTCTGGGCCAATTATAAAGATATGAGTAACCCTTGATGATTCCTAATGTTGATCCTATTGTTAATTTCTCATCAATATTTTTATTCCAAAGGAGTAGCATAGTGGAAACCTAGGTTATATTTGGAGGCAGTCACTCAATTAGTCATTCTTTATGAGATTTGACACTTTTTTGATTTTTTTCTATATTAATTAAAATGAAAACAAGAACAAAGGAATGTGGTTTGTGTGTTATAAATTGAAAAATGTAAATTGAATAAGATAAAATAAAATAGATAAAATAAAATAAATTAATATGAAACAAGTGTTAGAAGGATAAATGTTCAATCCAAAAGTCGAGTTTAGTGTGTTAGTAAAGTTTAATGAAATTATTTTTCATTCAACTTTAATGATACTATTATATACCATTCCTAAAATCATCTTACACTATTTCATATTGGAATAGAGTGCGCAAAAGAGCCTCTGAAAGTACATTAATATCCACCTTTATTCTTTGAGATTGATTATAGAATACACCTATCCTAAGTGTATAATCTAACCCAACTCATGACCACATACCATGAGTTATTCAAAACCTATGGAGCTCGAATAATTAATAATATTAGTGAAACAGAAAAAGGAATGTTAAAATTGATTTGATAGTGGAATAAATAAGTATTTAAGTAACATGAAGTGAATAGAGACAACCATCACTCAACTCCCACATCACCCATTTCCATATTTTAATAATAAAGAAATAATGACCAAAATTAAATGAATGAAACTAAGGTCTTAATAACCTCCCCAATGGATCAACCCTATTTTACTTCTCCATAACTATATTGTGTGGGAGGTTGATGAGGGAAGAATGCAAGGTAATTTATGGGGAATAAAAGTGAAAAGGAGAAGAATTAAGTGGAAGAAAAACACTTGAATTTGAAAAAATAGAGAGTAAAATAATAAAATTTTGCAACCAACATGGTGTTTATGTAGAATCATAATAGAGAAATCCCAACATCCCCCCTTTTACCTTTAAAATATATTACCAATATCCTTGAATTTAGAAGAATAAAATAAATATTTTACTAATAAGTTTCAACTCCTTGTCCATCTTTCTCAGTATGGATAACCCTCATCATCTTCATCAAATAGTTATAATAGAATTATTTTTGAGAATAATCAATGGCTCAAATTCTCTATATTGAGTCATAATGGAAATCTAGTGTTCTTGAAGGTTCCGATGTTGTCATGGATTAGGGGGATATAAATACATAAAAGATCTAGACTCAATCACAATTTGGGCTTTGCTAACATGTATTTTCACCATTGGGTCTGGATTTATTCAGTTAGTGGTTTGGGTTAGAACTATAAGTGGGCTAAAGTACATCCAAAATTAGCTGGTATATGTGGTTTTGTTGAAGAATGATGGGCTTGGATCTATGAAGGCTTTTTTTAACTAAGTTTTTAACATTCTAGTAGAAGAGATTTTGGGATCATAATCCAGAACCAATGGAGGTAGTGAAATCAGAACCAAGGATTTATAACCAAGTAGCAACAACAACCCTATTCTTCATGGAAATTCTCAAAAGGGAAGGTGGATGAGTTCTAGACACTGCTTCGTTCACTGGGAGATGTTGATAGAGTCTGTGTGTTAGTGGGTTGCTGGAGATTTCCTTGATTAAGAATTGGATGAACACAAATATCATATGGTGGTAAAACTGACTTAAATGGAAGGGCTACTACAGGGATCATTTATAAATAGATGAGCTTATACCACTTTCTCAATGTTGGATTGTTTTTATTATTCTTTGGATTTACTAAAAAGTATATTTTCTAATTTTCCCAAGGAAATGTTCTAAATTTCTCACTTTTAACTTAATGTGGTATTTATATTATTCTTCTATTCTATTAAAATTAGTGTTTTTATGGAGTAGTACTTGTTACGAAACATACATATTCCTAGTGTTTTGTGTCGAGTATTCTCTTTATATTTTTCTTTGTTCCACTTTGGGAGTGAGTTGAGGGTTCTGTTGAGTGTCGATTCAGTGCGTGGTAGGTCCATGAAGCTTCTCTGTTCAGATAAATTGAGTCATGTGTTGATTGTTTTGGATATTTTGGAAACCTTTTTTACATTTGTGTTTTTAGAAGTGGTTTTAGATCAAGTTTTTTTGGCACAAAACTAATAATAGAGATTGGTGTTGAGATCACTTTCACAACCCGATTGGTGACTCATGGGAAGTATGATTCTTATCCTTTATGCCTTTTCATTTCAATGGTAGTTTTGATTTATAAGGATGATGTTCAAAGAGGGAAAGGTTTGAAATGATATGTTTGAGTAATCATATTTCAACTTTCAGAGGATACCTATAGAGGATTATTTGTTCCAAGGATATCGAGAGATTATATTCATAAATACCAAGTCATAATAAATGGAAACTGGAGTGTGGGAGATACTCAACTAGAATGCACTATGTGTGATTTATATGATGTTGTCCTGAGGGGTTTACAAACTAGACCAAACTAGGTGAGGTTGAGTTACACTTGAGATATGGACAGGTTGGGTTAATTTGGTCCAGGTCGGGTCGCAAGTTGGAAAAATAATGAACCAACCTGACCTGGCCAACCCAACCAATCCCTAATTTATTTCCTCTAGAGGTCAGGCACTCTACTTTCCTCTTATCACCTCTTGGATTATAGAAATTTCTTAGAAATTATATGTAATGTTTATTGAATTTAATAGTTACCTGTAATGTTTTGTTTATTACAATACCTATAAAATGTATAAATAAAATAACTTTATTGTTCAAATAAATTCAACATATATAAAATTAATTATTTATTTGAATTTTTTGGCTAATATAAATATTTATTGAATTTATTTAGATGCATTTATATTTTAATTTAGGTTTTTTGTTGGTTGATACAACTTATAGGTAAATTTATAGTTCAGACCTAATTTATTTTTTCATTATAGGTAATGTTTAATTGGATAATAAAAATTGATTGCGTGCTCCATGTGATGATGTATGTCATGGTTTTTTAACATTTTTTTTATAATTTTGAATTAAAGTTAATTGGTTTTGTTTTTCTCTTTGTATTTGAAAGATTTTAAATGTTCTAAATTTGTTTAGTTTTAATTTAATTGATAGTCTTATAATTTTTTTGGTATTCTTTCTTGTAATTTTACTTTAACTGATTTGATAGACCTGATCAGGCCCAACCCAACCCACCTCAAATTGGGTCAAGTTGATTCATTACAAAAATATTCTATAACCTGACCAGAACAGACGCTACCCAAAAACTTATGATTGGTTTGAATAAAATTTTTGACCATACCCAACCCAACTCAGCCCATATACACCCCTAGCTAGCTCAAAATGTGGCCTTTAATATTTGGGAGGTGAAGACCACTATGTAATTAATGTCCTGGCCAGTTAGTATGTATGATATTTCGATCACAATGAACAATTTATTATTGATGTGGAGACTTTTCAGTATGAAGATATCAAAAACAAGGCCAATGGAATATCATGTCAATGAATTCAATGTGATTTGGATCCATTTGGAATTAGTGGGAATAATGTTCATAGGGGTAATTCCGGTATTTATCCTTATGTCATTGCTTCTTCTATCATTGGATATGATTATTACCATGGTGAGTAATTCCAAAGATAAGGCTGACTTTATGTTTGTGGAGATCTAGGATATTATTATAAATGAAGATATCTGGAGGAAGGAAGGATTAGATGCCATAAAAACTAATTTCAATGTAGTAGGCATGGTAAGTTACATTCAAAGGAAAAGATAGAAGAGAAAGGAGCTGAGGAAATTGGTTGGACCTATTGATTCTTCATCATGGTACTGTGGAAAGAAAAGACATTTATTCAAGGAATATCAGGAGATTTGAGTCAATTTGTGAAAAGTATGATTCCATTTTATCTAAAACCTCCATATTTTTGGAAGACAACACTATATTACTTAGTCATGAAAGTTTTTTGGAGTCATGGATTCTTGAATCAAGGGATTTATTTCACTAAATGTATGAGAAGAGGTGCATGGTAAAATTTTCTTCCACAAGCTTCAACAAGGATTTTCTTATGAATGGATAAGAAATCTAGATTTTTGGCAAAGGAGGTGTAAAATTCAAAATGAAGAATGAATTCATGATCAAATTAAAGGGCATTCGTCACATACCAGTATTTTGGAAGAACTTGATTTTGTTTGGTTAGGTGGATGATGGGGGGATTATGTATGACCTTTAGGGATTGTGTGTGGAAAATCACACAAGGATCTATGGTAGTGGCTCATGGTTTTAATAACAAATCATTGTATCATATTGGAAATTATAAAGGTGTAGTAAAAATTGAGATTTGAAATAAATGATATTTTTATCAATGAAAACACAATTTTTTCACTTTCCTATCACTTTTTATTTCCTTTCAATTTTAAATGCTTGATGTTATTCATAATATACATTAATTGTGTTTTAATGGTTCTTTAAAAATTAATGGATGGTCCAAGCCCCTTTCCTGACTTGACCATGTGTAAAATGTCTAGGGCATACCCAAAAACATACCATGACATAAAATCATTAATTAAAAAAACAAGCATTTAATTATTTAGGGTCCCACTCCATCAACCCACGTGGAACATATAGAGAACACCCAAAAAAATGAGAAAAATAAAATAAAAATATTGGAATCGCCTACCTTTCATAGGTATATGTCTGCTCATCCGATATCAGCCTCTAACTTGAGTTGTTTCGGAAGATATCTACATTTTAGACAAACACCCAGAAAATTGGGTAAAATGGATCACATGTTTTTAGTGCACCATATGGTTAGAGAAAAGGGAAAAAGAAGCTAGATGATTGAAGGCCGTACCAATGCAGCACCAACGAGACCTTAAATGATCAAAGTAGAGATCATATAGCGGATTTGGGTCAAGGATTATGGGATAAAGAAAAAGGGAGGACCTCCCTGCCATATGTGGTGAAGATAATAAAATTGAGAAAGATTAGAAATAGTGGAAGAGAGAAAAAAGGAAATTTAACCTCTTTAAATGACCCCTATGTTTTGGAAAATTATGTGACAACTTTGATTCACCCGTTGTCTATGCACCACACCTCGCACGGGCTAGGTGCACACTTTTCCATACCATGTACAAACCATGCATGATCCCTATGTTAAAAGTTATATAGGTGCTGAATATTCATTTTCTTTATTATTTAAGGTTTTTAAAACTATGACTAGTGAAGATAGAGGGCCACATGGTTTCTCCGGAGAGGTCACATTGTTTTTTCCAAACCATGCACATATGAGAACACACTATGAAAAGTTGGGGTTTTAGCCTCTAACACACTAGAAACCCACTAAAAACCCCTATTCACTTGTTGAGCCTTAAAAAATGTCTAAAAAAAATACTTGGGTCAATGATATCTCCAAATTAAGTTGAAAATATCATGAAAAATGATGGTTTGACCACCAAACTGAAAATTTCAAATAGGTTGGTGAAATTTTGACCTGCTCAAAAACTCAGGGTGTTAGAGTCTCCCCACTTTAACATAGCTCATACCTGAGCTATCAGGCCTTATCCAGAGATAGTACTGATCATACCCAACTCTTTTGAATTATCCTAGTCTACCCCTATCAACAAGTTATATGTTATCTTCCCTCAAGGAGATCCACACCTTAGGAGTTACATACCTGGTCACTTTCTAACCCAAAACTCAAATGAAAAAATGGTCCACTAACCATCCTTAGACCCAAAAGTCTTCTTCTGATGCATCATCATTTCTGAACCTCATTAGGTGCTCAAATAATACTTGTTCCACATATGACACCAATAATGTCCTATATCTCATTATATGTTCACTATGCTACCATATATTGCATGAAACCTATGAGGTACCACATCTCAATAGATGCTTGAAATATTTAATCTTCATAGATGCTCACAATATCCCGTATCATAAAAATATATATATGCCCACATAGAGTGTCTTGATGCCTAGAAATCTCATAAAATGAATAAATACATTGATTCCCTTAATAAATCATGGTGCCATGCACCTCATATATATATATATATATCACACATTTGAGCTGATGCCAACATACTTACCAGTATCTGGTTAGTCTAAAAAAACTCATGAAACTTTTGCTCCCAAAATTGGCATGCTAATAAAAAAATACATGCCAAAATAAAAAGTGAATATGGTCACACCCATAGAACACATATAACTATTATAGTATCCTTATCCTACCCTACACCTTCCATCTACACAGTATGAACCTAGCCCAAAGCCCAACTAGATGAGACATGGCCCACCTATGAAGTTTATCTAGATACCGACCATTGACCACAGTATTGGGTCCCACTTTCTTTGCCACAACCTCTGTGTGTTGCTGAATCCTGACTACCATCTCCTGGAACCACTCTCAGTCCTACCTAAGGAGCCTGAGTCAGCCTCAGTCCCTGGATCCCAACTATCAAGGAAGGCTTCTTGCAGAACCTCTCCAGATTCTTAACCTAGTCACATGCTCAACACTCCTTTCAGGAAAAATAATATTGCATCTTCATAGGTCCCAACTACCCACACTCAAAACACACCATTGAAGGACCACTCCTCCATGGTTTTCCTAAATCTCATACCTGACTACCCTATTGAGATTCATCTTAACCCCACTTCCTGATACCCGAAGTATCACTGCTAACATCACCTAACGCCATCACCTGGCTCGAGTATAACCAGTCTATCAAATTTCTTCACCTATCAATACATTAGTTACTACCTCTTATAATGAGGATAACCTGAATATGTTTACCTTTACCTGAATGGTGTTCCATAAACCATCCTCGAAATTCCTCACTCTCGAGGATTCATCTCCCACAATACCAAGGGAATAATGAGATTTGCCTATGAATGTTACTACATACTCCACGATAGACAAGTATCCTTGATTTAGGATAAAAAATTATTGAGATCTCTCTAACCTTAACATATCTGGGAATAAATGATTGAAGAAACTAGCCTCGAAGAACTTCCAATCCAATCCCTCTTGTACGCCAACCTGAACCTATACATCCCACCCGGGCTTAGCCGATCCCCTGATCATGTAAATTTCCAGCTCTACCCTTTAGCCTAGGGGTGTCTCAAACTCTTCAAATATGGAATCTACCAACTCGATGCGGTTCTTAGGCACATGTGGTCAACCCTTGTAACACCCTGAGATTTTGTGAATTTTTTTTCGAATTAATTTAATATTTTGATATTTTTCATTTCATCCAACACTGGAAATAGTTTTTAACTAATTCAAACATTCCCTTTATATGTAACTATCTTGGAATATGTTACACATTACATTGACTCAGCGTTCATTACACAAAACAACAAGGTTAGCGTGCATTACACGCAAGATTTAGTTTCCTTGATGGATTGTGTAACATGGAAGAATGGGTTTCACCTAACTATAATATATTATTTAAAATATTATTATAATGAGATATAACCTAGCCATTAAGTTAATATGGATAATATTAACTAAATTATGAAAATATCTGGTGTACACCAATATAAGATAAATTCATAGGTTACAAATTAATGAATATAAAAACCGATTGAATATAAAGTAAAATATTATTATAGTCAAAAAGATATTTTAACCGAGTAAATGAAATTAATTAAAATTGGTAATTTATATTAACATAATAAATATGATATATATTGAATGAAATACTCAATATATATAAGATAAGAACAAACCTAATTTTATGTATAAAAAACCTATTTTTTTAGTTTTACCTCCTTTTAATGGAAAACACATTTTAAATACAATTTTTTGAAATTTTATTTAAGTAATATGTCAAAATAAAATTAAAATTTTGAATCAAGACATAAAAAATAGGTTAGGATAAATTTTTGGTATTTTTATGCAAGGTTTCATCTTTTAATGAATAGTATAAAATACTGGATTTTAATTCAAAACTAAACTTTCATCTAATATATTTATAAATCTAAATTATATTTTTAATTGGTTTAATAGTTCATTTAGATGATATTTTTATCAATTAATTCAATATAGGTCATTGTAACCAATTTCACATTGAAATTGGATACAAAAACATAGCAAACTTTTCAACATTTTTACTTTAAAAACCAATAGTATCGTCTCGTCAACAGGATTAATTTTAAATTAATATCTAGAAGTTATGTGATTAGAATTTTTAAAAATGGATTCCATATCTATAATTATAATAATATATAATTTTTAATTAGGTCAATATTTTTAACCAAAAATATTATTGAAAGCGATTAAAATTAATTACATCGGTTAAGAGAAAAATTAGGTTAATACATTACTAAACATTAAATTCAAGACAAAAAATGACCTAGAAACTTTTCCAACACCTATTGGATTTCCATATTTAGACCCTATAATAAATTGGATCAACCTTGGCCCATTTTTGGATCAACTTTTAACATGAAAAATGTGGATTGAATTATCTCTTCAAATATTTACAAGGGTGCCACTTCTCCTCTACTATTAAAGGACACCACTTCTACCCATTAATCACACCTCTAAAAAATTTTAGGATAGGAAAATATATTACCATTTATCCTCCAAAAATTACTCTTATTGACCTTGAATCGTCCCTTTTGTCATAAAAACTCTCAAGAAATCCTTTTGGCACAAACCAAAAGGAGTTACCTGATTAAAAGATAACGTCTTTTCTTAGTCTCCTTCCCTTAATTTTCCCTCTTCACCCCCTAAAATATCTTTATTATATTATAGTGTGAATAAAAAACTATAATAAAAATACTTTTATATTTTTATTATAATGGTTCTACCTACACTTACAAACACCTCCATCTAATGGGTAACAAATATATTGTTTCTGTGTACGGTGAACTACTGCATCATGGAATGATGATTGTTCATTTATCCTTTACCACCAATCACGATGACCATTTTGATATAAAATATATTTATATATATTATATATAATATTTATTATGTCTTTAAGCTTCTATATTCCTTTTTCAAGACACATCTTTTTATTTTCCATTTGATGTTAATATGATAATCTCGTTTGAGGAAGTGTGGACTACCACCCCCTCAAAGCGATGTGATTTGTTCCCACACCACATGGAATGTGTTAAGGATTGGTTTAGTGAAATTATAAGATATATAAAATTATAATTATACTTTAGTTATATTATATATATGAACTTATATGTAATTTTCTTTATTTATTTCAATACGACCATTAAAACAGAAATAACTTTCGTGCGTACATACGACTTACCATCTCCATGAACGGTGTATTATATTTCGTACATATTTATGATATTTATTATTATAATATAATTATAATGGATATATATTATATTTATATCATGATTTACATTATTGAATCAAGATATAATTACAATAACCAATGATATAACAAATTAAAACACATGCGAAGAACAAAGAAAATATTACTCGAAATGAAACCTTAACATTGGATTCTTAACAAGTGGGTAATATAAGGTCGTAATCAAAAAATATATGGTATTAAATATAATAATTTTGTTCTGTAAAATATTTATAATAAATTTATATTTATTATATAGGTGGTTTAAATGAGTATGATGTGAGTCAAGACACAAGGTAAGAGGATTTCATCTCACTTTTAATTTCCATGAGATACATGTTATGTTCACCAATCTTTCCTTTTTTATGGTTTATGTACTTACAATGATTTTATTATATGTATATTATAATTAAATTTATAGTTATTCACATGTTTGTTTTATGATCCTTCTTTCATGGGGTGTAAGTTTCAAAAGTTACCAAATCGGTAAAATAGTCTTGTCTCAATTTTCCTTCTTTGAGACTCATGTTTTGTCATGAACCTACTATCTTTTTTCAAAGTTTATATACTTAAATTTTAAATATCATGTATCAAAATATTTTTCATGATATTCTAATATTCACAAAATTTCATTTTTGGAGATTATTATCCCAATTTACCAAGTTATAAGAGTTTATTGAGACAATCTCATCACTTTTTTAGATTTTTTATGTTTATGTTTCCTTTGATGAAATATTATTATCCATATCTCAAGAATACTCATGAGTTTCTTTACCCTCTATTATTTTATGATTTAATCATGTATTGGGACCATTTAATACTATTTGGTACATAATATTTTTAACAAATTCTTTTTAAGAAATCCCAACTTTACCCTTTATTTGGTAGGAAATATATTCAAAACCATGTTTTCCAAAAAGGATTTCAAAGAATATTATAAAAGTATCCAATAATATTTAAAAGAAATTTTTTATTTTTTTTATTTTACCTATCTATTAAAATTAATCTTTTTGTCTCTTTCCGAACAAGTCATTTTTATAACCTTTTTACCGTTCAAAATTAATGTTCTTTTTACCTCGTACAAGATGTACGAATTTACCCACTTCCATTACTTTAAAGATTTATTTACATTTTTAAAATGTTTTGAAGATTATTTTATATGTCTTTAGTGTAAAGGATTTTCAAAATGATTTCATGTATTCATTATGAGTTTTCAAGGTATTTTTCAAAGAAAATTATTTTCAAATGGTTTTATGTGCTAAAATTAATTTTTCAAAGAATGAAGGATATTTTCCTCAAGATATGTTGTAAAAGATATTTCAAAATTATTTTAAATATGAGATGAAATCCATTTATTTTACTCAAGTTTTTATATTAAATAAACTAATTTTTCCACTCATATTCTTTCTTGTATGGTTTATGTTTTTGAAGGAATAATTCTCACAACACCAGTTTCTCTTCCACAGGTTATACGATTTTGAAACCCGCTTCTTTTCATGGGTTATTCTTCAATGAAATAGTTTTGAAACTTATCTATTTTCCATAGGTTATGATGTGACGAAATGTTAATGATACCGATTTCATTTCTTGGGTTTTGATTTGATGTTTACAAAACTTAGGCCTTTTAAGGGTCATGATATGATAAATATTTTATTATATTTCAGCACATTTATGAATGATTTTATTATGATATGGGAGGGACATATATCTCCCTATAATGCATTGGGTAACAATGGATTAATCATGAGTATAAATTTTATATGTGAATTTATTTCATGTTAACAATGTTATTCAGGGACCTGGTTTCATGTCCACAAGTTTATGCATGATCCTGATTACATGTCCATAATGTCTTGAGTGAACCTTATTACATGTTAGAAATGTTATGAATGGACCTAGATTCATGTCTACAAGTTTATACATGAACCTAATTGCATGTTCACAATTTTATGAGTGAACCTTATTATGTGTTCACAATGTTATTCATGGACTTTGTTTCATGTCCACAAGTTTATGAGTAAACCTGATTACAGGTTCAAAATTTTATGAGTGAACCTTATTTCATATTCACAATGTTATGAATGAACATGGTTTCTTTTCCATAAGGTTATGCGGTAACTTGATTACACATTCACAATGTTATGCATGGACCTGGTTTCATGTCCACAAGTTTATGCTAGGGCCTGATTGCAGGTCCTTAACTTAATGAGTGAACTTGTTTCTACTTATACTTGTTCACAACATTATAAAACAATGTGAATGCCAAAAATTCCATGTCTTATTCAAATGTTATTATTTCATTACTTATTATCTTAATTCTATTATGATCTATGTATTATAAACTACCAATATTTATTATGATCTCTAACATGAATGGTATGATCTTAAAATGTTTTGCTCAAGCTCCTTATCCTTTTTTTCATGCTATGATTATACATTTCCTTCATTTACCCTTACTGAGCATCTGAACTCACCTCTTTCTTATGTTTCCTTTCTCCAGATTATGAAGAATGGTTTTAGGTAGAAGTACTAAAGGTGGAGATCTTTATGAGAGATTTTAAATATCTTTCACTAGGATAGAATATGTTTTTCCAAGTTTCAAAAGACACTAAACAATTATGGTCCTTAGGAATGTTTTTTTGTAATGTACTGACTATTCATCTATAATAATGAAATAACCATGTATGTCAATCCTGGGTCGCTATAGTTGGTATCAAAGTAAATTTTTAGTCAAACTATGGATACTACGATTAGAAAACTTTTGTTATATCCCTACTTATATTTATAAGGATATGTCTAGGTATGTCTCTAAGGATAAGTATAAGGATGAGTCAACATTTAGGAAAATATCCTAGAATTTTGGTAAAGGATGGAGTTAGTGGTTATATATAAATACATCTATATCTTGATACTAAAAGTGGATGTAGCTATGTCATATATGTACCCAGGAGTAACAACTCTGAAAAGATGTTCTGAGCCTGACTCGAGGTAATATGGTATATGACAATAGGCCTTGCTGCACACCTAGTTTCACACTCATAAGGGATATTCTTTGGAAATTACCAATATCTTCCTGAACCATCATGAAGGATTTTAATAGAAGATAACTACAAATAACATAGTATAAACCTAAGGTGTCATATAATAAATATGTCCTAAGTTAGATATCATATAATTGACATTTCTTGATTATGTGACTCCTCACTATGATAATCATTTCTTATTCAATTCTTTATGGTTTTATTAAATGGATGTAATCAGGAGGAACATGATTAGCATATAATTGTATGAAAAAACTACTAATGAGAAGTCAAATAGTATTCTCACTAGAGTGATGGATGTTGTGATCATGACTAATCAGTTTTAAAGGAACATGATCAACCACGTGTACCTTAACCAACTCTTAGACTTTCCGAGGAAGAGAAGAAAGGAGTTCACTGAGAGTCCCGATAATGGGGACCATAGAGTAAATAATATATGGGTTCCTTTATGTAAATAATGTGGAATAAGAACCTAATTGAATGTATTATAGGACTAAGAAAGTGTTTTGACTGTAGAAAAGAAGGACACAAAGAATGTAACTATAAAGGAAAACTGAAGAGCTCAGTTAATGAAATGGATGATAATTTTATCCTCCCTAAGGTATTATCAATTGATGACTACTCTAAATGTGGAATTTATGGTAATTATATAAATCAATTTCATGCATGGAAGACTCATGAAGATAATCAACAATGTACTATAAGTAATGTTTTTTCTACTGATAATGAAGAGTCCACAAATGATGTATGAACAATATGGGATATTTCTATTGATAATCATGATTAAATTTAGTTTTTAAAATTTTAGGACATGATTTTTATTTAATATTCATGGAAAGAGGTATTAAGAAATATGTTGATAAATCCTGATTAATGGTTTAACAATAAAGTCAGATTAATGAAGTATTTATGTTTTGGAATTAAAAGACTATGTTATTTGAATCATGAAATGTATAAGTATTTTCAGTATAAGTTTTCATTAAATATTGGAAAAGAAATTTGGAATAGTGATTAATACATAGAAAAGTGATTTCATGGGAAGGTGATATTTTGATTAAGGAAAGGTAACCCTTAATTAATGTTTGATGTTGAGATAATTATGTTTGGATAAAGATATGAGTGATATAAAAAAGTTAATTGGACGGTATGGACTACCCTAGAATTGATTGTTGAAAAAAGTGTTTTATGTCATCAAGGATGAAGTTTAAAACTTCTTGGATTTAAAGAATATATCCAGTAATAATTGGAATAATGAAGCAGGCATGTTTTCCAAAAGGTTTTATGTTAATTAAGGTTGTTACCATATTTCATGGAAATATATGATGAGGATAATCACATGTTTGGAATGTGACAACCAAGTGGTACTTTTTGATATACGGGGGATCAATTTTAAGAATCTTTCATGAAATTATTTGTAAAGATTTGAATTTTCATCTTTTGGAAGGGTTATAAGGTTAACCAGTTATGGTAAGTTTAAGTTAAACTTCATATGAATTCAGTAAGATTAAAGTGTTATCTCTCTATGTGAGGATTGATGCATATTGGATAGCTTGTTAAAAATACCATGTGTTGATGTTAAATAATGAAAAATGGGATGTCATATCATGGGTATCATGATATGACCGTACTTAATGAATTAAAAAGTAACCTTCCTTTTGGGAGAAAGAGGTAAAGTGGGTCAAGGAATAAAAAAGTGTGAGGCGATCCTGGAATCATTCTAGTATATCTTTTAATGAAAATGATCTTCATACCAAAAATTTTATCCTAGTACCTTCATTTATGATGGATCAAATAGTCCTTTAGGTCATCATAGATTTATGAATTTGTTATTGTTAACTTTTTTCGTAACTTTCTCTCTATCACACTCCATAAAAACTTTAGGGTCTGATTTTTCTTCTAGATCTGTGTTTTCACATTCCTCCTATGTTCCCCTGTTGAAACCTAGTTATATGTTACTTTGGGTAACCATTATGGTTCTAACTATCTATTTTTAAGGTAAGTTTTATTATTCATTTTTATGATGTGGTTTTATATGAACGAAAATTTCAAGTATTAAACCTTTGATAACCTAGATAAATTTTTAGGGAGAAATTTATTTTAATGCAGGTAGAATGTAACACCCTGAGTTTTTGTGAAATATTTTTTTGAATTAATTTAATATTTTGAGATATTTCATTTAATGCAACACTGAAAATAGTTTTTCACTAAGTAAAACATTCCATTAACTAGGCATCATCTTGGAATATGTTAAATGCAACACTTACTTATCATACATTACACAGAACAATAAGGTTAGTGTACATTATATGTAAGATTGACTTTCTTCGATGGCTTGCACAACATGCAAGACTGAGTGCTACCTAACTATAATATATTATTTAAAATATTATTATAATGAGATATAACCTATCCATTAAGTTTATATGAGTATTGTTAACTAAATCATTAAAATATTTGGTGTACACAAATATAAAATGAATTCATAGGTTACTGATTAATGAATATGAAAATTGATTGAATATAAATGAAAAAATTATTATAGTCACAAAGCTATTTTAACCTAGTAAATTAAATTAATTAATTTTTTAACTGATATTAATTTAATAAATATTTTATATATTCAATCAAATATTCCATAGACATAAGATAAGAACAAACCTAATTTTATGCAAAAAACCCTATTTTTTTTAGTTTTACCACCTTTTAATGGTGAAAAATTTTTAAATCAAATTTTTGAAACTATTATTGATTTAATATTTCAAAATAAAATTCATCTTTTTAATTGATACTTAAAAATTAGGTTAGGTTAAATTTTTTTTATTTTTATTTAAGGTTTCATCTTTTAATGAATAGTTAAAAATACTGGATTTTAATTCGAAACTGATTTTTCATCTAATATATTTATATTTTTAAATTATATTTTAATTTTTTTAACAGTTTAGATGGCTAATATTTTTATCAATTAATACAATTTAGGTCATTGAGACCAATTTTACCCTGAAATTGGATATAAAAACTTTTCAAACTTTTCAACATTTTTACTTCAAAAACTCGTCGTGTCGTCTCGTCAGCAAGATTAATTTTAAATTAATTTCTATCAATTCTGTGATTAGAATTTGGAAAAATGGATTCCAAATTTGGAATTATAATAATATATAATTTATAATAAGGATAATTTTTTTTACCAAAAATATTTGTGAAATTGATTAAAATTAATTACATTGGTTAAGAGAAAATTAGGATAATAAAGTACTAAACCTTAAATTTAAGACCCAAAATGACCTTGAAACTTATCCAAAACCCATTGGATTTCCATATTTTTACCCTATAATAAATTTTATCTACCATGGTACATTATTGGATCAATTTTCAACAAGAAAAACGTGGATGAAATTCTCTCTTCAAATATTTAGAAGAGTACCACTCCTCCTCCACTATAAAAAGCCACCACTTTTACCTTTTCATCACACCTCCCAAAAATTTTAGGTTTGGCCAAGATTTGACCAAGTAGCCTCCAAAAATACCTCTTATTGACCTTAAATCCTTCCTTTAGGAATAAATCCTCTCAAGTAATCCTTTTGGAACAAACCAAAAGGAGTTACATGATTAAGAGGCAACACCTTCTCTCAAGTTCATTTCCTTCATTTTCCCTCTTCACCCCTCCAATATCTTTATTAAAATATTTTCTGACAAAACAATTATCATAAATATACTATTATGTTGTTATGGAAGGTTTTAGATCAACACTTACACACACCTCTATCTAATGGGTAACGAACATATTGTTTCTGTGTACGGAGAACTACTGCCTCATGAAACGATAATTGTTCATTTCTCATTTACCACCAATCATGGTGGACATTATGATGGAAAATATATTTATATATATTATATATTATATTTATTATATCCTTAAGCTTATTTATTCCTTTTTCAACACACATATTTTTTCTTTTCATTTGATGTTAATATGATAATATCATTTGTGGAAGTATGGACTACCACCCCCTCAAAGCAATGTGATTCGTTAACACACAAAATGTGATGTATTCAGGATTGGTTTAGTGATATTATATGATATATATAAAATTATACTTATACAATAATTGTATAATATACATATACACTTATATTTCATTTTCTTTCTTTCTTTCTTTCAATATGACAATTAAAACGGAAACAACATTCATGAGTACGTAAAACTTACCTTCTCCATAAATGGTGTATTCCATTTCATAATTATTTATGATATAGATTATTATTATATAATTATATGAGATATATATTATATTTATATCATTATTTACATTCTGTAATCATGATATATGTATAATTACCAATGATATAACAAATTAAGACACATGTGAAGAACAAAGAAAATATTACCCGAAATGAAACCATAACTTAGGATCATTAACAAGTGGGAAATATATTGTTGTAATAAAATAATATATGGTATTAAATATAACAATATAGTTATATAAAATTTTTATAATAAGTTTATATTTATTATATAGGTGGTTTGAATGATTATTATGTGACTCCAGAAACAAGGTAAGGGGATTTAATCTCACTTTTAAATTCTGTGACATACATGTTATGTTCACCACTATTTCCTTTTGTGCGGTGTATATACTACCAATTATTGTATTATATGTATCTTGTACTTAAATTTATAGGTATTCCCATGTCTATTTTATGATCCTTATTTCATGCTGTTTATGTTTCAAAAGTTTCCAAATCAGTAAAATAGTCTTGTCTCAATTTTCCTTCTTTGAGACTCATGTTTTGTTATGCACCTATAGACTTTTTTCGAGGTGTATATAAATCCATTTTACATATCATGAATCTAAATATTTTTATGATATTATAAGATTCATGTAATTAAATTTTTGGAGATTATGATCCCAAGTTACCAAGTTATAAGAGTTTATTGACATAATCTAATCGCTTTTCGAGATTGTTTATGTTTATGATACTTTTGATGAAATATTATTATACATATCTCAAGAACACTCATGAGTTTAATTAACCTATATTATTTCATGATATAATTGTAATGTCCCAATTCCAGAAGCCACCTAGAGGTGCCCCGTACCCAGTTGGTCACATGGCCTCAAGCGCATTTCCCAGAATGCCAGAGGCTGCTGACTAGCAGTGAGGGCCTTGAGTGTGACAGTGGGGAAACTATTCCCTCATTGGAAGAGTAACACAGTGGAAGAGAAACAAATACAATAGCAGAAGCAGTAAATATCCAACAATAGTAAACAACGGAAGACTGATAAAGAAACAACTGAAGAAAAATATATATAAATGATTCATGATACATATATGTCTAGGGAAGTAGACAAACAAGTCACAATGATGAATACAGTACTAAACCAAAGTACAAAAGAAAACGATTCTCTAGGAGAAGAGAGAACTCACTAATGCGATTCCAACGCAACTGACATATTTTGATTCGGAGGACGGACAGATGCTTGGGTGTTCATCGAAGATCCGCGACCGTATGGTTTCTCTCAGACGAACGAAAACTAAAAGAAGATGGTTCTATCCATCAGACGCGACCCCAGTGCATTTAATGAAAAAAAAACAAAATACACGGTGTGTACTTTTGGAGTACACGACGTGTACTTACTATTTCCATACTCCACTTTAGGCGGCCTCCACGTTACCCCACACGATTGTGTGTGTGGCCAGGACACGACCAGTACACGGCCTCCTATGGAAATGAGGTACACGATGTGTACTCATAAAGTACATGGTGTGTACTTAAAAAATATTCAGAAATCTTCTTTTCACAAAAAACGCTAGAAAAAGGAAAAACATACTTGAAAAGAATATCGAGGTTCTTACAAACTTCCCCCATTAAAGAAATTCATCCCCGAATTTCCCTAGCACAACGTAGAAGAAGAAACCTCGAAAATCTCTAGCCACTGCAATCATAAATTGGCCTCCCTCTCCCAAGTATCGTCTTGTACTCACCCGTGCTGCCATAACACCCATACTAGGGGAACATACCAGCCACGGAGAACCTTCGTACTATGATCGACAATCTGGATAGAATGCTCCTCAAAAGATGCATCCACTTCCAACTCGACTTCCTCGGGTTGGAAAGCATGAGATGAGTCTGAAAAGTAATGTCAGAGCTAAGAAACGTGGAAGACATCATTCATATCCCGGCACCTCTGAGGTAACTGCAACCGATAGGCAACCAGACCAACTGTCTCCAACACCTTAAATGACCTGACGAACCTCGCTGAAAGCTTACCCTGTCTTCTAATCCTCTTGTGTCCCAACCTCGGTGTGGCACGCAGGAAAACTTGATCCCCAACCTCGAACTCTAGAGGTCGTCTCTGCTAATCAGCATATGGCTTTTGATGAGACTGTGAAATATCCATCCTCTTCTGAATCAACTCGATCTACTTTGTGGTCTCCTAAACAAGATGAGGTCCCAACAAAGTTGCCTCTCCTGCCTCCAGCCAACATAAAGGTGATCGGCATGGCCTACCGTACAAAGCCTCATAAGGTGCCATCTGAATAGTTGATGGAAAACTATTATTGTAGGAAAACTCCACAAGAGGTATATGCTTCTCCCAAGAACCTCCAAAATCCAGATTGCATTCTCGAAGCATATCCTCAAGCACCTGACTTGTACGCTCGGACTGGCCATCTATCTGGGGATGGTAAGCTGTACTCCAAAGTACCTGTGGCCCAAATCCTTCTGAAGCCCTTTCCAGAACAAAGAAGTAAAACGAGCATCCCTATCTGAAACAATGGAGTGTGGAACTCCATACAGACATACAATCTCCCAGATGTACAACCACCCCAGCTCATCAACACTGAAGGTCTCCTTGATCGGAAAGAAGTGTGAAATATTTGTGAGTCTGTCAATGAAAACCCAAACTGCATCATTACCTCGAGGATACCTCAGTAAAACAATCACGAAGTCCATCGCGACGTCATTCCACTTCCACTTGGGAATGGGTAACTGCTGCAAAAGCCTTGCTGGTCACTAATTCTCTGCCTTCACCTGCTGACAAGTGGAACACCTCATGATGAAACCAACAACATCCCTATTCATACCTTTCCACCAATACTGACTATGTAGATCATGATACATCTTGGTGATGCCAGGATGAACTGCCCAAACTGAGGAATGAAAGTCCCGCATCAGCTCCTCGCGTATATCTGCTGGCACCCATACGCATCCCTAGAATCGCAGGATCTCATCCTTGCCTATGGTCCACCCAGAAATAGGGTACTCTCCTGACATGCTTTCCCACATGACTAAAACTTCAGAATCTAATAGCTACCTCATTCGTACTCAATCAAGAAGGGTAGAGGTAACAACTACAGAAGATATAAAAGTATGACCCTATCTGTCGTGCACCTCCAAATGCATCTCATAGAATAGAGCCATAAGCTGCCACTAACTACTGGCCTCTCGAACTGCCTGTATCTAAGTCCTCCTGCTCAACCCAGCAGCCACCGCGTTGCCTTTCCCAGATGTGTTGGAATGCTCAAAGTCAAAAGACTGAAGGTACTCAACCCACCTTTTCTATCTAAAATTCAGATCATGCTGAGTGAATATATACTTGAGACTCTTTTGGTCAGTGAAAACCAAAAATTTCTCTCCCAAAAGATAATGTCTCCAGCAGTGTAGGGGATGAACAACAGTTTCCAACTCTAGATCATGCGTCGGGTAATTTCTCTCATGTGGCCTCAACTACCGAGACCCGTATGCTACGACTCCATCTCCCTGTATAAGCAACACTTCTTGCCCGATACATGATGCATCAAAATAAATAGTACAACTCCTACTTGTCTATGGAAAGACTAGTATCGATGCTAAAGTCAACCTCCCTTTCAGCTCCTGAAAGGCTGACTCACAAGAGTATGACCATAAGAACTTCACCCCCTTCTTGGTCAGATCTATCAGTGGTGCTGCTAAGCGTGAGAAATCCTGTATGAAACATCTGTAGTATACATCCATCCCTAGAAAACTCCGCACCTCAAAGACGTTCTTCGACTGCTCCCAGGAAACTACAACTCTCACTTTCTATGGGTCTACTGATACTCCTGTCTCTGAAATAATGTGACCCAAGAAGTGAATCTGGTCCATCCAAAAGTGGCATTTTGAGAGCTTAGTAGATAACTGATGCTCCCTTAGTGTACTCAAAATGATCTCAAGATGGGTAGCATGGTAGTTTCGAGTGTGAGTGTACACAAAGATATCATCCATGAAGACCACCATGAAAGAATCCAAGTATGGATGGAACACTCGGTTCATCAGTGGCATGAAAACTGCAGGTGCGTTCGTGATACCGAACGACCTAACCAAGTACTAATATAGACCATACCTAATCCTGAAGGATTTAAGAGGTATATCTGATGATCTAACACACAATTGATGATAAAATCTAGTCAATCTTTGAGAATACCAGGTCTCCTTGAAGTTGATCAAAGAGATCAACAATCCTAGGCAAGGGATATCCGTTCTTGACCATCAACTGGTTCAACTTTCTATAATCCACACAAAGCCTAAGGGCACCATCTGCATTCTTAGAAAAGAGTATAGGTGAACCCCATGGAGAAGTACTGGGTCGGATGAAACCCTTTGCCTGCAACTCCACAAACTACTTTGTGAGCTCCTTCAACTCAGGTGTAGTCATCCTATATGGAGGAATGGACACCAGTGCCACTCCAGGCATAAGCTCAATAGAAAAGTCTACCTCATGCTTCGGAGGCAAACCCGAAAAGTCCTCTAGAAAGACATTTCTGAAATGATCCACCACTGGAGGAAAGTATAACTGTGAATTCCCTTGGTCATCCAGATAAATAATAGAAATATGGGCTGTAACTGCTCCCAACCCATGATGCTCTGGACCCACTCTGCTTTCCTGTACTTACCACTCACCCTTATGAAGAAAATATCCACCCTATGGTGATATGAAACTCACCCTGTGGCGATAACAGTCAATGAATACTGGAAGGGAACTAGAAAATCCATTCTTAGAATGAAATCATAGCCTATCATCTCTAGGACATAGAGATCCCAAAGGAAGTGACACCCACCAACCTCAATAGGGAACTCCTTGCACTGACATACACCAGATGTTCTTTTCCCCAATGAAGTGTCTAGTGTCAAAAAATCGGTAGAAGAAAAGATACAGAGCCCAAGGCTCTCCACATCAATGAAAGAAATAAAGCTATGAATAACACCAATATCAAAAATAGTTGAAGATAAAAAAAGCAACTAGGATCATACCTCAAACTATAGAGGGTTTGGGATCTTGATCCTGATGGTTTTGATCCACTATAAAAGTATGGCCAGCTCCACATACCTGTGACCCTACCTGACTACTCTAAGCTGATTCACCCAACTGTCACAGGTGCCCTGGTGACAGACCACCACGACCATGAACTCCACCTCAGCCTGAACGACCAAAAGAACTCCAGTTTCCAGACTGGTGAGAAACTGGAAGAGCTTCTCCTGTACGAGGAGTCATAGATGAACCCTTGTCACCAGCTTCTGGTGAAATGATATGAAAATAATGCTGAAGGTGTCCCAAATTTCCATAAGATCGAAACTCCACTGGGTCTCTCTGGCACTACATCCTCATATGCCCATTTCCCCCGCACTGTTAGCACACCACCTGGCTAGCATATAAAGCATCCCGCTTACTCGGATCTCCCCGTGTAGTCTCCATGCGACACTTCCGACTATCACCTGGCGGAGCACTAACTCTGGAAGTCGAGCTATCATGGATCACAACTCCAGGTTCCCTCAGATTTCACTCTGTGATCAATGCCTGATTGATGATGGAAGTGACTGTTTTCAACTTGAAGATATTAACCTTAGAGTGGATGTCCGGTCTGAGGCCATCCTCAAACTTCCTTTCCAGAAATAACCCATCTCCTCCCAGGAATGGTGTGAAACGCTAAAGATCAGAGAAACGAGAGGAGTACTCCATAACTGATAGGGCACCCTGCTCAAGGCTCATAAACTCTCAGGCTCAGTCATCCCTCAAGGTATCCAGATAGAAGTAGTCATAGAAGATGCGCTGGAACTCCTCCCAAGCCATGACCTACTGATAACCCTCCTGTGAGATCACATCCCACCGTCTCTTGGCGGAATCCCATAGCATATAAGTAGCGAGCTTGACTCTCCTCTCTAGAGGCATCTCCAAATGCTCAAATATCGTTAGCATGGCTTCGAGCCATGACTCTGAAGCCTAAGGTCATCCTTCCCCTAAGAAAGTGGGAGGATTCTACTGCTGGAAGACTCATGTCAAATCATCCATCGACGGGGTAGGAGGTGGAACTCCATGAAAAGTTTGAATCATCCTCATGAAGCATTCCCTGAATTTTGCGTTAGCACCGGTAACAGGTATAGCTGCTGTTTCCAAGACTGACATAATAGAAGGATCTACAGGCGGTCCCTGATCAGCCATGTCCGATGTCTGATCACTGCCTGATAACTAACGTACAACTGGAGGAAGTCTTGGTGGCATGACTTTCTAAGGTCAAGAACACACCTTAGATCAGAATTATCAAGGACAAAAAACAAGGAGTGTAAGAAGAGAACAAGAGGAATAAAACGTTCAGGTTTTACAAAACATGAATACACGGAGTGTACACTACCTACACGGTGTGTTCCCTGAAGTCATTGACATGGGCGTGTACTTTTTCTTAAACTGGTCGTGTAACACCCCAAACACACAATGTGTTCCAAAAACACATGGTGTGTACTTGAATCCTATTCCACTGCCCGATTCCTTCTACACGGTTAAGCCAAACGGCTCTCCTAAGACAAGACTACATGGTGTGTTCAAGGTAGACATGACATGTACTGGACAAGATTCACCTAGCTCGTGTTGTTTGTGACATGGCTAGACACACGGCTCAAACTAGATGACGTGTTCCTGAAAGACACAACGTGTACGTGAAAGGATAACACAGACCCATGTTTTTCGTGACACAACTGGGTACCTGGTTCAGACTACACATCGTGTTCAAGGTGGACATGACTTGTATAAGAAGAGACACTACCGACCCATGTTGTTAGCTACACGACCAAGTTACTAGGATTATACTACATGGCGTGTTCAAATCGGACACAGTTTATTTCCACCAGACTTTTCCTATCCCATGTCTCTACCCACAAGACCTACGACACAGTCAGAGACTGTACGATGTGTACATAAAGTACACAACGTGTACTTAAAAAAAACTATTTCTTCCTGAATATAAGAATAAATGGAATGTACTTAACATTACACAGTGTGTATTCTGGGTTTTCCAAGACAATAAGCCTCAGAAACTACTCCGAAACCCAGAAAACACTAAAACAAGCATTGAAATTACCAAATTTCGATCCGAGAGGGCCCATACTCCCCGCGAATAAATGTTTGGCACCCTATAAAAATTATAAACAACAACACAGTGCAATGATCCACCAAATTCCGGTCCATGAGGGCCCATAACACCGCAAGAACAAAAGTTTGGCGTTCATTCAAACAAACCTTACACACAATTCCTTATCAAATAGCAGGTATCTCTATCAAGGAATATATCACAACAACATGCATATTCTACACAACATCTATCACAACAACATGCAATCGCTAATGCATCATAGATGACATGGTAAGAATGCATGGCATGTGATTTCTAACAAGTTCCTATATGATGCTTGAGATGGAATACCCTCATCTCATCGGGTTGTGACAGAAATAAAACCTCAATAACATCAATGGTGACCGCCCAAAACATGTGAATCACCCAACAGTGAAATCAAATCAACTGTAAAATTGCAAACCAGAAAAATTGCAATAACGAGGTAGATTGGCTTTCCCCTATACACGGTCTAGCTACTCCCGAGCATAGCTTATTACCCATTACCAATTCCATCCTATCCCTAACTATAGGATCCAAACAGTAAATCAAGAGAAAATAATTCATCTGATACCACTTTGTAACGTCCTGGTTTCAGAAGCCACATAGAGGCACCCCGTACCCAGTTGGTCACATGGCCTCAAGCGCATTTCCCCGAACGCCAGAGGCTGCTGAATAGCAGTGAGGGCCTTGGGTGTGACAGTGGGGAAACTATGCCGTCTTTGGAAGAGTAACACAGTAAAAGAGAAAAAAATACAATAGTAGAAGAAGTAAATATCCGACAACAGAAAATAGAGGAAGGATGATAAAGAAACAACTGAATATATATATATATATAAATGATGCATGATATTTATATGTCTAGGGAAGAATCCAAACAAGTCACAATGTTGAATACAGTAATAAACCAAAATAAAAAAGAAAAACAGATGAGAAATTCCTCAGCATCGCAAGCCTCGTCTTGGTCTCATGCTCTTCAGCTCGAAAGCAATCAAGTACCTAAAGTCGAAGGGCGCTTGCCCTTGTCTGTACCCGCAACAATATAATCTGTTTAGGCCCAAAAGAATTTACCAAATAGAGTGTGAGACTAAATCCCAGTAGGAAACCACCCTAATATCTTTTCCTAATAGTCACTGAGTATATGACAGGTAAAAGTACAAAAAGAAATAAATAAGGAAGCACTAAGAAGTAAACAATCCACAATTTAAGCATTGAAAACACCACACATAGTGAAACAAAAAAACAGTTAACACAACAAGTAACCCTCTAGGAAGTACACACAACCTACCCTCTCTGGTCCTACCAATCAAGCACTAGAAACCCTCTGGGAAGAACACACAGTCTCACCCCTATGGTTCAGCTAAAATATAGACTCTTTGGGGAAACAATCACCGTCAATTCCCCATATAGTCTCGTATCGTACTAAAGGCGCTCTAGGGAAGCACTCAACATCATTTCCCCCTATATCCCACATAGAGGAACTACAAACACTCTAGGGAAGCACTCAACGTCAATTTACCCTATGGTATTACATCATATAATTATAAAGACACTTTGGAGAATCCCTCAACGTCAATTCTCCCTATGGTATATACACTAGGTTTTCATGGCCCTATATAAGTCAAGGAGGCATAACATCACTTAATGACCAAAGTAAACCTCAAGAACTACTTGGATAGCAGTCTACAACATAACAACATGTCATAACAAAAGTCACTCCATCCTACAATACTAGGTATGGGAAAATAAATAGCAGTCTAATAGAAAAACAAGACCCAAAGGTCAAAACAGGATAAAAATGCATGGTAAATACATCCAAAGCACAACTAATTACCCTATTCACAAAAAATAACCTCTACTCAGGCATACAATAAAATAAGTCAAACAACAAGGCAAAATAGTAAACACGCAATACCCCATTCAAGGGTATTGGGAAAATTTGCACATAAACCCAAGGACTTTCTACAGAAAGGCACAAAACCCCTACCTCGGGGTTAGGAGATCAATATAATTGAACCACGAGGCTTGAATATTCTTAGAACACCATAGATCTAAGAAAATGGACAAAACACTCAACCCACGATAACTAAAAAAAGAAAAGAAATTGGAAAATGATGATCTAGGAGAAGAGATAACTCACCGATGCAATTCCAATGCAACCGACAGAGTTCGATTTAGAGGACAGACAGAGGCTTAGGGGTTCGTTGAAGATCCATGGACATATGGTTTCTCTTGGAAGAACGAAACCTAAAAGAAGATGGTTCTTTCTATCAGACGCTTCCTCAGTTCGTTTAATAAAAAACAAAAATACACAGCGTGTACTTTTGGAGTACACAACTTGTACTTACTGTTTATGTACTCCGCTTTATGCAGCCTCCACATCACCCCACACAACCGTGTGTGTAGCCAGGACATGGCCAATACACGGCCTCCTGTGGAAATGAGGTACACGATGTGTACTCATAAAGTACACAGCGTGTACTTCAAAAATTTCAAAAAACTCTTATTTTCTCAAAAATTCTTGAAAAAGGATAAACTTACCTGAAAAGAAGACTCAGGTTCTTACAATAATCATATATTGGTACCATTTACTACTCTTTGGTACATAATACAGTTAATAAAGTGTTTTTTAGAAATCCTGACTTTACCCTCTCTTTGGTCAGAAATTTATTCAAAATTATGTTTTCCATAAAAGGGTTTCAAGGAATATTATACAATTATACTATAATATTAAAAAGAAATTTTTACACATTTTTTCTTTTACCTATCTCTTCAAAGGAATTTTATTTTATCTTTCCAAACAATTCATTTTTCTAACCTTTTTATCATTCAAAAGGAATGTTCTTTTTACCTTGAATGACATGTATGAATTAACCCACCATCATTCCTTTAAACCTTACTTTGAAATTTTTAAAGGGTTTTGAATATTATTTTATATTTTTTTCAATGTAAAAGGTTTTAAAAATGATTTCAAGTATTTTTTATAAATTTTCATGGTTATTTATAAAAAAATTATTTTCAAATAGTTTTATGTGTTAAAGATAATATTTCAAAGAATAAAGGATATTTTCCTCAAGAACAATTTGAGAAAATGTTTCAAAATTATTTTACATCTAAGATGAAATAAATTGAGGTTACTCATAAATTTATAGAAAATTAAATAAAGATTCAATTCATATTCTTTCTTGAATGGTTTATGTTTTGAAGGAGTAATTATTATGACACCTGTTTCTCTTCCATGGGTTACATGATTTTGAAACCCTCTTATTTTCAGGGGTTATGATTTGATGAAATGGTTATAAACCCTATCTATTTTCTATAGGTTATGATGTGATGAGATGTTAATGATACCTATTTCATTTCTTGGGGTATGATTTTATTTTTATAAAAGTTAGGTCTTTTATGGGTTTTGATATGTTGAATGTTTTATTATCTTTTGGCACATTTATGAATTATTTTGTTATGAGATGGGTGGGACCAATATATCTCTCAAATACCTTGGGTAAAAATGGATGAATCATGAGTATAATTTTTATGCGTGAACCTGATTACATGTTCATAATGTTATGCATGGACCACGTTTCATGTCGATAAGTTTATGGGTGAACCTAATTACATGTTTACATTTTTATGATTGAACCTTATTATGTGTTCACAATGGTATGCATGTAATTGGTTTCATGTCCACAAGTTTATGCGTGAACATGATTACATGCTCACAATGTTATTCTTGAACCTTATTACATGTTAACAATGTAATGCATGGACCTGGTTTCATGTCCAAATGTTTATGCATGAATCTGATTACATGTTCCCGGTGTTATGAGTGAACCTTATTATGTGTACACAATATTATTCGTGGACCTGGTTTCATGTCCACAAGTTGATGATGGAGCTTGATTTCATTTCCTTAACTTAATGAGTGAAATTGTTTCTACTTATACATGTTCACAATGTTATAAACCAATGTTCATTCCATAAATTCCATGTCTTATTCCAATGTTATGATTTCATGAATTATGCTCTTAATTATCTTATGATCTATGTATTATAAACTGAAAATCATTATTATGATATCTAACATGAAGGGTATGATCTTCAAATGTTATTCTCAAGTTCCATACCCTTTTTGTTCATGCTATTCTTAAACATTTCCTTGATTTACCATTATTGAGCATCTGAGCTTACCCCTTTCTTATGTTTCCTTTCTCTAGGTTATGAAGAAAGGTTTTAGGTAGAACTATTAAAGGTGGAAATATTTATCGGAGATGTTGAAGATCTTTCACCAGGATAGAATATTTTTTTTTCAAAGTTTCTAAATACACTAAACTATTATGGTCCTCAAGCATGTATTTTTCTAATCTACTAAATATTCATCTAAAATGATGTAATATACATGTATTCCAAGCCTGGGTCACTATAACCCTCTTCCTGTAATAGAAGTGGGTGTTGTTACTGGAACTCATGTGTTCAATATTCCATAGAAATATTCACACCCTAAGATACCCTATTAATCCCCTGGATGACATATACCAGCCTCGCCCAAAGCTCCTCCTCAAACCATGTCCCAAAACATTCCATATCCTATGGCTGACCCACCAATAACTAAGACTATACCTATTCATATACCTATGGATCATGATCAGCATGACCCCTCCGGGCCTCTTCTTGAACCTCAGGGGACTTAACCCAAACACGTTCAAGAAACACCATATCTCCAACCTCCCAAAACTCAACTGGAATCCATCTAGGTGTCATACCACTGAATACCAATCATGATGGTCAAATAGCCATAACAGTATAAATATAATGTAAACAGGGAAATATGTAACAAGCAACACAAAATCACCTCCCTTATACTGCCCCATCACAACCATGTCACATGATATCCAACCTCATATACCCTTACCTTCCCATGTCAGAGCTAGGTATTACATGTAACAAAGACTAATAGCCCCCTGACTATCCACACTAGAGTCAGGAATCAAACATTGTTTGGCCTCATGACCCTTTACCTTCCCATGATAGGGTGAGACATCATATATAACCTGACATAGTTGAGTATAATGTCACCAATGAGAGGCTAAGAAGGGAAAAACTATTTATATTACCTTATTCACATTTTAAAAAAATCACCCCTATTTCATTCCCGATTAAATTCATCTCGTTCTGGCCCATATACATATCACAACACATAGAATCAAATAGATATTTCATTTAAACTACATTCCTGGGGTGGCTGAGTAGAATTCCACCAAAGAGAGGATAAACATAAAAACATTGTTTTACTTCCTATGTTGACTCTTTAAACAACCCAACCCATCTTAGTACAGTCCAGGTTACCAATGATAATTACAATTAATTAATCACAGATAGATACACACACACACACGCACACATATTAATCATCATATGTGCCTATCAAGAAAGCATAAATAATCATCCCTTACCATACCTGGACAAGGGTCCATATCTCCTCCTTTGTCATACCGCGACAGGGATCACATATCATAATAGATAATAATAACACTTAAGTGCACCACTCAAGGTGGAAATCATATCAACTATAAAAGAACATAATTGAACATCAATTTACCACCACTAGAAACTTGGTATGTCCCCCATGCATAGGGATGTAAACACCCTAACACGAGCTCTAAACACTGTTCTGACTATATCCTAGTGTATGGTCTACCATATAACAAATATTAAGACCCAAAAATAGGTAAAGTAAACACCATTGATACCATTTTTAGAACCCTATCCCATATTCCAATTTAAATAGTGCTTTGGGTCATAGTACTACTAGGCCTTAGGCATGCCTCCCTATACACCAAAGGCTACTGATTAACAGTGAAGATATAAATAGGTGATAGTGGGGAGACTATACCTTATGATAGTGATAATAATAATAATAATGGTCTATGTATATACAATAGTGGAAGGAAGATCATACACAATAAAAGTAATAACAAGCAATAGTAGAAGAATAAACATACAACATCAACAATGGATATTAAATTCAATCATGTCATTCGTAGAAGAATGCATAAAGTCATATAAAATTGTAAGTATGGAGGGTCTCCTATGGACGGACTGAATATATACATATAATAAGCATGCTAAAACAAATGAAATATAAAAGGGGAAGCATAGATTATGTAAGAAACTACAAGGTCCCTAGCCATCCATCCCATGTTAGGAACTAAAAAATAATCAATAAGGTCCATCTATCGAGCTTAGTCCCTTACCTGATCAAAAAATCATAAAGTCTACACACGTCCTGAAGGGATCGTGTAGGGAGTGAGAATAAATCTTAGAAAAACAACACCAAACTGTGTCTATCTTAAATCCCTGATAAATTAGGTGTTCTAAATATAAATAAACACCACATGTATATCATATGAATAACCTACTTCCCTTATTCTCCATAGCGATAAGGAACAAAATCACCCACTTTAACCATCACCAATATCCCATGTGATCATAGTTATTTAAATGAAATACAATGACATGTCTAAATTTTTATAACTAAAGTGGAGAGGATCCATAAAATAAATCTCAAGGCATACCTTGATGAGTAGTAAGATGGAGAGACCTCAGGCGCCTTTTATAAATGTATCGTTGTCCCCTCGTGCCAACCGACACATCCTATGTCATAATAAAATAAATAATTTCTTAAAGGCACAACCAAACAAGTACCTAGTCCCTTGAACCTTAGCTTAGAAATATCCATCATCTCAAATCCCAATATCAAAGGCACATTGACATATATCCTCTAAATAATAAATACCATTGACTAAATAATTGACATCCCAAGGAATAATGATATCCATCCTCCCAAGTAATCATAGACCAATGAAATTAATAATATGGTGAGCCTCATCCCCAAATACATGGTATCATCGCCATCAACTCATGGATCACCACCATCCATGTGGATTTGTATGATAAGCACATCCAACCTCTCTGATGGTCAACACCATCCTAATCCACAACTAATGGAGTCCTCTACCCACATGAGTGGTCAATACCACCTCACCATCTATGTAACATATATGTGACATGATTCCAATGGTGCATCAACCAACTCAGTATGTAGAAATCATTGAAAATTTACCCAAGCCACATCTTCTTGGAACATCATTACCCTATGACCATGTCACTCGACCTAATGGTCAACACTATCCCATATCACAAATACCATGACCGCAACCTGACGACCTCACCGCCTCAATTCGATGACTGTTTTTCCCAACCTAGTGATCAAAATCACTTCATGTATCTAGGTCAAGCCCAACTTAATAACTGATTCTTCTTAACCCAAGTGTTCATCACCACCTCGATCCTCGGGCTATTCCCATCACATTCCCATGGAACCAAGAAAATATATATAAACAATTTAATTTAATTTAATTTAATTCATTCGCCCATCTTAAACTTCCAAAGATTGTCCCAACCCCTTATCTAGATTGACCATGTGTAAAAGGTATAGGTTATACCCAATGGAATCTCATGTAATCAATTCATTAATTTAAAAACAAGAATTTAATTATTTAGGGTCCCAATCAGTCAACCCACAAGGCATATATAGATCGTACCCCCAAAACATGATCAAAATCATTGAGAAAGCTATTCACAAATTACCTCACACTGGAAGACATTTGTTCATCTAATATCAGACTCTAATTTGAGTTAATTTAAAATAAATAGAAATTTTAGATGAATACCCTGAAAATAGGGTAAAATAGCTCACAAAGATTCAACACACTATATGGTGAGATCAAAGATAAAAAGAATATAGGGGATCAAAGTCATTACTAAAGTGGTTCCAACAAGACCAATAATGATCAAAATAGAGCTTAGATAGAGGATTTGGTTCAAATCCTACGAGAGAAAGAAAAAGGGAGGAACTCCCTACTGCATGTGGTGAAGAGGAGGAGAAAATAGTGGAAAAAAGAAATAGGGGAGAAGAGAAAAAGGTAATTTCCCCATTTAAATAACAAGCATGTTTTGACCACACTGTTTAGCTAACCGTGTTTCAACCATGTGGTACCCACTATCTATACACCACGTATCGTATGAGCTAGGAACATAGTTTGAGGAACCATGCGCAAACCATGTGAAAACCCTTTGTTAAAAGTTTCAAAGGTGTTTCATAGTCATGCACTCCCTCCTGTATGGTTTTTAAGCTGTTCCCAATAAAGAATGAGGGTCATGTGGTTTCTCCTAGGAGGTCGCACGGTTTGTCCAAACTATTCTCCTTTGACAACACAATTTTAAAAGTTTATTTTTTGGCCTCTGGAACACCCGAAATCCACTCAAAACCTTGAGGTACATTTTAGGCCTTAAAACTCATCTAAAAATAATGCATGGGGTCAATGGAGCTCTCAGAATTAGGTTATAATGATCCAGATAATGGTTTCTCTAACCACTAAACTGAAAAATTCGAATAAGGTGGGGAAATCTCAACTCGATAAAAAACTCAGAATGAAACATATACTTTGTCTGGATCACTAATATTATTCATCAATTATATCATATTCAATCTCTTATGCTTTGTTTGGATGGATACTAGTAAGATTTGAGAAATTTCATTTTAAAATTGGTATTTTTATTATTTTATTGTACATGTTATGTATACATTTGATATTGAATTATGTTATTCTTAGTCTTATTACAGAAATTTTTAAGTGGTTATGTTATATAAAGAGGGAATTTTATTAATTTTCTTTATGATTATGTCACTTTGTTACTTCGATAAATTATGAAATTTTTTGTTAATTTGGTTGTATGTTTGGAAAGGAAGTTAGTATTTTTCATTTATAGTACGACATTATTAATACATTATGTAATCCTGAATGAGGTTTTTAATATAAAAATTAACTATATTTATATTATTTTTATTTACTTTGAACATGAGTTCAGTATAAAATTTATTTTTGAAAAAAAAATTAATTTTACAAACACTAGTATTATTTTTTGAAAATGTATTACATAATATTTCATTAAAACAAAAAACTATTAAAAAACACATGTTTCACTCTCTTTATTAACGTTTTTGGGTATGGTTTACTTCTTGAACTATAATTTAATTGAATAAGAAGTTCTTTTTTGAAAACATACCCTCTTGGGGTTTTTATTGTTTTTTAAGAATCCAATCACCTTTCTATATTCTAAACTATACTTGGGGTCCTTTTGTATGTCTTAAAAGGTAAACATATATTGTATAAATGAAATAATTATTATGTTAAAATGGATCAATATGTAAAACCCTATTTTACTTGGATATTATCTATTTTCCTAAATATATTTTTTTCTTAAATTTTGTTTTAAAACATTGAAATCTTATTTGGATGAGGAACATAAATTTTCTCTAGTTGAATGACTTTTTTGTAGCATTATCCAAGACTTGTTATTTTATTGGTGTTTTAATATTATGTATTTGTTTTTTCATATTACATGTCTTATAATTTTTCTAAGTCGCTACCAATATGCATTGATTATAACATATTTCATCTCTTTTTATTTGTTTGGTTATCTACATGTGTGCTTGGATGAATTTCATATTGAAATTGGTACTTTGATTATTTTATTAGATATCTTCGATAGATATATGATATTGAATTATGAAATTCTGGTATTATAAATTTTTTGCTGATAAAATCATATATATCAAATATGGGACTTTTCATATTGTTTTGAACTATATTATTCTATAAAAAAATTCCAATGACAAAACATATGTAGTTATTTGTGGAATTATTTTCCTATTTTAACATGTATTCAAAATATTCATGGTTTTCATGAATGTTCTAATTATATTATACTATGTTGATTTTAATTAAAGGGATGTTTCTTTAATATAATGGATAGAATTTGGATGTACGATACTGATCAAATCTCAACCAAGTTTCAAAATAAGTTAGATTTTTTTGATTTTTCAGTTAATAATTCTTCAGATTGAGGGCTTATATGTTTTCATTGTTATAATTGTTTCAAAAGTCATTGGTTTACTCTAGAAGAAATTATATACCATATAAAAAAAATGCCTTTTAGAAAAACTATTATGTCTTGTAGCACAGTGAAGATAAAAAGTAATCTCATACTGTTCTTCATCGAAACAAGGAGTGGAATAGAGAATTTTATATTTGATTAGTCTTTGTTTATTTATGATCCTGATAAAGAAAGTATGTCAATAAAAGAATACAATAAAATTATTACACATGATTCAACTAATTAAAATAATGATGCAGAGAGAGTGAAAATTTTGATGGATGATGCGAAAACTCCTGTATATTTTCCATGCAGTAAAATGAAAAAGATGGAATTTTTAACGTGAATACATCATTGGAAAACCATGTATAGAATTTTTAATATAGGCATCAATTATCTTATAAACTTTTTGATGGACTTCCTGATGATGTAGATATTCCATCAAATCAATATATGGCTTGAATGTTAATATGTCTACTTAGATTTTCAACTAATAAAATTCATTCTTTCAAAAAATATTGTAATTAATTTTTAGAGGAAGCTAAGAACCTAAATTGTTGTGAAGAACATGGTAATAGAAATTGAATTCAAATAAAGATATAACACCATCTCATATTCCAAAAAAGTTAATGTGACAATTTCCATTGATTTCTATGCTCCCAAATATTTTCACATCTAATTAAATCTCAAAAAAATATTTTTTTTGTAATGATGCTAAGATAATTAAGGATAATGATAATTAGGTTCATCCAATAGATATATCATCATGTAAAAAATTTGATTCATAATATCCTGATTTTTCACTTAAGGTGAAGAATGCTAGGTTTGGTATATCATGTGACAGTTTTAATTTTTTTTCTAGATGCTTACTTCACACAATATGTGGTCAGTTTTCATTCAAATTTATAACCTTCCTCTATAGATGTGTATAAAAACCATTTACTTTCTTTATTATACTCATATATGGACCTTCTGATCTGGATAATGATATATACATTTACTTGTAAACTTTAATAAATTAATTCAAGCATCTTTAGACTGTAGGTGTCCACAAATATAATTATTCTTCAAAAGACATATTTCTTATGCGTGTTGAAATTATTTGGAAAATAAATGATTTTTATTTTTTTCAATGAAGTACGGTTAGGATATGAAGGGTAAACTATCCTATCCTATTTAGATGAAGAGTATATAATCTATAAGTCTTATATATCATTATATTTTTAGATTCATATAAGATCAATTATTCTTTCCAATGGATCATCCATACATTAAAAATCATTGTAGGTTTGAAAATACAATTTAGACCAAGAATCCACCTCAATGTGTGTCTGGAACTGATGTGGTCAATGAATTAAAAGATATAATTTTTTCATCGAGAAAACACAACTAGAAATTTTGGCTATAGCCAAGGGGATAGAACTCCATGTATCTTGACCAATTCTCAAATATATAACTTTGTCAAATCCTATACCGTGATGAACCCTCTAATTTGGAGGAAGTGTTCTGAGTTGGTGATTCGATCTAGAATTACCCCAATAAAATCATTCTTTTAAAGCTTCCTCTGTAGAACAGTGACAAAGTCCATGGAAATATGCTCCCAATTTCATAGAGTTATAAGCATGGATTGTAACATATAATCCAGTCGTTGATGCTCAACCTTTACCTACTGATAGTTCAGACACTTCATAACACAATATACAATCTTATATTTCATACCTGACCACATGAAATTAGTTTTCATCACCTTGTATATTTTCTAAATACATGGATGAATATCCCATTTTGAATTGTGATTTGCGGAAATAAGTTGTCACAGACAAGACTGAGGAACTACAATTCGATTATGTAAACATAAAAATGAATTTATATCCAATGTCTAACCCTCAAAAGTCTCTCCACCATTTATTCTTGACCTAATGGTGGTGAAATCAGGATCTGATATCTAAGACTATTTTATAAAATCCAATTGATTGTAGTAAAATTAACTTGGAATAAAACTATATTATCATTTTGTTCAGCACAATCCAGGTGCTTGTCATTAGTGACACTCATCAGTTATCACTAGTCACGAGATTCCTTGAAAAATTTATTATATGACTTCCAACTCAAATAATTCACTATAAAATTCCCTTTTCCGAGTATATACACCAATTTTATGTCAAACATTTAGAGATATTCCATTCATTTTTATTTCCTTAGTTCAAGTATCACCGAGAGAAAATGTATTTTAAACCCTTATGATTAATAGATACTATGAACCTTTATACAAATAGATAGCGATTCTAGTACTTAAAGGTATGAACTAGTATAGCTAATTTAGGGTCATGTGTTGGATAATGATTCTCAAGAATTCGCAACTGACACAAACCATAGGTCACAATATGATCTACCTGTATGAGAACAGAACTGAGATCAGATTCAGACACATCATAATATACCACACAACCCTAACCTAGTTCTAGAAAGATTAAGATGGGTGCTAAGGAGAGATGATCTATAAGATCTAGAAATCATTTCTAAATTCCATCATTACATGTGAATATAACACCCTTAATCATTAGAGATGTCATGGGAGAAGAAATCCTTGTGAAATCATAGACAAATCATTGACAATATCTTACTAATTCTAGAAAATTGCGTATCTGGAAAACATTCTTAGGTTGATTCCAAGACATGGATGATTTAATCTCTATTGGATCAATTGATATTCCATATTTGGAAATGATGTGCCTAGGGAAACAAAATTCTAAGATCCAAAAGTCATTCTTAGAAAAAATTGCATATAGTCGATGATCACGTAATGCGATCAATATGATTTACAAGTGATCCTTGTAGTCATTCCTGATTTAAGAATAAACCAAAATACCATCAAAAAATACCACAGAAAAATAATCAAGGTACCTATGAAAGATAAGGTTCACCAATTCCATGAAGACTGCAAGTGGATTATTCATACCAAAGGGAATGGAAACATATTGGTAATGGACAAATAAACTTTATAATGTTTTATTTGGAATATCATATCTTCTAATACTCAGATGATGATATCCCAAGAATAGATAAATCATGTAGAAAAACTTGGATCCCTTTAATTGATAAAGAAGATCATAGATTCTAGGAAGTGGATTCCAATGTTTCATCATAACTTGATTCAAATTATCATAATCAATACATAAACAGAGAGTACCGTTTAATTTCTATATGAATAAAATCGATCTAGTGTAATGCGATGTGCTAGGTATAATGACTCTTTTACTCCAAAAATAATCTAGATAGACCTTCAATCCTCACAATTTTATTTGATACATTGTATAATATGGGAGAAAAACACGGTTTTCTCCCAATAATAGATCGATAGAAAATTTGATTTCCCGATCATGTGGTAACCCAAATAAATCTTTTGGAAAGACATCCCAATATCGATCCAATATAGTTGGAAGAGTACTATTTCCAGTTTCATCAATAATACCGAAGTTAATTATTTATAACTGACCTGAGATGGTTCCATCCATTGAGACTAAATTTCCCACTCTACCTTCATTTATATCCCAACCCCCTTGAATACATTAAGAGATCTATCTGAGGAAGTGAAAATCACTTGTCGTGCGTAGTGGTTAATATGGGTTTTAAATTCCAATATCCAGTCCATTCCAAATATTAGATAAAAAACATCCATATCTATGATTGTAAACTCACAAAGAAATGGTACTGCATAAATGGTAATGAAACATTGTAAAGACCCGTAAAATTCAATGGAAATTTTTTCTTAATTTTCTTTGGGATTTTACAAGAACGCGGTTTCTTACGGAACTTGATTCTGAGGCCCGATGTGCCCGAAATTTCTATCCAAAGTTTAGCTCGGGGTCATTCAGTGAACGAACGAGTGAGTTTTTCTAACTTTTGAACTGGTGCTCAGAATTGAATTCCGAGGGCACCGATGGATTCGCAGCACCGATAATTGTTTAGGAACACCTTTTCCGGAGTTGCGTTTTCACGAGAGAAGTTGTTAAAAATTTATGGAAGGTAAAATAAAATTGTGCATCAATTTAATTTTTCTCTAAGTGTTTAGCCTTTGAGTGGAATTTGGGGTAACCACCCAACTTCCCATGGGAGGTTATGAGAGTGGTGGGGCCCACACGAACCTCACCCCTTCATCTTCCCTAACCTTCCATAACCCTTCATTTAATTTGACAACTTGAGTTAATTAATTGAGTGGATTAATTCAACTTTTGAATTTCAAATGCTTAAGTTATGTTAATAAAATAAGTAAAGGACTTATTTTATTTTGGTTGGAACTTGTTGCACTGGGAGGATTTGGAGAAAAGTTGAGGAGCTTGAAGAACTTCTTCTTCATCGATGAAGAATATGAAGAATGTAAAGAACGCCGGATTCCTCGGAGATCGATGACGCGACGCGAACGAATCATTTCCCCGTGACGCGACTCTCTCCTTCCGCGACATCTTCTTCCGTGACGGTTATTTCCGCGACGAAACCTCTCTCAACGATTCAACGAGGTAGGGGATTTATGCGTTTCTTTTCGTGAATTTCATCCATCATCATTCCTCGTACTTTTGGAAAGCTTGTTACCAGTTAACGGGAGGGGGCCAGACCGCACAAACACTGTCGCCCCTCCTCCCCTTTTTTTCTTGTCTTCCTTGTGGTGGAATAGAATGAGGATGGCGCGGTGCCGTCGCACCGCGCAGGGTCATGCGGCAAGGTATGTGCCGCGCCGTCGTGCCACGCCTTTGAATCGAACAAGAACGCGACACCATCGCGCCGTGCCGGAGAACCCCGAAAACACCGTGGCCGGAGCGGGACTACGGCGGAGGGGCGTGGTGCCATCGTGTCGTGCTGGATGGTCCATGGCCACCGCTTAGGCCACAACGGAGTAGGGGAACTGGCAGCTGATTCCGGGCCGCCGGCGTCGGAGCAGGGGGACCAACCCTTGCCGGTCCCATGGTGCAACAACCGGCCGACCGGACAGAGGAAGAGATGGGGGTTCAAAACCCCTGACTGGCCAAACATGAGCAGTCCCCACATGGGGGCCGCAGATTACAAATGGGCGGGGGCAGCGTGCCCCCCCGCACGCCTGTCCGCTCTGTCGAAACGGCCGAGCCACCTGGCTGGCGCCAGCGCGCCGGGCCGGCTGCCCAGGCCGGTCCGCCAGGCCGGGCTGCGCCAAGGCCGGGCCGGGTCGCGCCAGCTAGGCCGGACCACGCCCAAGCGGGCCATACCCAGACCCGATACGGGTCGACCCGGTTCGGGCCGACCCAGAGGGTATCGGGCCGGGTCGGACCGGGCCCGAACCCCCTAATACCGGACCCCCACGGTCTTTTGCCCATAAATTGGGATGAAGACCTCTGATCGACGCACCGTCAGTTGCGATGCGAGACTTGGATTGATATGGTTGTGTCGGTATACTACAATCAAGGTTTTGGAGAACTTTGGGTTCGTCCAGGTTGGTTCGTACACGAAACCAACCGGGACCTCGGAGCGGAAACACTTATATCTTGAGCACCGGACGTCTGATTGACGTGCCGTCGACTTTTTTGGATTCCTATTGATGAGACGGACCTTTTGGCTTACTCCACTCGATGTTTGGACATAGTTGGAGTACGGTCGGGTTGGTTTTGACTTAAAAACCAACCGGGCCGCTGGGACGGAAAAGCCAATAACTCTCAGACCGAGTGTCCGATTGACGCGTCGTCTGTGACGTTGAGTTCCTGTTGACGATACGGAACTTTTGGATACATCAACTCCGTAATATGTGTCAGTTGATGTATCAGACCTTCGGCTCGTGGAGTGGACCCTCCTGAACGAGCATGCTGTGTGAAGAAACCCTAGAGATGGCTGCGACTACGATGACGATGACGACTGTGCAGAAATCCTCCGTAGATTCCGCGGCGACGACTACATCACTCAGCGATCCTACGTGGATCAGTGGTACCAATCCTGTGTGGGTCAGATCCTTTGTGGGTCAGTTCTCAGCAGTCCTGTGTGGGCCAGCGCCTACAGCTCCTGTGTGGGTTCGATCCTGTGTGGGTCATTGCGGGGGTTAGTTACCTATCGATCCTGTGTGGGTAATTTTAGGGGTTAGATACCTATCGATCCTTTGTGGGTCATTGCAGAGGTTAGTACGTATCGATCCTATGTGGGTCCAGCGGCTTAGATGAATCAGTGACTATATGTGATCATCTCTATAGTCTTACAAAGAAGTATACCTGTGTGAGCTGAATCTTGACTTTCAATCCTTATCTTTGATAAGAACGACTTGATATCCTGTGTGGATTACATTATGCTTTCCTGTGTGGATTGGGTTGTCATTTTTCCTGTGTGGACTGGGTTGTACTTGAGCTTGGATGTTGGAGCGGATCGAGAATTGATGATAGGTATATGTATGGGCATATACCTAAGCCGTGTCGGATGTTACTTCGTGATTGTATCTTTTCTTTGTGGATTATCGTTTGTGGATTTTGGGAGACCTTCAGGGGTATCGGTGCCCCTACTGAGTAGCTTATACTCACCCTTGCATGGGCTATGCCCGCACTACGTTGTGTTGTTTTCAGACGATGGACAACGCTGATCGTGGTTGAGGCTTGCGGAGCAGGTCGGTACCTGGAGATGGACCACTAGGAAGGAAGTACTCAGAGTAGACGGCTGGACCCGAGGAACTGTGGAGGCTATCTGTACCCACCCTTCAGGTGGGAGTTCCAGTGGACGGCTCGAGGATGCGGCTTTACTTTCAGTTGTTGTTTTACCTTTCCTATTGTACTTTACTTTCAGTTTGGGTTTGTATTCTGGCCCACTTACTTTTCCACACTTACTGTTGTAACCAGTTTTACTTAGTGTTTACTTCTACTGCTTGCTTGCTCTGTGGTTTTGTTTACTTTACAAAGGAAATTCCTTCATTTTTTATCTAGAATTACGCCTTGGTGCTAGTCGCCAGCCCCTGGCCTATGGAAGGAGGGCTTGGGGTAGTCACGACACGGGCCCCGAGGATGGGTCGTGACAAATTGGTATCAGAGGAGTTCAGTTCTACCACAGAACTCAGGACATTGATATTTTTCTATGTGAAGCAATAGTGTTAAGAGTATTGAGTGTGGTTATCAGTCCATGGAGTCCAGTGTTGGTGCGGCGACCGACGTATCCGTACACCAGGACCCTGACTTCTGATTTCCGACTTAATACACGAAAACATTGATTGCATGTGTGTTTCAAGTTTTTTTTGTGATTACTTTGTGTCAGCTCAGTAGGTATACTGTTGACCGTGGCACACCTGTTTCTTCATAGGATGGCCCCACGATGACAACTAGCTAGGGTTCCGAGAGTTTTACGTGACGACAACCCACCGAGCGACGAGGCCTCGGTATAGATCCCTTTGACAGCAGAGGCACCGACGGTACCGCTACCCACCGAGCCACCGATGCTACTAGCCCCAGACGCTGACGATGCACGTCGCCTTAGTGCACTGCACGAGTTTCAGCTTCAGCGACCACCCAGGTTCCGTGGGGAGACGGACCCTCAGGCAGCCAAGGATTGGCTGGAGGCAGTTGTACGGGTTTTCAGGTTAGTGAGGACACCAGCAGACCTCATGGTGTTCCTCGCAGCGAGCCTCCTGCACGCTTCAGCTGGCAGATGGTGGATCTTGATGCTCCAGGTGCACGATGAGGCATCTCTCCTCTGGACGGACATTGAGAGCTTCTTTCGCTTGGAGTTCGTCCCATCAACCCTCCGTGCAGTGAGCATCCAGGAGCTTCTACAGGTGCGGCAGGGCAGCTTGACGGTCGCCCAGTACTCAGCGAGATTTACAGATCTCTCGCATTATTCGACGGACATGGTACGAGACCCATTCTTCCAGGACCGGACCTTCGAGTAGGGATTGAGGCAGGAGATCAGGGCATCACTGATCTCCCTCAGCATTCCGACACAGGTAGGGGTACTTGAGTGAGCCCATCTGATCGAGAGCTTCCTTGCTAAGCCTACATCAGTAGCGAGACCTACCGTAGGGCGGCACGTAGCAGAGTCTTCTGTAGCAGGCAGTCGACGGATGACTCATGGGTCCAGACAGACCAGACCCTTAGGCAGACGACCTTAGGATACTGGCTCAGAGGTGTAGGGCACACGCAGCAGAGCCAGTCTTACGAGTGGAAGATAGTGCTATGCATGCGGCGGGAAGGGCCACTTGGCTCGTGACTGCCCGACCCGCCATGCAGAGGAGCAACAGAAGGTTGAGGAACCACCCAGGAAGAGGCAGAGGTTCGACCGTGGCGTTCTGCAAGGAGCAGGCATATGAGGTCGAGGAGCTGGTCGAGCGGTAGGTGGTGGGTGGCGTTTTGAGGCTCTACCACCACCACCACCAGGAGGTCCACCCCGACCACAGGGGAGAGCACAACTTCAGGCAGCTGAAGCTTATGATCATGGAGCTCTGGAAGTGGGTGGACAAGTGTGGGACTAGCTCCAGGCATAGAGGCCCTTGACCATAATGCCTCTAGATCCTTTTTTTGTGTTTCCTTGTGTCCTTGTACTTTGATTTGTAGTAATAAAATACACTTGCATTAGTGAATTTTTCTTTCTTGTCTTTTGTATGTTAATACTAATAGATACCGGTTAAAAACTGTTGACTTGACCCTCACTTACGAGATTCTAACTAGAAGAGACCCAGTGACCACACAATGATTCCGACAGTGTGACTGAACCCTTGGAGGCGAGAGTAACGGTTGGGTCTCTTGGTAGCAGCGTCGATGCCTTACGACGTCATCCATGGAATGAATTAACTAATCATGACGGGACTGACTGTATTAGGCAAGGAACGTGGTTCATCCAGGGGATGAGACCGGATTTCCCTTTTCGGAAAATGAGAAATCTTTGCAGCTTTGTAGAATGTTAAGGAGGAAGGGGAAACCCTTCGTGTGGTCAGATAGATTTCAGCAGAGCTTCTAGGAGCTGAGACAGAGTTTGACCAACACACCTTTCTTGAGGCTACCAGAGGAGGGAGTAGGGTACGTAGTTTACTACGATGCATCAGGGACCAGACTCGGATGTGTCCTGATGCAGGAGTGGGCCATGATCGCCTATGGATCACGTCAGTTGAAGCATCATGAGCAGAACTACGCTACCCATGACCTAGAGTTAGTAGAAGTGGTCTTCGCTCTGAATATGTGGTGACACTATCTGATGGGCGAGCACTTTTCAGTCTATTCCTGTGGAAGAGTTCATTTCTCGATGCCTCACCTTCCAACAGGTGAAGCCAGAGCACCAGGTACCAGCAGGCTTGGTACAGCCCTTGGAGGTCCCCGAGTGGAAGTGGGATGACATATCTATGGACATCATGACTGGACTTCCATGCACTTCTAGAGGTCACGACTCCATTTGGGTGGTTGTCGACCGACTCACCAAGTCGGATCACTTCTTACCCATCAGAGAGCAGGGATCAGTGGAGAGTTTGGGATATCTTTACGTTCGGGAGATTGTACGGATTCATGGTGTTCCATCTTCTATCGTCTCCAATCGAGATGCTTGCTTTACTTCCCGGCTTTGGAAGGGGATGTAGGAGGCGTTCGGGATGCAGCTATGTATGAGCACCACCTTTCACCCTCAGACAGATGGTCAGACGGAGATGACCATTCAGACTCTCGAGGACATGCTTCGCGCATGTGTCCTCGACTTTGGTCACAGTTGAGAGGACCACCTACCCTTGGTGGAGTTCGCGTACAACAACAGCTACCACTCCACCATCGGGATGACACCATACAAGGCGTTGTACGACCAACCTTGCAGATCACCTCTGTGCTGGACGAACCCTGGGGAGTCAGCACTTGTGGGACCAGTGATGGTCCAGGCCACGACAGGGAAGGTCTAGGTCATCCAGAAGCAGATGAGGACAGCTCAGAGCCGGCAGAAGTCTTATGCTGACAAGAGGCGGAGGCCAGTGGAGTTCAAGGATGGCGACCACGTCTTCTTGCGGGTCTCACCTCAAAGTGGATTGCAGAGATTTGGATGAGGTGTCAAGTTGTCTCCCTACTTCATCGGACCATTCCAGGTCCTCAACAGGATTGGCGAGGTTTCTTATCGCCTGGATCTACCACCTCAGTTGCACCGGGTGCACGACGTCTTCCACGTATCCCAGCTGAGGAGATACGTGCACGACCTGATGCATGTCATCGACCATGGGGAGATGGACATAGGCGATGGGGAGACTTTTTCGGAGGACCCAGTGGAGATTGAGGATTGGCAGGAGCGGGTCCTACGTGGATGGTCGATTCCTCTAGTGCGCATCAGATGGTAGCACGAGAACCTCTAGGAGAACACTTGGGAGCAGGAGCCTCAGATGCATGCTCAGTACCCAATTTTTTTTCCCTAGTTTATGATTTATCTTTACGGGGACTTAAATCCCTGAGGTGGGAGTAATGTAAAGACTCGTAAAATTCAAGGGAAATTTTTTCTTAATTTTCTTTGAGATTTTACAAGAACGCGGTTTCTGACGGCACTTGATTCCGAGGCCCGGTGTGCCCGGAATTTCTATCCGATGTTTAGCTCGGGTACGTTCAGTGAAATAACGAGTGGGATTTTCTAACTTTTGAACCAGTAATCGGAATTGAATTCTGAGGGCACCGATGGATTCACAACGCCGGTAATTATTTAGGAACACCTTTTCCGGAGTTGCATTTTCACGAGAGAAGTTGTTAAAAATTTGTTGAAGGTAAAATAAAATTGAGCATCAATTTTATTTTTCTCTAAGTGTTTATCCTTTGAGTGGAAGTTGGGGTAACCACCCAAATTCCCATGGGAGGTTATGAGAGTGGTGGGGTCCACACAAACCCCACCCCTTCATCTTCCCTAAACTTTCATAACCCGTCATTTAATTTGACAACTTGAGTTAATTAATTGAGTGGATTAATTCGACTTTTGAATTTCAAATGATTAAGTTATGTTAATAAAATAAGTAAAGGAATTATTTTATTTTGGTTGGAACTTGTTGCATTGGGAGGATTTGGAGAAAAGTTGAGGAACTTGAAGAACTTCTTCATCGATGAAGAATGCGAAGAACACGAAGAATGATGGATTTATCGGAGATCGATGACGCGATGCCGATGAATCATTTCCCCACGATGCGACTCTCTCCTTCCGCGACGTCTTCTTCCGTGACCGTTATTTTCGCGACAAACCCTCACTCAACGATTCGACGAGGTAGGGGATTTATGCGTTTCTTTTTGTGAATTTCATCCGTCATCATTCCTCGTACTTTTGGACAGCTTGTTACCAGTTAATGGGAAGGGGCCGGACCGCACAAACACGACCGACCCTCCTCCCATTTTTTTCTTGTCTTCCTTGTGGTGGAATGGAACAAGGATGGCGCGGTGCCGTCACACCGCACGTGGTCATGCGACAAGGTATGAGCGGCGCTATCGCGCTGTGCCTTTGAATCGAACAAGAACGTGGCGCCGTCGCACCGCGCCGGAGAACCCCAAAAACACCGCTGCCGGAGCGGGGACGCGGTGGGGGAAGCGCCGTCACGCCGCTTGACGGTCCAAGGTCACGACTTAGGCCGCAACGGAGCAGGGGAACCGGCGGCCAGTTCCGGGCCGCCGACGTCGGAGCAGGGGGACCGACCCTTGCCGGTCCCGTGGTGCAACAGCCGGCCGGCCGGAGCGGGCTGGCCGGACAGAGGAAGATCCGGGGGTTCGTAACCCTCGGCTGGCCGGACATGAGTGGCCCCCCACACGGGGGCCGCAAATTACAAACGGGCAGGGGAAGCGCGCCCCTCGCACCCCTGTCCGCTCGGCCGAAATGGCCGAGCAACCTGGCTGGTGCCAGCGCGCCAGGCCGGGCCGGGCCGGGCCGCGTCCAAGCGGGCCGGACCTAGACTCGGGACGGGTCGACCCGGTTCGGGCTGACCCAGAGGGTATCGGGCTGGGTCGGACCGGGCCTGAACCCCATAATACCGGACCCCTCACGGTCTTTTTCCCATAACGTGGGCTGCGAAACTCCGATCGATGCAACATCAGCTGCAATGTAATCCTTGGATCGAGACGGTCATTTTGGTATACTACACTCAAGTTTTCGTAGAACTTTGGGTTCAGCCAGGTTGGTTCGTACACGAAACCAACCGGGCCCTCGGACCAGAAACACTTATATCCTGACCACCGGACGTCCGATTGACGTGCTGTCGACTTTGTTGGATTCCACTTGATGAGACAGACCTTTTGGCTTACTCCGATCGAGGTTTGGATGCAGTTGGAGTACGGTCGGGTTGGTTTTGACTTAAAAACCAACCGGGCCCCTGGGACGAAAAAGCCAATAACTCTCAGACCGGGCGTCCGATTGACGCGCGGTCTGTGATGTTGAGTTCCTGTTGATGATACATAACTTTTGGATACATCAATTCTGGACTATGTGTTAGTTGATGTATCAGCCCTTCGGCTCGTGGAGCAGACCCTCCCGAACGAGCTTACTGTGTGCGGAAATACTAGAGCTGGCTGCGACTGCGACGACGATGATGACTGTGCAGAAATCCTCCGTGGATTCAGCGGAAATGACTAAAACACTCAGCGATCCTACGTGGATCAGTGCTACTGATCCTTTATGGGTCAGATCCTGTGTGGGTCAATGCTCAGCGGTCCTGTGTGGGCCAGCGCCTACAGATCTTGTGTGGGTCCGATTCTGTGTGGGTCATTGCGGGGGTTAGTTACCTATCGATCCTGTGTGGGTCATTGTGGGGGTTAGTTACCTATCGATCCTTTGTGGGTCATTGCCGGGGTTAGTACCTATCGATCCTGTGTGGGTCCGACGACTTAGATGAATCAGTGACTACATCTGATCATCTCTATAGTCTTACGAAGAAGTATACCTGTGTGAGCTGAATCTTGACTTTCAATCCTTATCTTCGATAATATTGACTTGATATCCTGTGTGGATTACGTTATGCTTTCCTGTGTGGATTGGGTTGTGATTTTTCCTGTGTGGACTGGGTTGTACTTGAGCTCGGATGTTGGAGCCAATTGAGAATTGATGACTTAGGTATATGTATGGGCATATACCTAAGCAGTGTCGGATGTTACTTCGTGATTGTATCTTTCCTTTGTGGATTATCCTTTATGGATCCTGGGAGACCTTCGGGGGTCTCGGGGTCCCTACTGAGTAGATTATACTCACCCCTACACGAGCTATGCCCACACTACGTTGTGTTGGTTGCAGACAATGGACAACACTGATCGTGGTTGAGGCTTGCAGAGAAGGTCGGTACCTGGAGGTGGACCACTTGGCGGGACGTACTCGGAGCAGACGGTTGGACCCGAGGAGCTATAGAGGCTATCTGTACCCACCCTTTAGGTGGGAGTTCTAGTGGACAGCTCGAGGATGCGGCTATACTTTCAGTTGCTGTTTTCCCTTTCCAGTTGTACTTCACTTTCAGTTTGGGTTTGTATTCTGGCCCACTTACTTTTCCGCACTTACTGTTGTACCCAGTTTTACTTAGTGTTTACTTCTACTGCTTGCTTGATCTGTGGTGTTTTTTACTTTAAAAAGGCAATGCCTTCCCTTTTTATCGGGAATTACGCCTTAGTTCTAGTCACCATCCCCTGACCTATTTAAGGAGGGCTTGGGGTAGTCACGGTACGGGCCCCGAGGACGGGTCGTGACAAACATGTTGGGAACTTTAATCCTCTACAATCCTGTTATTCAAGGGGCATCTTGATACTCATGATGTGAGACATATTTTACATGTGTAATCCCAATTTTTTAACCACACTAGAAGAAAGAAAATAATGTGATGCATCATTATCAAATAAGACATGCATAAGAGTCATGATTGGAAGGATTGTACCTCATACTATAGAGGGACCTAGAAAAAGACAAGGGGATTTCAGTTGTGGATTGATCCGAATAAATCCATTGATAGTTCTTCCCCAACATCAAAAGTAAGCTAGTTAGGTTATGCCTCCAAGGGTTAAATTGGAAAGTTGTGGATTGAGCCTATATATATTAAAAATGAAATTATAAAGAGTTTTTAATCTTTATAAAAAGTCAAGGATTCCATTTTTGCGGGTGTCATCTCTCTATATATTTGAGAGAAGTGAAGAGTAAACATATGATCAATTTGATCATAAATACTATAGAAAAATATTGTGCATATCTGTAATTTATTTTCACTACATATTAATTTCAAAAAATGATAAACCATTAAAATTTTCCAAATTCATTAATTCACCTCATGTTGATCATTCTATCGTTTTCATATTTGGACCAAACACTTACCCTCACAAAAAATGAATGTAACATACACATTAATATATAATATAATAAACGGGATTACCCCTAACTTTCCTAGTATATATAAGAGACTCCCCTCAAACTAGTTAAAAATTAGGATCACCAAAAAATAAAAACATGGAATTGTCATGGGAGACTCCTTTCTGTCTCACCATTATATTTAGTTGGGCATTTTTTAGTTTTTTTTAACATTTTCTTATCAACGGTAACCTCAATGTCTACCCCTATTCAGGGGTCAAATAATGTATTATGTGATAATTACACTGCCACAAAAAAGTATATTTTCTATATTATATTGTATTATATTATAAAAAAACGTTTTTACTTTTATCAATTAAAAATATATTGGAGGATGAATCCATCTCATTTTTCTTGTGCATCCACTGCCTGAACCTGATGTTGACCAACATGTCTCCAAAATACAATAGGTCCATTTATTCCCACATTTTATAGTATATTTTATATATTATATAGTATTATATTATAATAAATAATTTTTACTTTTATCAATTAAAAATATATTGGAGGATGAAGCCATCTCATTCCTCTTGTGCATCCATTGCCTGCACATGATGTTGACTAACATGTCTCCATCATCCTTCCAGACATAACTTTTCTAACATCATTCTTTAAAACATGGGGAGAAAAAATCATAATAAGGGTGATCTTAGATACTCAGTAAGTGTAAACATAAGAATTTATAATTTAATGTCATAAATGAGTATAAGAGTGCATAAGGGCATGATAACTTAATCAAAGTGCATGATTGATCCATAAAAGAACTCATAACCATCAATACCTAGATAATAAAATATGAAAACATGGAAATGACAAGATTCATCAGAAGAAATAATAAAAATCCATGTGATATCAATCTCAATCATTAGAAAAATTATAAACCCATAACAAGTATAGAAAACACATAAAGGTTTCTTGGGACATTATTGTACTTTTCATTCTTATTAATAGAATAACTATGCATTCAAATTCCATACATGTCACATTTAAAAATAGAATAGCCATATGACCGAATTTCATACCCATTACATTGGTGAGACATCACAAACCCTCCTGTCATTATCTTATCATGTAACCACCTATCATTGTTTTATCGTTGACCCACCTATCATTGGTTTATCACTTAACCACCCATAAAATTTACAATTACCATTACAAAATCATAACACATGAAAGCTTTAATTTCATAAAAAACTCATAATAATAACCATGATCTATTTTATAACTTGATTTACCCATGGAAAATAAATGGGTTATATTACAATAAATTTGAAACATTATTAACCCATGGAAAATAAATGGGTTCCATAAAAATCACTTTTAAACACTATTAACCTTTGAAAAAGAAATGGGTTTAATAAAAATCTCTTCAAAATATTATTAACCCATGGAAAATAAATGGGTTTAATAACAATCTCTTTGAAACATGATTAACCCATGGGAAAGAAATGGATTCAATAACAATCTTTTTGAATCACGATTAAGCTAAGGAAAATAAATTGGTTCTCAAACAATCTTTTTGAAACATGATTAACCCATGGAAAATAAATGAATTCAATAATAATCTATTTGAAACAAGATTAACCAATGGAAAAGAAATGGGTTCTATAAAAATATCTATATAAAATGATTAACTAATAGAAAAGAAAAGAGTTCCAAAAAAATCTCCTTGAAACTTTATTAACCCATGTAAAATAAATGGGTTTCAAAACAATCTATTTCAAACATGGTTATCCTATGGAAAATAAACGACTTTCATAACATGATTAACACTTAGAAAATAAATGGATTCCATAACAATATCATTGAAGAAATCATAACCCATCCAAATAAAGAATGAGGATGGTATCAATAAGAAATATACCTAGTGAAGGAAATGTAATAATAAGTGTTGTTTATGTGGATGAATGGAAATACCATTAAAAATTTCATTAAAATCATTCTTGAAGAAAATAATCTTTAAACATTATAATGTGTCTCATACCACATTGAAACATTTGAATCACAATCCCCATGAATGGAATAACATTAAATGAAACTTATAATATCATTAGAATAAGTATATTCATGATATAATATATCAAAGGAGTAGTATATACACTTCATAAAATAAAATAGGTGTATAATATAACAAACCTCACAAGGAAGGAAAATTGTGACAAAAATACATTAACCCTTTGGTAACTTTGAAACTGTGAACACCATGAAATAGAGATCATTAAAATGATATGTAAAACCCAATAAATTTAAGGATAATAATCATAAAATAAATAAATTTATTTATATACACCACACAACAAAAATAAGTGATGGATATGTAATATATCTCACAGAAATAAAAGTTGGATGAGAAAAAAACTAACAAAGATTATATCATTGAAGTGTGAATAAATCAATGAAATAATTATGTGTGAAAATTTTAAATCCCCACAATAAAATTTTAAATACATAAAAATAAAATTAGAGTTCATTTCACACATCTTCTTGGAATAACATAACCAATGACATAGTAGTTTAACCTAATGAATGGAAATTGAGTTATGAAATCCCTTACTACTTGAGTATCTTTTGAAACATGATATATGTGAAACAATTACATCAATTGAAACATTAAATATTATGAAATATATTTAATTCATGATGTAAAATTTCAAATTTAAGTATATATACCACACAAAATAAACTAGGTTCATAACATTACAATATTCCTCAAGGAAATGAAATTGAGACAAAATACATTACCCTGAGTCTGATTTGTAATGATTGACCTCTATATTCCAAAATAATAAACTTATGTTAATTATTTAATTGTTTTATAACCTTTTGAAAGTTCATAATTACTTTTACTTCACTTATAAACAAGTTATATATACAATTACTTAATCAATATTGTTTAAGTCAGATGTTTTGACCATATTTGGATTAGGTGTGAAAACTGACTTTGATATATCTACTATGGACAATAAGGCCATTATTTAAACATATATATAATAAAAAATATGAAAACATTATAAATTTTTTACATCAATTATACTTTTAAAATCATATAAGAAATATGGTTATCAAAAATGAACCAATATTACGATCATGAAGACTGTAGGTCGTACATACACATGAGTGACATTACTATTTTTCAATGATCATTATGGAAAAAAGGTAAGTAAAATTTATATTTACAGAATGAACATTATATAATAAATACCATATAATTAAATTATATGTAATTATATATTTCATTAGTTTTATGTTCTGATTAAAAAGGAAGAATCACATCGCTTGAAGGAGGTGGTAGTCCACACGTCCACAAATGACGTTATAATCTTTTCAATGACTGAAATAGAAAGATGAAAATGATATATTATATGTAAATATAGATAATTATTTCATTAATATCATAAATATTTCATTTAATTCATTTATTTTTATTAATACCATCTTTAATACATTCCATGTAAAGTGTGAACAAATCACATCGTTTTGAGGAGGCAGTAGTCCACATGTCCACAAATGTTGTTATCATATTCCCAAAAAGTGGAAAGAATGAAGGAATGTGTTATATAATAATTTAAAAAGTATTAATAAATTATAAATATAATATAAATAATATAAAAGATATAATTAAATCCATATTAAAAACATTAAAATGTGGTAATCGAAGAAAGAACAACACAAGTTCGCAAGGCGGTAGTCCGCCGTACACATGAATGGTGATTGTGTATCCCATTTGATTGAAGTGTGTGAAATTGTAGGTATAAAACTTAACATAACAAAATATTATTATATTTATGATTATAAGTTTATTATATAGCCATGGAATAAGAATAATTTAATTGGTTTGAGAAAAATATAAAACAAAAGTGATCGTTGAAGAATGTTACCACTTTTTCAGGTAACTCTTTTTTGTGTACATCAAAGGATATCCTTGGATTGATTTGATCCAAAATTTAGGCTTCTAGGATGAGAAGAGGAATGTTTTTAGATTATTTTGGTATGCTAGTTATAATATAAATGGCTTTATATATGTGAATAAATGGGGAGTATGAGTGCCTTTTTATAGTGTAGAGGGAGTGACATTCCTGCAAATATAAAAAGGTAAACACTATAGGGAGGTCACCATTACATCATGTGACACCAATAATGAACAAAATTAGATAAAATTAGGGATATGGTCTAATAATTTCTAGCTAATAGTTTTTGGAAAAGTTTCTAAGTCATTTGACCACTTAAGATTAAAGTTTAACCACTAAGCAAACACATTTTTTTACCTTCATCGCTGTAATTAATTTTAATTTCTTTCACTAATATTTTTGGTCAAAAAATAATTTTACCCTAATATAAATTATAAATTATTATGATTAAAAATATGGAATCCATTATTCCAAATTACAATCACAAAACTATCTAAAATTAATTTAAAATTAATCTCGAAGATGGGATGAGATGACATGTTTTTCATGAGAAATGTTCAAAAGTTTGAAATTTTTTATATCAAATTTCAATGTGAATTGATTATAACAACCTAAATTGGTTTAAATTATATAAAATTGATATAAATATACTTTAAAAACAATTAAAAATATAATTTTAAAGGAATAAATTATTTAGATGAAAAAAGTAGTTTTCAATTAAAATTTGTTGTCATTTACTATTCATAAAAAATGTTAGTTCTCAGAAAAATATCAAAAATTAAACCAAAGTAAAATTTCATATTTATATTTAAAAAAGTTTATTTTTTCAAATAAAATTTAATTTTTTTTTCAAAATTTAGTTTTAAAGGAATTCTTCTATTAAAAGGTGGAAAACCCATCTTTTAGAAAAATAGATGCTTTTAATGCTTAAAATTGGATTTGTTCTTACTTTAAGCCTATAATGATTATCATATTAATTTGAAAACATTTTCTTGAAATATATATAATATAAATTTTATTAATATAATTCAAAAATAGTGATTAATTTAATTTATTAAGATAAAACACCTTTATGAGCATAAAAATATTTTTTCATAGAAACACATATGTTATATTGAATTGGTTTTTATTTTCATTTATAAATAATTTTTCACTAAAGGATTCATTATATAAAAATGTGTAAACAATATAATCATAATATAGTTAACAATATTCATTCCTTCCATTCCAACAGCTATGTGATAACTATTATGTCAAATAAATAATATTAATAGTATATTGTTGTCTGGTAAGACTTAGCCATGCATGAAACACAGGTTATCGAATAAATAAATGTTATGTGCAATGTAAGATAAACATAGTGTTACATACAATGAAAAATAAACTATAAATTGTGTGTAAAACAATCTATCAAAGAATTTAAATTAATTTGAGAGTTGATATTTCTTAAAATCTCTGGATGTTACAATATGAGTTGTATATATTAAATGAAATAAAAACATAGAAAATTATATCCTAAACTCTCTTAGCCTATTTTTATTATTATATTAATCTTTTTGATTTATTTGGACCATAAGAACTAATCAATATATTTATTCCTTCTTAGATGATGAACAAACTATATGAATCTTGGATCCAACTTGGTTCAATTATATAAGTATTGAAAGTATGTGTAATTGTTTCTTTCTTTTATATGATTTTTGATGTTTAATTTCTTATTTTCATTTTCATGTTCAATTAATCAATAATACATTTTTTATATGAAACCATTTATATAATAATTTGATCTCTCATAGACCTTGTTATGAGATCAATGATAATTTGTCTCTCAAATACAAGAATTTGTGACTATTTGAGTGTCAAAAATCATTGAATAATTTGATAGGATTCAGAAAATCAATGATTTACCAAGTATAATGTTTTCATATTTTGGTTTTTATTAGTTCATAATTTTTTTATTTTAAATAAATTGGGATAAATGGTGTGAATGAAGGGTATTTTTTAAATAAATATAAAAACATTATAATATTCTCCTAATCCTTCCAAAAATAAAACATGTCATATTTTTATGAATCATATATAAATATTTTTATATTGATTTCATGACCTATTCTCACCAATGTACTTCTTGGGATAATTATGAAGATAGAAGTGACCCTTTAATCTCACTAGTGTTGAGCCAGCTATAAGGTCCGCATCAATTATTTTATCTCAAAGGAGTAGCATAGTGTCTAACCATGGTTGTCTCTAGATGTGGTCACACAATTAATCTTAAATTGTAGGAGTTTCCATTTTTTTAGGATTTTTTCTAGCTTAATTAAAATAAAAATAAGAACAATGGAATGTGGTTTCATATGTTATGAATTAGATAAAGTAAATTGAATAAGATATAATAAAATAGAGAAAAGAAAATAAATAAAATATAAAATAAGTGTTATATGGACAAATGATAGGTCCAAAGGTCGAGTTTATTTTCATGGTTATTGTTAATTAAATTTTATTTCAGTCTACTTAAAATATCTAATTATACACCAATCCTCCAACCATCTTTTATTATTTAATGTGAAAGTGTAGTGAACACTCAAAAAACTCTCAAAGTGAATTAACAAAACATTGTATCCATGGATATTAAGAATAGAATATACCTCTCCAATGTTTTTAATCTAACCCAACCCCTGACCGCATCCCATGTGTCATTCAAAACTGGTGGTGCTCAAATTATCCATATACTGAGTGAAAAAGAAGAAGGATGTTAAAATTAATTTAATACTGGAAGAAATAAGGATTTATGTAATCTGAAGTAAAGATAGAAAACCATCACTAAACTCAAACATCACTAGCTCCCTTGAAGTAGAAAAAATAATGAACAAAATTAACTAAATAATACCAGGGCTGCAAGACCCCCCACCCCCATCACCTTAGATCAACCCTCTTCTAGTCCTCCATAACCATGAAGTTTGAGTGGTTGATGAGGGAAGAACACAATGTATTTTTACTGGTAGTGTAACATATTGTTACTTGATACTATTTTACTTATAACCATTTAGTTTTTTCATACCTTATTTTGGGATTATGTCGAGTTGTTTTGGGTGAATTTTGGGGTTCTTTTTAGGTTTTATGGCCTGTGGATGGTTGGAGCACAGTTAGTGAAAACCATGTTGGTCATCCCAAGAAATTGTGTGCCTTGTGATTCAGTATTGGAGGAGGGTGCAAGATTAAGAACATTGTTAGTGAAAACTGTGTGGCCTATCCTCCATACCATGTGGTTTGGGATAGTGCACCATGCATGGTTAGTGTACAATTTGTCAATAAGTGAGAATAAACCATGAAACTCTTTCTAGTGGCCTAGGAGGGGAACATGGTTGGGGAAGAGTTTGTCAAACTGTGCTGCCAAACCTTGACACATGATCAAGTATCCCAGTAATAGGCACACAATTTGTCAAAATTTATGTCCAAACCATGTGATGGGAATTAAATTATCCAAATTTCTTAATTAAAGTCCCAAGATCCTCATTTTAATTTTTAAACTCCTCCTGATTGAAACTAAATCAACCCTATTGATTTTGGAGGCTCTTTATAGGTGATTTTGGCTCCTCTAAACTATTCTTTTTATAGATAAAATTGTTAGTGGATGCATTGGATACCTTCCCGTAAGTGTAATCTCTTTGGTGGTGGATTATCATTTCTTTGAATATCACCTTCTTTGGGATTGGTGGATCCTCATGTTGTTGATGGATCTAGATTGTGATTTTTTGATTTGTGGAATTATTATTTTCCCTTTATTATTGTATCCTTTAAATATATTTGTGGATACCTTGTTGGGTGTTGATGATCGTAGATTGAGGTAGGTGGTTTCATAAGGGAATATCTATCAATTGATACCCTTGAAACTTGTCTATTGGAATTTTATTTTAAATTTATTTTTAAATCTTTATTTGAGTCTCCTAATAAATGATTTTGAAATGGCATGGTGTGTGTGATGAAAACCATTGAAAATGGATTTTGAATATAAAAACTTTATTTCTCAAAAATGATCTTTAAATGAAATGAAAGCTTGAAACAAGATTTTGATGAAATGAAAAGGTATGAAATTTATTAAGATTTTGAATGAAATGATTTTATTTGATGATTAAATGATTTGATAAAAACATTTTATGTTTGTTTTGAAATGAATTAGAATGTTTTGAATATTGAACTTGGGGTTGATTGAAATGATGTTTTTAAATGATTTGATATTTTCTGAAGTGAGTGATAGCCCCTTGAATGTTTGTTTACCTTGAGGCACATGAGATCCTAGTTATTTAATATAAAGATATGCATACTAGGTAAAATTGATCTCCTTAGAATTATTTGATAATTATAATGATACTAAAACTACCTAAGGGAAGGTAGTTTATTCTTTGGGATAGATTCTTATCCCCTCTAGGTCCGAGCCTAAGGGATATGTTCACAGTAAGAGCCATATTTCATCAAGATTGTGAAAAACATGATGACTCAACAAAACTAATCCTTGAGTCTTATAAGCATGGGGATATTATTGAAAATTTTAATTACATGCCAATGATTATAAAATAAGTTATTTATTAATATTCTGGTAAAATAGTCTATTCATGTATGTTTGGACAAGGATACTTGCTTGTGCCCAATTTTATGGAAATGGAATTTGATAATTTTTTTGTAATATCCATTGAAATGTATTGAAAATAAATATTTGATAAAAGATGATAAATGAATTCTATTCCATGTTTTAATTTAAATTGATAATATTTGGTTTATTGATTATAGATTGTTGATGAAATGCTTGGTGAGATTATAATGGAATTTTTTACTCACATCCTATATTTTCCATTTTGTGTTTCTTTATTTTCTTATTTGAGGTCTATGAAAAGGGAAATAACCACTCATAGGTGGTGTACGTTCTTGATTAGTGAACCTTGAGAGTTAGCAGTGATCATTGGAATGTGTGATCCACTTATTACATAGAGTTTATGGGTTGTTGTTTGGATGGTCTCTTCTAAGGACTAGGGTTGATGTTCCTATTTTGTGAAATTTATTTATTTAATTTTGGTTTTATCCCTTGTGGAGTGTTTGGAATAATGACATATTATCATTTTTTATTCACTCCTTTATTTTGATGAGTTATCCTTATAGTGAAATCATTCCCTATAGTTTGTATTAATTCCTTAGAACTAGTTGCTAGTGCATGGGGATCAAGAATTCCCTTCAAGCCATATCAAAACTGGTTCAAATAGCAATTAGGTAGGTTACTCAAGTTGGTTCATGAAAAATTGGTATCAATGGAATTCATGCCTCTTCTTTGATGCTAGTATACAGTTTGGTATGTCTTGGTAAATATAAGATAGTATTGGTAGGACTTAAGGGGTAGGTTACAAGTGAGTTATTGATCATCTCTCATCATAAAAATCCTTAAGTTTCCATGTATTGTTGAAAAAAAGTGTCTTTTAGGAGTCTTTTGATCTAATCCTATAATTTTTCCAAATCTTTGATTCAATAATTTTGTTTTCTAGATGAATTATAGTCGAAATATTTAATGATCTCCACTATCTTGATTGATTTTTCCTTGTTATGTATTGATGATGTTTAGTACCATGACCCCAGGAAGATGTTTAAACATACCCCATGAGGGAGAAGCTGATGGACTAAAGAAAGGGAACCATCCAGTTGATTAGAAACTTGTGTACATTGTTGTGCATGTTGTAAAATTTATATACTAGATGGTTGAACATGTTCTTATTCAGAAAATAGTGGCCATGCCTCAAAGGTAAGATAATAAATATTTTTCCAAGATCTTTCTTCATCCAAATACACCATATTTAAAATATAAAAATGATTCTTTAGAAGTCAGGGTATTGGTTGAAGAAATTAAAGTATATCTTTGAGTTATTGGAAGAACCATACTCTATTAAGGTTCAATGTGATTCCTTTAATATTGAAGGTCCTAGAAGAAGGTGGTAGGGATTGATAGTTCAGACTAAGAAGAATGTGTTCTGTGAATGTAAAGAATCCAGGGTACCTTTCACAGAACAATTCTATCGAGAATCAATGGTGTTGGATAAGTATATAGAGTTACTTAAACTCAATAAAAGTTATTTAACTATAAATTAGTATTCCAACCACTTCATTGATCTTGTTCATTTCCCACAGAAGATGGTATTAAATGAGAAAATGAAAGCCCAAATGTTTGATATGGGTCGTAGACTAGATATTTGATCTCAAGTTTTCTTAATAAATCTCACCTCATATGTGAAAAATCTGGATAAATATTTGATGGAAAAACTTGACTTGGCTAGTATGTTGGGGTTGGAAGAAGTTTCTCCTACTTTTAGTAGTAACTTGTGCTTTCCCATTAAAGGGAAGAGGAAATTGGATGAATCTCATAGTGGAAAACATAGTGTATGTGAATCTCAGTTACATAGTTTTTCCAAACCTTCTATAGTGTTAAGAAAGGGCCTATTAACTTTTTTCCAATGTGTAAAAGTCTGAAACTCAAAGAGAGTTTGGAAGGAGGTGTTGAAGATATATAGCTCTTGTGGATACCCAGGTCACTTGTATAAGTTTTTCCATGATTTTATAACTCTGTGTAATGGTAAAAGCTTGACTACTGAACTATATATGGTTATTTTCATTGTATATTTTGGAACATTAAATATTAAATAATCAATTATAATATATTAAAATTTTATTTTATTACTTATATTAAATTTAATTATTATTTTCTTATCAATTTATGAGTTATATTAGTGATTCAAAATCACAAACATCTTAATTTATGCCTCATCCTAAACTTTTTATAGTTTATATTGGTTATCATTTTCATTCTTGGGTGTGATGTCTAAAAATTATTTCACCCTATATTGTGTTGATTGACTATTTATATTCACCAATCCAATCTTATCCCCACCACCTTTTCATATGCTATGAAAATTAGGTTTTCCTTTAATAGGGATTCTTAACGGGGATTATCCCCTTTGGATCAGGTATATCTTATAGGGCAAGCTGAAACAACAAAATGATGTCCTTTTTTAAAGTTTGAAATGATCGGTGAGAAAAGGAATTCATTTAAGTAGACCAATCTAAACTAATTTTGGTTGAATCATAGGTAAAGAGGTTCTCTTTCCATTTTTAAAGAAATGTTTTTGCAATAATTTTTTTTATTATGTGAGAGATATATGCATAAATTAAAACCCATGTAATTAAAATTTTGTTTTTAATGTTTAATATTTGTTGAAAATATGTCTTTATAATTTTTATTTTTAAGAATAATTAAGTATGGGTCTCCCCACAAGTCTAACTATTTATAATGTAAATGGTCCATAACTCAATTTTTTAAATATGTATTAAATGCGAAAACAAACAAACGTAATGTATTTATGCCTGACATAGCCAAATATATTAATCATTTATACTCCATGCATCTTGCACTAGTTGGTATCAAATATTCAGTTGACATGATATAAAACCCATCTTTCATTTTAGTATTCCTTTATACTTTAACATTGTTTATGATTTTTTTACTTACCAATTAAAAAAAATTGTATTTATTTGAAAACCATTAGAATTTATTTTTAATATGAATTATTTAAAATGTCCCATATAAATAATTATTCACACTTTAAAATTTAATTCAGCACAAGTAATTCATTTCATCTAAATGAAACAAGATGAATAGAAAGAAATTGAAGATCAAAACTCAGAAGATACATTTTCTTTCCACATATTATGTTTTAAAATATTGATCATATTCATGTTCTGGGTGATTGGAATAGAAAAGAATAATTTTTTTGATATTATTATACTCACATTGTTTTATCCTCTTTGTTATTATCACACTCAATTTTCTCTTTATATTACATCATTAACCTTTTCCATTTTCTTAATTTCTAAATTTCAATATTTGGATATTTTGCCTAAAATCTATTGCTAAAATCAGTAGTGATTTTAGAAAACACACCATAATCATTACTTTATTTTCCCATTTCACCATTTTTTCACCCATGTGGTGGGTTTTATAAGCTTATGATATCACCCAAATGCTGATAAATTAAACAAAAAATCTAACCCTGATCAACCAAGAGATGAGTAGTATATATTAAATGAAATAAAACTATTACAATTTTTTCCTCAACCTATATTAGTATCTATTAATCTTATATTCACTTGGGTATTTTATTGATACCATAAGTACCAGAAAATATATTTATGCCTTCTTAGAGGATGCACTAACAATTTGAATCATAGATCTAACATGGTTTAATTATCTATGTATTGAATGTATGTTTAATTTTTTCTTGGATTTATATAATATTTTCTGTTTAATTTCTTCTTTTCATTTCTATGTTCAACTTAACATTAATGCATTATTTATATATGAGATCCCTAATCTAATACTTGGATCTCTCATGGACCATATTATGGTATTAATGAGAATTTTCCTCTAAAATATAGGAAATTTTGACTATTTGAGTATCAAAATTTATTGAATTATATGATTTAGAAACTCAATTATTTAACAAATCTAAAGTTGTGTCATTTTGGATTCCTCTAGTTCATTATTATTTTTTATTTTAATGAAGTTGTGCTAAATGATGTGAATGAAGAGTAATTTTTAAATAAATATAAAAAGACCATAACATTCTCCATGTACCTCAAAAACTAAAACATGGCATAATTTTATGAATCATAGGTAAATATTTTTATATTGATTTGATTACCCACCCCCACTAATTCCCAATCTGGGCTATTTATAAAGATAGAAGTGACCCTTGAAGCTCACTAATGCTGAGCCTATTGTGATTTATTCATCAATATTTTTATCCATAAGGAGTGTCATATTGGCTATCCTAGGTTATCTTTGGAGGTGGTTACTCAATTAGTTATTCTTCATGGGAGTTGTCACCTTTTTTAGATATTTTTTTCAAGTTTAATTAAAATGAAAACAAGAATAGAGAAATTTGGTTTTTTGTGTAATTAATTGAATAATGTAAATTGAATAAGATAAAATAAAAGAGATAAAATAAAACAAATCAAAAAATTAGTGTTAGAAGGATGAATGATCAATCCAAAGGCAGAGTTTATTATCTTGGTCTTTGTTAATTAGTTACATTTCATTCCAATTCTATTATTTTATTATATACCATTCATAAAATCATATTCCACTATTTAACATGGGATTGGTGAGCATGATCAAGATCCTCTCATAGTACATTAACAACCGAATTTATTCTTGGATATTGAGCATAGAATACACCCTTCTGAGTGATTAATCTTACCCAAATCACGAATACATACCATGTGTATTTAAAAACCCATGGTGCTCTAATAATCCACATGTTGAGTGAAATAGTAGATGGGATGTCAAAATTGATTTTATAGTTGAGGAAAAAAGGATTTAAGGTATGTGAAGTGAAGATATACAACCATCACTCAACTATCACATCGCTCACTATCACACTTTAATTACAACAAAATAATGAACAAAATTAAATGATTGAAACTTAGGTTATGAGAAACTCCACCTTGGATCAACCTTATTTTAGTTCTCTGTAACCATAGAGTGTGGGAGGTTGATGAAGGAAGAATACAAGGTGATTTATGGGGAATAAAAGTGGGAAAGCGAAGAATGAAGAAGAAGAAAAAATGAATTTGGAAAAGGAGAGAGTAAAATAATAAAATTCAGCAGCCAACATGGTATTTAGGTAGACTCGTAATAGAAAAATCCCCATAAAACCCTTTTACATTTAAAATATATAACTTACATCCTTGAAATTAGAAGAATAAACTTAATATTTTACCAATAAGGTTAAAATCCACCTCGAACTTTCTCCATGTGGACAAACTTTTTAATCTTCAATAAAAAACCACAATAAAAATGGTTTTGAGAATAATTAGTGGCTCAAATTCTCTAAATTTAGGCATAGTGGAAATATGTTGTTCTTGGAGGTCCCATTGTAGGCATGTCTTTTGTGGAGAGAAATATACGCATGCTCTAGATTCAATCATAATTTGGACTGCACTAACATGGGTTTTCATCATTGTGTTGGGATTTATTCAGCTGGTGGTTCAAGTTAAAAATGTAAGTGCGATTAAGTACATACAAAATGCGCTAGAAAATGTGGCTTTGGTGAAGACTGATAGGCTTGGATTTATGAAAACAATTTTCTGACTAAGTGTTTTACATTATAGAAATAGATATTCTGGGATTTGAATTCAGAAAAAATAAAGGTAGTAATAGTAGAACCAAGAGTTTAGAACCAACCGACAATAATGGAACTATTCTAGGTGGAAATTTTCATAAGGGAAAGTGGATGAGTTCTAGACACTACATTGTTCATTGTAATATTATGATAGAGTCAGTTTGTCAGTGGGTAGATGGTGATTTTTTGGATTGGGCATTGAATGAACATAAATATCATAAGGTAGTGAAACTGACTGAATTAAAAGGGATACAACATATCTCATTTATAAATATATAGGATTAGGACACTTTCTTGGTGTTGAATGGTTTTCATTATTATTTAGATTGACTATAAAGTTTTCTTTCTAATTTATCCTAGGTAGTATTTCAGATTGGAAAATTATAACTCAATAAGGACATTATCTAATTCTTATATTATTTTAAATTTATAGTGTTTCCATAGATTTGAACTTGTTATGAACCGCACATATTCATAGTGTTCTATGTCAAGTTTCCTATTTCTGTTTTTCTTCATTTCGCTTTCGGAGTGAGCTGAGGGTTATGTTGAGTATCGATTCAGTACATAGTTGGGGTGTGAAACTTCCCAGTTTAGATACATGGAGTCATGTGAATATTATTCTAGATATTTTGAAAACCTTGTTTCACATTTGAGGTTCAAGTAGTGGTTTTTTATTTAGGGTTTTGTCATAACAAGTGATATTAGAGATTGTTGTATAGCTTAATTTCATAACATGGTTGGTGACTCCCAAGAAGTTTGATTATTATCTTTTATGCCTTTTCATTTCAATGGGAGTTTTGATTCAGAAGGATGATGTTGTAATAGGGAAATGTTTGACTTGACATGTTTGACCAATCAAATTTCAGATTTTAGAGGATGTATGTAGAGGATTACCTTCTCTAGATAAATTTAGAGATTCTATTCAAAAGGATCAAGTCATAATCAATGGAAAATGTAGAGGGGGAAAGAATCCACCAGAATAAAATATGTTTGTTTCAGATGATGTTGGACCTAGGGGTGTAAAAACTAGATCAAACTATGTGAGGTCAAGTTACATGTGATATATAAATGGGTTGGGTTAATTTGGCTTATTTCGAGATCAGGTTGGGTTTGGTCATGGGTTGGAAAAATAATGAACCAACCCAAATTAACTAAACCAACCAATCCCTAATTTATTTCCTCTAGGGGTCAGGCACTGCGCCTCCCTCTTATCACCTCTTAGAAGATATAAATGTCTTGGACATTATAGCTAATGTTTATTGAATTTAATAGTTACCTGTAATGTTTTTTTTGTTGGACAACCCATAAAATGCATAAAGAAAATAGCTTTAATGATCAAATAAATTCAATGTATTTTAATTGATTTTTTTTTGGATAATAAAAATGTTTATTGAATTTTATTAGATGTTTTTTATTTGAATTTACGTTTTTTGTGGGATGATATAGACTATAGGTCATTTTATAGGCCAGACACAATTTATTTATAAATTATAGTTATTGTTTCATTAGATAATAGAAATGGATTGGGTGAACCATGTGATGATGTATATCATGTTTTTAACTAAATTTATTTACAATTTTGAATTTAAGTTAATGGGGATTATTGTTATTTTTTTATTTGGAAGATTTTAGATGATCTAAATTTGTTTAGTTTTAATTTAATTGACTGTTTTATATTTTTTTTGGTATTCTTTCCTATAATTTTTCTTTACCGAATTTTAAAGACCCAATTAGACCCAACCCAACCCACATCAGGTCGGGTTGAATCAGGTAATTAAAAAATTATCTATAACACAACCCAACCTGAGAACTTTTTATTGGGTTGAGTGAACAATTTCACCATATCCAACCCATCATAACCCATAGACACCCCTAGCTAGCTCAAAATGTGGCTTTCAATATCTGGGAGGTGAATACCACTATCTAATTAATTTCTAGTCTAGATAGTATGTATGAGATGCTGACCACAATGAATAAGGTATTTTTGATGCAAAAACTTTTCATTGTGAATATTTATAATGAAGTGTTGATAGAAGATCATTTCAATGAATTCAATGTGATTTGGATCTAGTTAGAATCAATGAGCGTAATGTTCCTAGGTGTATTGTTAGTGTTTATCCTTCTATCATTGCTTTTAGTATCATGGTTTGTGATTTTTACCATGGTGAGAAATTCCAATGGAAAGGATGACATGATGTTCAAGGAGATCTGGGATATTATTCTAAATGAAGATATATAGGGGAAGGAAGGATTAGATGCTACCAAAATTACATTTAATGTGGTAGGCATGATACACTAGGATCAAAGGAAAATATAAAAGATGGGTGAAGGCAATAAGATAAAGGAGATGAGGAAATCCGCTGACCCTATTGATTCTGTATGGTAGTATTGTTGAATGAAACGAAATTTATGGAAGTAATGTTAGTATATATGAGTCAATTCCCAAAATTATTCTTCTAGTTTATCTAAAAACTCCATATCTTTGGTATTGAATAGTATATGTACTCATTCATTGGTTTAATAAGATATATAATGTTCAATTTATTCACTTTTTCTTCACATTAAACCAAGACTGAATATATTATTAGTTTGTGAGACCCTTGATATAATGATTGAAACTCTCATGGACTATATTTTGGAGTTATTGAGAATTTGTTTCCCTCAAATGAAGTAATTTGTGACTATTTGAGTATCACAACTCATCAAGTGATTTGATAAGATTCAAAAGCTTGATAATATGGAAAATCACACATTTTGATATGATTTTTTTCAATGTCTTTGATTCCATTAATTCATTATATTATTATTTTTAAATCTGGGTTCTAAATCATTTATATGAAAAATAATTTTAAAAAATAAAAATAAAATGTTTATATCATTCTTTTAGTTCTTTAAAAATTAAAATATGGAACATTTTTATATATAATAAATAAATATTTTAAAATTTAATAGTAAAAGGACATGGACTTAATCCTTACTTAAAATTGAATAAAATGAATAATTCACATTGAGGATCTTTCCAGGTTTAGAGTTTTAGAGAATTAGGACATAGCTATTACATCTCAAAAGATTACAAAGTAGACACTTCTACACAGTTTCTATTTTTTTCAAAATAAAAACTCTTCAATAAAAGAGTCATGTGTAATTCTATGTTTAAGAGAGCATGACTTTTCCTTGATCCCATACTTGACCCTATTCCACTTTATGTCCTGTGAAAAACATTTCAAAAACTTGGGATGAGCATAAAAAGCTCAGTAAGGGATACACAAAGAAGGAAAACTGTTAGTTTTTCAAGACAATAGGTAAACCATGAATACTTTATCATAAGCAATAATTTTCACCTTTATGAAGTAGTAAATACTCTTCACTGAATAAAATATCATTACTTACCCTTTTGTAACCAAAATATTACCATAAAACCCATATAAAGAACACTTAACATATAAAGGTAACTTGGTACATAAACATACATAAATGGAATAACCATACGGTCGACTTACACACATATCACTAAATGAAATAGCCATACAGCCGACTTCCATACCCAATGAATTGGAAGTTATAACATAACCACCCATCCTAGTATTCACAGCACCACCCATCATTTGGTTTATCAAGTAACCACTCGTCAAATGTCCAAGTACCAATATAAAATCATAACACATACAAAAAATATAAAGGAAAGAAAAAATTTCCAGATTTCAATAAAAATATATCACTTAAATATATTGACATAACAAATCCATTTTCAAAACCATTTTCAATACCAAAAATATGTAAAAGAGTATAAGGTATTTATTTTCCTTTAAAAACATTATGGTTTGTTGAGGAAGCCAAAGATCAAATAATACTCGTGGCAGTGAAAAAGGTCGTTTTCACTGATTACATTAAAAGAAACATTCCTTTTTGTCACTTAGTGAAACGCTTCATAGAAAAAGATTCTCTTTGAAATGTAAAGGGTGTTTATATAGCGTATAAAATAAAGTCATGTATTAAAACGAAATATGCCTCAATTAAAGGAGATTGAGACGAAGTCCCTTACCTCGTGTCCGACTTGACTAAATCGATCTTTAATCTCCTGAATAATAAATTAAAGTTATTTTCTACTTTCATAAGAACCTTTTTCAAGTTTATTATTCATTTTTATATCACTCATTACCATTTTATAAACATTATGTAATCATTTAAGTTAATAATGTTCATTTTGTCGATATTTGGTACTTGAGTCAAAAATGGACCTCTTATTATTACATATTGTTCATGTGGTCAAATGTTCATTATATCCAAAATTATATTCATGATTTAGATATCATATATATCATATATATCCATCATATACATGTATTTATAATAGTAGATAATATTTAGAGGTAAGAAATGAAATGCACCGTTCATGGAGACGGTAAGCCGTACGTACGCATGAACGTTACTTCCATTTATATTTCATATTTAATGGAATTAAAACATAATGATACATAGTAGTATTATAATTCCAGTATTGTATCATATATAATATCATTAAATCTATCCTTTATACGTACCACATATGGTATGAACGAGTCATATCACTTTGAGGGGGTGGTAGTCTGCACTTCCTCTAATGAGATTATCATGTTTACCCATAATGGAAACCATAAAGGCATGATATAAATGGAAAATACAAAAGCATAAAGAAAACATAAACATAATATATATCGTATATAAATACAGTTCCATCATAATTTCCACCATGAGAGGCGGTAGGAGATAATCGAACAGTCATCATTTCATGAGGCGTTAGTTTTCCATCCACAGAAGCATTATGTTCTTCATCCATTAGATGGAGGTGTGTGTAAGTGTAGTTTGAATACTTATGATAACAACATCCTAGAATATTTAGGATACTGATTTTGTTACAAAAAAAGGAATAAAAAGATTTTAGAGGCTGGAGAAGTAAAATAAAAGAAAACAATTAAAGAGAAACCATTACCTTTAATTTGGTTAACTCTCTTTGGTTTGAAACAAAGGACTTATTGAAGTGCCTTCTGCCAAAGGTAAGGCTTATAAGAGTAGGAGAGGGATGTAGGGAGATAAATTGGGCAGATTTTGGATGATTAAAATGGCTTGAGAGGTGTGAGGAATTGGTTATAAGTGGTCTCTTTTTATAAGGGGAGGAGGGGATCTTTTGGAAAGTGTGAAAATATTATTTTATTATATAGTGATATTCAATTTCAAAAGGTCAAAAAATCATTATATTCGATGATAAGATGACTAATATTATAAATAAAATCATACAATAATAATTGTACATGTTTTGGATAATATTTTAATCATTATAATCTTATTTGTTTAAATGATTTATTAATGAGGTAAATACTGCATCATTATTGTGTCATAAATAATTTAATTTATTTGATGTCTAATATTATAAAAAAAATACCATGATGTAGGAAATAGGTTTAGATTTATAATTAATATTCATAGTCGAAAAGATAATTTATATAACACCATCTAAAAATTAATTTACTAAAAGATATTTGCTTTTGTCATTTTTGCATTTACTTAATGTTAATTAATCTAAATTGTCATTATCACTCCCATGTGGCTCAATGGGGTCCCAAAATCGACCCAAAGATGCCCATGGTCGTAAATGACTCAACCAATAAGGTTTGGACAGGTGTTAAAGTAATTTTGAATTATTATAATATTCTTTTAACCTTGAATTAGCCTATTTACCTTAAACCGCGGTAAATAATAGTCAAAAGTTACTATTCATCAAAAATTATGTTCATCTTATTGAAACAAATTTTACTTCTTGATAACAAACATGTATTTCGGATTTTCAAAATTCAATTCACATAAGTGGTAAAATTTCATTTAAATAAAAAGTCATTTTTTAACTACCACTAAGTGGTTTCACTATTAATAAAAAATTGATGTTTTTCAGAAAAATACCAAAAATTCAGCCTAAGCTATATTTGATATTCCGAATTCAAAAATGATATCTATTTTTCTAAATTCAAAACATATAAGTGGCATTAATTAATTTAAAATTAATTCCCGTTGTTAAAACAAATAGTGTTTTTAAGAAACAGTAACTATCAAAATATTGATACTTGTTTATGTCCAATTTCAAAGTGAAATTAATTAAAATGACCATCATTGGATTAAATGGTAAAAATATATTCTAATTAAACATTAAAACCAATTAAAAAGATAATCTAACCATATAAATAATTCAGATTAAAACATATTTTTGAATTAAAATACAATATTTTCACTATTCAATAAAAAATGAACTTTTTCGCAAAAATTCCAAAAATTTACACAAAGTAAATTTTGATGTCCCTATTTTAAAGAAGGATTTTATTTGGTCATATATAATGTATTAATGTGACCAAAACTAGATTTAAAAAGGGTTCTCCATTAAAAGGTGATAAATCGTCCTTTTAATGTAAATTATGCTTAAAATTAGATTCATTCAAATTTTAAGCCTCTAAATTTTATTGGATAAATGTAAATACGTTTAACAAACATGTATAATAATATTTTAGTTAATTTTGTTCATTCCCTCCAATATAATGGCAAGGAGTTAACTACCATTTAAAATAATAATATTATATTATTAGTATGCAACGTAAGATTCCAAAGAAACCCGTTGTTGCGTATCGGGTACACTATCGAACATAGAAACCCTTTTAAAGTAAAATTAATACTTAATTAAAAAATATTAATAATTATGAAAATATCTTATTGTTCATTTACTTGGGATGTTACAAATAGTGTGTTTTTTGGGTTCTATATCCATATAATTTATTTTTAAATAAATTGAAACATAAATATTTTGAAATATATACAATGTTTATTTTTCTAAAAAACATATAAGCCCACTTTGTTGATTATTTTCAACCATATTTCAAAATTTAATGATAGTTTTTAATTAGAAAAAGATTTAATAATTTTATTTGAAACCATTCTGAGTGGGACACATTTAATTAATTTGTAAAAGAACATCCTGAAAAATAATCAAGGTGTTGGATGTCATGAGAGCTCCCATTAATGAGTTAAAGGCACCTTTCTATATAATCCATCCAAATAAACCCTTTTTTGTCTTATTGAGTCCAAAAGAAAATTTAACACTATGATATATATATTTATCTTATTTATAAATTATGAGATATATTTTTTTTCCAATTATCATAAAATATATTAAAATTCAATGAATGAGACAAAAAAGTAAATAATGGTCGGTTAAGACAACAAAGTTAACACTTATATTCTAAATCCACGCTTCACACATTCATAAATTCTAAATATGGGTGTGATAATAATGTACTATAATTTTTAAATGTTAGTAACTGTAACAGCCCAAGATTTTATAAAAAAAAAATATTCTTTTTAATTTTATTAAAGTCTTGTGTTGTACGCTACACCAAAAGGAGCTTGCACAACACGCATCCTTGACTTGCCTTGCATTACACGCAATCACGACCTTCCTCGATAGCGTGTGTAATACGCAATACCGAGTTTCACTAAACAACGATATGCTATTAAAATATTATTAAAACTAGCCGTTATGAATAGTAATAACCACTTTTTAAAACTCTGTAAATCTTATTTTTCAAAATGAACTTCATTTTTGGATTCGGAGTATCGAATTTAGCCTAAGGTGAAATTTTGGTACTTTTCGGATAACTTTCATATTCTGATGAATAGTGAAAATTACTAAATTATAATTAAAAACAACTTTTTTAATCGAAATAATTAATAGTGATAAATTATTAATTTGAGTGGTTTTAAAGTATATTTAGAATATATTTTTACAATTTAATACAATGTTGGTCATTGGATGTAATTTCACATTTAAACCAGACATAATCAAGTGTCAATCTTTTGATAGATGTTGTTTCTTAAAAACACGCTATTTGTTTTAACAGCGGGATTTAATTATAAAATTAATTAATGAAAATTATATGATATTAATTTGGTAAAATAGACTTCATTTTTGAATTCGTAATATGAAATATAGCTTAGGTTGAAATTTTGGCATTGTTCTGAAAAACATCAATTTTTGATGAATAGTGAAACTACTAAGTGGTAGTTAAAAAAATTAATTTCTTCATAAATCTTAATTTTACCGCTTCTGTGAATGGAATTTCAAAAATCCGAGAGACACGGTTGATGTCAGTAAGTAAAATGTGGTTCAATGAGATGAAAATAATTTTTGGTGAATAGTAACTTTTTACTTTTTTTTACCACCGTTAATAGTAAATAGGGTAACTAAGGGTAAATATGATATTACTATTACCATAACACATGTTCTAATTCTATTTTATAAGTGTAATTCGACCAAAAACAACCTTATGAATATAATATGACCATTTAGGTCCACTTGGATTAGATTATGACATTTAATATTATATTATTTAATGAATAGTTAAAATAATTAAAATCAAAGTTTAATAACTAAAACATTTTTAATATGGGGTTATACATAAGATAAATTCGACTATAAATATTCAATAGAAAGATAAAAAGATTTCCTACATAATTATATTTTATTTATAATTTTTAGACTTTAAATAAATTAATTTATTTATGACACAACGATGATGCAGTAATTATCCTTTTAAGGAAATATTAACATAATTGATGTTATAAATGCTCAAATGAATGTAATTTGAGACTTTTTATGACTTAAACTAATTTTCTAGGTTACTATGATATATTAGTGTTGATTTAATCAACTTGGTTTGAACATATAATTCTGTTATGACTTTCACAAAAATCATATATCAAATAGTGTCAAAATTGACACAAAATAGTTTTTAAATAAACTATTATATTATTAATTGTTATTTTATTCCTAAAAATCTAAGGATTGGCAAAATGACTTATATAAGGATATATTTATTAATAATATACAATTTGGGGTTCGTTTGGCATGTTATAGTAAGTGTATTAACCATATAGTGAAAGAAAACAAAAAGACACGGTAAAAGTTAAATTATTTAACTTAGAGTTAAATCTAATTGATAAGGTTAAAATAATAACCTAAACTTGTCTAAATCCTATTGGTTGATAGGATTTCGACCCATCCCCACTTTATCTTCGAAATAAGACCCTTTGGAACCATTATAAACCGATTTTTACTTTAATATAAAATAATATTTTGAGATATTCCTAAGGTGTCCCTCTCCTCCCTTATAAAAGGACACCTCCTCCCCCTCCTCCTCACACCAATTTGAGCACTCAAGCTCGGCCAACCCCTGCCAAAATCTCTTCTCCACTTCCCTAGAAACATCCTAGAGGTTCTGGTCTTCCTCAAAGACCAATTTTAGTGCCCTAAGAGGAGGTCTCAAAGAGGCGCTTCAAAGAAGAGGTAATTACCGTTACCAATTCTTTCATCTTTATTTCTTCTTCCACTTCTTCTTATTAGGTTGTTTCATTATGAAGTAATAACATCAGTATCACTCATATACTGATATGTTATTATAAGTATGAAACAACCCTATTTCACCATCTATCCATCCTGCGGAAAAAGAAATCACTGCGCGTGCGTACGTACGGAATACCGTCTCCACGCCGTGGTGTAATCTATTTTCCACCACCACCTTACATGGATGGGTATAATGGTGTAAAGAATAACTATACATAGTTATTACAAAATCATATTGATTCTGATATATTGTATAATCCACTCCGATTCAATTCAATATTTATGAAAATGATATCATCGCTCGTGCGTACGTACGGACTACCGTCTCCACGACGCGATGAGATTCATTCTCCATGTTAACCATTTAAGAATGATTATAAAGTATATATAAGAAATAATAATGAAATATATGACATTATAAAGCTACTGGATTATGTATATATAAATATATGTATGTCATCTACTTACTTCCATTTCAAGACAATAAGGAATGGAAAACAGCGTTCATGCGTACGTACGGACTACCGTCTTCATGAACGGTGTTTTTCATTTTATTTATCTATATATTATATATATATATATATACTGAATATATATGATATATAAATCAAATTTTATATTCTGGAAGTAAGTAAATCATGATATAAGTAATAATAATGTCAAGAACAACAAGTCAAAACACCTACGATAAAAGAAACGATTTTACCCAAAACGCTTCTTTAACATGGAATTTACAAAAGAACGGGTAATATAATGTCATAAGTGAACCATATATGATATCATAACAATGAATATGATTCTGTAATAAGTCAATGACATTATTTAAACCATTATACAGGAGCTTCGGACACGTACAAAGCAAATCGGACCTAAGGTAAGGGAAATATCACAATCTCATTTTTATCCGAGATTGTTTATTCGTAAGTATTTACTGGGGTGTATTTTATCATCCACATCCTTGTTTCATAAATATTTAATATTATTTCCATCCAACTACAATTGTTTAAATCCAATTTTACCCTTTGTTGAGTTTTTAGTAAAAGAAATGAAAGGAATCTTTTGTCGTTTTCCGTACAAGGTACTTTTTGACTTTTCCGACAAAAGAACGAGAAGAATGTTTTTTTTAACTTATACGGCATGAATGGATTTTTAAAACATTATTTCCAAGAAGCTTCCTTTACAAGTTTTCAAGTTTCTTTTTAATCAACTTCTTTTATTTTAAAGTTGTATGACATGTTATGAAAGGAAAAATGTTTTTGAAGAAGAAAGGATATTTTCCTCAAGAATGGAGTTCAAGTGATTTTCAAAATTATTTTCCATCTAAGATAATAAAAGGGTTCTTTTTTTATCCCTATTGTTACATGGATATTGATTATGTTGTGATGGAAACATTTTTATGAATTCCTTTATCTTATATGAATTGTTTTATGATGTCATGTTGTTTAAGAATCCCATTTTTATTACATGGGTTATGCGATGAATTATGATTTATGATTATGTGGAACACATAAGAAAGGATTCATTATAAGATGGGTGGGACCTATATCTCCCTCCAATTCATTGGGTAAAGATTTTATATCTCATGAGATAGACAGGGCTGGAACGGTAGGTCATACCGGTTCAGTGAAACAGGACTGAAACGAGGGTTACTCGATTCAGAAAGGGACTTTGTCCACTAAGATAGTCTTGGAAATTAGTCTTGACTAACAAGAAATGATTCTCTATGATTATGTGTGTATGACACAAAGTTTCATGTTTTAAGTTATGATTATTGGGATTACTTTTTCACTACCATGATTTATCCCATGATTATGAAATTATGCTCTCTTTTGCAGGTTATGATTTCCAAAATGTTATGTTCTTATGAATATGATGTGATTGATATTTTTTTTTTACCCTTACTGAGCATTTGAGCTCACCCTTTTATGTTTTCTTTTCCCCAGGATATAAAGAAAGGTTTTAGGTAAAAAAAAGGAAAATCTTTATGGGAGATTTTGAAGATCTTTCACCACGATTAGAAGATTATAGTCCGAGTTTCCAAAGACACTAAACTATTACGGTCCTTGTGTGTATGTTTTTGTAATGTACTACGTATTCCGCAAAAGTAATGTAATGTCAATGTACGTCAAGATACAGGTCTCTACAGTTGGTATCAGAGGAAAGGTTTAGTCAACCTTTGGAAACTAGGATGCGAAAACGTTAGTGAGATCCCTAGAGATATTTCTAAGGTATGTCTAGGGATGTCCCTAAGGATAAGTATACGCATAGAATATAATCCTAGAACTACGATAACGATCTTGTAATTTAACCTGAGATGTTAGATATTAAAGGTACTCCCCCTTTATTATGATTTTTTCCTCTCACAATATTCTTTTTGGGTTTTAGAAAATGGCTGGAAACAAGATGATTCACGATAATGGAGGATATGATGGACAATGGAATGATATTCTTCATGAGAAACCAAATGAAATGGGATTTGGATGTCCAAACATCATTATTATGCCGAATCAGCAATCTCATAATATGATCAATAAAGTAAAATTTGGTAAGTTTCCTGACTCGACTAATAAGAGAAATATGGAGTTTCATGATGATCATAGAGGAAAGAAAGTTCAATTTCTCCTATGTAAATCATGTGGGAAGAGGCATGAAGGAGAATGTTTCAAGGGAACTGGAAGATGCTTTGGGTGTGGAAAAGAAGGACACAAAGCAAGTAAGTGCAAAGGAAAAGGTTCGGTTAACCCCATGGATGATGATAATGGTATTGCTACGACATCAAAAATGGTTAAGTGTTTTAAATGTGGAATGTATGGGCATTATGCAAACAAATGCCCTAAGGGAAAGACTCATGAAGAGAATCAGTATGGTCATATGGGTAGTATTTATGTGGATGATGATGATGAGACTACAAATGATATGTGAGATGAAAGAATTGTTGAAGCTCGGTCAATGGTTTAAGAATGTAGTGGAATGATTACATGTTCATCATGTGTAATGTTGTATAAGTAATCTCATGGTACTATAGAATAAAAAGACATCTAAGGATTGTTACACTGTTGTCTTTCCTTGAGTTTTAAAAGTGTATGATTAATGTTACCAGTATCCATGAAAGGTTATTCAGATATTTATGGAATGTAGATGATATGCGCATAATGAAGGGATAAGACGATAATGAGATGTTTGATTGTATTCATGAGCTCATGATTGATATAAGGACTAAGTGATATCATGGTTTGAGTATATAGAATTTTGAGGATTTTAGTATGTGGAAGGTGTTAACTTTTAACTGCATTCATGTTTTCACAAAGGTATTCAAGAGAATACATGATTAAGGACTTTGAATGTTTGGAATGTGACCAACAAAACATATCTTATATGGGGATCGATGATGGTGTTAAATCTCTGGTAATCATTTTCACTATATTATGAGAGTCGACTGCAGTATTATGGATAAGCCTAAAAGATTGGAATGGATTATGTTGGACATAAGTTAGTATTGTTTGTTTTTTCGATATTATTGATGGGATGTTATATAGTTTTAGAAAAAGGACAACCTGCAGGACGGGCGACAGCCCATCGCTTCGGACAAGGCTGTGGGAATCGAACCCACAACCGAAGTGCGACTGGCCTTTATTGCCTACCACTGGCCTATAGGAAGTCCCTGTTTAGTAGAGACTAGTTTTATTATATTAAGCAGTATGATATATGAAGTATAAGTCCATTTTAGGAACCATATATGATTAATCTCACTATAGATCGACTTATACATATAATTTTTGCTAACCTTTTGTTTGAGAAAGATGGAATGACCCGTCATTCTATCACATGATCTGCTAACACTTCATGAATAACAAATTCAACTTCATTTATTTAAGAGATGAAGTGGAAATTGTTCAAGGCACGAACAACAGTGAGATTGTACCAAAATAAAGTAAATATTTATTCTAATTCAAATTTTCAACTTTAGGGAAATGATCTTGAAAACCAAAAATGTTGTCCTAGTGATCTTATACCTGATGAATCAGATGGTACCTTATATCATCACAAATCTATGGATTTGTGATTACTGGCTTTTCCATAGCCATGTTCTCTACCACTCTCCATCAGAACATGATGGTTAGATTTCTCTTCCATATCCATATTTTCACCTATGTGGAAACCCAATGATTAGTTTATTTGGGTAACCGTTACGTTTCATACTTTTGTTTTTAAAGATTGGTTTTGATATTCCTTTTTACGATGTGGGTTTCTATTAAAGAAACTTTCGAATAGTAAACCATTTATAACCCCGACGAATTTCGAGGGTGAAATTCATTTTAAGGGGGGTAGAATGTAACAGCCCAAGATTTTATAAAAAAAAAATATTCTTTTTAATTTTATTAAAGTCTTGTGTTGTACGCTACACCAAAAGGAGCTTGCACAACACGCATCCTTGACTTTCCTTGCATTACACGCAATCACGACCTTCCTCGATAGCGTGTGTAATACGCAATACCGAATTTCACTAAACAACGATATGCTATTAAAATATTATTAAAACTAGCCGTTATGAATAGTAATAACCACTTTTTAAAACTCTGTAAATCTTATTTTTCAAAATGAACTTCATTTTTGGATTCGGAGTATCGAATTTAGCCTAAGGTGAAATTTTGGTACTTTTCAGATAACTTTCATATTCTGATGAATAGTGAAAATTACTAAATTATAATTAAAAACAACTTTTTTAATCGAAATAATTAATAGTGATAAATTATTAATTTGAGTGGTTTTAAAGTATATTTAGAATATATTTTTACAATTTAATACAATGTTGGTCATTGGATGTAATTTCACATTTAAACCAGACATAATCAAGTGTCAATCTTTTGATAGATGTTGTTTCTTAAAAACACGCTATTTGTTTTAACAGCGGGATTTAATTATAAAATTAATTAATGCAAATTCTATGATATTAATTTGGTAAAATATACTTCATTTTTGAATTCGGAATATGAAATATAGCTTAGGATGAAATTTTGGCATTGTTCTGAAAAACATCAATTTTTGATGAATAGTGAAACTACTAAGTGGTAGTTAAAAAAATAAATTTCTTCATAAATCTTAATTTTACCGCTTCTGTGAATGGAATTTCAAAAATCCGAGAGACACGGTTGATGTCAGTAAGTAAAATGTGGTTCAATGAGATGAAAATAATTTTTGGTGAATAGTAACTTTTTACTTTTTTTTACCACGGTTAATAGTAAATAGGGTAACTAAGGGTAAATATGATATTACTATTACCATAACACATGTTCTAATTCTATTGGATAAGTGTAATTCGACCAAAAACAACCTTATGAATATAATATGACCATTTAGGTCCACTTGGATTAGATTATGACATTTAATATTATATTATTTAATGAATAGTTAAAATAGTTAAAATCAAAGTTTAATAACTAAAACATTTTTAATATGGGGTTATACATAAGATAAATTCGACTATAAATATTAATTAGAAAGCTAAAAAGATTTCCTACATAATGATATTTTATTTATAATTTTTATACTTTAAATAAATTAATTTATTTATGACACAACGATGATTCAGTAATTATCCTTTTAAGGAAATATTAACATAATTGATGTTATAAATGCTCAAATGAATGTAATTTGAGACTTTTTATGACTTAAACTAATTTTCTAGGTTACTATGATATATTAGTGTTGATTTAATCAACTTGGTTTGAACATATAATTCTGTTATGACTTTCACAAAAATCATATATCAAATAGTGTCAAAATTGACACAAAATAGTTTTTAAATAAAATATTATATTATTAATTGTTATTTTATTCCTAAAAATCTAAGGCTCGGCCAAATGACTTATATAAGGATATATTTATTAATAATATACAATTTGGGGTTCGTTTGGCATGTTATAGTAAGTGTATTAACCATATAGTGAAAGAAAACAAAAAGACACGGTAAAAGTTAAATTATTTAACTTAGAGTTAAATCTAATTGATAAGGTTAAAATAATAACCTAAACTTGTCTAAATCCTATTGGTTGATAGGATTTCGACCCATCCCCACATTATCTTCGAAATAAGACCCTTTGGAACCATTATAAACCGATTTTTACTTTAATATAAAATAATATTTTGAGATATTCCTAAGGTGCCCCTCTCCTCCCTTATAAAAGGACACCTCCTCCCCCTCCTCCTCACACCAATTTGAGCACTCAAGCTCGGCCAACCCCTGACAAAATCTCTTCTCCACTTCCCTATAAACATCCTAGAGGTTCTGGTCTTCCTCAGAGACCAATTTTAGTGCCCTAAGAGGAGGTCTCAAAGAGGCGCTTCAAAGAAGAGGTAATTACCGTTACCAATTCTTTCATCTTTATTTCTTCTTCCACTTCTTCTTATTAGGTTGTTTCATTCTGAAGTAATAACATCAGTATCACTCATATACTGATATGTTATTATAAGTATGAAACAACCCTATTTCACCATCTATCCATTCTACGGAAAAAGAAATCACTGCGCGTGCGTACGTACGGAATACCGTCTCCACGCCGTGGTGTAATCTATTTTCCACCACCACCTTACATGGATGAGTATAATGGTGTAAAGAATAACTATACATAGTTATTAAAACATCATATTGATTCTGATATATTGTATAATCCACTCCGATTCAATTCAATATTTATGAAAATGATATCATCGCTCGTGCGTACGTACGGACTACCGTCTCCACGACGCGATGAGATTCATTCTCCATGTTAACCATTTAAGAATGATTATAAAGTATATATAAGAAATAATAATGAAATATATGAAATTATAAAGCTACTGGATTATGTATATATAAATATATGTATGTCATCTACTTACTTCCATTTCAAGACAATAAGGAATGGAAAACAGCGTTCATGCGTACGTACGGACTACCGTCTCCATGAACGGTGTTTTTCATTTTATTTATCTATCTATTATATATATATATATACTGAATATATATGATATATAAATCAAATTTTATATTCTGTAAGTAAGTAAATCATGATATAAGTAATAATAATGTCAAGAACAACAAGTCAAAACACCTACGATAAAAGAAACGATTTTACCCAAAACGCTTCTTTAACATGGAATTTACAAAAGAACGGGTAATATAATGTCATAAGTGAACCATATATGATATCATAACAATGAATATGATTCTGTAATAAGTCAATGACATTATTTAAACCATTATACAGGAGCTTCGGACACGTACAAAGCAAATCGGACCTAAGGTAAGGGAAATATCACAATCTCATTTTTATCCGAGATTGTTTATTCGTAAGTATTTACTGGGGTGTATTTTATCATCCACATCCTTGTTTCATAAATATGTAATATTATTTCCATACAACTACAATTGTTTAAATCCAATTTTACCCTTTTTTGAGTTTTTAGTAAAAGAAATGAAAGGAATCTTTTGTCGTTTTCCGTACGAGGTACTTTTTGACTTTTCCGACAAAAGAACGAGAAGAATGTTTTTTTAACTTATACGGCATGAATGGATTTTTAAAACATTATTTCCAAGAAGCTTCCTTTACAAGTTTTCAAGTTTCTTTTTAATCAACTTCTTTTATTTTAAATTTGTATGACATGTTATGAAAGGAAAAATGTTTTTGAAGAAGAAAGGATATTTTCCTCAAGAATGGAGTTCAAGTGATTTTCAAAATTATTTTCCATCTAAGATAATAAAAGGGTTCTGTTTTTATCCCTATTGTTACATGGATATTGATTATGTTGTGATGGAAACATTTTTATGAATTCCTTTATCTTATATGAATTGTTTTATGATGTCATGTTGTTTAAGAATCCCATTTTTATTACGTGGGTTATGCGATGAATTATGATTTATGATTATGTGGCACACATAAGAAAGGATTCATTATAAGATGGGTGGGACCTATATCTCCCTCCAATGAATTGGGTAAAGATTTTATATCTCATGAGATAGACAGGGCTGGAACGGTAGGTCATACCGGTTCAGTGAAACAAGACTGAAACGAGGGTTACTCGATTCAGAAAGGGACTTTGTCCACTAAGATAGTCTTGGCAATTAGTCTTGACTAACAAGAAATGATTCTCTATGATTATGTGTGTATGCCACAAAGTTTCATGTTTTAAGTTATGATTATTGGGATTACTTTTTCACTGCCATGATTTATCCCATGATTATGAAATTATGCTCTCTTTTGCAGGTTATGATTTCCAAAATGTTATGTTCTTATGAATATGATGTGATTGATATTTATTTTTTTTACACTTACTGAGCATTTGAGCTCACCCTTTTATGTTTTCTTTTCCCCAGGATATAAAGAAAGGTTTTAGGTAAAAAAAAGGAAGATCTTTATGGGAGATTTTGAAGATCTTTCACCACGATTAGAAGATTATAGTCCGAGTTTCCAAAGACACTAAACTATTATGGTCCTTGTGTGTGTGTTTTTGTAAAGTACTACGTATTCCGCAAAAGTAATGTAATGTCAATGTACGTCAAGATACGGGTCTCTACAGTAACAGTATTAATAATCTTGATATCTTTATTTTTAGAGAATTGATAGATTTATGATTTTTTACAATCGAATTATAAATGGTTACTGTTAGTGTATCATTTGGAAGATTAATAATTAAAGAATCAATCATATATTTTTCATGAGTTTGTTTTAACTCTATCACATGAGTAAAAATTTTATTATTTTTTATGATTTTATACATGATTCTCTTATCAATTTATGAGTTACAATAGTGATTCAAAATCAAACACATATAAATTCATGTCTCATCTTGAATGTTGTTATAGTTGGTGCTCTAGAACCAACCTACTTTATACTTTTGATTCCTATAATATTAATAAATGTTGTATCACTTGAATATTTTTATTTATAAAATTAATGGGATAATATAATTTGAGTATTTTTTTAATAGAAATGTTATAATAGTTTCCCACTATAATAAGAATCTATAAATTCTATGATAATATACTTAAAAATATGTTATATGTCCTAGAAAACATTTTCCTAAAAAGATACAGATGATTTCTTGACTATCATGTGTTAGAGGCTCATAAAACTATAAGAAATGATGGTTATATAAACTCCTCTATACCCATATTTTTCTATGAACATGGGTATTGAGGTCCTTGTACCAACAATTTAGACAAAAACGTTGGTAAAATGTCAAAATCAATATCCTATACTAATAGTTTTAAAATTTAGTTAGCATAAGGTTTTCTATACCAATGGTTTTTTAAAATTATTAGTATAAATTTGAAACAAAAGTAGTTGATGACCTCCCCTACCCCATGATCCCTAATTCTTCATTTCCTTCACAACCTCCCCTCATTCTCCCCATGAGAATATCCCCCTATTCATTCATTGGTTAATTAAATTCTTCTTCAACATCAAATTAGTGAGTTTTGGGTCCATAGTATATTCCGATGAGAATCAGTTTAATTTTTATCTAGGTATCAAAGAATAAATGATATCTTTTTAGGTCACTATTATTCCCAATTAATTGAACTAAGGATCATTTAGATTATATTCTTTTAGTATTTCATAATAAATATGATAGTAGTTGATGTATTTTTTAAAATATTTAGTTACTTGCTGTTATATCCCAGCTACCATCTCCTAGAACTACTCCTGATCCTACCTCAGATGTTTGAGTATGCCGAGGTCCTTGGATCCTGACTATCAGAGAAGGCTTACTATATAAAATTTCTAGATTCCAAACCTAGCTACATAATCTATTTTCCTTTAGTGCCTGATCACACTGCATCCTCTCATGTCCTGGATACCCGCACTGGAAGCACACCATCGAAGGATCACTCCTCGATGGTCTACATAAATATCTATCCTAACGTTCCTATTGATATTCCTCTTGACCCCACTTCCTACTACCTGAATTATCACCACTAAGATCACCCAATGTTTTCACCCTACTTGAGTATGACTGGTCCTTTAAATTTACCTCAGCTATTCAGTGTTTATTGAATACCTATGAGAATTATGGTAACCTGAAGATTTTTACCTTCACCCAAATTTCAAGTGGTAAACCATCCATGAAACAAATCATTCTCAAGGTATCATCTCCCACCATATAGGGTACGAAATAAGAAAATTCTATTAATGTAGCTATATAGTCCACGACAGACATGTCTCTCTCATATAGGCTCAATAACTTTTGAGATCTCTCTACCCACAATGTATCTAGGAATAAATGATTGAAGAACCTCTCCTCAAATTCATTCCTAGAATATCCCTTATATATGGGCAGAAATGTTTGGAGGGGAAGGAGGATGAGTTCAATACACTATATTGTTCACTAGAATATGTTGAAAGATTTGGTGTGTTAGTTGGTAGCTGGTGATTTATTTAATCCAGTATTAAATGAACACAAAGATATTAAGGTGTTAAAACCAGATAAACTGGAAGGGATATTGTAGAGATCATTTATAAATATATGGGTGTGGGACACTTTCTCTATGTTAGAAGGATTTAATTATTCTTTTTATTGAAAATGATGTTTTTTTTCTGATTTATCCTAGTTAGTGTTCCAGAATGGAAACTTGTAACTCAATGGGGTCTTTCTCTTATTATTATCTTCATTTAATTATATAGTGTTTCTATAGAGTATAAATTGTTCCTAGCCACACATATACCTAGTGTTCTGTATTGAGTGTTCTCCATCTATTTTTCTTTATCATAATATGGGAGTGAGTTGAGGGTTTTATTGAGTTCCAATTCAGTGCATGGATGGGGAGTGAAGTTTCTCATTTAGGATACATGGGGCCATATGTTGATAATTTTGGATATTTTTGAAATATTGTTTCACATTTGAGGTTATAGAAGTGGTTCCAGGTTGAGGGGTTTTGGTACAACAAGTGTTATTAGAGATTGGTGTAAAGATCAGTTTCATAGCTCAATTAGTGACTCCAATAAAGTCTAATTATTATCCTCTATGACTTTTCATTTCAATGACAGTTATCATTAATTAAGATGATGTTATAAGAGTAAATGGTTCAAATTGAAAAGTTTGATCGGTTAGATTTTGGATTTTGGAGTATGCATGTAAAGGATTATATGTTTTAGGGAGATTTAGAGATTCTATTCATAAAGATCAAGTGAGAAGCTATGGAAAATGGAGAGTGGTAATAACTCTACATGAATTCACTATGTGTGATTTAGATGATGTTGGACCTATGTGTGTACAATGTGGGCCTAACTAGGTGAATTAAAGTTACACATGAGATATTAATGGGTTGGGTTAATTTGTGTCAGATAAAGATCAGGTCAGGTTGGGTCACTAGTTGAAAAAACAATGAACCAACCTGACATGACCAACCCAACCATTCCCTAAATTATTTTCTCTTAGGATTGGGAAATCTTCTTCCCTCTTATCACCTATTGGATGATATAAGTGTTTTGAAAAATATAGGTAATGTTTATTGAATTTAACAGTTACCTATAATGTTTTTTTGCTGACCTCTAAAATGTATAAATAAGATATCTTTAATGTTAAAATAAATTCAATAGATTGAAATTGATTTTTTTATTTTAATTTTTTGGATAATATAAATGTTCAATTAATTTCCTTGATTCATTTTTACTAGAATTTATGTTTTTTTGTTAGTAGATATGACTTATCGGTCCTTTTATAGGTCATGCCTAATTTATTTAGTCATTTAAGGTAAGGCTTCATTGGCTAATAAAAATGGATTGGGTGCCCCATGTGATGATGTATTTATTATTTTTTTAAACAATTTTATTTATAATTTAGAATTTAATTGAATGGGGATTTTAATTTTTTAGTATTTGTAAACTTTTAAATTTTTTAGATTTTTTTATTTTTAAATTAATTGATAGTTTTATAGTTTTTCATTGTATTATTTCCTGTAATTTTTCTTTACCTGATCCGAATGACCTGATCAGACCCAACCCGACCCACCTTTGGTCAGGTCCAGTCAATTCCTTACAAAAAATGTCTATAACTTGACCCGAACCAACCCTAAAACCTTTGATTGGGTTGAGTGAAAAATTGGACCATAACCAACCCAACCTGACCCATAGAAACCCCTATAAGGCTTATAATGTGTCCTTTAATATCTGAGAGGTGAAGACGACTATGGAATTAATTTCCATATTAAAAATTATGTATGATATGTTGACCACAATGAATAATGTATTTTTGATTCAGATACTTTTTCGTATGAATATGTCAAAAAGGAGGTCAGTGGAAGATCATGCCAATGTCTTCAATGTGATTTTGATCTAGTTGGAATCAATGGGTGTAATTTCCATAAGGGTGTTATCCATGTCGATACTCGTATCATTGCTTCTAGTATCATGGGATGGGATTGTTACCATGGTAATATATTCCAATCGTAAGGATGACTTGGTGTTTGAGGATATCTATGATATTATTCTGAATAAAGAGATTTGGAGGAAGGAAGACTCATATGCTACCAAAACTTCTTTCAATGTGATAGGCATGGTACATTACTTTCTAAGTAAATGATCAAAGAAGGGTGAAGTTAGAAGATAAAGGTGCTTAGGAAATCAGTTAGACCTATTTATTCTATATGATGGTACTACAGAAAGAAAATACATTTATGGAAGGATTTCCACGAGAGATGAGACAATTATGAAAAATTATTCTTCTAGATTTTCTACAAACTCCTTAGCTTTAGAAGATGACACTATATTACGTAGTAATTTAATATTGTTGGAGTCATGGATTCTTAACTCAAGGGATTTATTACACTCAATTTCTGAGAAGGGATGATGTTGGGACCACATTGTGTATAAGTTATATTTTTGTCAAAAGTTGTCAATAATGGTCAAAATGAAGAAGGAAATCCAAAGTGATTAGAGATTATTTGAAGTGATGATGTATAGAGAATTGTTTCAGATTTCTAATATTAGATTCCATGCTTGGTAAATTCTCCATGTTGTTACAAATTCATATGATTGATGCACTATTCCTATGTTCAAAGAACTTGTGTCAAAAGTGACATATTGTTTACAACATTGAAGTAGCCTCCATTTAAGGATGATTGAAGTTATTTGGAATTGATAATCCAAAAATAAAAGAGGAAGAATAATGTTAAAGATGAGGCATGAACTTTGAGGTGGTCATGCATATGTTTTAAGGTAGCCATGCATTTTCAATTAGAATAATTTATGTATAACTTATTTAAAAAATTAGGCCAGCCCAAGATCTAGATAGTCAGCATCAACCCGAGGCATGTGCGAGACCAATGGGGTTAACTATGCTAAAGAGGATACCAACCAAGTCCAGCCTGAGAGAAACATAGTGGATGCAGATTGTGCACGTAGGGCATGGGTTCAAGCATGCTCATGGAGTGCATAGGGTTGGCGTAGAGTGCACCCACGATGAACACGATATGGGGCGGTACTGTGGAGAGTGGGGGGGGGGGAGAATTTGAGAAAATGGTGGAGCACCTTAATACTTAAACCACACCTCACCCACATCTCCATTTTGATGTGGGATGAAGTTTTTTTTATTAAAAAAGGTATCTCGACCTCTCATCTTATCTCGCGTCTTGCTTGACCCTCCGATTAACGCAGCATCTGATCATCTAATCCTGGCCGCCCATCCACCCCACACCACATGAGTAGAACCCAAGCCATCTGATAATCCCATGACGTTTGAACCTGTATGATCCATTTTCTTCCTCCCCTAGCACTCACCGACGCCGCTAATCTCCATCAGAGATGATCAAGAACCACATTTGTGCTATCATGCTTATAATTTAAACACTGTGAACATCGTTGGATCACACTGAATCCATACATGAAACTTACGTTGTTCATGTATGCGAATAATTCAGAGGAGAAGGTTCGGCCAAGGGAAACATAGATTTCCATGCCACATAGATGCATGATTGATTTAAAAACTATATACATTCATACATCCTTGATTCCATGCTTGAAGAAAAGGGCTCGCATTCAAAAAAGAAAAAAACTAAGGATCTTGGCATATCTCATCTGTGGGTTTGAATATTTCAAAATGCTGAAGATCACGTGCATTAAAACCATGATATCCATAGAATATCTTAATGATTTTAAACATGTAAGGAGAAGTTTCTATTTCATATAAAAGGAGAGGTACAAGCCAAGAACATGATACTACTCCTGCATTCTTGTGAGATTCTGTTTTGAAAAATAGAGCACTTTGTGCTTCCACTTTTCCAAGAGAAAGAAGAGGACCTGCGAGCCTTCTACTCTGTGAAGAAGAGATCCTGTAAGTATTTGACATGTGATTCACACTCTGAAACCAATTTGAGAAGAATCAGTTCCCAAAAACATGTGATAGGTTTTCTAAAACCCTCACTATGCTCTTAAAAGGCCACACCATTGTAAGCTAGTGGTTGATCCTTATCCTCTCACTGATATTTACGAAGAGGTAGAACCATGAATCCCTTGCACAAAGAAGAAAAATGAATTTATCGGGTTCACGAAGTGAAGAATAAATCCCTCAGGTTTGCATGAAACATCATACTATTTTGTAGGGGTTATTTTCTTGAAGAAGAAGGATATTTAATGAAGAAGGTAATCAAATACATGAATGCACACATGTGTATTGTTTAAAGGATCTCGAGGCCATATGTGGTTGTGTGAAGAAGGAGTTCGCATGAGGAAAGGGTTTCACCCATTCGGGTTTGATGGAAAACATATATAAACCCAGAGAAACACCCTAACTAAGTGTAAGATAAAGAAGATAAAGAGAAGAGAGGAGGCAGTGTGTGTGCTTAAAGATCTATAACCTTTATGGTTATCAAACAAGCAAGAGAGAAGAAGATAATAGTGTGCACTCAGTTTGGTTGAGAACACATCATTCATGCTCTCATGTGAATAAATTAAGAACACCCAAACAAAGTGAAAAAGAAGAATAGAATACGGAATAAGTCAATAATATATTCATGCTTTCATTCATACATAAAGAAGGTAAAATTTAGTTAAATACACATTAACTTCACCAAGAATAAGTAGGAAGAGAATGTTCAATGTAAATACCACATGCATGATCACATGAATTCATGAATAAGGGAGAATAATTTACTCTCATGATGCCAAGTGATATGATCCTCATATCCTAAATAGTCACATAGTTGTATGTGATTCTTACCAAGAAATAAGAAAAAGACTGCATTTTGTTGTGGCACTAAAGAAGAAAAAGTAGAAGAAATAGTGAAATTGGTTTTTTACAAGATAAGAAGAGAGAGAATATGAGAGTTTCTTTCCTACTACTTCACAACTAACCAAGTGAATAGCACTTAATAAGATCAAGAGAAGAACCTACCTTTTGAAGATGGAAGAAGACTGTATCCATAGGAAGAATAAAAATCTAGCAAGGAAGCTGAAATTTGGACTAGAATATCACTAGTCTAGGGAAGAGGATTGTTTCCCACACCCCTCTTAAGTGTAGGGACTCACACTAGTAAGAGGATCATTTCCCTATCTAAACCACTGTAACAATTATCAAATTATAGTGGCGAATCCATGCACTGTTCATTTCTATTCTTGGCAAGGATGTAACTGCTCTTATTGAGTAGCGAACCTTCTCAAAACATCATGTGCATATTTTTAGTATTTTCTTTTATTTCTCGTGAGAGGGAAAATAGGATAAGAGAATCTAGATTATAATAGGTCAATAGTTACAAGGATAAAAAGTTTGAATAGGTTTAAAAAGTCCCAAACACTAATTCACCCCCTCTCAGTGTTAGGCATATCCCAAACTAGTCTTCTCAAATGCATGGTAAAATATTTTTCCACAAGCTTCAACATGACTCACCTTGTGAATAGATATGTATTCAAGATTGTTGGAAATGGTGATGTGAAATTCATAATGAATAATGAATGCATACTAAAATTTCAAGTCATTTATCACATACCAAGATTTTGGAAGAACTTGATTTTGGTAGGTCGGCTGGATGATGGGGGATTCTGTATGACCTTTGGGGATTGTGTGTGGAAAATCACACAAGGCTCCATGGAAGTGGCTCATGGTCTTAAGTACAATGTATTATATCATACTAAAATTTTTTAAGGGTAAATGAAAACCTATATTTAAAAAAATTATATTTTTATCAATGAAAACACAATTTTTTAACTTTCCCATAACTTTTTATTTCCTTTCAATTTAAAATATTTAATTTTATTAATCATATTCATTAATTTTGTTTTAATGGTTCAATTAAATTTAACTGATGGATGTCGATGTATAAGTCTTAAATTCATCACATGTTTTTAAATTCTTATATGTTGAGTATGTATTATATGAAATAATTTTGATGTATAGGTATCCGCTTTGTTTAATTTATCTTGGTATTAAAATAGTAAATTTAATCACTACTTGGTTTCATATGATATCTAATGTTTAGTTTCTTCACTTATTATTCATGTTCAACTAAGCGTGAATGAAATATTAGTATATGTGATCCTTGATAAATTGATTGAACCTGTCATGGACTGTATTTTCAAATTAATGTGAAGTTGTGTCCATCAAATGTGGGAATTTGTGACTATTTGAGTATAAAAAATCATAGAATGGCTTGATAAGATTCAGAAGCTTGATTATATGGAAAATCATACATTTTGATATGAATTATTTTTGATATTTTGTTTTCTATTAATTAATTATATTATTATTTTAAAATTGAAGTTCTAAAGTATGTATATGAAAAGTATTTTTTAAAAATAAAAAAAATCATATAATATTCTCTTTTTTTTCTTCAAATGTTAAAATATGGAACATTTTTATAAATAATACATATTTTTTTAAAATTTAATTGTGTATTTTTTAGGGTCTTTATCCATATATTTTATTTTTATATAAATTGAAACATAAAAAATCTAAAAGACAAACAATATTATTTTTTTAAAACTTGCAAGCACACTTTGATGATTGTTTTTAACCATATGTGTAACTTTAATGTAAATTTTTATGAAGAGAAAGCTTCAATGATTTTATGTAAAACCATTCCGAGAAGGGAACTTTTAATTAAATAGTCAAAGGAAATCATAAAAAATAATTATGTTGTTGTATGTCATTAGAGCTCCCACAAATGAGTTAAAAGAACCTTTCTGTATAAATCAACCTAATAAACCCTTTAATTATCTTGTTAAGTCCCAAAGAAAATTTAACACCATAAAATATATATTTATCTTCTTTATAAATGAGGAAATATATATTTTTTCCAATTAGAATGAAATTTATTCAAAGTCAATGACTGAGACAACATAGTAAATTATGGTAGGTTATAAAATCAAATTTGAGAATTATATTCCAAAGACATGCTTCACATATTCATAAAGTCTACATATTTTTGTGGTAATAATTAACTATAAGTTTTAAAAGTTATAAACAGTGTGAATGATTTTTATATTTTGATATTAAGAGAACTGATAGATTTATGCCTTTTCACTATCGAACTATAAATGTTTATTTTCGTCGTATCTTTTGGAACATTAATGATTTAAGAATAAATTATATAATATGCATGAGTTTTTTTATCTCTATCACTTGAGTAACATTTTTATTACTTTTTTGGCTTTTATATATTCTTCTCTTATTAATTTTTGAGTTAGATCAGTGATTCAAAATCATAAAAATCTCAATTCATTTTCCAAGATGAATGTCGTTAGAGTTGGTGCTCCATAACCAACCTAATTTTTTACTTTTGATTACAATAATATTAATAAATACCTTATCCCTTGATGATTGTTATTTATAACATCAATTTGATAATGTCATTTGAGTATTTTTCACATTGAAAGGTTATAATAGTTCCTCACTATAATGAGAACATAGAAATGATATGATAATATTATTAAACAAATGTAATATAGTCTATAATTTTTTTTAAAAAGATACATATTATGTATTGACTATCAAGTGTTTGTGGATCATAACACAACAAGAAATGTGGGCTATACCCACACCTCTAAAACTATAGTTCTCTAAAACCATGGGTATAAAGGTCCCAATACCAATAGTTTAGATAGACTATTGGTATAATTTCAAAATCAATATCCCATACCAATGATTTTAAAATTTAGTTATCATAAGGTTTTCTTTACCAATGGGTTTTTAATATCATTTATATATATTCATAAAAAATATATTGCATGACCTCCCCTCCCCCATGATCCCTAATTCACCCTTACATGTATGAACTCCCCTTATTCCACTTAGGATAATATCTCCCATTCATTCTTCTGTTGATTAAATTCTTCTTTAATCTAAAATTGGTGAGTTTTGGGTCCATCATCTATTTTAATGATCATTGTTTCCATTTTCATCCCAATATCAAAGAATAATATAGATATTTTTGGATCACGATTATTCCTAATTAATTGAACTATGATTCGTTTAGATTAAATTTTATTTATAGTACTTCCTAATAAAAATGATCACAGTTTATGTACTTTTTAAAATATTTAGTTACTTGATTCTTTTACCTAAATACAATGTAAAATTATGTTTTGTTCAATATATATTTGGGATTTATGTAATTAATCATTGAAATAATTTTCTGTTTTCTTATTTTTTTAAATTAAGGTTGAAGCCTCTTTTTATTATGAAAGAAAATACCTCTTTCTATCTGGGTAAAGGGATACCGATTACATAGCCCAAGGCCCAAGTCCAAGTGGCCTAATAATATGTCCTGAAGGACCAATGCAACATCATTCTTGGGTCATCCTATCTGCATCACTAGGCCAACATCATGCCTATGTCACTGCCTACTTGTGTCATGCCTATGTCACCACATGGGTAGTAAATCCACCAAGGGGATTTCAATGATTTGAACCCTGGTCTTTTGGATATAATATTATGGGGTTTACCACTCAAGCACTACCCCAACTACATTTTTTTTATTCTGTTAATGTATTAGGGGGTTATAAAATTATTCATTTAATATTTTTATTTTAATTAACCGAATGATCATAATATTTGAATAATTAATTTGAATCTAATTTGGTTTGAAATGTTTGAATAAGTATGTTGGTAATTGTGAAGATATTATGTGAAAGTAAGTTAAATACAAAAAATTATATTTATGGATTGTTTCAATATTGATTGACCATAATTTTATTTTCTTAATCATTTTGATAGTGAGTTTAATAGTTTGAATAATATTTTTAGTAGGTATGATTAAATAAAAAATTGAGTTTGAGGAACATGTATAGTGTAGCATAATGGATTTTCTTAAAACTTTTACTTGCATGGATACATTTTAATTATTTTTAAGCATGATTATGTGTGGGTATTTGATTTTTTTCTTAAGAAATGTGTTCAAACTGAATATTGGGTTTATAAATGTAATTTTTTGGAAGTAATGTTAACATGATGGTTTGAAAAGGATAGATTAAATGATTCATGTTTTTTCTTATGCATGTTGGGTGTTATAAGAGTTGATTATAGAAAATATAATTGTTATAGAAATATGTTTTCAAAAGGATGTTATAATTTTTTAATGTATATTAGGTGTTGATTATGTTTAGAAGAGATGTTATTATTTTAAAATCATGTTTAAATTAGTTATATTGTAAAATTATTTTCTATGTAATATATATCAATGGATAATGTAATTCATGTATGGGGAATTTCTTGTACTAAACTTGAATTTTATATGTTGTTCTTTGTTGAAAACATATCCTCTTTAATTTTTTTTAATAATTAAATCACATTTCTCCATTCAAACCCGTACTTGGGTCCTTTGATATGTCTTAAAAGGTAACCATATTTTAAATAAGTGAAACAATTATTATGTTTAAAGGGTTCAATGTTTAAAAGAAATTACTTGGATAATGTCAATTTTTATAAATATTTGTTTTACTAAATTATGTTTTAAAACATTGAAAACTTATTTTAAGGAGGAACATAAATTTTTTTATAGTAAAATGTAATATTTTTTACTTAATCCAAGGCTCATGATTTTACTTTATTACAACTATTGTGTATTATTTTTTTCCTTATTCCATGTCTTATACTATAGCTCCCCAACTAAGATTCTACTTTAAATAGTGCTATGGTCTAGAGTACCACTGGATCTCAGGCATGGCCCCCATCACCAAAGGCTACCGACTAGCAATGATGGTGTAAATAAGTGATAGTGGGGAGACTATAACATCATATGGTGATAATAATAATGGTCTATGTATAAACAAAAGTTGAAGGAATACAATACACTACAGAAGAAAAAACAAGAAATAGATGGAGAATAAATATACAACAACAATAATCAATAATAAATCCAATCACACCATTTGTATAGGCATGCATACAAGTCAAGTCCTACAAAATAGTAATCAAAGAGGGCCACTCATGGAATACCTTAGTATATACATATAATAAGCATGCTTAAACAAATGAAATATAAAAAGGAAACTCCAGCTGATACAAAAACCTATAAGGCCCCTTTCCATATGTCCCATGCTTGGTAGTACAACATAATCACTAAGTTCTATCTTCTGATCTTGGTCCCTTACCAGATCAAAATAGCATAAAGTCTACATGCATCCTGAAGGCCCCATGTAGGGTGTGAGAAAAAATCTTAGTAAGCCACTACCAACGTGTTCCTGTCTTGCATCCATGATAATGTAGGTGTTCTAAATATAAATAATCAACACATGAATATCATATAAACAACTTTCTTCCCTTATTCTCAACAACCTCAAGGAAGAAATCACCTATTTTGGCCATTTTTGGTATCCTACATGCCCCAATTATATATATGGAATACAACGACATGTATTCATATATATAATTATAGCAGCAAGAATACTTAGTTTAAAATCCAAGGAATCCCATAATGAGTAGTAAGATGGAGAGCCCTTGTGAAGCTCCTGTAAAAGTATCACATGAACCACATCCCAACCCAAACCTCCCATGTCATAATCAAATAACTAACATCCTGAAGGCATTCCCAAATAAGTACCTAGTCCCTCATACCTCATCCCAGAAATCACCATCGGCTGGAATCCTGACATCTGAGGCACATCAATGTCTATCCTCCAAATAATAAACATTTTGAATAATGATGATATTTTTCCTTCCAAATAATCCCAGCAAAAGGGCCACAGTAGTACATAGAACGTCAACCCCCCAACTGATGATTTCATCACCATTAATGGATGAATCCCAACATAACTGTTGATTTCTATGATAATAACCTCCAAACTCTATGATGGTCAAAACCATCCTAACCTGGAACTTATGGAGGCCTCTATCCAAATGAGTGGTCAACACCACCTTATCATCTGAGTCCTATCTGTGTGTACATGACTCTAACAGAGCGTTGGCCGACATAGTGAGCAGAAATCAACAACAATTTACCTAAGCCGCATCATCTCGACACCTAATTCCCCTATGACCATGTTACTCAACATGATGGTCAAAACAATCCAATGTCACACATACCATGTCCACATCCTAAAAAATACATCACCTTAATCGGAAAACTGTATCACCCTACCTGGTTATCAACATCCTTGTATGTATCCGAGCCAAGATTAACCTAATGACTTAGTCACCTCAACCAAGGTGGTCATCACCAACTCAATCCTCGAACTATTACCTTCACATTCCTATAGAACCAAGTAAATAAATATAAAAAATTTAATTTAATTTAATTCATATGCACATCCTAAACTTCCCATGCCCGTCCAAGCCCCTAACCTGACTTGAACATGTGTAAAAGGTCTATGGAATACACAAAAAAATACCATGGTATCAATTAATTAATTTAAAAATAAGAATTTTATTATTTAATGTCCCTCTCAGTAAAACCACATGGCATATATAGAGAGTGACCCCTAAACACAAGAAAAATCAAATATAAAGCTAGGAACCACCTATCTCACACTTGTTGATATGAACTCATCAAATATCAACCTCTAACTAAATCCGATTTGGAATAAATAATCATTTTAGATGAAAAAACTAAAAATAGGTTAAAAAAGATCACATGGATTTAGCACATCATATGGCGAGAAAAAAGAGAAAAATAATCTAGTTGATCTAGGGTCTTACCAATGTGGTTCCAACGATACCAAAAACGATCAAAATGGAGCATAGAAATAGGATTTGTCTCAAAGCCTAGGGGAGGAAGAAAAGGGGAGGAGCTCCATGATATGTGTAATGAAGATGAGGAGAAAAGGGAGGAAAAAAATAAATAGAAAAGGATAGGAAAAGGAGATTTCCCCTCTTTAAATAACCTACACAGTTTGGATGCATGATTTGGCTAACCTAGTGACAATTGTGTGGCACCCAATGTCTAGGAACCACACCTCACATGGGATTGGCACATGATTTTCCAAACTATATTCAAATCATGTGAGATACCTCTATTAAAAGTTTCATAGGTATTTCATGTCAATTCATTACCTCCTGTATATTTTTCAAACCATTCCTAGTGAATAAAGAGGGCCACATAGTTACTCTTAGGAGGCCGCACAACTGGTCCAAATTGTATGCCTCTAACAATGCACTCTAAAAATTTGATTTTCAGCCTCTGATGCACCCAAAACCCACTAAAAACACTAAAAAACTTGTTGAACCTTAAAAAAAATCTAAAAACAAAGCCTTGGGTCAAAGGAACTCTCAGAATTATGTTTTGAAGACCATGAAAAAGGATGGTCCAACCACTAATCTCAAAAATTCGAACAGGTTGGTGAAATTCAGACCTAATAAAAAACACAGGATGTTACAGTCTCTCCACCTTACCATAGATCATCCCCAAGCTCTAAGGAATTATCTAGAGATGGTACCAAACATACCCATATCTTTTTCGTTATCCTAGTATACCCCAATCTTTAAGTTATAGATTAACGTTCCTCAAGGTACTATCCACCTTAGGAGTTACCTACCCGATAACTTCTTGACCCAATACTCAAATAAACCAATGTTCTACCAACCATCCTAGGACTCAAAAGTTTTTTGATGTATCATCACTCATGCACCTCATTTGATGCTCAAATCATACTTATGACACATATGACACCAATCATGTCCTATATCTCATTAGTTTTCTTCCTCGTGCCCATATCTCACATGAAACCTATGAGGTCCTACATCTCAAGAGATGCTCAAAATTTTGCATTTCTAGATATGATCACAATATCCCATATAATATATAAATATTCTTTCCCACACATATTTTCTCAATTATTATGCCTCTCATGATAGCCACACATCCATCAATTCCCATAATAAATCCTGGTGCCACGCTCCTTATATATATATATATATCACGCATCTAGGTTGATGCCAACCAAATAACCAGTGTCTAGTTACTCCAAAAACAACCCATGCACCTCATCCACCCAAACCATACATGCCTAAAAAAGGGTCATTCAAAAATAAAAAGGAAACTAGGTTACGCCCATGGAAGACCTCTAACCATAGTTGGCTCCCCAACCTGCTCTTCAATTCGTAGATCCACTACATGCCCCTATCCTAAAGCCTTGCCACCTGAGGCCTGTCCTCCCTAAAGAGATACTCCATCTACCAGCCACCGACCACATTGATGGGTTGCACTATCTCTGCCAAAACCTTCTAGTGTAGCTAAATCCTAACTACAAGCACCTAGAACTACTACCGGTCCTACCTCAGGTGCCTGAGTCTTCCCATTCCCCTGGCTCCCAACTATCCAAGAAGGCTTCTTGAAGAACCCCTCTAGATTCCCAACCTAGCCTCATTCTTGACTCTCCTTCGATGGAAAATCACACTATGTCCATACTTCTCTTGATTGCCCACACTAAAAGCACACCATAAAAGGCCCAATCATCAGATGTCTGCTCAAATCTCAAGCTTGACTTATCTGTTGAGATCTCTCTCAGTCCCAATTTTTTCTTCCTAAATCATCACCACTAACATCACCTAATTCTATCACTAGGTTCAAGTATGAATAGTCAGTCAACTTGACCTCTACTATGAGTGCCTAGTTAAATTCATCCAAGAATGAGGATAACCTGAAGATACTTACCTACAATATAATGGAATGCTATAAACCATCCTCAAAATACCTCACTCTCAAAGTGTCATAACCCACTATACCAGGTGAAAAACAAGATAAGTATATGAAATCATATTCATATTCCAAGATAGATATGTCTCCAAACTATAAGCTCAAGAACCCCTGACCTCTCTCTACCCTCAAATTATATAGGAATAAATTATTGATGAACCTGACCTTGAATTCCTTCCGTGCCAGTCACTTGTGTATACCTTCCTAAACCAGTACATCCCACAAGAGTTTTTCCAGTCCTCTGAGCATGTACGTATTAGCTTCACCCTCCATCTCGGGGGTGTCTCAAGCTGATTGAAGATGGTATGGACCGACTTGATCCAGTTCTAAGATACATATGGACCACCCTCACCCTTGAATATTTATGGGTTCTACGACTAGAACTCATGTGTTAGATATTCCATATAAGGATCCACTCCCTGAGATCCCCTATCAATCCCCTATATGACACGTATCAGGCTCACTCTGAGTTGCTTGATAATCCAAGGCCTAAGAGCTTCCATATCCTATGGTTAACCCACATGTACTTGTTCCAATACCGATATCTCATTGTCAAACCAACACTATAGGGTCTCATCCAAACCTTAAGGGGCCTCAACTTGTGCACACTCAAGCGACTCCATATCACCACCCTCTTAATGCTCCACAAGAAGATGTCTAAATGGAATCCCACTTAATAACAATCATGATGGTCAAACAACCATAATAGTGTAAATATAATATATATAGGGACTGTTATAACAAGAAACCCAACATCATCTCCCTTACACACCCCCATTGCAACCATGTCACACAACATCCGTCCTCATGGACCTTACCCGCCTACATTAGAGCCAGGTATCACATGTAACCTGGCCTCATGCCCCCTGGATACCTACAACGGAGTCAAGAATCAAAAAAATTCCATCTTCATTTCCCTTCACATTCCCATAACAGGGTTAGGAATCACATATAATCTAAGGTAGCTGAGTATAATGCCACCAAAGAGAAACTAATCAGGAAAACCATGTTTAGCGTCCCGAATTGACATTTTAAAAAACTCACCACCTATCTTCATCCCTTATTAAAATCATCAAGTTCAGGACCATATACATATAAAAACACATAGAATCACACATATATTTCATTGTAACTACATTCTTGGGATGGCTGAGTAGAATTTCACCAAAGAGCGGCTGAGAAGGAAAACATTATTTAGCTTCCATTGTTGAAACATTAATCAACCCAAACCCTCTTATCATAATCCAGGTTCCCAATGAAAATTAAAAGAAATTTATCATAGGGATTCACAAACACACACACACACACAGATATATATATATATATATATATATATATCATTCTATGTCTCTATCAAGAAATCATAAATAATCATCCCTTTCCAAACCTGGCCAAGGGTCCATATCTCCTCACTTGTGATACCAATCGAAGGATCACATATCATAACCAATAATAATCATACCCAAGTGAACAAATCAAGGTGGAAATAATATAAAATATAAAATAACATGAAAAAACATCAACTTCCCACCATTGGAAACTCGGTTTGTCCCCCATGCATGGGGATGCATGCACCAAAACATGATCTCTTAACCCAGTTATGACTATTTCCAGGGCTCTGGTCTACCATAGCCCAAATATTAAGACCCAAAAATAGGTAAAAGAAATACCTTTTATACCATTTATATCCCCCATTCTGGATTCTACTTTAACCAATGGTTTAGGATGAAGTACCACTTGGCCTTAGGCACACCTCCCTATACACTAAGGGATATCGACTAGAAACAAGGGTGTAAAGAGTTGATAGTGGGGAGACTATAACCTCAGGTGGCTATAATAATAATGTTATGTGTATATAAAATAGTAAAAGAGGGACCATACACAACAAAATCAATAACAATAAATAGTGGAAGAATAAATAGAAAAAAAAACAATGAATAATAAAACCAATCATACCATTTGTAGAAGGATGCATTCAATTTAAGTCATAAAAAACATTAAGAATGGAGGGTCTCCCATAGATGACCTCAGTATATACATATAATAAGCATGATGAAACAAATGAAACCTAAAAAAGGAAACTTAACATGATGTTGGAACCTCCAAGGTCCCTTACCATCCATTCTATGCTAGGAAGTACAACATAATCAGTGAGGTTCAACTCCCGAGTTTGGTCCAATACCTGATCTCAAAATAATAAATTCTACATGCATTTTGAAGGGCCCATGTAGGGTGTGAGAATAAATCTAAGTAGGTAACCACCAATGTGTTTCTGTCTTATATCCATGAAAAGGATGTGTTCAAAATATAAATAAACAACACATGTATATCATATAAATAACATGCTTCCCTTATGCTCAACAAATATAAGGAAGAAATCACCTACTTCATCCATCTTCGATATCCCATGTACCCCATATTATATATATGGAATACAAGTACATGTATTTATATATATAATATTAGTGAAAATGAACATTTGAATAAATCCCAAGTCATTTCTTGAAGAATAGAAAGTTGGAAAGTCCTCAATCACCTCTAGTAAAAGTATCACCAGAGCCTCATGGAAACCAACACATTATATGTCATAATCAAATAACTGGAATCTTGAAGGTGTTAGAACCACGTTTTTTCCAAGATATAAATTTATTTTTATGTCTTGTGGTCAATCCATACTGTGTATGTGAATGCGTGATGGGGTAACGGTATCTACGCGACTACGAGAAGCTTCTTGAATGGGTAAAATTTCATTTTATATTTGTGAAGACTAGGATCTTTACAAACATGAATGTGGAGGTTTTTAATATAGTGGCTGGGATCTTGTTATATTCATGACGATATAATTCTATAAATTAGAAACCACACACATCATTTTGGACAAAGAGAGAATTTGACAAAAGGGTGAATCACTTTGATTTCATGATGTTTGGGAGTTTTGTAAATTAGGAACTCTTCATGAGCATAAGCATTATGAAAGGATTGTTTAATACTTATTGATGATAATAATTTTTAGAAAATGGGGTTTCGTGAAGACTAAGAGTTTCATGAATGGTTATAGTTTCATGAAGGTTGTGAGTTCCATAAAGGGTGGGAGCTTGGTAAAGGTTGGTTTCTCCATGAAAGTGTGTGGGTTCACCAATGATAGTTTTTTTGAAATGTAATGGTCTTTCCTGAAGCCTGTTATCTTCATGAATAGGAGTGTTGAACGTCTAGTTTAAGTGAACAATGCTTTCAAGTGAATCAACTCAAAACTACATTGAAAGGAGTGTCTTGTGCTTATCATAGACAAAGACTTAAATTCATAATTTACTAAGGTGGAATTCAAGTCATTAAACTAATAAATACTTAACCCAAGATGGTGAGCTCTAGGAAGTTTATGAAAGTGTTCTGAGAGAGGAAATGTGTTATCCCAAAAAATATTGTAAAGGCATTATTCCTGGAATAGAGTGATTGTGTCTGATATTCTGTACTCCATAATAACTGGTGAAGATTAGTAGATTTAGGTATCACTAACACATTTTCTATATATGCTCCTTGAACTAGCCCTTAGTGATGAACCATGTACAATTTTCATGTTTTCTCTCAACATATGAATGTTTAATAAATGCATGATTCCATCAGATAGGTTTTACATGTTCCTACCAGCATGGGAATAAGATCTGTCACTTTAAAATAAAACATTGACACCCTGATTCACCCCTCCCCTATCAGGGTGTTTTAGGGTCCTATAGAAGGCATGCCAAAACATGTACCTAGTCTATAGAACCTCAGCTCATAAATCTTTTTCATCTTGAATATCCATGTATGAGGCACATAAATGTTTATCTTCTAAATAATAACACCATAGGATCTACAACCAAAATCTTGAGGAATAGAAATATCTATCCTTCCAAATAATCATGGCCCAACAACCTCAATAATACCAAGAGCATTATCCCCTAACTGACCGTCTCATAACCATCAAATGATGGTTCCTCACCATCCCCATTGATTTCTATGGAAAGAACCCATAACCTCTCTAATGTCCAACACCATCCTAATCTAAAAGTAATAGAGGCCTCTACCCACACGAGTGGTCAACACCACCTCATAATACAAGTTCAATCTGTGTTCACACAACTCCAACGACGCGTCAACAAAAATGGTGAGTGGAAATAACCAATAATTCAAATAATCCACATCATCAAAACACTGAATTCCCCTATTAACATTTAGATAAATGTGATGGTCAATACCATCTGATAACACATGGATTATACTTGCAACCTGATGACCTTGTCACCCCAATCCGATGATTGTGTCACTTAACCTAGTAATCAACATCACCTCAGGTATCTTGACCAATACTTACCTGAAAAATGAGTCACCTAAACCCAGGTGTTCATCACCACTTCAATACTTGGTATATTCATATCATGTTCCCATGAAACCATGAAAATCAATATAAGCAATTTAATTTTATTTAATTCATACACTCAACCTAAAATTCCCAAGATGGTCCAAGCCCCTTACCCAGATTGACCATGTGTAAAATGTCTAGAGAATACCCAAAAACATCCCATAGAATAAATTCATTAATTAAAAATACTAATTTAATTATTTAGGGTCATTCTCAGTCAACCCACATGGAACATATAGAGAACACCCCTAAAATATAAGAAAAATCAAAGATAAAGCTTGGAACCACCTACCACACACTAGTAAACATTATATCATCCAATATCAACCTTTAACTCAAGAAGATTAGGAATAAATCTATGTTTTATATTAAATCATTAAAAATAGGGTAAAATGTCTTGAATTGATTTAGCACACCATATAAAGAGGGAAAAGAGAAAATGAAGATAGAAGATCAAAGGCATTATCGATGGAGTTCCAATGAAAACTACGACAATCAAAATGGAGCTTGGACAAAGGGTTTGGGTCAAATCTCCGGGGAGGAAAAAAAAGGAAGGAACTCCTTGTTACATGTGGTGAACAGGAGGAGAAAAGGAAGGAAAAGAAGAAATAAGGGAGGGAAAAAAGTTAATTTCTCCTATTTAAATGATCTGTATAGTTTTTCCACATGGTTAGGTTATTAATGCGCCAACTGTTTGGTACCCACTATCTTGGAACCACACCTTACATGGTCAAGGTGTACAATTTTCAAAATCATGTGAAAAAAATTCATGAACTCTTTATTAAAAGTTGCAAAGGAATTTCACTACCATGCACCCCATCCTATAATATTTTTCAAATCGTGCTCAATGAAGAAGGAGGGCCACACAATTTCTCCTAGGAGGCTAAAAAGTTTTTCTAAAACATGAGACTCTGAGATCACACTAAATAAAGTTTTATTTTCAGCCATCTATACACCCAAAAACCAATTAAAACCCTGAGGCACTTTTTAAGCCTTAAAACCCATCTAAAAAAAGCCTTGGGTCAAAGGAACTATTGGAATTAAGTTCTGAAGATAAAAAAAGGTTGGTCCGACCACCATACTAAAAAATTCAAAAAGGTTTGGGAAAATTTTACCTACAAAAAACCTATGATGTTACATATACTTTGTTTCAATCACTAATCGTATTATTTGATTATAGAATATACCATCTATTATGATTTTTTATATGGATACCAATACAATTTGATGACATTCATATTAAAATTGGTATTTGTATTATCCTATTGGACATGTTATATAGATATGTGATATTAAATTTTGTCATGATTAGTCTTATTGAAGAAATTTCTAAGTGGTTATGTTATATAAAGATAATATTTGATTTATTTAATTTATTTAATTTATTGTTAATCAACTTTGTTACTTGGAAAAATCATGAAACATTTTTTTTGGTTGTAGGTTAGGAAAGGAAGTTGATAATTTTCATTTATGGTATTCTATTATTAAAATATTATGTAATCATGAATTAGGTTTTTAATATAAACATCAACTAATTTTATATTATTTTTATTTACTTTGAACACACATTGAGTTAAAAATTATATTTGAACCAAATTTTATTTTTATAAACACTAGTTGTATTTGTTTTGGATATTTATTACGTAGGATTCTTTTGAAACCATACATTAAATTAAAAAAACTTGTTGCACTCTTTTTAGTAAAGTGTTAGGGTATGAATTAGTTCTTTAAATACACTTAATTTAATAATCTATTCTTTTTTGAAAACATATCCTCTTGGGGTTTTTATTATTTTTTTAATAATTCAATCAAATTTCTCTATTTAACCTATATTTGGGGTCCTTTGGTATGTCTTAAGAGGTAATCAAATTTTGTATAAATTAATTAGTTGTTATATTAAAAGGGTTAAATATGAATTTTTTTCCCTTATATACTTTCTACTTTCCTAAATAGGTGTTTTCCTAAATTATATTTTAAAACATTGAAAACTTATTTGGATGAGGAATATACAATTTTTCAAGTTGAATGTATTTATTATTGATTTATCCAAGACTTTTTATTTGATTGGTGTGATAATATTATGTATTAGTCATTTCATATTCCATTTCGTATACTTTTTCTAAGTCACTACCAGTATGAATCAATTATAACATATTCCATATGTTATTATTTGTTTTATTAGATACTTGAATTCTTTGGTTACTTTCATATTAAAATATGTATTTGGATTATTTTATTGGATATGTTCCATATACATGTTATATTTAATTATTTCATGATAGTATTATAAATTTTTTCCCTGATAAAAGCATTTGTTTCAAAGATGGTACTTTTCATATTTTTTAGAACCATGTTATTCTTTAAAAAAATCCAATGATAAAACCTATTTATTTAATTGTGGAATTATTTTTCTCTCTTCAAATTTATTCAAAAGATTAATGGTTTTCATGAATTTTCTAATTATAGTATACTATTTTTATTTTTAAATTGTTTTTAATAGAATGGATATATTTCGGATGTATGATACATATCAAATCTCCACTAAGTTCAAAAATAACTTGGATTTTTTAGATTTCTTAATTAATAATGCTTCAAATTAAAGAATTATATGTTTAGAATGATATAACTGTGTCAAAATACCTTGTTTGACTTAGGAAGAAATTAGATACCATATAAAAAAATTGGGTTTTAGATGAGATATTATGTCTGGTAACATAATGAAGAGAAAAGGCAATCCAAGACTTTTCATGATTGAAATAAACATTGTGGAATGAAGAATTTGATATTTGATCAAATTTTCATTTATTAATCATCATGAGAAAAAAATTATTCCAATTAAATAAGAAAATATGACAAGTATACATGATTTAAACTAATGAAAATGATAATGTAGAGTGAGTGAATAAATTGATGGATGATGCAATGAATCCTGTAAATTTTCCATGTGGTAAAATGATAAAGCTATAATTTTTAATGTGACTTAATCATGGGAAAACCATGTATAAAATTTTTAATATAGTCATGGATTATATTCTTTATGTTCTTATGGACATCCTGATAAAGTATATAGTCCTTGAAATCATTATATGGATCAAAATTTAATATGTAAACTTAGATTTTCACCTAATAAAATTCATGCTTTCCTAAAACAATTCTTCTTAATTTAATAGGAAATTACAGACCTAAATGATTGTGAAGAATGTGGTACATCTCAAAGGAATCCAAATGCATATGGAATACCATCTCATATGCCAAAAAAGGTATTGTGAAACTTTCCATTGATTCCTAGGCTCCCAAATCTTTTCATGTCCGATTTAATCCAAACAAAATATTTGATGTAATTATATTGGGAGAATTAATGATAATGATAATATAGTTTATCCCCTAGATGGAATATAATGGAAAATATTTAATGCATGATATCCTGATTTTTCAACTGAGGTGTGGATTTCTAGGTTTAGTCCATCATGTGACAATTTTAATTTTCTTGGCAAAATTCTTACTTCACACAATAAATTATTAGTTTTCATTCAAATTTATAACCTTCCTCTATGGATTTTTATAAAAAACCATATACTTTCTTACATATACTCATTTCCAGACCTTATGAATATTTTAGTGATATATACATGTACATGTAACCTTTACTAAATAATTAGAGTATCTTTGGACTATAGTTGTCCACACATATAATGTTTCTTCTAAATACATATATCACATGCATATTGCGCTTTTGTGGGCAATAAATTATTTTCCATCTTATGAAATGATGTCTGGTTAGAAAATGAAGGGTAAACTATCTTGTTCTATTTATATGATTAATACATGATCTTAAAGGCTTATATATCATTATAGTTTTAGTTTCATAGGACATCGATGATACTTTCAAATGGACCATCCATTGAAGGTTTTACAATACTATTGAGATTGAGAAGCCACCTCAATGTGTTTTTTAACTGATGTTCTTAATGGATTAAATGATGAAATATTTTTCATCCAGAAAATAGTATTAGAAATTTGGGATATATCCATAAGGCTATAACATCATGTAACTTGACCACTTCTAAAATATATATCTTTTTCTAGTCCTATACCATGTTGGACTATTTAATTGAGGGGAAGTGTGCTGACTTGGTGATTCAATCCAAAATCACCCAAATAACACCATGTTGTTAAAGCTTCCATGGTAGACTAGGGAAACATTAATGGAAATCTACTTCCACTTTTATATATGTACAATCATAGACTACAACATACAATCTAGTTGTTAATGCTCATCCTTTACCTACTGGTGGGTTAGAGACTTCATAATGCAATCTTCCGTCTTGTGTTTCATACCTTACTGCCAAAAATGTGTTTTCATCACCTTGTACATTTTATGAATACCCAGATGAATATCCCATTTTGAATGGTGATATACCAAAATAAGTTGTACCTCGAATGGTTGGGGGACAATAATCCAATTCTGAAAACATTACAAAGAGTTTTCATCCTATTTCCAACCATTGGAAATTTCCCCACCATTTAGGTTTAACCTAATGGTGGTTAAAAATGGATTTGATATATGTGCCTCTTTCATAAAATCTACAGTTTTGGAATAATATTAAATAGGAAGAAAAATATAGTCTCATTTTGTTCGGTATAATCCAAGTGCATTTCAATAGTGACACTCATCAGTTTTCACTAGTCACGATCTTCCCTAACAAATTCAATATATGAATTCCATCTAAAAGAATCTTCTATAGAGTTTCCTTTATCAAGTATATAAAACAAGTTTAAGTCAAACATTTAGTGATATTTCATCCAACTTCATTTCCACAAGTTCATGTATCACTGAGAGAAGATATATTTCAAACTCTTATGATCAATGATGACTATGAACCTTTCTTTAAAGAGATATTGATTCCTAGACTTCAAGGCATGAACCAATGCATCTAATTCAGGGTCAAGTGTCAAATAATTCTTCTCATTCATTTTTAACTACTATAAATCATTGATCACAACATGATCTCCCTGTATGAGAACACAACCAAGACCAGATCCATACACATCATAATATACCATATAGCCCTGACATGGTTCTGGAAAGATTAAGATGGGTACAGAGGTGAGATGATATTCGAGTTCTAGAAATAATTTATAATTTTTATCATTCCATATAAACGTGACACCATTCCTCATTAGAGTAGTCAAAAGAGAATAAAGTCTTGAAAAATCCAAGATAATTCACCGATAATATCCCACTAACTCTAGAAAACTGCATATCTAGAAAACATTCTTGGGTGGTTGTCAAGAGATGGATGCTTCAATATCTACATGATAAACTGATATCCCCTCTTGGAAAATGAAATTCCTAAGAAAAATAAACATCTTATATCCAGAATTCATTATTAAAAAACTTCTCATATAGTCTATGATAACACAATATTCTCAATACAATTTCCATGTGGTCTTTATAGTCATTCCAAATTCAATAATGAACCAAAATATCCTAAAAAAATACCACAAAAAGAAATAAAGGTAAGATATAGTTAATAAATTCCATGAATAATGAAAGTGGAATATTCATTACAAAGGGTATGGATCTTGGAATTGGTCTTTTAGTGAGGACAAAAACACTTGTACATGAGGACACTAGGGATAAAAGGGGTGTTTTTGATTATTATATCCATTAGTTTATTATTTTGGCTCAAGACTATCAATAGTATAGATTCATGTGACTATATATAGTAAATGGTACATGTTACTTTGAACCAATGGGTGATTACATCATCCATGACCCAAAAATTCATGCATTTGGATTATTATATTAAATAACATAAATTATTGTATTTCATTATTCTCCCAAAATTAAAATATTTTTGAAAAATCTAAAAAATTCACCAGAACTATTTTTTGATGTGTAGATTTAAAAAATGTAATCCATTGTATTAAAATAATTTTATAAATATGATAAATTTAACTTTTTTTTAAAAAAATCCACTTTTATTCTAAAAATATTGATTTTAATATTATAATCTATTTAATGATGCTTTGAAAAATAACTTATGGTGTCATAAAATTATCATATAATTATATTGAAACATAATATTAATTATGAATCCATTTTTTCAAAATAAATTTTCTTTTAAATCATTATATTCATTATAAAAATAAAAATAAATCATTAATGTTTTACAAAAATACCAACAGTTAATTTATCATTTTTAAAACATTTATTTACTTTTACCATGATATAAACATATCATATTTTCATTTTATATGATAGAGAAATATTATTTTACATTTTCATTGGTGATTTTACTATTATAGTAGTCATATTACTGTTCCTAATGGTCAGATTATTATTCCAACTGTCATATTTCTATTTCAATGGATATATTACTATTCAAACAGTCATATTTATAATGTTCATATGGGTTCACTAATTCCTATAAATACCTCTTATTATGTTTAGTTTTCATTCAATTCTATTTCCTCTCAAGTTTATATATACTCTCATCTTCAAAATGAATATTGTATTAATAATATTAAGTTTTATTTTGATAACTTTGTTCATGAGTGAGGTCATTCTGGTGGATCGAGCATATCAAAATTATCCTATTCTTATTATGTTATTTTATATTTATTATCCTTCTATAATATTTGGAACAATTATTTGTTTATTTTCTGAAAAATATATCGTTCTTAATTTTTGAGAATAATGTTTTGTTGGTTTCTCTATGTGATGTATGTGACTTATATTACATGAAAAAATTATATAAAAAAGGAATTTGCATTGATAAAATTATGGGTTGTTATAGTGTATTGGGTCTTACAGTTTACATGGCCTTTGGGATATCAATGCTGGGCCTTTGGGCTTCATTTTAGAGTAGTTCATTACTGGTGGAGAGCATGGAGATGTAAAGGAATTCTTTAGTGATTAGGTTGGATGTGGTGGTTTATTCATGAAGTGGCTATTATTTACATGTTGAAATCCCTATTCAGAGAGATAAGGATGATAGGCCATGGATGTGACGTCGAGAACAAAAGTTGGATCAAGCTAATGTAGGAAGGTAAGAGGGGTTGTTTCAGATTAGGGTCTCTAAGAATTAGGCCCTCAAGCCTTGTACTAGGCCTTTCTATCACTGGACCATCAAACCATGTATTTTGAGTCTTTATGCCTCTAGTCCTACAATCCTTGTTTGGGATCCACCTCAACCAAATTAAAAAGAGGTATCACCATAAAATAAAAATACAGAATTGTCATGGGTGACTCCGTTTTCTCTAATAACTGTTGATTCATAACATTAAAAAGTATTTTACAAAAAAACTGCTTAGGAACCCCATATCTAAAAGATTCATATATCAATAAGTAGATGGGATGAAAGTGGATGGTTGGTCATCAAATGAAAAACAAGTTTGTTAATTTAAAATGATTATGACTTATCCACTAGAATTTCTTAACAAATAAAAGGCATGTGATTATAGTTAAGATCTATAGTGATTTAGGCATGCTTACCAGTTCTATGATTAGTAAATTCAAGCCGTTTCCTTATCATTTATACCATATCCTTAAATTCTTGTTATCATAATTTTTTTTGTTTATACATCATGCATGAGTCCATATGCGAGTCCACAGAATCTTATTCACCATGAAAAAAATAAGACCTTATAACAAGGTAATTTCTTTTATCAATGGAATCGCTCCCATACATAGATGTGGAAATGTTTCTATTAAATTATATCTATTCACATTAAACAAGAAAAAATGAACTTTTCTCCCTTAACATGAAATAGTTGATGTAAATACCTGTGAACTTCTATACATTTTCATGTTGTTTTGGTCTATCTGTGTTGATCTTACTAATATATTACATTTACAAAATTAAAATCCCAGACTATAATTACATATTTAGATCTCCATAAACGAGGTTTCATTAAGTGAGTAAGAAGGTTACTACTGAGTGTCTAAAACTTTGGAATCCCCCTCTATGTTTTCTAGATTATAATTCAATCATATAACTTTATGTGCAGTAGCCCAATGGACCTCAATAGGTTTACTGATGAAATACAGCTTCTGAAATCCCAATCAATAGTAAAAATCACCTTAAATATCTAGTTTATCAAAGAACTAAAATTATATATAGGATTTTCTTATTTACTAAATTTATTTATCTTGTATCTGGTGCAACTTACATTTTCTTACTAAGTCTTTGGCTTTCCTCCTATCACTCCATAGAAAAATACCAAAGGTATCTACATAGAATGAATCTATGTGAATAACATATCAAAATATTATGCTCACACTACACATATTTATATTTCATGGCATGATATCATAACTTGTAAACAAAGACTCTCTCTCTCCCTCTCTCTCTTTGATTTACAGTAAGTAACAAAGAACCCATCAAAGTAGCTTGTGGTCATTCCATAACACTTGCAGTAAGTATAATAGTTCATTATTATTGGAATGACTACGGTTTTGGGTTTTCATTCTTGATATTTTCTTTCATCAAAGAAATCATTCCACTTCAGTCACAAGGATTATCCAAAACATGTGCCTTGAAAATGTTGAAAACAAATCTCTCGAAAGATCCACCCAATATTTTATACTTTTCTAAATATCTATGCCTTTTTGTTTTGATGAAATAGAATTTTTAATGGAATGTTAAGTGGTATTGAACATATTTTTTCGGTGGAATATCTAATAATGGATGATATAGGTAATGAACTAAGACACATAAATGTAAAATGTAACAATGTTATTTGTAAAAAACTATTTTTTTATCAGGGGAAACACAGTTTGTTCACTTTCCTATCACTTTCTCATTCAATTCAATTATATTGCATCCATTATTTATTATTACGTTCATTTTTCTTTTAAATGAATGAATTCTTTTGATGATTACTTCATTTTATGCATATTTTCTACCGATTTTTAAAAGTTTGATGTTATTCATCAGATTTGTTAATTGTTTTTTATGGTTCTTTTTGAACTAAAGGATTCGTGTATATGTGTAAGACTTAAACCCATAACTTATTTTTCAATTATTATATGTTGTTTATGTATTTTTGGATTTAATTTTGGAGTCTAGGGATCCAAAATGGTTTTATTTGATAATTAATGGTTTATTTCTTCATTCATTTTTCATGTTTGCCGGATCTTGAATGCATTATTAGTATATGAGATCCTTGATGTAATGGTTAGATTTTTATGGACCATATATTGGAATTAATGTGTATTTGTGTACCTCATATGTGGTAATTTGTTACTATTTGAGTATCATGATACATCAAAATCTTGTTTTTGTAATTTTGGGTTCCATTAATTCATTATATTTTTATTTTAAAAATGATGTGCTAAATTGTGTCTATAAAGAATATATTATTAAATAAAAATAAAAAGTTTATAACATTATCATTGTTCTTAAAAAATTAAAATATCACATTTTATTAAGAATAATATATAAATATTTTTAAATTGAATAGTGTGTGTTTTTTTGGTCTTAGATTCATATAATTTATTTTTAAATGAATTGAAACATAAATATTTCATTAAAATACAACTCTATTTTTTAAAACTTACAAATAAGTTTTTATGTTGTTTTCAAATATATGAAAAAATCTAATGAAATGTTACAAAGCATAAAAACATTAATAATAGTATGTTTTTGGATCACTAGGAATTAAATGGTAAAACTATATTAAAGAATAATTAAGGTGTAATAAGGGATCCCATAAATGAGTTCAACACCATGAAATAGATTATTTATCTTATTTATGAATGATAAAATATATTTGATGTCCAATTATCATGAGATATATTTAAAATCAAAAAAAGGAGATAATAAATCCAATTACTGTAGCTCAGAACAACAAATTCAAGACTTATATTATAAATCCATGTGTTGCACATTCATAAAGTCCAAATCATTGTTTCAGAAAAATATAGTATAAGTTTTAAAAGTTAGCATTATTGTGCTAATAATTTTGCTTTTTATTTTAATAGAACCTAAATAATTATGTTTTTAGACTATTGATCTACAAATGGTTATTGTCATTTTATCTTTTGTAACATTAAATATTCAAGAATAAATTATAAAATATTCATGAGTTTGTTTTTTCTCTATCAATTTTGGAACATTTTTATCATTTTTCTTACATTTATGCATTCTTCTCATATTAAAAATAAAAAATAACTCAATTAATGTCCCAACCTAAATGTGTCTGTGTATGTTGGTTAACATATTTGTCCTTGGGTGTGCTGTCTAAATATTTTATCACACTCTTTTATAATGTTTCTTTACTATTTTTATTCACCAATATTTTAATCTTATCCCCACCCCTTGTCATATGTTGTGAATATTAGGTTCTATCTTGCTAGGGATGCTTAATGGGGTTGACTCCACTAGATCATGTATATATTATAGGGTTTGTTGAGACAAAAAAAATTCCTAATCTTAAAGCCTGTAATGATTGGTGGTAAAATAAATGCATTTAATTAGATTTACCTAAATTGATGCTGGTTAACTCATGGGTAATTTTTCTTCATTTTTTATAGAATTCTTATTATAATAATATATTTTTTAATTATATGATAGATATATGTATAAATTTATATTTATGAAATTATAATTATGTTTTTAAATGTTTATTATTTGTTGAAAATGTCATTTTTATTTTTATTTTTAAGAATAATGAAGTTTGGGTCACCCCACAAGTTGAACTACTTATAATGTAAATGGATCAAAACTCAATTATTTAAACATGAATTAATTTGGGAATAGAGGAACCTAATTTATTTAGTAATGACCTTGTCAAATACATGAATAGTATACACCCCTTGTATCTTGCATCCATTGGAATTAACGATTCAGTTGACGTGATAGAAAAACAATCCTTTCATTTTTATTAACACTTTATAATTTATCTTTGTTTATGTATTGTTATTACTTACAAATTAAAAAATATGTCAATTTTTTTTGAAAAACTTTAGAATTTATCATTTTTATGAATTATCTAAAATTTACCATATAACTAATTATTCAAACTTTAAAAATTTATTTAGCACAAGTAATTCATTTCATCAAAATGAAATAAGATGAATGGGGATAAAATAATGATGAAAACCTGAAATATACCTTTTCTTTTTTACATATTATATTTTACAATATTGATCATATTCAATTTTTGAGTGATTGGAAAAGAGAAGAAGAAAAACATTGGATATTATTCTACTCACATTGTTTTATCCTCTTCGATTTTAGCACATTCAATTTTATCTTTCTACTAAATCATTCACCTTTTTTATTTTCTTAATCTCTAAGTTTCAATATTTGGATCTTTTTCCTTAAATGAATTTCCAACCTCACAAGTGATTTTATCCAACACAACAAAATTATTACTTTTTTATCATTTCACCATTTTTTCCACCCATGTGTTAGGTGATGAACCAAGATATGAGTTTTATATATTAAATGAAAAAAATATAACATATACTATCCTAGCATCTATTGGCATATTGTTAATCATATATTCACTTATGTGTTAGATTGGGACCACAAATATATATATTAATTCTAATATGATGCCCAAACTATTAGAATCTTGGATCCAACTTGGTTCAATTATCCAAGTATTGAAAGTATGTGTATTTTTTTCTTAGTTTTATATGATTTTTGATGTTTAATTTATTAATTTCATTTTCATGTTCAATTAATATTTACTTCATTTTTTTATATGAGATCCTTGATATAATACTTGGATCTCTCATAGACCTCGGTATGAGATCAATGATAAGTTTCCTCTCAAATGTAGAAATTTATGACAACTTTAGTATCAAAAATCATTTAATAATTTTAAAGGATTTAAAAACTCAATGATTTAACAAATATTATGCTGTCATATTTTGGTTTCCATTAGTTCATTATTTTTTATTTTAAAGATGTTGGGCTTAACGATGTGAATGAAGGGTATTTTTTAAATAAATATAAAAATATCATAGCATTCTCTTTATCCTTCAAAAACTAAAACATGGAATATTTTTATGAATCATAAATAAATATTTTTATATCAATTTCATGAACTATACCCACTAATTCTGTAAGGACCTGCACCCAGTTTCCCAGAGTCGATACCTTATTTTATAACATTGGAATATAATCAATAAATTAATATCCTGAAGGAACAAATAGTTTATTATCTTTGTAAAAAAAGATAAATACATAAGTTCAACAATAAAATTTTAAAATAAAAATAATATATCAACTTATTTTGAATCACACATAATCTCCTAGATTATCCTTGCAATCCATTCAAAATATACTTCTTCAAAACCTTGGTAAAATAAATCATGGTAAAGGGGTGAGATTAGATTCTCATTAAAGGTAAATAATACAATAGAGGAATTTATAATCATAACCACTAGGCAGGTAGGATAGCTAAAAATTCATGCCTTTAAAAATATACTTGATCATAATATGGAAGGAATAACAACTGATCAAATAAAACCATAAATCATAACCATGGATATTCAACTAGTTGAATAATCAAATGGACTATCAATCTCTAATTTCATAATTATGTAATGCATAATACCGAACATTATGAAATATTCCATCAATTCCTCATCCAAGACATCTGAAAATGATTAAGGCCTCGGTCCGAACTATATCTAAAAATGGGCAAGGCCTTAGACAAGTCCATATTTATTTTGTCTCGTGAGACCTATCGATTCCTTGAGGGGATATAATGGACCCCAACCATCACTTACTAATTATAATGAATTCCTCATACGAATGAGAATAAACTTAAACAATATATATATTCATATTGAAACTAACATATGAAATGTAAATAACTTTCCCCAAACATTAAACATAAACACTAACCATTTTGAGTAATATAGTAAACGATATCAAGATAGTACATAAAATATATATATAATCATAAACTATTTAATACAATATAGTGGATGATATCATAAAACATTAACCTCATTTAAACATAATAATCAACAAAAGTGTTGAAATAGGTGAAAATATTCTTATAAAATCATCGAGTAATTCTTGAGATGAATACACTTTTACTTTGAAAAGAAGAGTTATTTTGGAAAAATATTTTCATAAAAATATAAATTATGTAAGGTTGTTTTAATGATTAAATTAGTGGTTTTATAAAAATAATTGGGGCTTAAAATAGATTATAAAGTGAACTTGAAAATATGTAAGAATTTGAGATGTTCATTTGAAACGGGCTTGTTTATCAGGAAGCATTATCCTTCTAAAACATGTAAATCCCCATAAAATAAAGAAGAATTCTGTTTGGTACACATATATAGGGAATTGAAAAATAATTTATGAGGATTACATAAGAATAAATAATAATTTCATTTGGGTATGGAGTGAATAAAAGTAACCTGGATGAAAATGGAGGTTCTTGTCGGAAATCCTTACCATATGTCCGGAAATGTTCTACTCTTGAACATAAGGTCCTATAATATGAAATTATATTTATTAATAACTAAATTAAGAACCTATTAGACATGTATTTTATTTATTATAATTTTATTATGCTCATTTATGGTTGTTTTTACGGGTTAATATATTCACTGTCATCATTTGTGAGTGCTCGTTTCAATAGTTTTCATGATCAGTTCCCTTGTATAAGAGTATGGAAGTTCATGTAAAATGATAATTGAAAACCAGAAGTGAAGATATGAGTTATTAATGATCAAAAATAATTTTAAATAATCATATAAATTATTTGGATATTTTGGTGAGTTTGAATCAATAGATAAAAGTTTAATGATAAATGCTTGGTTTAATTTGGAGGTTTTTGGATCATCGCGAACTAATTTTGTTTTATAATTTAATACCATGTGTAAAAAATGATTCCAGAATATTATGTAGGATATATTAAATAAATTATGATCTGGTTCAACCATAAAAATGGATTCATTACCAGAATTGAATAATGTAATAGAAATTGAAAACCCGTCATCCTTGAATGTGATAAATTAACACATCTCAGATGATGTTTCCATTTTTAATATAAGAGGGTGGGAGAGATGATGATGAAATATTTAAATTATAATAATAAAATTATAGTAATTTTAAGGTACTATATTTATCATATAATTTTTATGAGGGGAGGTGAGGATAGAGAAACAAAATAATGGAATTTGCAAAAGAGATTGAAAGAAAAAGAAGAGAGGTTTACCTCTTGAGAACTCCTCCTTGAGAACCTCTTTAAGGCCTTTGGTTTTGGCCTTTTGGTGAGACCAGAAGTTCTTAGATGTGGTTAAGGGGATTTGAAGAGTATTTTTAAGAACTAAGATAAGGAACGAGGCTTTAGAAGAGTGAGTAGAAGAGGGAGTGATGGGTGGCTTTTATAGTTGAGGAGAGGAGTTATTTCCCATTATTCTAATCATTATTTTATTATTTTGGCTAAAAATTGTGAATAGTATTGATTATTGTGACTAAAATAGTAATAAGTGCATGTTATTTCAAACCAAGTGTGATTATATCAGCCTTACATCACCTATGAATCAATAAATCATGTATTTGGCATTAATCGTAAATGACTGTATTTTACTATTAACAAAAAATTCAAGTATTTTAGAAAAGTCATGATAATTCACCCTTATATTTTTTCAATGCGTTGAATTGAAAAATTAACTCCATTTTATCAAAATAATTTTCTAAATAATATAAATTTAATTCTCAAATAAAATCATTATTTACTTGAAAAATAAATATTTTAAATTGAAAATTGATTTTGTAATACATTCCAAAATTAACTATGGTCTCATAAAATTAACCAAAAATAATGAGGACAAGACAAAATTTATTTAAGAATAAATTTCATGAAAATTAATTTTATTAATTTATTAATTTAATATTATAACTAAATATTTATTACTCACAAAAATACCAACACTTAATTATTAATTTATAAAATATTCAATTTCATTTATAAGGTGACTAAATTTTATTTATACTTCCATGGGTTAGTTTACTATTCATAAGGGTTATGTTAGTATTCATGAGGGTATATTACTATTCATAAGGGTAAGTTACTATTCAGAAAAAATGTAAGTTGATCCTATCCGACTCTAAATATCTTACTAATCGCAACTGCGTATGTCAGTTTTTCAAAATTCAAATCATAGAAGTGGACAAAATTATGTATACTAGAGAGGTTATAAAAAAGTGGTGTTTTTTAGGGACTTAGTGTTTCATGAATTCAATATTAAATTTATTTTCAAATCCTTGGGGAGTTACAAATTCCCTTCTTGGGATGGTTATGAAGATAGGAGTAGCCCCTAAATCTCACTAGCTCTGATCTTTCTCCAAGGTTCTCATCAATATTTTTATCTGAAAATAGTAGCATAGTGGCTAACCTAGGCTGTCACTAGAGGTGGTCACTCAATTAATCCTTCATCATGGGGTTTTTCACATTTTTTTTGTTTTTGGGATTTTTTATATCTTGAATAAAATTAAAATAATAACAGTGGAATGTATTTTCATGTGTTATGAATTGGATAAAGTAAATTGAATAAGATACAAATAATATAGAAAAGAAAAGAAATAAATTATTAAAATAAGTGTTTGATGGATAAATGACCGATCTAAAGGATGAGTTTAGTTTCATCATCATCGTTAATTAAATTATATTTCATTCCACTTAAATGATCTAATTATATACTGCTCCATCAACCATCTTCCACTATTTAAATTTGAAGTGATGAGAACACTCAAAATCCTCTCAAAGTTCATTAACAAACAACTTTATCCTTGTATATTGATCATAGAATACACATCTCTTGAGTTTGTAATCTAACCCAACTCTTGACCACATCTCATGTTTCATTCAAAACCATTAGTGCTCAAATTATCCATATACTAAGTGAAAAAATGACGGGATGTTAAAATTGATTTAATAGTTGAAGAAATACAGATTTATGTAATGTGAAGTGAAGAGCGATAACCGTTACTCAACTCCCATATTTATCTCTCCCTTGAATTATAAATAAATAATTACCAAAATTAAATGAATGAAACTAGGGCTACAAGGACCTCACCCATTGGATCCACCCACTTTTAGTTATCCATAACCATGGATTGTGATTGGTTGATGGGGGAAGAACACAATTTCATTTTAGTGGAAGTTTAACATCACATTACAAGATTTTAGGTACTTATAACCCCATATTTTTGTCATCACCTGTGTATGGATTTTCTCGGGTTGTTTTGGGTGACCATTGAAGTTTTTTCAATGTTTATGGGACTGTGTATGGTTGGAGAATGATTATTGAAAACCCTACAGGTCATCCAGGGAAATATTGCACCTTGTATTTGAGTTTTGGAGGAGGGTGCATGATTAAGTGCACTGTTAGTGTAAACCATGTGTGATAACCTCCAAGCCATGTGGTTTGGGATAGTGTATCATTCTTGTTTGGTGCATGATTTTTCAAATAGTGTGTCAAAACCATGAAACTACTTCCATTGGCATAGGAGGGGCACATGGTTGGTGAATTGTTTATTGAACCATGCGAATTTATTTAGTAGACTAGTAAGAGGCACAGGGTTTGTCAAACCGTGTGGCCAAACCATGTGATGAGAATTAAATTCTCAGAATTTACTAATTAAAGTCCCAAGACCACTATTTTAATTCATAAAATCCTCATAATTGAATCTAACATGACCCTATTGATTTTGGAGGATCTCTATAGGTTATTTAGCTCCTCCAACCTATTTTATTCTCGGATTGAAGTGTTTGTGGATGTTTTAAATTCCTTCTAATAAGTGTAATCTATTTGGTTGTGAATTATCATTTATTCCTATCTCACCTTATTTGAGAGTGGTGGATCCTCATGTTTTTCATGGATCTAAATCTCGATTTGTTGATTTTTGGAAGTATGATTATCCCTTGATCATTCTGGACTTCAACTCTCCTTGTGGATCACGTGTTGGGTGTTGACGATCATGGATTGAGGTATGTAGGTTCATAAAGAAATATCTATCAATTAAAACCCTTAATGATTGTCTATTTGAATTAGATTTTCAATTGATTTCTAAATCTTTATTTGAGTATCATGGTAATTGATTTTGAAATGGATTGGTGTGTGTAATGAAATCCTTTGATAATAGATTTTGAATCTAAAGTGTTGATTTATGGAAAATGATCTTGAAATTAAATGAAGGTTTGAAGAATTATTTTTATGATATTAAAATCTATGAAATTAATTATGATTTAAAATGAAATGATTTGATTTGATAGGAATAAAATTTCATAAAACTATATGATGTTTTTTTAAAATCGAATGGAATGTTTTGAATATTGAACTTGGGGTTTATTGAAATGATGTTTTTAAATTATTTGATATTGTTTGAAATAAATGATATCCCCTTTTATGTTTGTTCACCTTGACACACATGAGATCCCAATTAACTAATTGGAGGATATGTATGCTAGGTAAAATTGATTACCCAAGAATGATTTTATGTTGAAAATGATACTAAAATTATTTGAGGGTAGGGAGTTCATTCTTTGGGATGGATTCAAATTCCCCCTATGCCTGATCCCAAGGGATATGTTTACCCTAGGATCCATATTTCATCAAGATTTTGTGTAACCTCATGACTCAACATAAGGAATCCCTGTGTCTTATAACAATGGTTCTATGATTGAAAATGATTATTACATTCCAATGATTATGAAAAAAGTTATTTTTGTTTATTTTAGTAAAATAGTTTATTCATATCTATTTTGAAAAGTATGCTTGTTTACTTGTGGTTTCATCCCTTATGAATTGTTTGGAATACATACTAATTATTATTTCTTATTTTTTTCTTTGTATTGATGAGTCATCCTTATAATGAAATTGTTACTTCTGGTTTGTATTAATGCCCTAACACTAGTCTTCAGTGCATGGGGACCAAGAATTCACTTCGAGCCATGTTAAGATTGGTTCAAATACCATTTAGATAGGTTATTAAATTTGATTCAAGAAAAATTGGTATCAAAGGAAGTCATTCATATTCTTTGATGTTAGTATATATTTTGGGATGTCTTGGTAGATAGAAGATAGTATTGTTGGAAATTAAGGGGTAGGTTACAAGTGAGTTGCTAATCAGATCTCATCATAACAAGCCTAAATTTACCATGGGATATTGAAAAAAGGTGTCTTTAAGGAGTCATTTGATGTAATCCTAGGTTTTTTTTCCAAATATTTGATTTAATAATTTTGTTTTATAGTTGAATTTTTGTTGAAAAAGGTGACGATCTCAAGTCTCTTGATTATTGTTTCCCTTGGTATCTGTTGATGATGTGTAGTGCCATACCCCCAAGAATATGTTTGAATAGGCCATAGGAGGGAGCCACTAATGAAACACATAAAGTGAAATCTCCATCTAATCAAAACCTTGTGTATATTGTTTTTCATGTGGTCTAAGATCTAGGACATATGGCTACACCTATTCTCATTTAGGCAGTAGAGGTTGGGTCTTGAATGGTAGATAGTAAAGATTGTGACTAGGTGTTTCTTTGTATAAAGCCACCATCTTTATAGGGTAACATTTATCCTCAAGAGTCAAGGGATTTGTGGAAGAAATTCGACTAGCTCTTTGAGTTCTAAGAGGAACCTGACTCTATTATGGTGAAATGTGATTCCTTCAAGATTGAAATCCCTAGAATAAGTAAGTGGGACTCAATAGTTCATATGAGAAATAATGTGTTCTTGGAATAGAAATAATTCAGTGTGATTTTCAAGTAACTATTCTATACAGAATCATTGACATTGTCTAAGTCTATAGAGTTCCTTAAACTCAAGAAAGGTGATTGAACTGTGAATCAACATGAAAACCACTTCACGAAGCTTGTTCAATTCTCACAGGTGGTGGTATCAAATAAGAAACTGAAATACAGAAGGTTTGAGATAGGTATTTGACCAGATATCTGATCTCATATTTTCTTGTTGAATCTCACCTCATACATGGATATCCTTGATATATATTTGACGGGGGAACTTGATTTCTCTAGTAAATCATGTTTCAAAGGAGTTTCTCCCACTCTTAGTTATAGGTTGTGTGGTTACATTATAAGGATAATAATGTAGGATGATTCTCATGGTGGAAACCATAGTGTTGGTGAATCTCAGTTTCATACTTTCTCCAAATAATTTACAATGTTTAGAAAAGTCCCATTAACTTGTTTCTAATGTGGAAAATTTGATCACTTGAAGTTCATTTTCATGGATGTGTTAAATATATATAGCTCATGTGTATTCTTAGGTCACTTATATAATTTTTTATATGTTCTTAATGCTTTGTGTAATGGTACATGCTTGAATATTGAACTACAAATAGTTATTGTCATTGTATCTTTTGGAACATTAAAGATTCAATAGTCAATTAAAAAATATTCATGTATTATTTTATTATCAATTTATGAGTTAGATAGGTAATTCAAAATCACAAACATCTAAATTCATGTCTCAACCTAAACATGTCATAGTGTATATTTTTTATCATGTTCTTCCTTGGTCATTCTGTCTAAATATTATGTCGCTCATATATGGTGATGATTGACTATTTATATTCACTAATCTTTGAATCTTATTCCCACCACTTGTAATATTGTGTGAATATTATGTTTCCCCTTACTAGGGATTCTTAATGGGGACTGACCCTTTTGGATTAGGTATATCTTATAGGGAAAGATGAAAAAACAAAAAATGTTATTTTTTAATGTTTGAAATGATTGGTGAGAAAACGTATGCATTTAAGGGTGCTGACCTAAACTAATTTTTGTTTACTCATAGGTAAAGAATTTTTCATTTCATTTTTTATAGAAATATTTTTCTAATAATATTTTTCTTTAATTATGTGAGAAATATATGTTTAAATCGACATCTATGTAATTATAATTATGTGTTTAATGATTAATATTAGTGGAAAATATGTCTTTTAATTTTTATTTTTTTGAATAATTAAGTTTGGGTCACCCAATAAGTCAAACTATTTATATTTTAAATCAACCAAAAATCATTTTTTATATCCGCATTAAATGTGGTCATAAACGAACATAATGTATTTATAACCAACCTATCCAAATATATTAATAATTTATACACTTTGTATCTTGAACCAGTGGGTATAAAATACTTTTTTGACGTTATAGAAAAACTATCCTTTCATTTTATTAGTCCTTTACACTTTAACCATGTTTATATCTTGTTTTTTTCTTACCAATTTTTTTTTTATTCTTTGTAAACCTTTATAATTTATTATTGTTATGAATTATTTAAAATATCCCATATAACCAATTTTTTACAATTTAAAATTTTATTCAACATAAGTAATTTATTTCATCAAAATGAAATAAGATGAATGGAAAAAATTGAAGATCAAAACTCAAAAGATACATTTTATTTCCACATATTATGTTTTACAATATTGATCATATTCATGTTCTGAGTGATTGGAATAAAAATGTAGAATTTTTTTGGATATTATTCTACTCAAATTATTTTATCCTCTTTGTTATTATCACATAAAATTTTATCTTTATATTACATCATTAACATTTTTTATTTTCTTAATCTAAATGTTTCAATATTTGGATATTTTACCTTTAATCTAGTGCTAACCACAATGGTGATTTTATCCAACACACCATAATCATTACATTATTTTTATCATTTCACCATTGTTTCCACCAATGTGTTTGGTTTTATAAACTTATGATATGACCCAAAATTTGTGAAATTAAACAATAAAATCCAACCACGATCAACCAAGATATGATTTGTATATATTAAATGAAATATAAATATAAAAAATTATTCATCAAACTATCTTAGTCACTATTATTCTCATATTCACATATACATTTGATTGAGACCACAAGTACTAGAAAAAATATTTATGCCTTCTCAGATGATGCACTATGTATATGAATCTTGGATCTAACGTGGTTTAATTATCTAAGCATTGAAAGTATGTGTAATTTGTTCCTGGTTTTATATGATATTTGATGTTTAATTTATTCCTTTCATTTCCATGTTCCACTGATCTTAAATGAATTATTTGTATATAAAATCTCTTATATAATAATAGGATCTCTCATGGGCCATATTATGGGATCAATGAAAAGTTTTCTCTAAAATTTTAGAAATTGTGACTATTTGAGTACCAAAATTCATTAAATAATTTGATAGTATTTAGAAACTCAATGATTTAACAAATCTAATGTTGTGACATTTTGGTTTCCTCTATTTTGTTATTTTTTATATTAATGAACTATTTCTAAATGGTGTGAATGAATAGTTATCTATAAAAAAAATAAAAAAATATCATAACATTATCCCTTTCCTTCAAAAACTAAAACATGGCATATTTTTATGAATCATATATAAATATTTTTATATTGATTTTGTTACTCATTTCCACTAATGCCCTTTCTAGGCTAGTTATGAAGATAGGAGCAACCCTTGAATCTCATTAATGCTAAGACTATTGTAAATTCATCACCAATATTTTTATCCCAAAGGGGTAGCATAATGGCTAACCTAGGTTGTGTTTATAGGTAGTCACTCAATTAGTTATTCTTCATGGGAGTTGTCACTTTTTTTGTTTTTGAGATTTTTTTTCAAGTTAAATTAAAATGAAAACAAGAATAGTGGTGTGCTGTTTTTTGTATTATTAATTAAATAATGTAAATTGAATAAAAAAAATAAAAGAGAGAAAAGAAAATAAATAAATAAGAAAAAAATGTTCGAAGGATAAATGATTGATCCAAAGGAAAAGTTTAGTGTATTGGTCCTTGATAATTAAATTATATTTCATTCCACTTCAATGATCATATTATATACCATTCCCGTAGTCATCTTCCACTATTTCACATGGGAGTGGAGAGAACACTCAAGAGCCTCTCAAATTACGTTAACAACCAACTTTATTCATGGATATTGATCATATAATAAACCTCTACATGGTTTATAATCTAACCCAACTCAAGACCACATCCCATATGTCATTCAAAACCTATAGTACTCAGAGAGTTTATTTAGTAAATGAAATAGAAGAAGGGTTGTTAAAATTGGTTTTATAGTGGAAAAAGGAGGATTTAAGTAATGTGAAGTGAAGAGAGATAACCATCGCTCAACTCCTGCATATCTCACTGTCATAATTGGATTACAAAAAAATAATGGCCAACATTAAATGAATGAAACTAGGGCTACAAGAAACTTCCAATTAGATCAACCCTATTTTAGTTCTCCATATATATAGTGTGTAGATGGTTGATGAGGGAAGAACATAAGGTTATTTCTGGGGAAGAAAAGTGAAAATGATAAAAATGAAGTAGAATAAAAACACTTGAATTTTAAAAAAGAGAGTAAAATCATAAAATTTTGCAACCATCATGGTGTCTAGGTAGAATCATAATAGAAAAATCCCCACAACCCCTATTTTCCCATTAAAATAGATAACTGAAAACATTTAAATTATAAGAATAAAATGTATATTATACCATGAAGGTTGATATCCACCTCCATATTTCTCCACATGGAAAACAATCATCATATTCATCAAACATCCACAAAATAATTAGTTTTGAGAATAATTGATGGCTTAACTTCAATCCATTGAGACATAGTGGAAATATATTGTTCTTGGAGGTCTAACTATATCTGTGGCTTAGATGAATTGAAATACCTGAAATATCTGGATTCAATCATTATTCTCACTATAGTAATATGGGTTGTCATCATTGGGTAGGGATTTATTTAGCTGGTGGTTTGGGTCAAAATTGTAATTGAGCTAAAGTACTTACAAAATTAGCTAGAAGATGTTGATTTAGTGAATAATTATAGGCTTGGATCTATGAAAAAAATTCTGACTAAGTTTTTGACATTCATGAAGAAGAGATTTTGGGATCATGATTCAAAATAAATGGAGGTAGTGACATCAAAACCAGGGGTAGAAAAAAAATCATCAATAGTAGAACCATTTTTGGTATAAATGTTTGGAAGGGAAGGTGGATGAGTTTTAGAAACTTCATTGTTCATTAAAAGTTTTCTATAGAGTTGGTGTGTTAGTGGGTAGGTGGAGATTTAATTTATCAAGCATGGGATGAACACAAAGATCCTAAAGTGGAAGAAACAACTAAACTATAAGGGTTGTTGTGGAGCTCATTTATAAATAGATGGGTTTGGGCCATTTTCTTTATGTTGGATGGTTTTCACTTTGATTTGGATTAAATATAAAGTTTTTTTATGATTTATCCTAGGCGGTATTCTAGACTAGGAACTTGTAACTCAATGAATTCTTTCAATTATTCTTATCTTCTTTTAAATTTATAGTGTTTCCATGGAGTAGAACTTGTTCTGAACTAAACATATTCCTAGTGTTCTATGTCGAGTGTTCTCTTTTTTTTTTGCTTTTTTCTGCTTTGGGAGTGAGATGAGTGTTTGTTGAGCACTAATTAAGTGTGTGGATGAGGTGTGAATCTTCTCAGTTTGGATACACCAAGTCATGTGTTGATTGTTTTGGATATTTTGGTAACCTTGTTTAACATTTGAGGTTCAAGAAGTGGTATGTATTGAGGGTTTTTGGCACAACAAGTTATATTATAGAATGGTGTAGAGATCAAATTCATATCCTAATTAGTGACTTTGAAGAAGTTTTATTATTATCCTTTATGTATTTTCATTTTAATGGATGTTATGATCTATAATAATGATGTTGGAAGAGGGAATAGTTCAACTTGACATGTTCGACTAATCAAATATACAATTTCAGAGGATGCATATAGTAGATTATATATTCCAGAAATATTTATAGATTCTATTCATAAGGATAAAGTCAAAAGAAATGAAATATAGAGAGAGAGGGAAATACTCTACCAGAACTCACTATGTGTGATTTAGATGATGTTTGACCTAGGGATGTACAAATTGGACTGAACCTTATGTGGTCAAGTTACACATGAGATATAGATGGGTTTGATTAATTAGGGTTAGTATGGGATCTAGTTTGGCCTAGTAATAGGTTGGATAAATAATGAACTAAGTCAACTCGACCAACCCAACCAATCCCTAATTTATTTCATCTAGGGGTTGGGCACTCTTCTCCCCTCTTATCACCTATTGGATGATAAAAATGTCTTAGAAATTATATTTAATGTTTATTCAATTTTATAGTTACCTATAATGTTTTTGTTGTTGTTGTTATATCTATAAAATGTATAAATAAAATACCCTCAATGTTCAAAAAAAAATTAATAGATATTAATTGAATTTTTTATTTCAATTTTTTTTCCAATAGAATTTTTTTTTGAATTTTTTTAGATGCATGTTTATTTGAATATGTATTTTTGTTGGTTAATAATGATTATAGGTCATTTTATATATCATGCCTAATTTATTTAGACCTTAAAGGTAATGTTGAATTTTTTAATATAAATGGAGTTGGTTCTCCATGTGATGATGTATTTCTTGGTTTTTTTATCTAATTTTTTTTACAATTTTGAATTGAAGTTAATGGGGATTATTTTTCTATTTTCATTTGGAATATTTTAAAATGTTCTAAATTTGTTTAGTTTTAATTTAACTTATATTTTTATAGTTTTTTAGTATGTATTCATGTAATTTTTATTTACCTGATCCCAAAGACCCGATCAGAACCTACCTGACCCACCTCAGGTCAGTTCGGGTTCGACCATTACAAAAAATGTCTATAACCCAACCAGACCCAAAAAGTTTTGATTGGGTTGAGTGAAAAACTTGACCATACCCAACCATACATTACCCATAGACACCCCTATATGGTTAAAAATGCTTCCTTAAATATTTGGGAGGTCAATACCACTATGGAATGAATTTCCATGAAAGACAGAATATATGATATGTCGACTGTAATGAACAAGGTATTTTTTATATATAGACATTTAAGTATGAATCTTTTAAAAGGAAGGTCAATATAAGATCTTGTCAATGACTTCAATGTGATTATTATCTTGTTATAATCAGTTGGTGTAATGTTCCTAGAGGTATTTTTGGTGTTGATCCTTCTATCATTTCTACTAGTATCATGGAATGTGATTCTTACCATGGGGATAAATTCCAACACAAATGTTGAATTGGTGTTCTAGAAGACCTGGGATACACTTTTAAATGAAGATATCTATAGGAAGAAAGGCTCATATGCTACCAAACCTTCTTTCAATGTGGTAGGAATGGTACGTTATGTTCAAAGGAAAAGATGGAATAAGGGTGAAGGAAGAAGATAAAGGATCTAAAGAAATTGGTTGGACCTATTGATTCTGGATACTAGTACTATAGAAATAAAAGAAATTTATTGAAGGAATTTCAGGAGAGATGATTCAATTCTGAAAACTATACTTACAATTTATCTACGAACTCCATATCTTTGGAAGGTGACACTATATCTATTATCCATGGATGTTTTTTTGGGTCATGGATTCTTGACTCAAGGGATTTATTTCACTCAATGTATCAGAATGGAAGAATGGTAAAATATGCTTTCCCAAACTTCAAAAAATATTACCTTGTGAATAGAGAAGTGCTCAAGATTTTTGGAAGATGATATGTGAAATTTGGAATAAAGAATATAGGTGTAGTAAATATAAATAAATAGCACATGTATATCACATAAATAACCTTCTTCCCCTGTGCTCAATATCCATAAGGAAGAAATCACATACTTCTACCATCATCGGTATCCCATGTTCCCCTAGTTATATATATGACATACAATAACATGTATGTATATATATAACTATAGTGTAGAGTATCCTTAGAATATATCCCAAGGAATCCCATGATGAGTATCAATCTGAAGAGCCCTCGGGCACCTCCTGTAAAAGTATCATTAGCACCTCATGCCAACATACACCTCCCATATCATAATCAAATAACTGGAATCTGAAAGGCATGCCCAAGAAAGCACCTGGTCCCTTGAACCTCAACTCAAAAATCCCTATCATCACAAAGCCTGATTTCTGTGGCACAATGATGTTTTTCCTCCAAATAATAATCAAATAAATAGCTGATGTCTTAAGGAATGATGATATCCACCCTCCCAAATAATATTGTCCCAACTACCTTAATAATATTGTGATCCTTAGGCCCTAACTAGAGGTATCGTCACCATCAACCAATGGCTCATCTCCATCCCCATGTAATTCTACAACAAACACCTCCAACCTCACTCATGGTCACCACCATCCTAATTCGCACTTAACATAGGACTTTAACAACACAAGTGGTCAACAACACATCATCAACTTAGTCATATATGTGTACACATGAATCCAATGGAACATCAACCAACATGGTGAGAAATAATCACAAAAAAGTTACCCAAGAAACATTATCCTAGCACCACATTCCACTGAGACCATGTTGCTAAACCTAATGGTCCTCACCATACCATATAACACAAACCATGATTGCATCCTGACAACCTAATCACCTCAATCCATTGATGGTTTCTCCCAACTTCGTGATCAACCTCACCTCATGTATCAGGTCCAGGGCCAAACTAATGACCAAGTTGCCTCAACCTTGGTGTACATCACCACCTCAATCCTTGGGAAATGTCCTACATGTTCCCATGGAACCAATAAAATCAATATAAAAAATCTAATTTAATTTAATTCATACACTCGACCTAAACTACCAAAACTGGTCCTAGCCCCTTACCTGGAATGAATATGAGTAAAAGTTTTTGGGCATACCCAACAGTATCACATGTCATAAATTCATTAACATAAAAACGAGAATTTAATTATTTAGGGCCCTGATCGGTCAACAAACATGGAGCATATAGAGAATACACTTGAAACACAATCAAAATAGAATTAAAAGATAGACACCACTTACCTTTTATTGGTATACATTCTCTCATTCGATATTAGCCTCTGACCCGAGCCGATTCAGAAGAAATATACATTTTAGATGAACACCTAGAAAATAGGGTAGAATAGATCTCATGGATTTAGTGCACCATATAGAGAGAGAAAATAAAAAAAATAGGCTATTAAATTGAAGACCTTACCGATACGATTCCAATGAGGCAGGTAGCAATCAAAATGGAACTTAGATAGAGGATTTCAATCAATGCCTAGGGGAGGAAGAAAAAGGGAGTTGATCCCTATTGTGCATGGTGTAGAGGAGGAGAAAAGGGAGGAAAAAAATAAATAGGGGAAGAGGGAAAATTTTAATATCACCTATTTAAATGACATGCATGGTTTGGATAACCATGCGACACCCACTGTCTAGGAACCACACCTCACAAGGACTAGGAACATGATTTTCTAAACCATGCAAAAATTGTGCATAAAACCTTTGTTAAAAGTTCCAGAGGTGCTTCATGGCTACGAATCCCCTCCTGTACGGTTTGTCAAACCGTGCCCAGTGAATAAGGAGGGCCAAACATTTTTTCCTCGGAGGTTGAACTATTTTTTCAAACCACACACCTCTGAAAGCATACTCCAAAATGTTGGGTTTTCAGACTCCAATGCATCTGAAACCCACTCAAAACCCCATGGCACTTTCCAGGTCATAAAAACATCTAAAAACAAAGCCTTTGGTCAAAGGAACCCTCATAATTAAGTTCCAAAGATCATAAAAAAGGTTGGTATGACCACCAATATAAAAAATTCAAACTTGTTGGGGAAATTTCAACCCACTCAAAAACCTATAATGTTACATATACTTTTTTTGATCACTACTATTTTGAATAGATTATAGCATATTCTATCTCTTATGATTTTTTTGACTGGATACTTGTACGCTTTGATGAATTTTACATTAAAATTGGTATTTGTATAATCTTATTGGAATTTTTTTGTAGAAATGTGATATTGAATTATGTCATGATTAGTCTTATTAAATAAAATTCCAAGTAGTTATGTTATATAAATAGGGGAATTGATATATTTTCTTTATGTTTATTCCACTTTGTTACGTGGATAAAGTATGAAAAAGGGTTTTTTATTTTGGTTGTAGGTTAGTAAGGGAAGTTAATATTTTAAATTTATGGTATGACATTATTGATAAATTATGTAAGGATGAATTAGGTTTTTAATATAAAATTTAACTATATTTACATTATTTTTATTTACTTTTAACATGTGTTGAGTATAAAAATTATTTTTGAACCAAAATTTAATTTTATAAACACTAGTTGTATCTGTTTTGGTAATTTATTACGTAGGATTTTTTATGACCAAGAATTATTAAAAAAATGCTTGTTACACTCTCTTTAGTAAAGTGTTCAGGTATGGGTTAGTTCTTGAACTACTCTTGAATTTAAAAATATATTATTTGTTGAAAACATATCCTCTTGTTTTTTTATTTTTTAAGAATTCAATAAAATTTCTCTATTATAACCTCTATGTGGGGTACTTTGGTATGTCATAAGAGGTAACCATATTTTTTTATAAATTCAATAGTTACGGTGTTAAAAGGATTATATATTTAAAAAATGTGTTCCTTGGATACTATCTATTTTCCTAAATATATGTTTTCCTAAATTATGTTTTAAAACATTGAAAACGTTTTTGGATAAAGAACATACATTTTTTCAAGTTGAATGTCTTTCTTATTGCTTTATTCAAGACTTGTTCATTGATTGGTGTGATAATAGTATGTCTTAGTTGTTTTATAATCCATGTATTATACTTTTTTTGATTCTCAACCAATATGATTCGATTATATCAAATTTCATATCTTATGCTTTGATTGGTTAGCTACTAGTATGCTTTGATGATTTTCATATTAAAATGGATATTTTGAATATTTTATTGGATATTCTCTATAGACATGTGACATTAAATTATTCCATTTCAGTATTATAATTTTTTTCTCTAATAAAAGAATATATATCAAAAATGGTACATTTCATATTGTTTGTAACCAAGTTATTATTTAAAAAATCCCATGATAAAACATATGTATTTAGTTGTGGGATTATTTTTCTATCCTATTATGTATTCAAAATATTCATGGTTTTCATGAATTTCATAATTATAGTATACAAATTTTATTTTAATAAAATGATTATTTTTTTAATATAATGGATAGAATTTGGATGTATAATACTGATGAAATCTCAACTGAGTTTCAAAATAAGTTGTATTTTTTAGAATTTTCATTTAATAATGCTTGAGATTGAAGACTTATATCTTTGAATTGTTATAACTGTGTCAAAAGACCTTGGTTGAATCCATAATAAATTATATATAATATAAAAAAGTTATTTTTAGGTGAAATATTATGTATGGTATCACGATGAAGAGAGAAAAGCAATCTCAAACTATTCAGGATTGAAATAAAATGAGAGGAATTGTGAATTTTATATTTGATCAATTTTTGTTTATTTATTTCATGAAACAGGTCAGGATACCATCCAACCCAACACCCGACCTAGACTGTGATAAGGCTCTAGAGGCAATCCTAATCCTCTTGAGCTGGAAAATAGAACTATACATCAAATATATCACAATGGGAATTATTTATCCCAATAAAGACTAGGTTAAAATGAAGAAAATAGAGTACATAGAAAGAAACCAATAATAACTGAGTATCAATAAATACATAAACAAATCCAAATATGACCACAACTAAATATGAAAGAACTATAAATGAAACTAAAACCAAACCATCACAACACGATCTATGTGTGACCTATTGATCACCACTAACCATAAGACTAACCTGCTCCAATAGAAAAACCGAACTAGAAACTTGAACCTAAAAAAGAGATCAGGTCTACCAATGATAAGTGACACAAGTAGGGTATGATCCTAAATAGAACAGTAGGTAAGAACCATAGTGTCCATGAATTTCTTTTCCCTAAACAATACATAAACACTAGTTTGAAATAAATTATAAAAATAGAGTTTTATCATTTGAAAAATCAAACACAACTTTCCCTTTTCAAATGGTTTTTCTAATTAAAAAACCAATTTACAAAAACAAAACCCAAGTATGAATCCATACTAGATAATCAAATTGAATAAGAAAAAAATAAATGAAAATATAACAAGCATGCATAAACTAGTAGGGTAAATAATGAAAGTATAACAGATTCAACAAAACATAAAAATATATAATCATGGGAATTTCCTGAACATCTCTATAATAAATCCTTGGACATACTCAGTTTGGACTCACCTACCGGTGTATAGTGAATCTCTATAGTCAATAACCAACTGGAGGCTCTAAACTAAACTTACCAGTGTCACATCCCACCTGGTCTCTAAGCAAATCCAGGGGTGCCAACCCGTCTAATAGGGGTTGATAGGCAACCATCAATCGACCCTATATATGATTCCCATGAATCCAATGATATTAGTACATGATAAATGATAAGGTCCTCACACATGTTGCATGAACCAATAACCCACATATTCCACCGTGCTTGCATAGCCCAAACTCTGACACCACCTATACGATGACCCACTCCTCAGAGGGACCAACATAGAGGCTCCAATCACACATCAAATCATCTAAGGATACAACCAGGCCTACACATCATATCACCATGAAAACAATTTCCAAAGATGCCACAAATTTCTAACATGGCCTTAGCCTTTACAAATCCAAAACTATTTCCAAAACCAAGATGAAAACATAAAACATTCTCATATGGTTCCAAATTCACCTTTACATCATTTAGTTAACAATCCATTCCAAAAATATGGGAAATGGTCTAAACTCTAGAAAAGAAATTTGAAAACCATTTTAGAACCAAGAAATCATTATGGAAGCATTAGGGGTTTTAGGAGAATCATTTGATATAAATAGGTTTAGAGAAAAGAATAAATGGGAGGAGAGAATTATGAAAACTGGGTTTAAAAAGGGTCATTCTCTAAAGGGATCCATAATCATTTGTTAGACCATCCATATGTGCAATCTTTTCACATATATATGTTCCCACATACAATGGTACACCCATTAAAATCCATAGAGTACCCAATATTTTAACTAAAGAAACACATAGGGCAACACCATTATCTACAAGCTTACAAAATCACCAAAGCATTAGAGGTATAAAAAACCATTCAATTCCACAATTTCAAATGCAACCAAATTTCACTAAAACAAAACCCAAAAAAAACTTTATAGAACATTAAATTCATTTGAAATACCATTAGGAATTTTATAAAACACTTAACACACACATACATGATTGCATAATCACAAAAAATCTTTTGAAAATAGATTTGCACCAAATTTCCAACATTAAAATCCCAAAACAAGTTACACTAACCCTCAAAAAGCAAGATTATAGCATTTTAAAATCATTTGAGGAAAGTTCAATCATCAAGGGAATGTTTTATAAATTAAATGGATCGAAACACTACCTCAATGACATGAGGTTGGGATGAAACTTTTAGGGGAGGAAGAACAAGTCTCAAGGAGAAATCCACACACCCTAGGACTAGAGAAATTGACCAACATCAGCCAACCCTCACCCTAGGGTTTGACCAAAGATAAAACAAGGTGTAAAGAGAGCCAAAGGAGAGAATATTTTAATATTGGAGAGGTATAAAGGAGGAAGTAGATCCAAAAGATAGAATCTTTGAAGCCCACTTGGTGTATCTAGGTTGAGAAAGGGAGGAGGAACCTGATTTGGAGTTAAAAAATAAGAGGGGAAAAAAGTAAAATTCAGATTTTTATGGATCTGGGTAAGCCACATGGTTTGGATTAATGGTTTTAAAACCATACAACAATTGTGTGAAACCTATTGAAGATAATGGAAACCCACAAGGTTTGGTCTCACAGTTTCGAAAAAAATTTTCCAACTGTGAAACTCAACTCTATCAAATGACAGATCCATTTCTCATACTTGACACACAGTTTCCTATAACTGTGCACAAGTTATGATACACTAAAAGAAGGGTGCACAATCTCTACTAGGGCTCTCATTGTTTGAGCCAAACCATCCTGAAACCATGTAAAGATCCAAAAACCACCAAAAAACTCTGAGTCTGAAAAATCCAAGATAGGATATCAACCCAAACCTCAAAAAAAAGAACAAAAACCAAGATAAGAATAAAATAAAAGATAAATTTTCATCAGGGTGTGATAATTATCCCCACCAAAAACACTTTCTACCCCTATAAAGTCTGTAAGATAAACGAGTAATGAAACTCAAGCATGAAACTGAACAAAATGGAGAGAAACTATGAACCTCAGTGTGACCTTTCGACTTCAAAAGTCACACTTGATTAGATCTAAAAAACCACAATGGGAAGAAACATAAGGAAATAGGAATGAGTTCACCTCGCTATAAAAAACCAGCTAGTATAGACAAAACTAAAACTTCTAATGTCTCCACCATAAGAAATGAGCTAATAGTACCATCAAGAACTCCCCATATGAACCAACCAACAACACCATTGGGAACTCCCATACCAAAAAAACCTCAACAAAAATAAATCCCATGAAAGGAACTAAAACCAAGAAATGAATTAAAGAACAATTCATCTTTTCCATAAGAAATGAGCATTTACAAAGTGATCAAAATTGGAAACTGGAACCAATCCACAAAAAGACTAAGCAGGTGCATGAAAGAATAACTAATAAAATAATTTAATTCAAAAGATACAACCACTAGAATTACAATTGAACTAGACCAAATTTTTTTTTAAAACAATATGTAACTTATAAAAACTAAAAAACTAAAATTGGAACATTCAAACTGTATCCACTCCAATTGTAGAGACAGAAGCTGGAACAATGTTACCCACACCCCTAGATATTCCTGACTATATATAGAGATTCACTATAGGGCCTATGGATAGAGACATGATGTCTTGAATCATATTCTACCCCGTAGTCTAGAGATGATAGCTTCCGATTGATACTTCTTCATTTGAAAACAACACTTATTGAACTTCTCCAAGTGACCCAAATGGCCACATTGAGGGAACACCTTTGGAGGGTTGTGGAAAGATGGATTAGAATTCCTAAACTAACCACACTGGAAGAAAATAATAGAATGTTACAATGAATGAGAAGTGGTAACGAACAAAATAAACTCCCCGGGAATAAGTTCATTTGGTAGACACCTCTCACCACATGGGAAACCTTACTGAGGGCCAACTGCCACTGACTACACCTCGAGAACTAATTCGTCTAGAAAAAACTCATCCACTATCTTCCTAAACTAAAATTACCCAGCTGATATAACTTTCACCTTGATTACTACACCAAAGATGAAAAGAGGATATTTCATATGATTTTCTGATGCTATATCTGGTTAAAAAACATCTCCTTAAAATGGTCAACATAGTCCTTAATTATGCACTGACCTTGCTAAACACCCAATATCTCTAAAATTTTCTTCACATTTACCTCCTCAGGTGAGAATCATATGATAAAATTGTTTTTAATGGCTTCCCAACATATTTCAACTTGCAACATTAATGGGATGATCAACATCCATCGATCCAAACTTATACCTTCAAACAAACCCAAAATAGCACGAACTCTCATGGCTTCATGATTTCCCAATGACCTGAAGATTCCTTCAACTTCCTCAAGAAACTCCGAAACATCTAAAGAACCTTGATCACCATGGAATACCAAAATAAAATTTGAAGAGCATGGCTTCACCAATCCATTGGGAGTCTGTACAAGGAAAACTACCAAAAGAGACTCACAAGAAACCTCCGGGAACTTTCGAGGTGGAATTATCAAAAAAAGAACTAAAAAAATATAGAATCAACAATGAACCAAAACTCAAACAAATAGAAAATCTCAAACCAAACTCCCAACTAAAAATATGAACATCACAAACCAAACCTGAAATCCTCTTTCAAGACATCCATTTCTACTCTAATTTTCAAAATCATTTCATTCCAATACCACTTTTCAAAAACAAAAACCCACATTTAAAATCCATATTCCAAAAAAAAGTTCCCAAAAAACATTTTTTCTTTTTAAAAATCCTCCCACACAAGCCAAAACCATGCTAAGACAAAACTTATATCGGGCTCCCAAAATGGGGAATTAATGATAATAAAAAACATGGTGACATGGTTTAGTGGACCATTCCCAAAGAAAGAACCAACCACATGGTGTACCATGCACTCGAGGTCCACATGGGTCACTACCCCATGTAATCCCACCACACTTTTCTAGTTCACCTCCATTGTCATCCACCATCCACACACCCAAAATCCAAAACAAAAGACTCAAATCCTAGACAACCCCTGGTAGCTCAAGGTCTTGGATGAGTAATATTGCACAATGATCTTTCTGTACTAATCTATCGAGTCCCAATAATCCAAATTTCCAAACCTCCTGATTTCCCAAATAACAAAGGGGTGATCTAATACAATTTCTTCATGAAGCATACTGAGTTATCATTCTACCTGACACCCGACTTGGTCCGTAATAAGACATGGGAGGCATTCTCGATCCTCCCAGGAATGTGACTAGCACTAGTAATAAAAGATACCACAATGGGAATGATTTATCTCAATAAAGACAAGGATCAAATAAGAAAACAAAATACACAACAAGAAACCAATAATATCTGAGAATAAATAATTACACATCCAAATCCAAATAGAATCACAACTAAACATGATATAACTACAAATGAAAATAAAACCAAACTTCCACAACCTGATCTCCATGTGACCTCTTGGTCACCACCAACCATAATACCAACTTTCTCCAATGGATAAACCAAACCAGAAACCTGAATATAAAAAATATCATGGGTATACCGAAACTAAGTGGCATAATTAGGGCATGATAATAAACATCTCAGTAGGTAATCAACATAAAGTCCATGGATTTCCTTTTTTGAAACATTACATGAACACTAGTTTGAAATACATTAGAAAAATTGAATTTTATCATTTTAAAAAACAAACAAAAATTTACCTTTTCAAATAGTTTTTCCAATTCCAAAACCAATATAAAAAAACCAATTATGAATACATACCAGATAATAAAATGGGAGAAACTAAAAATAAAGGACAATGGAACAAGCAGGAATAAACTAGAAGGACTAATAACCAAAGTGCAGCAGAAACAATAAAACATACAAATAGATAATCATGGTATTTTCCTAAACATCTCTAGAATAAATCCTTGGACATACAATGTTCAGACTCACCTATTGGTATATGGTGCATCTCTATAGTCAATAACCAATATGCTTATCTAAACTAGCCTCACTAGTGGCATGTCTCAGCTGGTCTCTTAGCAAATTCAGAGGATACCAACCCATATAATCAGGTTTGATAAGAACCCATCACTAAACCCTGTAGATGATGCCTAGAAATATGTTGAAAATAATACATAGAGAATGGTGAGGTCACCACACATGTTGCATGAACCAATAACCCACAGATTCCACCATGCTTGCCTTGCCCAAACTCCAACACCACCTATGTGATGAACCTCTCCGCTGAGGGACTACCATAGAGGTGGCCATTACACATCAAATCATTCAAGGCTCCAACTAGGCCTACACATCATATCACCTTGAAACCAATTTACAAATATGACACAAAGTTCCAACTAGGCCTTATCATTTAAAAATCCAAAACTATTTCCAAAACCAAGATTAAAACATAAAACATTCACATAAATTTCCAAACTGGCCTTTACATCAGTTAGTTACCAAACCATTACTCAAAGATAACAAAAGGGAAAAACTCTAGAAACCAAATTTGAAAGACATTTAGGTAGAAATAAACCATTTTGGAAGCATTGGGGGTTTTAAAATAATCATTTGACATGAAGAAGGATAGAGAAAGGAAGAAATGGGAGGAGAACATTTTGAAAACCGGTTTTAAAAGGGGACATTCCCTAAAATTATCCATCATCATTTTTGAGCCCATATATATGTGCAATACATGCACATATGGATGTGACCACATCCAATGGAACATTAATTTAAACCCATAGAGTTCAAAAGGTCTTAACTGAATAAACATAAGGGGAATCACAATTAACTACAAGGGTTCACAAAAAAGCACCAAAGCATAAGAGGAATAAAAAATCATTAAATTACACAATTTTATATGCAACCCAATTTAAATAAAACCAAATCCATACTACACACCTTTCTAAAAAATAAAAATCCATTTAAAAGACCATTATGAATTTTATTAAACACTTTACATACACATACAAGTAGACATAATCATGGAAACTCTTTTAAAAACACTTTTACACAAAATTTACTAAATTTAAATCCTAAAAACAATATACTAAGACGCCGCAAGAAATATTTTAGCATTTAAAAAGCATTTGAGAAAATATCAAGCATCAATAGAATGTTTCGAAAATGAAATCGATGGAAACACCTACCTTAATGACATGTCAATGCGATGAAACTCTCGAGGGAGGAAGAACATGTATCAAGGAGAAATATACACACCCTAGGAACAAAGAAATCAGAAAACATTATAAAAAACCTCACCCTAGGGTTCAACCAAGGAGAAACCAATCCAAGAAAGAAGAAGAAACAAGAAGAAGATAGAAGAAAAAAGAGAAGGAAAATTGACTAAAAATCCAAAGGAAACTCACATAGATTCATGGAGAGGAACCCATGGAGGAAGGAGATCCAAATGACGGAAACATGGGAGACCCCTTGGTGTTCCTAGTCTGAGAAAGGGAGTAGGGGCATGATTTGTGGTTAAAAAATAAGTTGTTAAAAGAGGGTAATTCATCTTTTTAAGGATCTGGGAAAGCCACAATGTTTGCCTATATAATTTTAAAAAACATATGCACCCTACTAGAGAGAAGGGATACTCACACAGTTCGGAAAACCGTTCGCAAACCGTGAAACTCAACACTATCAAATGACATAGCCATTTCACAAGTTTGATACATGGTTTCTTCTAACCATGCACAATCCATGTTTATTCAAAATATGGGTGCAAGATCTGTATTGGGGGCTTGCACGGTTTGAGACAAATCAATCTCAAACCATGCACAGGTCCACAAACCACTAAAAAAATATAAATATCAAAAATTTAAGTCATGATATTGACCCAAACATCAACCAAAAGAAACAAGACTAAGAGAAGAATAAAATTAAAGATAAACCATGGTTAAGTTGTGATAATAATCCCCACAAAAAACACTTTCTACCCCTAGAAAGTCTCTAAGACAAATGAGGAAAGAAAATAAAGCTCAAAATTTAATGAAATTGAACTAAAATAGGAACCTTGGTATAACTTTTCAAATTCACAAGTCACACCTAACTATATATAAGAAAAACCATAATAAGGAGAGCCATCGAAAATTAAGAATGGTTTCTCCCCACCATAAGGAACTAGCTAGCATGTCCAACACAGAAAGTCCCAACAACACCATGGTAGGAAATGAGCTATCACCACCACCGGGAACTCCCCATATGAACCAATTAACAACACCATTGGTAACTCCCATCCTGAAAAAAACCCTAACACAAGGAAATCCCATGGATGGAACTCCAACCAAGTAATGAATCAAATCATGATTCATATTTTCCACAAGACACAAGTATCTCTAAATCGATCACAACTAGAAATCAGAACCAATCCACAAAAGACTAAGCACATGCATGAAAGAACAACTAATCCAAGACTTTCATTCAAAATAAAAGACAACTAGAATTGAAAGATAAATAGACCCTAAACATTTATAACAATAAAGAACTTATAATAACCAAATAAACTAAAACCAAAACATTCAAATTGTCTCCACTATAATGGTAGATACAGAAGCATAACCAAGGTTCCCCATACCCCTAGTGATTATTGACCACGTGAAGAGATTCAATCAGAGGCATATGGTTAGAGGAATGATGTCTTGAAGAATCTAATACCCTATAGTTTAGAGATGATGACCTCCAAATGAGACTTCTTCTTTTCATAGCTCTGCTTACAAAAAATCTACAAGTGACTCAAATGGAAACATCAATGGAAAGCCTTCAAAGGGTTGCAGCAAGACATCTTAAAATGCTCTAAATAGCCAAACTAGAAGAAAACTGATGAATGGTCTGAAAAATGAGAAGCTGAAACTGAAATAAGAAACTTCACAAGAACATGTTCCTCTGGTAGTCACCTCTCACCAGATGGGGACCTTCTTGAGTTCCAAGTTCCACTGACAACACCCCAAAAAGTAATTCGACTAGAAACACCTCATACACTAGTTTTCCAAAATAAACTTCCCTAGATGAGATAAATTTCTCCTTGATGACTGTATGAAGAACCCAGATGAAAAGAGGAGCTTTCAGCAGATTTTTCGACACTATATTTGTATAAAATGAAAATAGCTTCTTGAAATGATCAATATAGGCCTTCCCTATCCATTGACCTTTCTGAACACCTGAGAGATCAACTATTTTCTTCGCCTCTGCCTCCTTAGTTAAAAAACACTAGATAAGAGTGGGTTTAAAGGCTTCCCAAGACATTCCAACTTGCAGAGATGATGGGATGATCACCTTCCATTGATCCCAACATTGATCTTAAAACTAACCCAAAATAGCATGCACACTCACAACTTTAGGAGTTCCTAAAGACTTGAAGACACCTTAAACTTCCTCAAGACACTCCAAAACCTCTAAATAACCTTTATCACCATGGAAGACCAAAATCAATGAGAAAGAACATGGATTCACCACTCCACTGGGATTCTAGATAGGGCTAACAAACTTAAGAGACTCACTAGAAACCTTGAGGGCCTTTCATAGAGGCATACTCTAAACAACACAAAAACACAAAATAGAATCAATATCCAACAAAACAGTCAACCAAAAAGAACATATCAAACCAAAACTCCCAGCTCAAAAATTGAACATCATAAACCAAAACTGAAATCCTCTTTCAAAACCACAATTATGTTCAAATTTTCATAATAATTTCATTTAAAGAAAACTATTAAAATACCATAACCCACCTTTCAAATCCATCTTCCAAAACCAAGTTCCCAAAAAACCATTTTTTTCATTTTCAAAATCAACCCACACCATCCAAAACCAATCCAAAATAGAACTCACACTGGACTCCCGGAATGGGGAACTAGTGACGGTGAAAAACTCAACAACATGGTTTAGGGGAACATGCCCCAAGAAAGAACTAACCAATAGGAGTACCATACACTTGGGTCCCATATGGGTCACCAATCCACATAATTAATCCACACTTTTCCTGTTCACCTTCATTGTCATTCCCTAACCACACACCCCAAAACCAAAATAAAAGACTCAAATCCTGGACTGCCCTTGGCAACTCAATGCTCGGGATGAGTAAGTGTTCATGATGCTCTTCCCATACCCACATATCAAATCCCAAAAATCATAATCTCCAAACTACCTGATGACCCAAACAAAAATTGTCTTCTCTAGTACCATTTTTTCACAAACCAGGCCGGTTTTTTATATGGCCCGACACCCAACCCGGTCTGCGATAAGACATGAGAGGTGTTCCTGATCCCCCTGGGATTGTGACTATCACCAAGAATAAAAGATATCATAGTAGGAATTATTTATCCCAATAAAGATGAGGGTCAAATGAAGAAAATAGAGTACTCAGAAAGAAACTAATAATAACTGAGCATCAATAAATACATAACCAAACCTAAATACAACCACATCTAAACAAGACGGAACTACAAATTACACTAAAACCAAATTGGCATGACATGACCTCAATATGACCTATTGGTCACCACCAGCCATAAAACAAACATGATCTAATCAAAAAACAAAACTAGATACCTGAACTAGAAAAATAACTTAGTTCTACGAACACCAAGTGGAAAAAGTATGGTGCGATCTTAAATAGATCAATATGTAATCACTAAAGATTCCTTGAATTTCCATTCCCAAAACAGTCCATTAACACTTGTTTGAAATAGATTATAAAAATAGTGTTTTATCATTTTAAAAACCAAACACAACTTTCCCTTTTCAATTATTTTTTCAGATTCCAATAAACATTTACAAATCCAAAACCCAAGTATGAATCCATATCAGATAATCAAATGGTATAAGTTATAAATAAAAAAAATATAATAAGAAGGAATAAAGTAGTATGGATAATAACCAAAGTGAAGTAAAAATAATAAAACATGTTAATAGATAACCATGGTAATTTCTTAAACATATATAGAAGAAATCCATGTACATACTCGGTTGGGACTCACCTTCTAGCATATGGTGCAGCCCCATAGTCAATAACCAACTTGATTCTCTAAACTAGCCCCACCAATTAAATGTTCCACTTGGACACTCAGTAAATTCTGGGGGTACCAACATGTCTAATAAGAGATGATAAAAAACCGTCACTTGACCCTCTTGATGACACAAAAAAATCCCATGACAGTAGTACACAGAGAATGATGAGGTCATTACACATATGGCATGAACCAATAACCCATAGATTCAACTATTCTTGCCTAACCCAAACTCTGACACCACCTATGTGATGAACATCTCCTCAAAGGGATAACTATAGAGATTCCCATCACATATTAAACCATCCAAGGTGTCAACCAGGCCTACAAATCATATCCACTTGAATCCAATTTACAGAGATATCACAATGTGCCATACATGCATTAACATTTACAAATCCAAAACTCTTTCCACACTAAGATGAGAACATACAACATTCTCATAAAGTTCCAAACTGAACATTATTTCATTTAGTTACCAAACCATTCCTCAAATATGCCAAATAGGAAAAAAATATAGAAACCAAATTTGAAAATAATCTAGGAACTTAGAAACCATTTTGAAAGCATTGGGGGTTTTAGAAAAATAATTTTATATGAAGAGGGCTAGAGAAAAGAAGAAATGGGAAGATAAAATTTTGGAAACCAAGTTTAAAAATGGAAATTATCTAAAGGTAGACATCTTCATTTGTGGTCCCATCCATATGTTCACTCCATGAACATATGGATGTACCCACATCCAATGAAACATCCCTTAAAATCAATAGAGTACCAAAGGTTTTAACTGAAGAAACACAAGGGGCATCACAACTAACTACAAGGGTTCACATAAAAGCACCAAATCATAAGACCCATAAAAAACCATTCAATTACACAATTTCACTTGAATCCAAATTTTAATAAAACCCAAACCATACTACACACCTTTCAAAAACATAAAAATCCATTTGAAAGACCATTATTCATTTTATCAAACACTTTACATACACATATGTGTAGGTATAATCATGGATACTATTTTGAAAACTAATTTACACAAAATTTCCAACTTGGAAATCCAAAATAAAGTTAAACTAACACCCCACAAGAATGATTATATCATTTCAAAATCATTTGAGGTAAGATAAAGCATCAAAAAAAAGTTCCAGAAAGGAAATTTATGGAAACACCTACCTCAATGATTTGAGGATGCAATGAAAATCATGGGAGAGGAAGAAGAATTATTAAGGAAAAATATGCACACCCTATGACTAAATAAATCAACCAAGATCTGCCAACCCTCACCCTAGGGTTTGACCAAATAGAAACCAAGCCTATAAATAAGAAGAATCAAAAATAAGAGAGAAAATAAAGGAGAATGAAAATTGAACAAAAATCCTAAGGAAACTCACCTAAAATCTTAGATATGCACCCATGTAGGAAAGAGAGGCAAAGGGGGGAAGCTTGGGAGCCCCCTGGGTGCACTTAAGTCGAGAAATTGGGGAGGAACCAGATTTAAGGTTAAAACATAAGAGGGGTAAAGGGGGAAATTCAAAATTTTAAAGATCTTGGTTAGCCACATGGTTTGGCTGCATAGTTTTCAAAACCATGGGCCAACCGTACACACCCTACTGGAGAGAAGAGACACCTGCATAATTTTTCCTCATGGTTTGGAAAAATGTGTGCCAACTTTGCAACTCAACTCTATCAAATGATAGATCCATTTCATATGTTTTCTATATTGTTTCCTCTAACTGTGCACTAGTCATTATCCACAAAAATATTGGAACACAATCTCCACTAGGGCTCATATAATTTTAGCCAAACTATGATAAAACCGTGCATAGAGCCAAAACCACCCAAAACTACCTAAAAACTCTAAAAGTCAAATATTCAAGTCGAGACCTCGACCCAAACCTGAACCTCAAGAACCAACACCAAGAAAAGAGTAAAATAAATGATAAACCATGGTCATGGTGTGACAATTTATAATCATGAGAAATAAAGTATGATAATGAAAGAATATAGTAGTACGAGTACACATGATTCAACTAATGAAAATTATGATGTTGAGAGAGTAAACAAATTGATGGATACTGCACTGACTCCTATATATTTTCCATATGCTAAAATGGAAAAGTTGGAAATTTTAATGTGACTGCATCATGGGAAAACCATGTATGGAATTTTAAATACAAGCATCAATTAACTTCTAGATTTTTTGATGAACTTCTTGATTATGATGATATTCCATCAAATAATTATATGGATTCGAATTTAATGTGTAAAATTGGATTGTCAACTAATAAAATTCATACGTTACGAAAATATTATAACTTAATGTTAGAGTAAAACATGGACCTAAATTATTATGAAGAATGTGATATATCTCAATTGAAGTCAAATGTAGATAGAACACCATAAAAAATACCACATAATTTATTGTGAGACTTTCCATTTATTCATAGGCTCCAAAATTTTTCAAATCTGATTAAATATAAAAAATATATTTGATTTAATTATGTTGAGAGAATTAAAGATAATAATAATATATTTTATCCCACATATAGATTGGCATGGAAAAAATTTTATGGATGATATCCTACTTTTTTCTTCTGAAGTACGGAATGTCAGTTTTGTTCTATCATGTGATAGTTTTCATTTTTTTGGTTAGATGATTACTTCACAGAATAAATTGTTAATTATTATTCACATTTATAACCTTTCTCCATGGATATGTATAAAAAACCATTTACTTTCTTAATTTTACTCATATCGAGACCTTCTGATCCTCACAATGATATACATGTGTACTTGTAACATTTAATAAATGAATTGAAGTAGCTGTGGACTGTAGGTTCCCACACATATAACACTTCTTTTAAAGACATATTTCATATTCATGTTACGCTTATGTAAACAAGAAATCATTTTCCTTCTTATGGAATGGTGTTTCATTTAAACATGAAGGGTAAACTATATTATCCAATTTTATGAAGAACACATGATCTATAAGGATTATATATCATTGTTGTTTATGTTTCATGGGAAATCGATGTTTCTTTCCAATGGATCATCCATACATTAAAAAACATTAATGGTTTGAAAATACCATTGAGACTGAGAAGCCACCTCATTGTTTGATTGAAATGGATGTTCTTAATGAAATAAAATATGTAATTTTTTCATCCAGAAAACCCTATAATAAATCTAGGCTATAACAATAGGGATAAAAATCTATTTAACTTTACCCCTTCTCAAACATTCAACTTTTTAAAATCCACTATCATGTACGAATCTATAATTTGGAAGAAGTGCATCGACTAAGTGATTCAATCCACAATCACCCGAATAACATCATGCTTCTCGAGATTCCATGATAGTCTAGTGAAAAAGCCCATATAAATCTTCCCCCACTTCCATACAGGTATAGGCATAAACTGTAGTATGAATGTCAGTCATTCATTCTAAGCCTCTAACTACTAATAATTTAAACACTTCATAATGAAATCTTCATTATTACATTTTATATCTGAACATCAGAAATGAGTTTTCATCACCATGTAAATTTTATGAATACTCATATGAATAACTCATTTTGAATAGTTTAATTCTTAAATAATTTTCCCCATAAAGATGAGGGACTACAATTTGATTTTGAAAACATAAAAAATACTTTACATCCTATGTCCAACCATCAGTAGTATCCCCACCATTTAGGTTTGACCTAATGGTGGTGCAATTAGGATATGATATATGAGTCCCTTTTTTAAGATCAACAAGTCTGGAATAATATTAACTAGGAAGAAAACTACACACTCATTTTGTTCATCATAATCTTGGTGCATGTTAGTAGTGACGCTCATCAGTTTTCACTGGTCACGTGCTTCCCTAACAACTTCATTATATGTGTTCCAATCCAAAGAATATTCTATAGAATTCCTTATCTCAGGTATATACACCATGTTGAAGTCAAAAATTTATAGATATTACATCCATCTTCATTTCCTCAAGTTCAAGTATCACAAATAAGAGATATGTTTCAAAATCTTTTTATCAATGAAAAATATGAACATTTATCCAAAGAGATAGTTATTACAAGCTTTATGGCATGAATCACTACAACTAATTCTGGATCATGTGTTGGATAATGATTCTCATGCATTCGAAATGTCACAAACCATAATTCACAACATGATCTCCCTGTATGAGAACAAAATCAAGATCAGATCTAGACACATCAAAATATACCACATAGCCTTGACCTTGTTCTGGAAAGATTAATATGGGGGATGAGGTGGGATGATCTTTAATCTTTAGAAATAATTTTTGATAGTCATCATTACTTGTGAATGTAACACCCTACCTTATCAAAGTAATCATAGGAGAAGCAAGTCTTGATAATTTAAGGACAAATGTATATGTAACACCATATCATATTCCACAGAAGGTAATCTGACACCTTCCATTGACTCTTAGGCTCCAAAATATTTTAACACCTGATTAAATCTTAGAAAAATATTTGATCTAATGATTATGAGAGAATTAAGAATAATGATAATCTAGTTAATCCTACAAATGGATTAGCATGGAAAACATTTGATTCATGATATCCTAATTTTTCACCTGAGGTAAGGATTTCAAGGTTTTGTCTATCATGTGATAGTTTTAATTTTTTTGGGTCAAATGATTACTTCACACAATAAATTATTTTCCTTATTATTTCATATTCGTATTGCGCTTATGTGGACAATAAATGATTTTACTTATTATGAAATGATTTATGGTTAGAAAATGAACGGTAAACCATCTTTCCATATTTAATACATGAATCGATTAACTTCTTAACTATTGACGAACTTCTTAATGATGTTGATATTCCATCAAATAATTATATCAATTGGAAGTTAATGTGTCAACTATGATTTTCAAATAATAAAATTCATGCTTTCCCAAAATATTGAAGCTTATTTTTAGAGGAAATCATGGTCCTAAATTATTGTAAAGAATGTGGTATATCTCAATTTAAGTCAAATGCAGATAGAACACCATCTCGTATGCCAGAGAAGGCAATTCGATACTTCCCATTGATTCTTATTCTACCAAATCATTTCATGTCTAATTAAATCCCCAAAAATATACGATGTAATGATTCTAAGAGAATTAAGGATAATGATAATATGGTTCATCCCACATATAGATTAGCATAGAAAACATTTGATGGATGATATCCTAGTTTTTCTTATAGGGTACGAAATGCTAGATTTTTTCTATCATGTGATAGTTTTAATTTGTTTGGTTAGATACTTATTTCACATCATACACGGTCAGTTTTCATTCACATTTATAACCTTACACCATGGATGTGTATAAAAACCATTTACTTTCTTGAGTGCACTTATATATGGAAATTATAATCCTATCAAATGATATAGGTGTTTACTTATAACCTTTAATAAAATAATTGAAGAAACTTTGGACCTTACACGTCCACATATATAACACTTTTTGAAAAGACATATTTCATATGCGTGTTGCATGTATGTGGTAAATAAATCATTTTACTTCTTATGGAATGATGTTTGGTTAGAAAATGAAGGGTAAACTATCTTGTCCTATTTATATGAAGAGTACATGGTCTATAAAGCTTATATGTCATTATAGTTTCAGTTTTTATAGGACATCAATGATTCTTTCTAATGGATCATCAATATATTAAAGACCATCGAAGGTTTGAAAATACCATTAATATTAAGAATCCACCTCAATGTGTGTTTGGAACTGATGCTCTTTATGAATTATAATACGTAATTTTTTCATCTAGAAAACATTACTATAAATTTTTCTAATAGCCACGGGGATAAAACTCCATGTAACTTGACCACTTCTCAAATATAAAACTCTGTCAAATCCTCTACCATGTTGGACTCTCTAATTGAGAGAAAGTATTCTAACTAGGTGATTTGATCCATAATAACCCAAATAAAATCATGCTTCTAGATCTTCCTTGGTAGAATAGTGACAAATTCCTAGGAAACATAATCCCACTTCCAGATAGGTATAGGCATATACTGCACCATACAAGCAAGTCATTGATTCTCAGACTTTATCTACTGATAAGTAAACACTTCATAATGTAATCTGAAATCTTACATTTCATACCAGACCACAAAAAATGTGTTTCATCACTTTGTACATTTTTTGAATACCCATATGAATATTCCATTTTTAATAGTGTTATTCTGAAATAATTTTCCCCAAGAAATATTGAGGGACTACAATTTGATTATGATAACATAACAAATAGTTTATATCCTATGTCCAAATGTTAGAAGTCTCCCCACCATTTAGGTTTGGCCTAATGGTGGTGAAATTAGGATATGATATCTGAGCCCCTTTTATAAAATCCACAAGTCAAGAATAAGATTAACTAAGAGGAAAAATACACTCTCAGTTTGTTCTGCATAATCCATGTGCATGACTATAGTTACACTCATCAGCTGTCACTAATCACGAGATTCCCAGACAACCTCATTTTATGAGTTCTAATTGAAAGATTCTGAAAATTTAAGTTGTAGGTTCATCTCAGTTTGAGGATTCAAAAAATTAGGTTCATTCATCATAAATCATACATTAAGGCCTCTGAAACCCAAAGAATAGTTGAAATAAAAACCATTTATCTCATAGATTTCTTGACATTCACTTAACATTTGAATTAAAATTAAATATTATTTAATTAAATAATATTCAATATTTATTATTTCTCACTAGACTATTAAACCCGATCCTCCATACTTCCATAATACTTTTCAGGCCTTGAATAATGTATATTTATTTATGAAATAAATATCTTTGCATTATTCACCAATAAATAAATAAATATTATATTCATCAAATAGAAAATAAATATTTATTTAATATTCCACTCACATTATATTTTCTCGAATAACTAGTGATAGAATATATGCGATCCTCCATAAATGAATAATCATTAAACCATGGTTGGGAATAATATGTATTTAACTTGATAAATAATAAATAATAACATATTATTTAACTGAGATTCTGGATACACTTAGTGTGTGACCCTCTAGGATTCTTTATCAGTGGCATTAGGTAAAGTAGCCTAAAGTCTAATGTTAGAATTTAGAAACAAACCAAGGCACTCATAGATAAAGAAGTTAAAGTCACAATGACATTGCACCTCATATGGATGCTTACTGTGTAATATAATCCCTTTATCACAATATCTTAAATTGAGTCGATTTTATGCTAGTTCCATCAACCTATGTTCTCAATATCTCTTTCTTTGACTTTTCAGAAACAGAACATTCCTATAGAAACCATGGTCATTGATTTATTTAGGATATATGATTTTTATCAAAGGGATTGCAATATTAACTTCCATTAAAGAACAAAAGGGATAAATCCTTCCTCACATTATTCATTAATGCAATATTACTTGTGACGCACCAAACATATCCTACCTCACTGTGAAAAACTGTTTTCATGGTTTTCATCAATACATCAAAGAAATCAACTCATAATACTCATTAATAATAATCTTAATCTTTGTGGACCAATACACACGTCTGCATATAAGAACATCCAATGACACATATAAATGTGCGTTTCTTACTGTCAAATCTTTTTCTCATAATATCATACTAGATATTACCAAGGGAGTACACCATGAGAAGGTACCTCAAAGTCCTATGAGTCTCCACACCAGATAGCCCATATCTTATGTGTCCCTTGAATGATATCATCCATATATTGAACATATATTTATGAATAGTATCATATCACTTCTATGTTCTCATCATAACAGTGAACTACTATGACCTTTTAGTGCTACAACTACTCTTGGGACATTATCACATACAATTTCATACATAAGAACAATCATGATGTGATAAGTAGTTTAATAATATTAAAAACCATGAGTAAAAGTTGTCATAAAGTAAATAGAAGTTTGTTTTAGGGAACCAAATCCCACAACAACATGATCTCCCTATAGGAGAAAACAACCGAGACCAGATCTAGACATATCACAATACACCACATAGCCCTGACCTGGTATTGGAAAGAATAAGATGGGTGTTGAGGTGAGATGAGCTTTAATCTCTATAAATCATTTCCGAAAGTCATCATTCCATGTGAATGTAACACCACCCCTCACCGGAGAAATCACATGAGAAGTCTCAAGAAATCCTCTACAAATCTTCGATAATTTCCTATCAATTCTAGAAATAGAATTTCTATAAAACATTCTTGTGTGGATTTCAAGAGATAGATGCTTCAATCTATATAGGATCAACTGATATGCCCTCTTGGGAAATAACGTGCCCGTGGAAACAGACTTCTTATATCTAGAAGTCATGGTTAGAAAACATCGCATATAGTCGATGATCACGCCATGCGCTCAATTCAACTTCCAAGTGATCCTTGTGATCATTCATTCTTGGAGAATAAACCAAAATACCATAAAAAAATACCACAACATAATAATCAATGTACCTATGAAAAATAAGGTTCATCAATTCCATGAAGACTGCAAGTGGATTCGTCAAACCAAAGGGCATGGAAATGTATTTTTTAAGGACATATCAACTTCAGAATGTTGTCTTCGGAATATCCTCTCATCTAGAACTAAGATGATGATATCTTGAGCATATATCAATCTTGGAGAACCACTTGGATCACTTTAATTGATCAAGAAAATCATTGTCTAGGAAGTGGATACCGATTTTTTTTCATAACTTGATATTGTTTATAATAATCAATACATAAAAAGAGAGAACCATCCACTTTGTTTATGAATAAAACCGGTTCAGTCTAATGTGATGTGCTAGGTATAATGAAGCCTTCCCTCCCCAAATCCTCGAGTTAGACCTTAAATCCTCACAAGTATGTCAGATCCATTGTATAAGATGGGAGAAAAATATGGTTTTTTGGGGAGTAGATCGATAGAAAATTTCATTTCTCGATCAGGTGGTAACACAAAGAAACACTATGGGAAAATGGGTATTTGTGATGGGATATTTGTGACAAGGAAGGGTCCTATCCCAAATAAGCCATCGGGAGGGTTTATTTATGACGGGACATTCCCCATCATAAAGAACTACTTATTTGTAATGGGGATATGGTTCCTGTGGCAATGTTTTGGCGCGACATGCATGCCAAACCGTAGGGAGGGTATTTGCGGCAAGGTTTTATACCCGTCACAAATGCACCGTAGTGTTTTTTAGTATTTGCGACAAGATTTCTCTACCATCGCAAATAGTAAGTCAGCAGGTTGGTATTTGTAATGGGACTTGTCACAAATAGTATCGTTGCAAAATATCTAACCAATATATACACTCATCTGTTTTTTCCTATTCCATACTACTCTCTTCCCATATCTTCCTCACTACTAATATTTCTTCACTCAAAATTTTCTAAAGGTTGATGTTTTAAATCAGAGCAATATTCACGGCTTATATCCTCTGAATGATTCAATTTTAAGGTATTTTTCTATTTCTTTTATTTTTAGTTAATTCATTTTATTTTATATTAGTTATAATTGATGTTAATTTTCTCCACTTAAATTAAATTAGAATTTGATAGTTTTATTTATTATTATTATTAATTTCTACAAATAATTATGCGTGATTAGTATTAATTGGTATTAATTAATAGTTATCATATTAATTATTCTTAATTAGTAATAATTAGCATTAATAAGAAAAATAATTAATAAGTATTTATAATTAGAGATAAATTGTTATAATTAATAATAAATTGTAATAATTACTAATAAATAGTAATAAATAGTAATAATTAGTAAAAAATTGTAATAATTAGCAATAATTTGCAATAATGTTTAATAATTTGTAGTAATTAGAAAGAATTAGTAATAATTGACAATAATTAGTAATAAATTGCAATAATTAGTAATAAATTGTAGTAATTAGAAATAATTAGCTAATTATTAATAATCTGCAATAATTAGAAATAAATTGTAATAAATTACAATAATTAGAAACAAATTGTAATAATTCGCATTATATTGTAATAATTTGAAATAAATTATAATAATTAGCAATAAATTTTAATAATTAGAAATAATTAGTAATAATTAGCAATAATTAGTAACATTTATCAATAATTTATAATAATTACCAATAATTTGTAATAATTTATAATAAATTACAATAAATTGTAAAAATTAACAATAAATTGTAATAATTAGAATTAATTAGTAATAATTAGAAATAATTTTTAATAATTAGTAATAATGAATATAATTAGTAATAACTAACAATAATTAGTAATAATTAGGAATATGTATTAATATTTTGGAATAATTAATAATTAGTAATAATTATTAATAATTAGTAATAAATTGTAATAATTAGTAATAAATTGTAATAATTAGTAATAAAATGTAATAATTAGTAATAAATTTTAATAATTGGTAATAAATTGCAATAATTAGCGTTAATTAGCAATAATTAGCGGTAATTAGAAATAATTAGGGATAATTAGAAATAATTAGCAATAATTAGTGATAATTAGCTATAATTAGAAATAATTAATATTAAATTGTAATAATTATTAATAAACTATAATAATTAGTAATAAATTGTAATAATCAGTAATAATTAGTAATTATTAGTAATAATTAGTTTAATTAGTAATAAATTGTATTAATTAGTAATAAATGGTAATAATTAGTAATAAATTGTAATAATTAGTAATAAATTGTAATATTTAGTAATAAATTGTAATAATTAGAAATAAATTGTAATAATTAGAAATAATTAGATATAAATTGTAATAATTAGAAATAATTAGGAATAATTAGGAATAAATTAGAATAATTTGCAATAATTAGCATTAATTGTCATTAATTTGTAATAATTAGCAATAATTAGAAATAATTAGCAATAATTAGCAACAAATAGGAAGAAATTATAATAATTAGCAATAATTAGCAATAATTAGCAATAATTAGTATACGGACCCGACCCTAGTTTTCTGGAGTCGGGGCCTTATTTAATTACATTGGCATATAAATAGGGAATATGCATCTCAAAGGACTGAGTATTTTAGTATTATGGGATACAAGATATATACAAAAGATCAACATTACAATTTGCAAAGAAAAAAAACATAGGAACTCCTTTGACAACATCCATAACTCCTAGGTTATTTCATCATGTCATTCATAATAAAATTATTCAAGTCCTGAGAAAATGAAACATAAAAAAGGGGTGAGCTCAAACGCTCAATAAGGGTAAGTAATAAAGTGGAAGATATATAAATATTAGGTAAGTTAAATAACAAAAACCATGTTCCCTTAGCAAAAACATGAACACATTATTCAATGAAGAAGATTTGAGTAAGTAATGGCATAATAAAACATAATCATGGGTATTCTACTAGTCGAATAACCACATGAATCATCAATACTATTTTCATAATGAGGGAGTTAATAATGCTGGACATCATCACCATAACATCATGGCCTCATGCCAAGACCAAAAATAATCATTTTTGTCAAGGCCTTGTGAAATGACAGTAGTTTGTCTCATGAGACCCACCGATGCACCGAGGGGCTATAGTGGGCCCCACCTGACACTTTCTATGTCCAATGAATTCCTTATATAAATGAGGGTAAATATAAACAACATATACATTCATATTGAAACTATTATATGAAATTTAAACAACTTTCCTTGAACATTAAGCATAAACAGTAACCACTCAAAGTAAATTGGATAATGCTTTTAGAAAGCACATCCACAACCAAAATAATCATAAAACATTAAATTAAATATGGTAGATGATACTATAAAATATTAATCCCAATAATACATAATAATCAACAAGATTTTTGAAATAGATGAATATACTCTTATAAAATCTTTGAGTAATTTTTGAGATAAATACCATTTTTCTTTGAAAAGAAGAGTTCTTTTGGAAAAATATTTGTATAACACCAGAAGTTAATTAAGACAGTATTTTCATAATAAAATGAGTGATATTATAAAGATAATAGTTAAAAAAACAGATTATAGGGTGCCCTTGAAAATGGGTGAGAATTTGAGAAATTCCCTTTAATTAGTCTTGTATTTTGGGAAGGATTTCTGAAAGATCCTTTTAGAACATATACAAACCATTAAATGAGATTAGGATTATGGTTGGTAAAAATATATTGAACATTCATAGAGAATTTATTAGGAGAAAATAATAATACACAATAATTTCATTGAGGTAATTAGATAATAAAAATAACCCGAATGAAAAAGGAGGTTCGGGTAGAAAAACCCTTACCTTAAGTTTGAATGTGTTCCGCTCTTGTACTTAAGGTCCTGGAATATGAAATTAGAATTATTAATAAATAATTTAAGAACATATTATATCTTATTTTATTTTATCATAACTCCATTTAGTTTATTTATAACCTTATTGATAAGTTATTATATTTAATTTTGTCGTTCCAGAGTGTTCCTTTTCTTGATTTCCATAAACGATTCACTTGTTTTTAAGTAATGGAGTTCATGTGTAATGGATGTAAATCTCCAGAATTGAAAGTACACATTATTAATGAAAATAAGTAATTTTTAATGGTAATTCCTATCATTTGGTTACATAGAAATAGGATGAATCATTCGATGAATTATAAATGACATACACTTAGATTATTTTAGCGGTATTTTGATTATTAAGAACTAGTTTGGTCATATAATTTAATAATATGTACGTATACTGGTTCCTAAATATTAATTCGGTTATAATACATATATTATAGTATAGTTCAACCATAAAAATGGTTTCATGACCATAATTTAATATGGTGATATAAATTGAAAACCTGTCGTCCTTGAATGTGATAAATTATCATATCTCTGACGGTGTTTTCATTTATAGTATAAATTATTGGGAAAATAGAGATGATGATGAATTATTCAATTATCACAAATAAAATCCTGTAATTGTATGGTACTGGATCTATCATAATATTTGTATGAAAGGAGGTGAGGAAAGAAAGAATAAAAAGAACTTGAAAATAAAAGAAAAGTTGAGAGATCCTTTACGAAAATTTTGCAGCATAATAGCTATGCAACATGTTTTTAGAAAACATTAAAAAGATAGGGGAAAGTGGTAAACCATTAAAAATAATACCATTAAAAAGTATAAGGATATAATGATAATGAAATAAGGTCATGGTGTGAAAACCTGAAATACATACAAAAAAGAGAACTTGAATGAAAAGAGGAGTCGAGAATTCTCTTAACTTGGAGAGTAAATCCTAAGACATGAAGGTTGGGACCATAGGGGCTTGAGGACACCTTGGGAGGACTAATAGGGATGAAAAAAATAGAGCTTCAAGGAATATTAGATTTTAATTAAGGAAAACAAAGGAATGAGTGGGTATTGATAGTAAATGAGAGGGAGTTTTTTTTATTAATTTAAAAGGATACCTCATTAGTGGGTTTTTTGTAAAACCATGGGGTTTTCCATCATATTTGACCATGGTATTAGCCAATTGGGACAAATAATATCTTATTTTACAATACAAAAGTTGACCAGAATTTTATTTTAATTATTACATCATTATGATGTCATTAAACATACCGAAAACTCAAAACTGTATTTTTACTATTTACAGAAAATTCAAGTATTTTAGAAAAATCCCAAAAATTCACCCTAACCATATTTCGACATGTAGATTTCAAAAATGAACTCCATTTTTAAAAAATATTTTCTTAAAATATTATTAATTTAATTTTTCAATAAAATCGTAGTTAGTTCAAAAAAATAACAATTTTAAAGGTATAATTAGTTTTATATCACATTGAAAAATTAATTAAGATCTCATTTTCTTATTACCTTAATAAAATAAAATAAAATAATATCATTATTTATTATTCATAAGGGTCATATTACTATTCATATTACTTTTCATAAGGGTATGTTACTATTCACCAAAAAAATCATGTTTGTTCTATCACACTTCAAAAGACATACTCATCACAACTCTAGATGACCATTTTTTCAAAATTCAGAACATAAAAGAGGAAAAGTTGTGTTTAATGTATAGTTTATAAAATGTTTTGTTTTGTAGGGACACAGTGTTTCATGCATTAAATATTTATTTTCAAAACCTTGGGGGGTTACAATTAGTAATAAACTGTTATAATTAGCAGTAAATTGTAATAATAGTAATAAATTGCAATAATTAGTAATAAATTGTAATGGCTAGAAATAATTCAAAATAATTATTAATAATTTGGAATAATTATTAACAATTAGGAGTAATTAGAAATAAATTGTAATAATTATCAACAATTAGCAATAAATTGTAATAACTAGTAATAAATTGTAATAATTCGTAATTAATTGGAATATTTAGTAATTAATTGGAATAATTAGTAATAAATTGCAATAATTAGAAATAAATTTTTATAGTGAGGAATAATTATGAATAAATTGTAATAACTAGCAATAATTAGAAATAATTAGCAATAATTATTAATTAATTGTAATAATTAGTAATAATTTGCAATAAATACTAATAATTTATAATAATTTGTAATAAATTTTATAATTAGTAATAAATTTTTATATTTAGTAATAAATTTTTATAATTCGGAATAATTAAGAATAAATTGTCATAATTAGACATAATTAACAATAATTAGAAATAAATAGTAATAAATAGTAATAATGAGAAAGAATAAGAAATAATTATTAATAATTAACAATAATTAGTAATAATTTGGAATAGTTAGCAACAATTAAGAATATGTTTCCATAATTAGCAATAATTTTAAATAATTAGCAATAATTAGTAATAATTAGCCATAATTAGTGATAATTATTAATAATTGGCAATAATTAGCAATAAATTGTAATAATTAGCCATCAATTAGTAATAAATTGGCATAATTTATAGCAGATTGGAAGAATCTCTTTTTCCTAATTCCTCATCTCCTTACAAATTTCTCCCACTAAAATCATTATGAAAAATATTCTCCCATGTACGCATATCCATTTTTGTGTGCATGAGAATGGAGAGTAGTACAACGATATCTCCTTACTATCCGTTCTCATACATACAAAAATAGATATGCATACATCAAAGTAAATTTTTTATAATGATTTTAGTCATAGAAACTTGGAAGGAGATGAGATGTCAGTCAAAAGAGTCTCTTTTGACCGATGAATCATCTCATTGTAACTTTCTTCTACTAAAATCATAATAAAAAATCTTCTATGACATATGGATATCCATTTTCCAATACACGGGAATTGAGAGTATTGTGACGAGGACTCCCTGCTCTCTATTTTCATGCATACAAAAATGAATATTTGTACATCAGAGTAGATTTTTTTCTACTGATTTCAATTGAAAAAGTTTGTAAGGGGATGAGTCATCGGGAAAAAGAGATACCTCCAAATCCACTAGAAATTGTGCCACCGGTAATTAAGAATAATTAATATAAATTGTTTGTAATTAAAAATTATTAGTTTCAATTTGTAAAAATTATTACAAATTAGTATAGATTAGTATCAAATTATAAAAAATACTATAAATAACTATGAAATAATAAAATTTATTAAAAATTTCTATAAAAGTGAATTTAATTTTTTCTCTTTTTTGGAAAGTGTTTTTATAATATCAAATTATTTAAAAAACTCATTATTTTATATTTTTTAGAGAAATATAGAACAAGGAAGTAGAAAACAGTCATTATTAGATGATCTCACTTGGATAAATCAACACATGCGTTCATATGGTTCAGGTTTAAGTCCTATATATAATGAGGGTGTTGAAGCTTTCTTATGATTTTCATCCTCAAAACTAGAATTTTTTTCATAAGGGATAAAAAATTTTCCTTGTAAAAATGTGCTCTGAGGATGTTTGACACATTTGACAACATTGGGGTTCATTTATTGCATTTTTGTTTTCAACTAGATTATGTTTTTGGTATCAACTCGGTGAACACATTTTCAGAGAAGATACTAATAATTTGGTTCTAGATCCATCATATTTTCAAAATTCTTTACATGATATGGCATGCCCATCTTTTCAACAAACTGAAACTCAGGATGATATTGATTTAACTTTTGAGTTTGAACCATCTCATTTTTATGAGTTGTTGAGGTCTACTGAGGATTCCTTTTATCTTGGTTGTAAGATAAGAAAATTTGAATCAGTTGAAAAATTTATTGCTATTAAATCAGATAATGGAATATCAAATAGCTTTTTTGATCAGATATTCTATTTGGTTAAAACACTGTTACTTGAAGGAAATGTGTTGCCTACAAATTTTAATGAGATCAAGAGGTTAGTTCATAATTTGGGTCTTAGTTATTAGAATATTCATGCATGTTCAAATGATTTCATCTTATATTATAGTGAAAATGAGTCATTGGATATTTTTCGCACATGTGGAAAATTGAGTTATACAGAGGCTCAAATAGGGAAGTTTGTATTTATTCTTGTAAAAAAATTGAGATATTTCCCACTTACACCCAAATTTTAGTGTTTATTTATGTCTAAGAACACATCAGCATTGATGCCATGGCACAAAACCAATATTTCAGCTAGTAAAAGCTTAAACCACCCCTCTGATGGTGATTAATGGAAACATTTTGTCCATTTGAACCCATATTTTACTTTAGAAGCCCAAAGTCTATGATTGGGTCTTTCTACTGATGGTTTATGTCCATTTGGTTCATACGATAGTTGGTATTCATGTTGGAAAATCTTTTTAACTTCATACAATTTACCTCCTTCGATGTTGATGAAGGATCCATATATCCTTTTGACCTTATTAATCCCAGTACATCTAAAAAAGAATATTTATATTTATATGAAACCATTGATTGATGAGTTAAATTCATTGTGGAGAAATGGTGTCAATATATTTGATGTTACTACGAAACAAAATTTTATACAGAAAGCTACATTTATGTGGGCAATTAGTGATTCCAAAAATATGGAATGTTATCTGTGTAGAGTACACATGGTCCAAAATTATGTATGTGCTATATGAGAGACAAAAAATCATTAATGTTTTTCAATGAAAAAAACCCATGTATTTTCAACTATCATCACAGATTCATTCCAACCGATCATCCTATTTTGAGGAACAAATATCATTTCAAAAAAAAAATAATTGAAAGAGATAGACCTCCAACAATGTTCTTAGGTATAGAGTTAAAATCAATTTTCTCTTCACTACCTACCATCACATTTTTACTAACAATAACCCAACAAAAAATTGATGGCTTTGGAAAGATGTGTTAGAAATGGTCATATTACCAGATTAAAAGGTAATTACTATCATGTTATAATGGAAATAATTCTAACAATTAGATTAAGAAGTTTTTGGAATTCTATTATTTGGTATACACTAATAGAAATATCATATTTTTTTTGATATATTTGTGCAGAAACAACAGACTACAATGCATTAAGAAAACTATAAGAAGATGTTGTTTTAATTTTATGTAAATTGGAAAAAATCTTCCCACCAGCTTTGTTTGAATCAATAGAACATTTGACATTAAATTTTCGGTATGAAGTAAAATGTGGAGTTCCAATATATTTCTGATTGATGTACCCATTCGAGAGATTCATTAAGAAATTGAAGAAAAAAGTACATAATAAAGAATCAGTTGAAGGCTTAATTGTAGAAGCTTATTTTCAAGAAGAAATTTATTTTTTCAGCTCACATTTTTTTCAATTTTAATATCCCTCAAAAACCAACCGCAAGAGCCGTAATGGGGAAAATGTTGATGTTGAAATGAGAAATCAATTATCAGTTTTCAATCAACTAGAACTTGACTTCGGTGGAGTTCCAGAACGATGAAATTCAGATGATGAAGATCCCAGAGCTCATACATATTTTCTGCTCAATTATGAATTAATGACACCATTTGTACTATGAGTTCTTCTATCACTTATTCTATAATATTTTTTATAGTAAATTAATCTTATTTAATTTATATGTTATTTTATAACCATATCAAGAAACAACTTCCACAAATTACAACATCTACTCTTGAAGAATTCCAGTAAAAAAAATTCCTACCGGTTTAAAAAATTGGTAACATAATTTTTTTATGGTTAAATATATAAAATAAATTTATTACTTGTTATATTTATAATTGTTTTAAAAAATTTCAGTTATCTCAACATGCTGATAAAATTGATAATCGATTGTGTGTATTGAGTAACCCACCATCCAAAATAGTTAAATATTACAATGCATATGTGGCAAAAAGTTTTTTATTTCGTAAACTTACATATAGATAATTAAAAAAACAACAAATAATGGTGTTTTACAGAGACAATATCATTATAGATAAATTGATGTTGAAATTTATGGCAAGTTAGATGAAATTATTAAACTATGTTATTTGGGATAGAATTACACATGATGTTTAAATGTTAGTGTTTAGATACTAAGAGAGGGTTGGGTGTTCATTCGACCCATGGAATCATTGATATTTAATATAAAAATATTCTTGTAATAAATAAACCATTTTTATTAGATCACCAAGAACATCAAATTTATTATGAAAATTACTGTGCAACTTCAAGAGAGTTGGGTGATTGGTGGAGCATAATAAAAATTAAATATCAAGAAAATCAGTTTACTTAAATTGAATGTAGTTCCTTTGAAGTGGAAGGAATTGAAATTTTTCAAAAAGGCTACTCTAAATCCATCTTTTTCATGAAGAAACATGAATATCGATGATTAAACCCAACAATTAAGGGTCGATGAAGACAATGATATTAATGATGTTACAAATGAATTTGAAATGATAAGAGATGATGAAACTAAAAATCATATGGAAATTTATGATGCTAAGAAGGACTATAAAGACATTGGCATCATCAGATATGAAGATCAGGATGGAGATGAACATTAACATAGTTAAATGATGGTTATAATTATATATAATATATATCTATATACATTAGTGGTTTTAAACTATTTTCTAAAAATAGTCATTTCGTGATTCAGATAGATGAGGATCTATTTTTTCTATTGTAGGTGGATGATCTACCTCTTGACGAGAAAGATATTGGATCATCTTACCCTCAGACTAATGTAAATTCTAAGAGCACTCAGAGGGAGTATGGTCTTACACGATTGATGATTCCTGGACCCATCCTTGAGCGACGTCCACGTCTTGGCTTCGATCCATGCATGCAGAGGTATGTTTACTTATGTATTTTAGTTAGTTTTTATTAATTTATTTATATACTAATTGTTTGATTATTTACTCTTTTTTCACAGCTTTACGTATATTTCTATTAGACAAGGGAGATTTATATTGCACAATTATTTTTCTAAAGCATGGGTCTCATGGGATCATATTCTTTTTCATGTTTAGCACCACATGTTTGATCATTGGTCGGTATGTAAATAAATAATATTTATTTTGAAAATATTTTAATTAGTAACTTGATATTATAAATTATTTGTAAGGTTTATGGTATCCCATCGATGAGAGAATTTGTGACGCTATTTGGAAGGAATGGAAGGGGACTATGCATCAGCATTGTATTCATTTTTGGTAAAATTTAAGAATTAAAACAGTGAATAAATCCATAGTAATAGAGTTTGATGAGTCTTATCATGTTCACCGACCCGATTACATTTCATCTCAGGTTTGGGATGGATTATGTTCACACTGGTTGGGTGGTCATTTTCAGAGTAGATCATCGGTAGTTAGAAAAAATCAGGGAAGACGTGAGGTGATACATCGAGCTGGTAGTCATACATTCAGTACACATAGAGAGTATATGGTAATTAATTTTTTTAAAATAATTTATATAACTTTAAATGTAAACGATTTATTTTATATTCATTTTGATAGTTTAACCACATGATATTATGGAGTTTGACATTTATAGGAGGATGTATAGTTATCCAATCACTGGAGAGATTAGAGGTGATCATCAACATCATATTGTGGTCAGTGTAATTTGTTTTTGAGTTTTAAAATTAACTTCAAATAATATTTTTTCTATTTTAGTTATAAATTTCAATTGAAGGAGTCATATGAGACCACAACATCTCAAACACAGACTGAGATTCTGGCTGAGAATGATGATCAGACTATTGCCCACTGATTTTATGAGGCCACAAGGATGTAGATGACCCAATATGCCTTCAGGAAAGGATGAGTTGTTGGTATCAACTCTCGATTGATGCTTGAGAGTTATTAGGGCAATGCTGCGATGTTGGAATCCATCTCAAGAGGAACTCATGGAGAGTCATCATCATTTGATGCACAATATCATGAGAAGAAGTGATATTAGAGTGGACTTATAGAGATCATGCATAGGGAGCAGGAAGAGCTCTAACGATTGCAACATCAGTAGAATCAGCAAATGCAGGATGAGATGTGTTGATGGGAATAGCAGCAGTAGGAGTAGATGGAGTACATGCGATGTCTGAATCATGGTTTAGAGATAGAATTTTCTCCACCATCTCCTCCAGCTCATCCAGATGACCCTCCCCCTCAATGATCTATTTATTTTTTATGATAAAATATTTGAAAGTATTTTTTTTAATATTAACTATTTACATTTCTATTGAGTGTGTTTTTTTATATTTTTGTGAATATTGAATTTTTATTTAATTTTTTTTATCATTTTATTACTTGTTTTATTAATTTAATATTTAATATTTAATATTATTTTGTTTTAATTAATTTTGTTATATTTTTGTGAATATTTATGTTTATATTACTTTACTAATACTAATATTATGATTATATTAATATCAATAATAATAAGATTATTATTATATTATTATTATTTTATATTTTTATATTTTACTAATATTAATATTATTATTTCCTTATTATTATTATTTTATTCATTTTTAATCTATTGGCGATGGGCCGTCACAAAAGGGTTTTAAAAAACTCGAGAATACTACTTACGATGGCCTGTCACAATAGGATTTTTAAAAAACCTCAAGGTAACTATTTGCGATGGGACGTGAACCCGTCACAATTGACCCATTGTAAATATACCGATTTCTAGTAGTGAAATCATTCAGAAGGACATCCCGGTATCAATACACTATGGAAGGAAGAGTAGTATTTATAGTTTCATCAATAATACCAAAGTTCATTGCTACTAACTTACCTAGGATGGTTTCATCCACTAAGATTAAAGTTACTGCTCTACCTGTATTTATATCTCACCTCCTTGAATACATGAAGAGATCTGTATAGGGATGTGAACATCACTTGTTGATCGTAACAGTAAATATGGGCTTTAAATTCCAATAGGCAATCTATTCTAATGATTAGATAAAAAATATCCATCTCTAAGACTTTAAACTCCCAAAGAAACTATATTAAAATAATGGTAATGAAAAATATTGGGCACTTGAAACCTATGGATTCCCATTATTCATGGGGTCTCTTGATACTCATGATGCAAGACATCATTTCCATGTTTATTCGCAATTTTTTAACCATATGAGACAGAAGAAAAAAACGCAATGCATCAGTATCAAACAATACAAGCATAAGAGTCAAGTTCCTAAGGACTTGAACTCACGCTATGGAGGGACCCGGTAAACAGCAAGTGGGTTTTGGTTGTGTCTTGATCCGAATAAAGGCATGTCGGGTTCTTCCTCCACTTCAAAATGAAGGTAGTTGGGTTGTTCCTCTGAGGGTTAAAATGGAAATTTGCGTGTTTATCCTCTAGGTATTAAAAAGACAAATGTAAAGAGTTGTGTATATCCATCACAAGTCAATGATTCCATTTTATCAGGTGTCTTGTCTCTTTACATTTGAGAGAAGTGAAGAGTAAACATAGGATCAATTTGATCTGAACTATTATAAAAATATATTGTGAACATTTGTAAATTATTTTCACTAGATATTAGTTTTTAACAATGATGAACCATTAAAATTTTATAAATTCATCAATTCACCCCTATTGATCATTTTTTCATTCTCACATTTGAAAAAAACATTTACCCTTGAAAACACATCATGTAACACACACATTGATATATAATATAATATAATATAAGATTATTTTATATTATATATATATATATAAGTGACCCCCTCAACCTAGTTAAAAAGTGGGATTACTAGAAAATAAAAATATGGAGTTTTCATGGGTGACTCCTTTATCTCTCACGAGGCCATTTGGTTAATCATTTTTTATTTTTTTGACATTTCCCTATCAATGGTAACATGAAAGTATACCCCTATTCAAGAGATGAATAATGTATTATGTGATAATAACACTACCAACACTGAAAATAATATTATAATATCTATATTATATATGATCAAATCATAATAAAACCTTTCTATTTTAATGAATTAAAAATATAATGGAGGATGAAGCCATCACATTCCTCTTATGAATCCACCACATACACCTATCGTTGACCGACACATCTCCATCACCCATCGAGGGTTATTAAATACAGATCTTCTCCAAATTTAAGTAGTAGGTTTATCTCATCCCGAGGATTAAAAAAATGAGGTTCATTCATCGTAAATTGTACATTAAGGCCTCTGAAACCCAAAGAGAAGTTGGAATTGAAACAATTTATCTCACAGATTTCTCACAAGACATATCTCAAACCTTATAACACTTATATATATATAGTTATTAAAATATGACCTCAATTTTTACCATCATGAATTAACATGAAATTTTCACCTGTAATTAAATATCCTCATTCCAAACTCAATGGAGAAGTCCGTTTTTCAATCGAGAATTTCACATTTTACCCATTAGAATGCATATATAATTTTGTATTAATAGATATTAACACAAATTTTGTTATTTATTTTCTATTTTAATATTCGTCATCATATATGTTTTTTTTAAATTAGGATCTTATTTATGAGGATGCATATGATATTTTTAAATAATGTCCCTTATTTATGAGGATTCATATGTTGTTTAACAATGGATGGAGTTTCTGCAGCCCACATTTTCACATCAAATCCCACATGTGGTGAGTGTGTCTATAAATATTGGTTTTTGGTTTTACCCTAAGAATGTGGCATAATTTTTCACTATTTTTCTTCCCCCTTAGCTGTTCTTGTAATACAGTGAATCAATGAATGGTCCATTTTTCCCCACTTCATCTCCTTATTTTCCACATTTTTTCATCTCTATTCCCCATCTCCTTGTTCTCGTCTTTTTTAATTTCATGGTTTCATTCTATTATTTTTTTAAATATTTTGGTAAATTTATTTTATTTGTCCGTGTTCTTTATTAATTAGATCCAGTTTTATCTTGGTTTGAGTCAATTATGGATGTAGGGTGGTTTATTTTTTTTCATCAGTGATGAAGTTTGAATTGTGTAGTGTGGAGATTATCATTGCAGAGAATTTTTTTTCCAGAAAAACATTCTAATGGGGCTTCCTTGGAATCATATCAGACTGAGGCTCTACTAGCTGCTGCTGCTGCTTGCCTTTAAGAAGGATTTTGCAAAAACCTGCTAGGGAACACCACAACTGAAAGCTTCATCTAACAAGATGAAGATGGGATGAAAGCATAGGGTTGGTCATCAAAGGAAAAAAGGTTCATTAATTTAAATAATATTATTACTTTATCCACTATATTTTCCTATTAAATAAAAGGAATGTGCTTATAGTCAAGATCATCAGTGATTACTAGTTCCATGATTAGTAATATCATGTTTATTTATCATCTATACAATATCCTCGACTTCATGTAGTCGTAATTTTCTATACCAGTCTTACTAGGATATTCTATTCACAAAATTAAAATTCAAAATTCTAATTTGATCTTTGGATCTCCTGAAATTAGGTCTCATTAAGTGAGGAAGAAGGTTTCTACTAAGTCTCTACACATTTGTAATCCTCTTTTGTGTTTTCTAGAATTAATTCCATATTATAACCTAATGTGCATCAGCCCAATAGCCCTCTATAGACTTGTAGATGAAATATGGCTTCTAAACTCACCAGAAACAAGAAAAAATCCATAAATCTCCAATTTATCAAAGCACTTAAAGTATTTGTAACTGTTTCTTCTTTGGCCAATTTCTTCATCTTGTCTCTGGTGTCTTTTACTTTCCAACAAGACAACATTTTATCACAATGTATCTGGATTGACTCCCATCACTCCATAGAGAAATACCAAATGTGTCTTTGTAGAATAAACCTATGGGAATACCATATCTGACTAATATACTCACACTACCCTTATTTGTCTTTCAAGGAACGATATCATACCTTGTAAACAAAGATTCTCTCTCTCTCTCTCTCTCTTTGATTTCTTGTAATCCGTAAAGAACCCATCAAGGAAGCCATGCCGCACCTTTCACATGATGTATCAAAAACATGTTCCCTGAAAATGTATAAAATCATGCTCTTGTAAGATCCAACCAAGATTTCCTAATTTCTAAATACATCTGTATTTTTGTTTGGATGTAATAGATATTTTAATGGATTGGGAAGTGGTATTGAAAATATTTTTTTGGTGGTATATCTAAGAATGGATGATATAGGTAATGAAATAAGACACTTAAATGTATAACATGATAATGTTTTTTGAAAACAATGGAATTTTGGATGATTACTTCATTTTAAGAATATTTTCTACTGAGTTTTAAATGTTTAAAGTTATTCATCATATTCCTTAATTGTTTTTTATTGTTATTTATGAATTAAAGGATTCATTCTAATGTGTAAGACTTAAATCCACCACTTATTTTTCATTTATTATATGTTGGTTATGTATTTTTGGAAGGAATTTTAGAGTCAAGGATCCAAATTGTTTTCATTTGATATCTAATGTGTAATTTCATTGTTTTTTTCATGTTTAACTTAGCTTGAATTCATTATGATTATATGAGATCCTTGATATGATGTTTTTATTTTCATGGACTATATATTGGAATTATTTCGAATTTTTCTTTCTCAAATGTTTGAATTTGTGACTATTTGAGTATCACGACTCATTGGATTATTGTTTTTGACATTTGGTTTTCCATTAATTATGTTCTAATCTGTGTATATTTTGTATAGTTTCTCAAATAAAAACAAAAAGTTTATTTCATTCTCACTACTCTTCTAAGATTAAAATATTGATTATTTTTAAGAATAATATATAAATATTAATAAATTGAATAGTGTGTGTTGTTTGGTTTTAGATCTATATAATTTATTTTTATATAAATTGAAACATAAATATTCAAAAGAAAAGACAATGATAATTTTTTTAATGAACTTACAAACAAGTTCTGATAATTTTTTCAACAATGTGAAAACCTGTAATGAAATGTTACGAACTGTAAAAAACTATATTAATAATCCATGTGTGGATTTCATGGAATTAAATTGTCAAAGTACATTAAAGAATAATGAGGATGAAATGTGGGCTCCTCTAAATGAGTTTGAAACCATTAAATTTATTATCTATCTTATTTATAATTGAGAAAATGGATTTGATATTCAATTATCATGAGATATATTTGAAGTTAAATAAAGAGACAATAAATTCAATTATGATAGGCCATGACAATAATGACATGACTGAATTCTAATTACATGCATTGAAATTTCTTATAGAATGCATGAGCCTCTAATATTTTTTTTGTTTTAAAGAGAACCCAAATATTTATTATTTTGATGACTAAATAATAAATGGTTATTGTCATTTAATCTTTTAAAACATTAAATATTCAAAAATAAATTATAAAATATTCTTGATTTTGTTTTTTCCCAATCATGTGTTTAACATTTTTATTGTTTTTCATACATTTATGCATTCTTCTCTTACTCAAAATCACAAAAATATCAATTCATGTCCCAAAATAATAGTGTCAATGTATATGAGTTATTTTTTTCATCCTTAGGTGTGATGTTTGGATATTTTATCAATATCTTATATGATACTGATTAACTATTTGTATTCATCAACCATTGAATCCTATCCCCCACCCCTTCATCATAAGTTGTGAATATAGGTTATGGGAACAACACAAGTGTGCGATGGGTGGTGCCCAATTTTTTTTTAATCATAATTGATGATCAATCTGAGATATATATGATGATGAATTATATGATCCATGGAATTGAGTCAAAGAAATAGACAATGAAGAATTACACTAGAACCAAGAGAGTTGATCATCACAAATAATTTATAATTAATTTAATTAAATAAGAATTACCTTTAAAAATTTATTTCATCATTAATGAATTTGGTGATAGATCTATTGTCCATCTCCTTTTCATTATAAAAACCAAGTGTGGATTTCCTATTGCAGTGATCCGCATGTGTTCCTCGAATATCAAGACACCGCAGAAGGAATTTCAGGGTGCTAGCACGATAGGTCCTTGTGTTGGTGTCGTTTGTCTTTTATCACTTTGAAAACATCTACCAATGAATTCTCCTTGATCCAGTAGAGGAGGTATCCTATCCATTATTGAGAGTTTTCTTGAAGAAGGGAGGTCTCTAGGCTTGAGAGGATTCTCTAAGATTGTTGTGCACAACCAACAAAAATGAATTGGCCCTCTTTGAGAAAATAACATAATTGGATATTTATATTACTAGGGTTAAAATAAAATATTTTCACAAGTTCTCTTGATTATTTTATTTAATCTTAGAAAATAAACATGTAAAATAATAATAATAATATTATTTTTTCTGAACATGTGCTTAACTTGAAAATTATAATTAAATATTATTTAATTAAATAATATTTAATATTTAATATTTTTCATTGGACTATTGAACTCGGTCTTACATTCCTCTATAATATTTATCGGGCCTCTATTTATTTATTAAATAATCATCACCTTATTGTTCTAAAATAAATAATTAAATATTATATTCACTAAAAAATAAAAATTTATTAAATATTCCATCAAAATATATTCTTTGGAATAACTAGTGATAGAATAAGTTCGACCAAACATACATGAATAACTATTAAATCACGTTTGGGAAGAATATTTCCTCAACCCGTTAAATAATAAATAATAACATATAATTTAATTGAGATTCTTTATAAACTAAATATGGGCCCTCTATTCCTCTTTCTTAGTAACATTAGGAAAAATTGTGTAAAGTCCATGGTTATCATCTAGAAACATGCCAAGATACTCATATAGAATGAAGTTAATTTCACAATGGCATGTTACCACATATGAATGATTACTGTGTAATATAATCCCTCCATCATAATATATCCAATCAAGCAGGTTACATGCAAGTGCCATCAACCTATATGCTCGATATATTTTTCTTTGATTTTCCAAAAATAGAACTTTCCTATAGAAAATCATGACCATGGATTTATTTAGGATATATCATTTTCATCACCAAGAGTCACAAACCCTTTGGGATGTGTCATACAAGAAATATTCCAGAAGGTTCCCAAAAAGGAATGTAGTTTTGACATCCATATCCCAAATCTTATAGTCATGGTAAGATACTATGGTAAGTAGAATTCTGATGGATTTGAACATGGAAACTAGAAAAAATGTTTCATCGTATTCAATTCCTTGATGCTGTTTGAACCCTTTTTCCACTAGCCTTTCTTTATAGGTACTTACATTACCTTCTATGTCCATTTTCATTTTAAATACCCATTTTCATCAGACAAACAATACGTCAACTAACATATCGACTAGAACCCAAACATGGTTCTAATACATGAAATCCATTTCTTAATTCATGGATTCTTTATATCTTGTAGATTTTGAGGTCTCAGATTCCTCCTTGTAGGATAGAGGTTCATTATCATCAACCAATAATGAGTCACCATCCTCAATAACTGGAAAACCATATCTCTGGTTCTCTTACCTCTCTTGAACTCCTACATTTTACATGTGTTCCTGGAACAATTTATTCCATGGGGACCTATGGAATCTTTTCCTGTACAAACTCTTTTTTATATTGAGCATCAACATCATCGAATTCAATCTAACTCGCACTCTCCTTTTTGAGGATATTACCCCTCTCAATAAAGACAACTTGTATAGTGACAATCACTTTATTGGTTGAGGGGTTTTATAGGTATTATCCCTTTGTTTCCTTGGGGTACCCTATAAAGATACACTTTCTACCCTATAAAGCTAGTTAGATTCATGAAAAGGCCTTAACAAATGCCTCACAAAAGGATAAAATTAGTTTCCTTCCACTCCATAGCTCGAATGGAATTACATTTTATGCTTTTTTTGGTACTCAATTTAATTTTTATGCCACATTTTATAATTCATAACCCCAAAAGGATAATTAATGATTTTCATGACTCATCATCGAACATACCATGTCTAAAAAGGAACAATTCCTCCTTTCACTAACACCATTCCACTGTGGTGTATAAGGTCGAGTGAGTTAAGATAAAATACCTAACTCCCATAAAAAGTCTATGAACCCTTGGTAATGATATTCACCATCTTGATCGGATCAAAGATTATTCATCTTCTTACCAAATGGATTTTCTACTTAATTCTTAAATTGCTTGAATTTCTTAATGAACTCTAACTTATACCTCATCACGTAAAGAAAGACATACCTACTCATGTCATCAGTAAAAATTATGAAGTAAGAATATCTACCTCTAGCTTCTACTGGAAATGTTCCACACACATCAGTGTGTACCAATCCTAAAATCTATGTGGCCCTTTCACTATATCCACAAAATTCTAGTTTGGTCATTTTTCTTGGTAAACAAGCATGAAATCTATCAAGTGGTTTTAGCTCAGAAGAGTCTAAATGGACATCTTGATAGAGATTTTTCAAATTCTTCTTGTATACATGACCAAGATGGTGATTCCACAACTAAGTGCTATATGAGTCATGTGAACATGATTCCTTATCAATTTACAACACTTGTTTTTTTAATTTAATACATAAATACTATTATTTAAATGCACCATACCATAACATATGTTTTCCTTATAAAATAAACAATGTTTATTTCCAAATTCAAAAATAAACCCATATATATCTAGGGATGATAAAAAAATTATGTTTTTGGTAACTCTAGGTACATAATAACAATATTTCAAAACCATATAATTCCTTTTGACAATGAAAGGCAGCAGTCACCAATGGCCAGGGAAGCCAACCTCACTCAATTAATAGCTCTTATATCCACCTCTGGACTGAAAATTAAATTTTTATTAAAGAAACACTTTTATGGAAAAAAGTGAGAAACCAAAGTTCAAACACTAAAAGAAATAGAAGACCCATTAAATAGAAACTTAATACGATTATATTTTATCTCCCTACTTAGATGCCAAGAGATAGTTCTAACCTGAGTATCGGGATCATCCTTCAGAAGATCTTTGAAATTATCATCCAGTTTGTCCCAAACCTGAATGTACTCTTCTAGGTTGAGCCTCCCTTCATTAAATCTCCTAATCAATATCAGATCCTATTTATCAATCCATTTAATCTTCTTCTCATTGGTACCCACCCTTAAATATCTTCCCATCATCCTATTAGCTTCTTCGTCGGTGGCATTAATTGTTAGAACTGTTTCCACCATTTCTTCTCCCGAGTGCATAAGACGCTCCAGAGAAGGATCAGTCACTGAACCAGACTCTTGTGGTTGGCCAATATCAACCTTATTAGGGGGTATAGGATCAAAAATCTTCAAATTGGATTTCGACTTCTTCGCAGATCTAGTTTCCCTTGGTGGTGGTAAATAAGAATAGTCTTTTCTCTCTTTCCGAATGCCCCTACGGCTCTTACTTCACCTCGGGCTTACTGAATCATCCTGGAATTCTGCTCCAATATCACCTGATATTAGCTACAGTTACCCATCACTAGAATCTGTCCCGGATGCTCTCTACTTTAGTGAGGTCCTGACTGGATCAGTTTCGGCCTCCAGTTCTGGATTAAAATGTGACATCCCATCAAATCTATTGTCCAAAGCAATTGCAGCCTTCTCCCTACTTAGCAAACCTCCTAGATCCCGTTGCATAAGCTTACCACCAAGAGAGTCACCCCATCTTGTCGCCTTTGATTTTGGACCCCTGGAATTAGTTCCAATACCTGAATGCACAACCTCGGCATAATAAGCTATCCTAGAAGACCTGGTTCCTTCCACTTCAACCATTTGAGAATCCCCCACATTCAGACCACTACCGGGCAGCACCACCTCCACAACATCCCCCTCTGATCCACCCATATCCTCCCTCAAGCATCTGAATACATCCTTCACAAATGGATTCCCTTCTTGAGGACCACTGTTCCCATCCACGGCAGGATTAACCTTAGAGATCACACCAACCAGCTTCCCAGGCACCAGACTACCAGCATTGACAGTAGAACCCTCCTTCGGTCCTGCTTGACCCGAAGGGCCTAGAATATCACTAATAGGAATACTAATATCTTTGTTCAGTTGATTAGAAATACCAAAAACCAAAATTTTACCCTCCTGGGAAGCACTAAGACCACCAGGGGATGGGTTTGGAACAAAAACTGCATCCAGATGACACTTTCCAGCCAAATCTTCCACTAGTCCTTGATCCTTTCCATTGAATTCCGAGGCCCCCAACCTCTGAGGATCATACTCCTTGACTCCCCTCCTACATTGAACCATATAATGACCAATTCTCTTGTAGTTAGAACAAAAATCAAACCAATCCTCAAAATCCATGAATTATTTCCATCATAATTCCTCCCCCACAAAAATCCATATATAATCAGTTGGGAGCTTGGACACATCCACTTCCACACAAATTCGCGGAGCAACATGGTGGCAAACAGCACAGGTCCTACTGTCCGAGCAAAAATATCTTCCTATCATGTTCCCTAAGATGCACAAGATTGCAGGGTTTTGAAAGGGTAAGGGATGTTCGGGGAATCTTAACCAGACTTCCGCTGTTGGTGCATCACGCTTCATGTGAAAATCGAAGTTCCGCCAGAAAAGATAAAAACAGAGGTCGTTGCAGTTACGGGGCACACTGGACCAAGCCCTAATTAAATCTTCCTCCGAGGAAAATAGAATCATCAGGTTTCGACTGTCCAACAGGCCAACCATGGCATGATCTTGCAAACCCCAAGGTACAAAAATACATCTATCGAACGCATCCACGGACGGCCGACGCTGCTTGAAACGGGCAACTAAAGTTAGATTATGAAGGGCTGAAGCCTCGGTAAACTTTATAGAAGAAATCGAAAACTGGGGGGAAACCGACATATAAATCTGGGACCTTAGGGAACAAAGAGATTTGCAGAAAAGAGGGAAGATAATCTGGGTTGGAGAGTGGAAAAAAAATGCGGGATACAGTTCCTTCGTAGGACGACGGAGGTCCCTCACCCACCGGTGGGGGAGGGACCGGTGCAGACACCATCGCCGTCACAGGTTGAGAACCGGCATCGCTGAAACCCTCCCGAGACACCTCTCTTATATCCACCTCTCATCTGATAATATTTTAGAATCTACATGGTTCCTAAATTTAGATATAGATTTGATCCCCATAAGTTATATCTAACAACCAATGTGTAGAAATTGAAAGGTTACACTAGATAACGAACACACCTTTATCTTCCCCTTTCTTCTAGGTGTAGTTCATCTTATAGTTTCTTGAATTTCTACATGAAAATCATACTCCCTCCTTTTCCATGCCCTGCCTCTAGATCTTCTTATTCTTTGTAGGATAGTGCTCAAGATCTTTATACTGTTTATAAGTCTTGATATGATTTTCTTTTCCTTCCTTTTCTTATTCACCATAAGGACTGTGGGTTTGTCACATCACATGTCCTTATCCACTTTTCGAGTTAAAATCTGATGTTTTGGAATTATCCTCTCACTATTGTTCATATTGTAATTAATAATAAAGTTGGATATAGTATTAGGAAGTGATTAAAGTATGAGATCTGTACACAAATCATCTGGGAATTTAATCCCTATGATGTCCAGACATTCAATTTAGCCAATAATCATGACTAAATGCGGCCCGACTGGTGTAGAATCTATAAGCATTATCGTGAACAAAGAAATTGATATCTCATACCTCTATTGTCTCAACTTCTCTTAATAGAGATCCTGAAGGTGAGACATCATGCTCTAGGCATCCAGATCCCCATGTTTCTTTTAAACCTAATTGGACATGAATGAGAGATTGAATCACTTAATATCTAGAGAATCATATAGATGTTTCTCATAGATAGTCACCTCTTAATCACCTACGTCATTGCTAGGAACAACTGGTAAAGGTTCTTCTAGAACATATAAATTTCTTTCATGGAGAAGAATGACACATAGACTCCTCTTTCAATCATGGAAATTTTTTCTAGTGAGAAGGTTTTCCTTCTCAAGTATGGATCACAATGATATGTTTAATGTTATTTTATTATGGTTTTTATAAATTAGAAAAGAATAATTTTAGAACTTTAACTTACAATGTTTAGACAAATAAATAAATATTATATTTATTAGTCTCCCACTATTTTATCAAATCCCAATATCCCTCACCATTGGATTCATAATATCATTTTTATTGGATATTCTAGTGGCAAGGATCCACTAATTACCACAACTTTAGTTGGTCAAGAAACTTAGATGGTTTTAGGTAGGCATTCCAAAATCCAATTGCATTAACTCACAGTTCCTTAATCTTCTAAGTAGACTCCCCAATCCTAAAATCATTAATTTAGATTTCCTAATCCTTTTCCAATCTATTACACCATGTCTTGTTTTGGTAGTCACCCCTTTATGTGAACTAAGTTAAGTCAACAGAAAACCTCAAGTTAGAATTTCACAATAATTGAACGCACCCCAACATTGGCTGGTCATGCACTTTAAATTATGGTTCGATTTTAACTGATGTAATGGAAGACTATAAAAACTTAATATTTTAGAGAGGGATTTTATCTGTTCATTTGTAAATTTCTAATTATTATCTTTATCACCTTCTAGTTAATATTCTGTGAGATTACTTAAGTTATTAACCATGTATTAGTCAATATTTACACATAAGCCAGTTTATTTTAGTTCAATCATGAATGTTTGTATATACATTAATAATGTGATCGTGACAAGTTATCCATAATTAAATAACCATGCAACTAAAATAAAATAAAATAATGAATTGGTATGATCATGAGCCTTTCTAGTGGTTATTTTATCTAGCGATTGATAAACTAACTATTGGCCTAGGGGGAAAACACCTCGAACCAATTAAGGTTCTTGTTGAAACTTTCCACTTGTCCACATATGTATCTCCTCATATTATTTTTTCCTTCTTATCTAATCTTGAACTTCCTCCACTAGCTTGGGAGCTCCATCCATTACATATGCCTTTTATTCACATGCAGGTGAGGGGAAACGAGGGTTTACATAATTGAAAAAATGAGCATGCAGACTCTACATAATGAAAGGAGAGAAGGTAAAAAAGTTAGTAATTTAATTTAATAATAAATCAAATGAAACCAATCACATAGAAAAGTACTAGTCTATCTCAGGATAGTCCACATGCATATAACAGATTACACATTTAATAAAACTAACATTCAATTATTAATCATTCTTATTTAATAAAAATCACGTGTGAATAAATTAATTATTATATTTAATTAATCAATTCATTTATCTTAATTCTTATATGAATTTCCTTGAAATTATCGTCCATTATAATTTTGAGAAAATTAAATAAATTTATTTAAAATTAACTATGTACATAGATGTACCTTCGAGGAAAAATGGTGAATACCTGTTCGAATCTACCAAACTTGTATTATATTCATATACTATTTTATTCTTGTGACATATGGCATAAAAGACTTATCACGTACTTTCAAAACGTGTCATTCATATATTATTACATGAATTATAGGATTTTTCAGTCACGTGTTATGCTTCAATACACGTAGAGTAGAAAACTGTAATTTGACTCGTACATAATATGCAAATATGAACATTACATATATATTAATAAATTTTTTAAATATTTATGTATATTAAAACCTATAACATGTAATGTCCTATATTTATGACCACACACAAGTAAATGTCTCTAGGTTTACATTATAAATAAATAAATTTTAAATCTAGGTAATTTGGTATAAGTACACGGTGTATAGATTTGATCTATATAGAGTGTAAATTGATCACCATCTGTTCAACACACATTCTGAGGGACTCGACGTGTAGTCTGTACCTCGGAAAATTTAGAGTTCACGGTGTGTATGATGGGACAAATTAAATGTTGAATCCATGTTTACATGGCCACAAGTTAGGTAGGCCATGTATTGAGTAAAAAACCCATCTATGACTCAAAGGGACTACACACTGTGTACGTGGGCTATATGACATGTAGTTCAGCTGACCATGTACCATTAAATTCTAGCCAACACATGGTACAATTTAATGTGTGTATTTAATGCATATGACCAGAATTAATTTTCGATCAAATTCATGATGCATTTAACAATACTACATGGCGTGTAACATCGATTACATGGTGTTTAGTCCTGTTTTATCTGGCCAAAAACCATGGCACTTCCAGATGTGTTCCTTGATTTTATTTTAATCATAAAATTAATCATCTTGATTATATATCTATGAAATTAAGGGGGAAGAAACATATCTCTCAATTCATATTTAAAGAATGATTAAACATGATTTGAAAAACTAAATTACAAATGAGTAAATCACCAATGATTTTTTTAAATAATTATAAACAATTATGTTTCTACTCTGACACCACTTGTAGGTTCTGGGTGCGGCAAAAACATGTTATGGGTGGTTCCCAAATTTGATTTTTTCCATAATTGATGATCTATTTGAGATATATATGATGATTATTTCCATGATTCATATAATTGAGTCAAAGAAATAGATAATAATAAATTATGTCAGAACTGAGAGAGAGGATCATAAAATATTATTTATAATTAATTTGATTAAATAATAATTACCTTTAAAGAATTATTTCTTCGTTGATGAATCTAGTGGTATATCGTCCATCCACTATCTTTGCATTGTAGAAACCATGTGTAGATTTCCTATACGCGGTGATCCACATTTTTTGCTCAAATATCTAGATGTCACTGAAGGAATCCTTGGGTTCTAGCATGAAAAATCATTGTGATTTCATCACCCACCTTTTATTGATTTGAGAAGTGCTTTCAAAGCATTCACCTTGATCTGTTGGAGGAGAATTTATATTTTTATTGGGAGTGTTATTGGAGAAGGGAGATCTCTAGGCTTGAGATAATTCTCTATGATTTTTGTGCATAACAAACAAAAATGTATTAGAACACTTTGAGAAAATAACATAATGGATTATTTATATTGCTAGGGTTAAAATAAAATAATTTTACTAGTGTCCTTGACTATTTTATTTAATCTTAGTGAAATACCATGTCAAATAATAATATCAATTTTATCATTTCTCAATATGTGTTTAAATTGCGAATTATAATTAAATATTATTTAATTAAATAATATTCATTATTTATTATTTCTCATCAGACCATTAAACTCGGTCTTCCATTCCTCCACAATATTTAACAGTCCTTGAATAATTTCTATTTATTTGTTAAATAAATATCACCATATTATCCACCAATAAATAAATAAATATTATATCCACTAAATAGAAAATACATATTTTTTAAATATTATGCTCATAATATATTCTCTCGAATAATGAATGTCAGAATTAATGCAACCAAGAATAAATGAATAATTATTAAACCATGTTAAGGAATAATATTTATTCAACACGTTAAATAATAAATAATAACATATTATTTATTTGAGATTCTGGATACACTTAGCGTGTGACCCTCATGCCTCTTTCTTAGAGGTATTAGTCAAAATAGCCTATAGTCCATGGTTAGCATCTAGAAACTTTCCAAGGAACCCATAGAGAAATAAGTTAATGTTAGAATGACCTACTACCCCATAAATATTCTTATTGTGTAATATAATCTCTTTATCACAATATCTCTAATCGAGTAGGTTGAATACTGGTGCTATCAACCTATATTCTCAATATCTTTTTGTTTGACTTTTTAGAAATATAACATTCCTATCGAACACCATGCCCATCGAGTTATTTAGATTATTTAATTTTTATAAAAGGGTCTGAGATATTAACTTCCATTAATGAACAGAAAGGATAAATATTTTCTTGCATTATTCATTAATGCAATATTACTCATGATGCACCCAACGTATCCTAACTTGTCAAAAACATATGTCATCATGATTTTCTTCAATACATAAAAGTATGTGACTCATGAAATTCATTAATAATAATCCTAAAGTCTAAGGACCAATACACGCATCCACAGATAGGAACATCCAATGCCACATATAAATTTGGATTTCCTACTATCGGGTCTCTTTATCATTATATCCTACCAGATATTACCAAGGCCGTACACCATGATAAGGTGCTTCAAAGTCCAATGAGTCTCCACCCTTGATAGTCTGTATCATTTGTGTCCCTAAAATGATATTAACCAAATATAGAAAACATATTCTAGAATAGTGTCATAGTACTTTCAGGTTCTCATCATAGTGGGGAACTACTATGACCTTTTAGTGTGTCAGCTACTCTTAGGACATTATCACATAATATTTCATGTAGAAGAATAATCATGATGTGATAAGTAGTTTATTAATATTCAAAACTATAAATACAAGTTATCATAAAGTACATAGAAGTTGGTTTTAGGGAACCAACTCCAATAGTGAATATTATGTTGTTCCTTACTAGGGATTCTTAATGGGGATAGACCCATTTAGATCAGTTATATCTTATAGGAAAATCAAAAACAACCACAAAATGTTTTCATTCTAAATTCTAAAATGATTGGTGAGAAAATACATGCATTTATGTTCACTGACCTAAATTGATGTTGGATGACTCATGGGTAAAGATGTTTTCTTTTCCTTTTTTATAGAACTCTTTTTGTAATAATATATTTTTGAATTATATGAGAAATATATGTATAAATTATTATCTATTAAATTAAAATTATCTATTTAATGTTTAATATTTGATGAAAAATGAATTTTTTATTTATATTTTGAAGAATAACTATGTCTGGGTCACCCTTTAAGTTGAATTTCTTATAATGTAAATGGGGAATAACTCAATTTTTAAATCTGTTTTAAATGTGGGAATAATTGAACCTAATATATTTATGTTAGACCTAGTAAAATCCATTAATCATCTATACCCCTTGCATTAGTGTCATTGTCATCATTAATTAAATTATATTTCATTCTACTTCAATGATCAGATTATATACCATTCCTACAACCATCATCCACTATTTGATGTCTTCAACTATTTGATCTGGGAGTTTTGAGTGTTCTCAAGAGACTTTCAAAGCACATTTACAACCAAATTTATCCTTGGATATTGAGCATAGAATACACCTCTTCTGAGTGTGTAATATAACCAAACTCATGACTGCATCTTACGGGACATTCAAAACCCAGGGTGATCAAATTATCTATATATGAAGTGAAATAAAAGAAGAAATGTTAAATTTGAGTTAATAGAGGAGGAAATAAGGATTTAAGTAATGTGATGTGAAGAAAAAAACAAACACTCCCACAATTCTCACTATCTAACTTGAAATCGTGAAGACCTTGATTCTATGCTCAATCTCCAAGGATAAATTTGGTAGCTGGTGAGTCATTTGCATCGGTATTCACAACTTCAGAATGAAGCCTAACGAGTCAATTTATGATATGTATCTCAGGTTCAATGAAATTGTGAATACCATGATTTACTTAGGAAGAGAAGTAACAACCAAATAGTAGATTATGCAAATTCGGCGATGCTTACCAGAACGATGGTATGGAACATATTTGTCTATTAGAGAATTGTGTGATATTGATAAGATGCCAGTGAAAGAATTTATTATAAAATTAATGATGTATGAAGAGGAATTAAAGGTAAATATAGAAGAGGATGTACCAAAATTAAAATCTATAGCCATCAAGACAACTACTTCTAAAAGTCAAGACAAGGATAAAGTTCAAGATTCTATTGAAAGCTCAAGCAGCGATGAAGTAGCCTCAGACAGTGATGAAGAAATGGCCCAGCTGGCGAGACGATTCAAGAAATTTTATAGGAAAAATATGTTTTCAGAAATCCAAATTTGAAAAGGAAGTATGATAATAAGGGGATTTAGAAAAAGGATTGGAAGAAAAATAATAAATCAAAAGAGATAATTTTCTATGAATGTAAAAGGAAAGGACATGTCAAGGATGACTGTCCAAAGAAGAAATACAAGTATGAAAATAAGGATAGAAGGTATAAGAAAGCAATGAAGGCCACCTAGAGTGTCTATGAGGATAACTCAAGTGAATCTGGCTCTTCTCAGAATGAGAAAGATGATATGGATAATATGTGTTTTATGATAAACACAACTGAGGTAAACTGTCTCAAGAGATCCTATAAAAATATATGGTATTTTGACAGTAAGTGTTGAAGACATATGACACGGGAATATTCATGCTTTAAAAGTCTTATCAATATTGATGGAGGACATGTCACATTTGTTGACAATGGTAAAGGAAAAATCACCAGCCTAGGCCAGATTGGTAACCCTAACTCTATTTCAATTTCTAAAGTACTGTATGTTGATGGATTAAATTATAACATGCTCAGCATATCTCAATTGTGTGATGATGGATTTAATGTAAAATTAAAAAATGATGCATTCCATGTTTTTTATGCCAAGAATAATTTAGTATTTTTTGCTCTTAGAAATGATTATTTATTTACTTTAAATCTAGACACACTAGCCTCACAGAATGTCTCTTGTCTAAATGCCTTTCACAAATAGTCCTGGATCTGGCATAGAAGACTAAGACATTGAAACATACAATCTATTAGAATGTTAACTAGAAAGGGATTAGTTAGAGACTTACACAAATTATAGTTTCTAGACAATAAGGTCTATAATCCTTTTCAAAAAGGAAAGAAACATAAAATCTCTTTCAGACCAAAGAAAGAAGTAACTACTTCTCAACCTCTTGAGTTGGTTCACAAGGACTTGTTTAGACCATTTAGAGTTTCAAGTCTCAATGGTAAGAACTATATTTATATTCTTGTAGATGATTTCTCTAGGTACACCTAGACCTTTTTCCTCACTCATAAAAGTGAAGCTTGTTCACATTTTACAAAGTATGCTAGGTCTGTAGAAATTATCAGTGGTTTTAAGATTAAATACTTATGAAGTGATCATGTCCATGAGTTTGAGAATCAATATTTTGAAGCCTTTTTCTCAAAAAAATGACTATAATCATAATTTCTCTGCTCCCAGGACTCCTCAACAGAATGGTGTGGTAGAAAGAAGAAATAGAACATTAAATGAAATATCTCAGACTATTCTTAAGGATTATGATATACCCATTTATTTCTTAGTTTAAGATGTTAATATATTTTATTACATAATAAAAAGAGTCTTAATCAGACCCATACTTAAGAAAACTCCTAACGAGTTGTGGAATAATATGAAACCAAAAGTAGGTTATTTTAAAGTGTTTGGACGTAAAGTTTATAGTATGAACACTAAAGATAACTTAGATAAATTTTCCTCTAAAAGTGATGAAGGAATATTTCTTGGATATTATACATCAAGAAAATCCTATATATTCTTTAATAAGAAAACATAATGTGTGGAGGAATCTGTACACATCATGTTTGACGAAGCAGATCAAAATGAGCCCAAGACCTCACTAGAAAATATTGAAGAAGATATGTCCAATCTGGACATTAATGATAAAACCTGAAATCATCATCTGAAGGAATATGTGAAAACATCTAGTTGATGAAATTTTCTATATCCTAACCATAGTGAACCAGATCAACCTAACAAACCTGAAATAACAAGTCCTACCTTCTCTAGACCAATGAAGACCCTTAAGAATCATCCCTTAGATGCTGTTGTTGGAGATTTATATAGAGGAACACAAAAGAGAGATTCCTTGAGGAACTAGGTTGAACATCAATATTTCTTGTCACAACTTGAATCTAAAAATATCTATTATGAATTTTGGGTAATGGCCATGCAAGAAAAACTTAATCAGTTTGAATGAAATAAAGTTTAGAAACTTGTAAATAGACCAAAGGATACTTTGACCATAAAAAACAAATGGGTGTTTATAAATAAAGTAGATGAAGCTGGAAATATAATTAGAAATAAATCTAGACTATTTGCACAAGGATATAATCAAAAAGAAGGAATTGATTATGAAGAGACCTTTCCACTAGTAGCTATACTTGAGGAAATTAGAATATTACTTGCATATGCAACACACTTGGATTTTAAACATTATCAAATTAATGTCAAAAGTGCATTATTAAATGGTTATATAATTGAGGATTTTTTTGTTGAACAACCCCAAGGTTTTACAAATCCACCTTTTCCAAATCTTGTGTTGAAATTATTGAAATCTTTATATGGTTTGAAAAAATCTCCAAGAGCTTGGTATGAATGGTTGAGTAATTTTCTTATTTTAAACGCTTCACAAAAGGACGCGCATACCTTATATTATTTATAAAAATAATTTCAAAATAAGTTTTAATAGCCCAAATATATGTAGATGATATTATATTTGGATCTTCTAAAAACTCTTTATGTAATGATTTTTCAAACATAATGCAAATGAGTTTGAAATGAGTTTAATGAGAGAACTTAAATATTTTCTTTGATTTCAAATATTTCAAAATAAAGAACGTATTATTTTAAATCAAAGTAAGTACACTAATGATCTTTTGAAAAGATACAGATTTGATAGAATTACAAGAAGTGAAACCCATATGAGTTATACATGTATGTTAGATCTTGATGAAAATGAAAAATTAGTTGATCAGATTGCTTATAGAGGAATGATTGTGAGTTTGCTATACTTAACTTCTAGTAGGCCAGATATTATGTTTAGTGTGTCTATGTGTGCGATATAATGCCCGACCCCAGAATCCAAGAGCCATTGCATTATTTTAATACATTTTCATGATTATAAGGAATCAATGCACGAAGGACTGATCAGTTTAGTAGTCTTGGAAACAAGATACATACTTAAGTTCAACATTACAACTTGAAAATAAAAACAACATTAATTTATTCCATTAGAAACATCCAAGCTTCGAAGATTATTCATGCAAGTCCCTCATAACTAACTTCTTCATATCCTGGGGAAAATGAAACATGAAAAGGGTGAGCTCATATGCTCAATAAGAGTAAGCAATACAATGGAAGATAACATAAACATTAGGAATGGTTAATAATTGAAAACACATTCCTTATTGAATAATAAACATGAGCACTTTATAGCAGGAATATGAGTTGAGTAAATAATGCTATAATAAAACATCATCATGGGTATTCTAATAGTCGAATAAACACATGATATATCAATATCTAACCTCATAATGATGGAATTCATAATTCCAGACTTTCATAACCACATAGTCAAGGACTTGTGTCAAGACTACAAATAAGATTTTGTCAAGGCCGTGTGCCAAAACACTAGTTTGTCTCATGAGACCTTCTGATGCATCGAGGAGCTATAGAGGGCTCCACCCGTCACTTAAGAAGTCCAATAAATTTATCATATGAAAAGGTTGAAACATAGTCTAAACATTCATATTAAAACTAGCATACAGAATGTCAATATTTTAACCACAAACCATGAATGGTATAAAAACAACACATCCACAGTCAAACATAACTCATTCAATACAATATGGAATATTGTATTATAATAGATCAAACTCCATAGATAATAATGAATGATATTTACATTGATGAAAATAATCATCAAAACTATTTGAGAGAAATACCCCCCTTTTTCTTGAAAACATTTAAAAGTATCACTATTTATCAAGAAGCCGTTTAAAATAGGTTTTTGAATAAAAGTGTCCCATAACACTTTGAAACTATTAAGAGTAATTTTAATTTTAAAACCATAATTTAAATATAAATAAATCCTTAAAACCATATTTAGAACATGGACATTAATGATAACAATTTAGAATAATAAATCTTTAAAACATTTTAAAATGATATTTTAGTTAGAGTTCCTAACCAAAAGAGAGACACTTGAATACAAATAATTGAGGTAATAAAAACATTACGATATCATGGGAATAAAGGTATTTATGATATAATATTACAAAGAACATTATATACACCATATAAAAGTTAATTGGTGTATAACAACAAAGAATTCTCAATGGAATGTAAATTGAGATGAAATTTCTTATAAAGATTGTATCCTTAAGTTAAGGATAGATCAATGACATAATTATGTGTGAAAATATAAATACACTAAATATTATTTTATATTCAGTGTAAATAAATCAGAGGACATTCACACATATTCTTATAAAAACAACACCAATGAATTGGATGTTTAACTCAATAAATGGAGATTGAGTTAAAATTACTTTTATCAAGTTCATATCGATGACTTGAGAACTTGTAAATGGAGTGATTATGTCTATAAAAGGTATATCCATAGAAATGGGAGTAGAAATTACTACACAAATAATAAATAGTGATTCCACACATAATCATGGTGTAAAATAATCAATGATGTATGCGTAAAGATGAATGAGTGGAAATTGAAATTTGAAATTCCCTTGCCAATTTGGAAACTTACGAAACATACATCCCATGAAATATGGATCATAAAATTAAGAATTAATTACTCATAAATTAAATTATATTACACAAAGAATACAATCCTTGGTCAGTACATACACCACACAAATGAAAATAGCAGCAGTATGTCATGAATCTCACAAAAACATGAAGTGAGATGAAAACCCTTACTTTGTTGTAATCAATCGAGTCGTATGGAAAAAAGTTAATAAGAAACAAACTAATCACATAATTAAATGAATATAAATATAATCATGATAATATATATATATATATCAAATGACATTACACAAGACACCACATTTAATAAATAAGTGGCGAACAATGGAAATATCACTGAATTAAAAGTGAGATAAGAAACCCCTTAATTTGTAATTTTCCTTGGTCGAGGGTAGGTTAACCTCATACATAATTTTTAAATAATTGTTATTAAATTACACAAGAATCATATACATTAATATGATATCTTATATGATCTTTTAATATTTCTGTGTTAATAATATTTTAGTATTATCTTCGTTTCACGTGTTAACTGATTCGTTTTCCTTTATATGATTTGTTTCATAAGTAGTGTTTGTTATGAATAGGATGCATATTATTAATATTCAGAATGTTATTAATTATTTAAACATTATTTTTAATCATCTAATGAAAATTATTCTTGAATGGATTACGATGGGGAATGAATCTCATCGCGTTCGTGGAGACGGTAATCCATACATACCCACGAGTGAAAATATCATTCTTATGATATTAAAATAGTATATAATTGGATGGTATATCATATATAAATAATAATTATCATGTTATATTTATTATTTACATCAATTACACATAATTATTATACCCATCCAAATAATAATGTATTGAATAACAATTACACCATGACGTGGAGATGGTAAGCCGTATGTACGCACGTATGGTGACAAGTCATTCAAAGGGTGGATAGAATAATGAATATGGTTGTACCATATTTATAATAACATCAAAGTATATATAAGATACTTGATTTATTATTTTATAATGTAAACCACAAAGAAAGATGACGCGGAAGAAGAAAGGAACTTGAAAGAGGTGATGAAATATTTACCTCTTCTTCAGGTTCTTTCTTTTGATTTGATCAAAAGGGCTCATTAAGATGGATTCCTGACTAAAGTAAGGCCTCTAGGATGAAGGGATGAGAGTTGGGAGGATATTTGGGGAGGGTTTGTCTAAGACTAAGGGCTTTAAAGGTGTGAATTAGAGAGAAGGGGGAGTTCCCTTTTATAAGAGGGGTGAGGAGAACCTTAGGAAAAGCTAGAAATATTATTTTATAATAAAACAATTTTCGGATTATAATGGCTAAAAAATAGATTATTTAGATTCTAAGGTGGGTATGGGTCGAAAAACACTCAACCAATAGGTTTTATACAGGTTTGGGTCACTATATTAACTTTATCTTTTAGATTTAACTCTTAGTTAAATAGTTTGACATTTTCCTTGTCTCTTTGTATTTTTATATTATATGGTTAATAAACTTACTATATCATTACAAGAGAACCCCAAGTGGTTCATTAATGATAAAAATATCATTATATATGTCTTTTGGACGAAACTTAGATTTTTAGGAATAGAATATCAATTAATAATATAATATTTATTTTAAAAGCTCTTTTATGCCAAATTTGACACTATTTAGAATTTTGTTTTTTCTAAATTTATAACAGCATTATTACTTCAAATAAAATAATCTAACCAACCCTAATATGACATATTAACCAATATAATTAGTGTAACTCATAAAAAGTCTCAAATTATATTTATTTGGATATTTGTAATATCAATTATTTTAATATTTTATTAATTAGGTAATTACTACATCATCATTATGTCAAAAATAAATTTAACTATTTAATGTATAAAAATTATAAATAAAATACCCTTATGTAGGAAATATTTTCAGATTTTCAATGAATATTTATAGTAGAATTTACCTTATGTGTAACCCAATATTAAAAATGTTTTAGTTATTAAACATTGATTTTAACTCTTTTAACTCTTCTTTGAATTAAATAATAATAAATGTCCTAATCTAATCCAAGTGGACCTAAAGGATCATATTTTATTACTGAGGTTGTTTTTTGTCGAATTAAACTTATCTAATAGAATTAGTACATGTGTTAGGGTAATAATAATATCATTTTTACCCTTAATTACCCTATTTACTTTTAACTGTGGTAAATAAAAGTTAAAAGTTACTATTCACCAAAAATTATTTTTATCTTATTGAACCACATTTTACTTGTTGATATCAATCATGTCTCTCGGATTTTTGAAATTTAATTCACAGAAGTGGTAAAATTATGTTTTATTCAAATTTGAAAATGCTCATAGGAGGTGGGTAAAAGACGATTAAAAAGTTCAATAAAATTTATATATATATATAAATTATTATAAACTGACTCCAATGAATTACATTGAACTTATATAGGTATTATGTATCTATGTTGACCTAAAATAAATTTAAATAATATAAATAATTATTTAAATAAAAATTTGGTTTTAAACTCTAACTTAGTGTTTTTCACTATTTATCAAAAATTGAAAGTTTTCAGAAAAATACCAAAAATTCACCCTAAGATAATTTCGATATTCCAAATCCAAAAATGAAGTCCATTTTGAAAGATAAATTTTTTATAATTTTAAGAATTGGATATTAATATTCATAACTGCTAGTTTGATTGGTCGCAGTGTGTTAGAATCTCGAAGTTCTGTACAATGCAAGCTATTACATTATTCAAAGGGAGACATACTGTGGAAGCTTGGGGTGTTACATTCTTCCCACATTTTGGAAATTTCGTCCTTGAAATTTTTAAAATTGGGCTTGGGAACATAATTGAAAGTCCCACATTGGGAAAAGAGTCAATAAAACAATAACTTTAAAAGAAAGGAAGAGAAGTACAAAGTTTACCCGAGATAACCCATACTAGGATTCATTGTAGGAAAACATGGATATTGATGATAAACTAAGTGTCGAGTTATGATGGAGAGGGATAGAAAACATGACCAAGAGAAAGTGAACAACAAGAAAACCACAAACTTGTGATGGAAAAAATGGTCATTAGTTTCCCAGTAGGAAAAGAAATAGGACAACATTTTTTTTAAGTTACATTTCATAAATATGAGGAATTTATTTATGAGATCGACTAAGAACATAAAGAGATATACTTACTTTTTAAGTATATTTTCATTCTTTAATAAATTTCTACCACTAACTCAATTATTTTCAAACGATGAGTATTCAAAATGACTTGGTAACCCCGAAAGAGGTAGAATCAACTTCTAGATAATCACATGATCCAAAAAGGATAAAAATTATATTTACCTTGTATTTTGAGATTAATCAAAACCAAAATGGTTAGTACAAGATCAGATGATCCCCCAAAAGCATATTTCTTTAGAGAAAGAAACACTAATCTTAATTCATGAAATTAAACCAACAATACTCCAAAGTTAAATAAATACCATTCAATAAACTATTGTCCTTAAAATCCTTTAATATATTCTAAACTAATATTGAAACCCAAAACTTAGAAGAATAGTCTTCCACGTTAAATTGTATCTCCAAATGACATCAACTAATCTTAAAGTAACATACTTAAAAGTAATTAAACTAATCACATATTCTCTATTATAGGTTGATCATTTCCATAAATAACCCAAATCACTGTAAATAAACAATAAAAACATATATAAAAATACACCATCACTCCTCAAATGAAATCCCATAGTATTCTATTTTCTTTAGGCATATAGTGTTCCCAACAGAGTGAACGTCTTCCAAAATAACATTTACCACTTAATCACCAAATCATTTTCCTATACTAAGGGTATTCATTCGATAAGACATAAGATCCAAAATCAACTTATTATTGATCAATAAAATCATTTAACTAAAAATAATTAGTTATACTAACCAGATATTTCATGTAGTCCAGTGGTAGGTGATAAATCTCAATCACACTCTGGTTGTGGGTTTGATTCCCACATTTTTGTCCAACATGATGAGTTGTCACACGTTTTTCATGTTGTCCTTTTTCAAAAACTATATTTTATAAAATCCCCTAAATGAGATAGATTCCTAAAAATAATCATAACATAATTTAACCACCAAGGTTATCTCATACCTTGCATTTTAATCCTAAAAATTAAAAACCTGTAATTACCAAAAATTCAAGAGTCATATAAAACCAAATAGTTATTTATAACTATATCCACAAAAGAAAAGATAACTATTCCTCGAATAGAATTTTCATATAACAAACTGTAGGGTTACACATAAAAGAGAACAGTCTTCCAAAGTAATCTCATCAATAAAGATCACAAATACCTTTAAACATTTTTTCCATCCATTTATTTCCACGTAGGTTCTTCCTTGACCAGAAGATTATCCTATATAATAGGGCATTGACATGATGATGCCAAGGTCCCTTTCATTTATGGCAAATGACTGTAATTGGATTCTTAGGATCATTTTTATTTTCTTCCATAGTACTCTTAATTTTTCCTCAGAAATTATTTACTTTATTCCCTTCTTTCCCACACATAAAGCATTTATTTGTTCAATTAAGACACCTTCCTAGGTGTCTCCATCCACATTTCCTACATGACGGAAAATAAGATTTCATTTCTCCAAGGTCTTCACTTCTGGAGCTCTAATTATTCACCAATTTTCTCTTCCTTATTGAGTCCGGGAGTTGGTTAATATATATGTTGTTGGTCATATTTTTTGGAAACTGATTTGGAATGAACACGATATCTTTTATGCCTATCAACATTCCATTTTTTTTCTCATTTATACCACTATTCCCACCTTTTACATCATGCTCAAATTTAATATGACCTCCTTGGAATCCATCCATTGACTAAAACCAGAAATCATTGTGTGAGTAATAATAGTCATAAAATCATTTAGAGCATATCATGACACCTTATTTTCAATTTAAAACACCTTAGGGTTAAAGAATTTCATTTATTCTCAGCTTATATTAAAATCATTTAAATCGGTTTGTAAAAAGAATGTAAATTATCCTAAGAATATCTCCCGAGAGTGTCGTAACCAAGAGTACAGCAAGACCCGTTTCCATGTACCAGGATACCCAGGGTCAAGCCTAAAACTCCTTGTCGGAGTTTTCACTCCTTGGTACATCTGTGCCAGAGCCGCCTCTACCTGCTCGTATCCAGACAGGGATATACTAATTATAAAATACACAAAATCTCTACATTACCAGGATTTTGAGAATTTCTTCTATAATAATCCTCAAATTTTATCTTAGGGTAATGTGCTCTAATCAGAGTTTATCTAAATATAGTTTCCAAGGATTGTACTAAACATCCTCTGATACCAACTATAATGCCTGACCCCAGAATCCAGGATCCGGTGAATTATTTTAATACATAGACATTATTACAAGGAATCAAGTCCTGAATGACCGATAAGTTTAGTAGTCTTGGAAACAAGATACATACTTAAGTTCAACATTACAACTTGAAAAGAAAAACAACATTAATTTATTCTATTAGAAACATCCAAACTTCCAAGATTATTCCTGCAAGTCACTCATAACTAATTTCTTCATATCTTGGGGATAATGAAACATGGAAAGGGGTGAGATCAAATGCTCAATAAGAGTAAGAAATACAATGGAAGATAACATAAACATTAGTCATGATGAATAATTGAAAACACATGCCTTATTGAATAATAAACATGAGCACTTTATGGCCGGAATATGAGTTGAGTAAATAATTCCATAATAATACATAGTCATGGGAATTATAATAGTCGAAAAACCACATGAAATATCAATATCTAATCTCATAATGATGGAATGCATAATTCCAGACTTTCATAACCACATAGTCAAGGTCTTGTGCCAAGACGACAAATAATATTTTTACAGGGCCTTGTGCCAAGACACTAGTTTGTCTAATGAGACCTACCGATGCATCGAGGAGCTATAGCATGGTCCACCCTTCACTTACTAGGTCCAATGAATTCCTCCTATGAAAAGGTTGAAACATAATCTGAACATTCATATTAAAACTAGCATACAAGATGTCAATATTTTAACCACAAACCATGAATGGTATAAAAATAGCACATCCACAGTCAAAAATAACTCATTCAATACAATATGGAAGATGTTATTATAATAGATTGACCTCAATAGATAATAATGAATGGTATTTACATAGATTAAAATAGTAATCAAAACTATTTGAGAGAAATATCCCCCTTTTTCTTGAAAACATTTAAACGTATCACTATTTATCAAAAATCCGTTTAAAATAGATTTTTGAATCAATGTGTCCCATACCACTTTGAGGCTTTTAAATGGAATTTTAATTTTAAAACTTTAATGTCCATATGAATAAATCCTTAAAACCATATTTAAAACGTGGACATTAAACAGAATTATTTAGAATAATAAATCTTTAATACATTTTAAAATGATATTTTAGATAGAGTTCCTAACCAAAAGAGAGACACTTGAATACAAATAATTGAGGTAATATAAAAATAATAATATCATGGGAATAAAGGGATTCATGATATACTATGTCAAAGTATATTATATACTCCATATAAAAGATAATTGTCATATAACAACAAAGAAGTATCAATGGAATGTAAATTGAGATGAAATTTCGTATAAAGACCATATCATGAGGTTAAGGATAAATCAAAGAAATAATTATTCATGACAAATATAAACACACTAAATATTATTGGGTATTTAGTGTAAATCAATCAGAGTACATTCACACATATTCTTGTAAAAACAACACCAATGAATTGGATGTTTAACTCAATAAATGGAGATTGAGTTAAAATTACTTTTATCAAGTTCATATTGATGACTTGAGAATTTATAAATGGAGTGATTATGTGTATAAAAATTATATCCATATAAAGGGGAGTGGAAATTACTACACAAATAATAGATAGTGATTCCACACATAATCATGGAGTGAAATAATCAAGGAAGTATGCGTAAAGCTGGATGAGTGGAAATTGGAATTTGAAATTCCCTTACCAATTTGGTAACTTACGAAACATACATCCCATGAAAGATGGATCATAAAATGAATATGTAATTACTCATAAATTAATGTATATTACACAAAGAATACAATCATTGGTAAGTACATATACAACACAAAAGGAAATAGTGGCAGTATGGAATGAATCGCACGGAAATTGAAAGTGAGATGAAAACCATTACTTAGTTGTAATCAATCGAGTTGTATGGCCAAATGTTAATAACAAAAAAATTATTCACATAATACCATGAATATAAAGATAATCATGATAATATATATATGTATATATCAAATGACCGTACACAATACACCACATTTAATAAATAAGTGGCGAACAATTGAAATATCACAGAATTAAAAGTGAGATTAGAAACCCATTAATTTGTAATTTTCCTTGGAAGAGGGTAGGTTAACCTCCTGTGTAATGGTTAAATAATTTTTATTAAATTATACAAGAATTATATACATTAATATGATATCATATATGATATTTTAATATTGCTTTGTTAATAATATTTTAGTATTATCGTCATTTTGGGTGTTAACTGATTCATTTTCCTTTATATGATTTGTTTCATAAGTAGTGTTTGTTATGAATAGGATGTATCTTATTAATATTAAGAATGATATTAAGTATTTAAACATTAATTTTAATCATCTAATAAAAACTAGTCTTGAATGGATTATGATGGGGAATGAATCTCATCACGTTTGTGGAGACGGTAATCCGTACGTACGCACGTGGGAAAATATCATTCTTTTGATATTAAAATAATATATAATTGGATGGTATATCATACATAATGAATAATTATCATGTTATATTTATTATTTAAATCAATTAAACATCATTATTATACCCATACAAATAATAATGTATTGAATAACAATTACACCACGACGTGGAGACGGTAAGTCATATGTACGCACGTATGGTGAAATGTCATTCAAATGATGAATAGAATAATTAATATGGTTGTACCATATTTATAATAAAATCACAGTATATAGAAGATACTGGAGTTACTATTTTATAATGGAAACAACAAAGAAATAGGAAGTGGAAGAAGAAAGTAACTTGGAAGAGGTGATGAAATATTTACCTCTTCTTCATTTTCTTCCTTTTGATTTGATCAAAAGGGATCCTTAAGATGGATTTCTGAATAAAGTAAGGACTCTAGGATTAAGGGAGGAGAGTTGGGAGGATATTTGGGGAGGGGTTGGCCAAGACTAATTGATTTTAATTTGTGAATTAGAGAGAATGGGGATTGTTATTTTATAAGAGGGGTGAGGGGCACCTTAGGAAAAGATAGAAATATTATTTTATAATAAAATCATTTTAGGTTTCTAATGGATATAAAATGGATTATTTAAATTCTAAGGTGGGTATGGGTATAAAAACACTCAACCAATAGGTTTTAGACAGGTTTGGGTCACTATATTAACTTTATATTTTAGATTTAACTCTTAGTTAAATAGTTTGACATTTACCATGTCTCTTTGTATTCTTATATTATATGGTTAATAAACTAACTGTATACTTCCAATAGAACCCAAAGTGGTTAATTAATGATTCAAATATCATTATATAAGTCTTTTGGATGAACCATCGATTTTTAGGAATATAATATCAATTAATAATATAATATTGTTTAAAAAACTATTTTATGTCAATTTTGACCCAATTTGGTATTTTTCTCTTCTAAATTTATAAAAACATTATTAATTCTAAAACAATTAATCTAACCAACCCTAAAATGTCACATGATCTTATAAAATTAGTGTAATTCATAAAAAGTCTCAAATTACATTTATTTGGACATTTATATTGTCAATTATTTTAATATTTCATTAATTAAGTAACTACGACATCACCATTGTGTCATAAATAAATTTAACTATTTAATGTATAGAAAATATAAATAAAATATCATTATGTAGGAAAATATTTTAGCTTTATAATGAATATTTATAGTCTAATTTATCTTATGTGTAACCTAATAATAAAAATGTTTTAGTTATCAAACTTTGATTTTAACTCTTTTAACTCTTCTTTGAATTAAATAATAATAAATGTGCTAATCTAATCCAAGTGGACCTAAAGGATCATATTTTAATACTATGGTTGTTTTTGGTCGAATTAAACTTGTCCAATAGAATTAGGACATGTTTTAGTGTAATAATAATATCATTTTTACCCTTAATTACCCTATTTAATTTTAACCGTGGTAAATAAAAGTCAAAAGTCACTATTCAACAGAAATTGTTTTTATCTTATTGAACAAAATTTTAATTATTGATTTCAACTATGTATCTTTTATTTTTGAAAATAAATTCACAGAAGCGGTAAAGTTAAGTTTTATTCAAATTTGCAAATGCTCCTAGGAGGTGGGTAAAAGATGGTTAAAAAGTTCAATAAAATTTTTATATATCTAAAATTATTATAAACCGACTCTAATGAATTAATTATAAATTATATAGGTATTATGTATCTATTTTGACCTAAAATAAATTTAAATAAAATAAATAAATAATTAAATAGAAATTTAGTTTTAAACTATAACTCAGTATTTTTCAATATTCATCAAAAATTGAAAGTCTTCAGAAAAATACCAAAAATTCACCCTAAGCTAATTTCGATATTCCAAATCCAAAAATGAATTCTATTTTGAAAGTAAAAATTTATAAAATTTAAAAAAGTGGGTATTACTATTCATAACGGCTAGTTTGATTGGTCGCAGTGTGTTAGAATCTCGAAGATGCATACAATGGAAGCTATTACATTATTAAAAGGGAAACGTACCATAGAAGCTTGTGGTGTTACATGCGAGATTTCAAGTAAATCCTAAAGAGTCACATTTAGATGTTGTTAAATGAAGTTTTAAATACCTCAAATATACAACTAACTTAGGACTGTTCTATCCTAAAGGGAAACCTTTTGATTTAGTTAGCTATTCAGATGCTGATTTTGGTGGATGTAAGTTAGATAGAAAGAGTACCTCTTGAACATGTCAATTTTTGGGAAAGTCACTAATATTGAAGTGTAGTAAAAAGAAAAATTCAGTTATGTTATCAATTGATGAGGCAGAATACATTGCGGCAGGAAATTTTTGTGCACAAATTTATTTGTTGAAACACACTTTATTAGACTATGGATTTCAATACAGATGTATCCCCCTAAACTGTGACAACAAAAGTTCTATTAAAATTTCTTATAGTCCAATTTGTCATTCTAGAAAAAATAATATTGATGAAAGACATCACTTTTTGAGAGATAATTATAAAAAAGGTGATACTCATGAGTTTATTGGGATTGAGCATCAGCTTGATAATATATTCACTAAACCCTTAAACTCTAAGAGAATGAACAAAATCAGACATGAATTAGGAATGATAAATCTCTAAGATCCTTGAAACTGATCTTCTAAAACAAATTCATGAAACTGATATCCTTGAAACCGATCTTCTAAAACTGATTCCTAAAACTGATATTTTGAAACTGATCTCTTGAAACCAATTGCTGAAACCAATTTCCTGAAACCGACCTTCTAAAATCAATTTATTGAAACTCATATTCTAAACTTGATTTATGAAACTAATCTCTTAAAACTGATCACCTGAAAATAATATCTAAAAACCAAATCTTGAAACCGATTTCCTAAAAATGATCTTCAAAAATCGATTCATGAAACTGATCTCATAAAACTTATCTCCTGAAACCGATTCCTGAAATCGATCTATTGGAAACCGATATTCTAAAACCGATCTCTTGAAACTGATCTCCTAAAACTGATATTCTAAAACTGATCTTCTGAAACTGATTTCTTTAAACAAGTCTTCTGAAACTGATATTCTGAAATTGATATTCTAAAACCAATTCATGAAACCATTCTCCTTGAAACCGATCATCTAAAACTGATTCCTAAAACTGATCTCTTGAAACCAATTTCTAAAACCGATCTCCTGAAACCGATCTCCTGAAACTAATCTTTTGAAACTGATTTTATAAAACTGATCTTCTGAAACTAATCTTCTGAAACCGATCTTCGAAAAAATAATCTCCTAAAACTGATCACCTAAATCCAATTCATTGACACCACATTTTTTTGGACTCTTTTGTAATTTTGTATGTTTTAAATAAACTAACAATGTTTTGGTATTCTTTTTACCGTTTTTAAATTTTATGATTTATGATTTACAATCCCTAAATGATATATTAAGTTCAGTCCACCCCGACCTTTCACCTTCCCACTACTGTAAAGATTTCTACCCTTTGTCACTCTAACAATTGACCCTCATCCACAACTCTTCTGGAATCTGAAGCCTCGACATGGCAAGGACCAAGTGCGCTATGGAAGAGCCAATAAAATCAACTTTTGTTGTGTGGCAAAAAGGTGATTCCAATGGGACGGAAAAACCGATCCTAGAAAGATGAGTAGTTATGGCTGAAAAATAATTGTTTGCAGAGTGGATTCTGTCAAGCAAGTCGATTTTATTAGAAGTAATGGAGTCTCAAGGGTGCCTAATCTAGTTTTCTAACAATGAAAGACCTTATTATCCACAAATAGTCCATGAATTCTATCAACATTTGAAGATATATCTAGATGACGCTAAGGTAGAAAGAATGAATTCAGCAGTAAAGGGAAAAAAGTAGCTTTTTCATCTAAGGAATGGGCCGAGTGCATAGAGATGCCTCATGAAGGTGTCTATACTAATTATCCGGGTAATATTCCACCTTCTTCTATTTTGTTCTCTTAAGAAGATGATCTGAAGGAGCTAAATGGAAATGGAGAATCTATGGGAACTATTTCAAGTGAGATTGAAAGAGAAAAAGATTACTATTTAAGTTTATACAACATCAAATCTGCCCAAGGAAGGGAGATTTATCTACTGTGAAGTATCAGGATGTATTCCAGATTTATCCATTGAAACGTGGGATAAATGTAAACTTGTGTAGGTATATAATGGTGCATGTCTTTGATTTTATAAAACCATCCAATAAGGAAACGTGTTTTTACTATCCAAGGATGATCTTTTCCATGATAAAAAGGTTAGGCTATGTGGAAGATGGAGATGAAGTGTTATGTGCATGTAGCAGTTTCTATCTTCAAAAATACATTTGTAAAAGGATGAAGATATTCTGGAACCCTTGGAATAAATGTTGGGTAGATGATGAGGAAAGGCTATATAAATATTTCAATCCAGTTGACCATTCTACTAGACCAAAGGATCAAGTTTATTCAGGTCTCAAACCAGTAGAAGAACCAGGTTATTCTAATAAGAAAGAAGAGATTGAATTTCCAAGGGAAGAAGGATCTCCTTTATATGAGAGGAGTGATCCTGATATTGCAGAAATCCCCAAGGACATGTCTTATGGACCTGCTAGTCCACCTTTGGACTAACCCTCAAGAGAATCTATATTAGGTGACGAGGATAAAGGAGAGACTGAGGTTACTAGAGTTGAAGGATATGTGAGTAAACCGGATGAAGATTCTGATGATGATGATGATGATGATGATGATGATGATAAGGATGAAGTATGAAATGATGAGCATGTAAGTGATTCTTTAAAAGTGGTAAAACAAGTGGTGGATAGATCTAGTGAGGAATCTGTACATGGAGCAGGTAATGAAGTTGAGCATGTTGAACAAGATGCTTTTGATCATAGAGATGCTGAACATGAGGATAGATCACCCCATCCTTATGCTAAAAATAAAGATATCATTAAAGAATTGAATGAACATATGGATGGTGGACCTGAGGAAGAAGTTTAGGATCAAGTGCCTCAAATTGAGGAAGTGCCGGGATAAATCGAAGTGGATAGAGATCATGTAGAACCTGAAGTTCATTTGGTTCCTATACCCAGAAATGATGTTATGTCTGGAGTACTAAATGAAGAAGTTGATGAAGATAATGTTGTTCCTGAGCCTCAAGGAAGAAGGATCAAAATTGATACTATTCATCAAAGAGAATAGACCTGTACTAGAGAGTGGAATAATGATCCATGATTCATTCTTTTTGGTTTGTAGTATGACTCAGATGAGGAGAGGGCACCTCCTCCTCCTGTTCCACAAGTCCAAGCTAAACAAGAACCTATTTCACCTGTTCCACCAGTTTCACCTACAACAGTAGAGACAGTAGCACAGTCCGCGCCTAGTGACTATGTCACTAAGGATGATTTTGAAAAATTAAAAAATGATATATGTGAGTAAGTGAAAGAATCAGTTGGATCTATAAGTGAAGCCTCCACTTCAATAGGTATTTCAGATGATGATGTAGCGATGATTGCAAGAATAGTGATGCATGAGATTCAACAGAATCTCATTACAATAGAAAAAACCATTATTATGCACAATACTTTTCCAAGAGAGGAAGTAAAAAAAGGTGAGCAATGAGTTAAATTCTATAACCTCTAACTTCACGACCACTTTCAGTGGAGTATGGAAGTACTTAGTAACTTTTTGACTCATCTACTCAGCGTGGATCTAAAAAGTCAAAAGAGGAGATTCACAAAATGGTAACTGGACCATCCAATTCTAGAAGTGGGAAAAGTGTTGTTGCTAATTTGGAGTCTCTCAAAGCTGTGATGAGAGAGGAACTCCAAAATCATTAAAGTATTTCAGATAAAGAAACTCTTGAAATGGTACATAGAAATAAAAACCTTCTATAATATATGGTTAGGTGATTCAGCAATGAAGCCTCTGTTGCTCAAAAAGAGATTCAAGAAAAGGTGGATAAGTACATTACCAAGATCTATACCACGAATGACCTCATAAATAGCTTCAAGTTTCTAGCAGAGAATCTCATAATACCTTATATCACCAAAGACTTCAAGACGCAAGTTACTCAATTGAATAAGTTTACCCAATTGATGAATAAATTCACAGAGAATAAGGAAGACATCAAAAAATCTATGTAGTATGCTGGAAAAATCATTAATGATTTCATCAATCTCCTTAAGACATATTAGCATGTCAAGGCTGAAGCCATTGTGGCCCCTCATACAGCTTCCATTGGTACTACCTCTCAGTCTCCAACTCCAATGAATGTCTCTCAGGCTCTTTCCCAGATTCGACTGGTCATTATAGAGGAAACTCCCAGTCGTGTGTTATTAGAAAGAAGGCCTAGTCTTGTAGAAAATGTACCTATAGGTGTTGTTCTGCCTGGTGTCATATTCAGACCACCTCTTCCCTCTGCCTCTACCAAACCATCTGATCCTATTCTGGATTCTCAAGATAAAGGCAAATCCCCACATCAGCCAAACCCTTACTGGTGGATTGTATTTTTTATAGGGATTTGATCTTTTTGTTTGATTGTACTTTTTTGCATCTTCATGGAAATATTTATGGTGCCTTTCTTTTATGATATTTCTTCTCTTATTTTATTCTTTTTTTGCTTATCCCAAAAGGGGGAGAAAAAAAGAGGCATACATTATTAATCTTAGAAGAGGAATACATTATTAATTTAAGGGGGAAAATTTCTGGCATAGGAAACATGGAATATACTCATAATAATCCTTTTATTGAGGGGGAGCATTGTTTTATAAACTCAAACAAGGTAAGGCTTTAGTTATTATTATATAATCTCCTTCAGTGCTATATATTATGACCACTTATTTTTTGATTCCTTTTATTTGTATGTATGCCTAATTTGTGATTATCATAAATGGGGAGATTATTGGAATCTCTATGATATTTTAGTTTTCGTAATCACAAATAATTTATAACTATAGATTCTAATCTTTACTGCCATTTAATATCTCTAAGTAAATCACTTATGTCATACTGAACAAAATACTTTAATAAGGCAATAACTTATATTTGTAAATCCATATGTTTACAAGTGTTTATTTTTACATGTATTTTTTGATGTCACTGAGTCATGTAATGTGGTGTGTAAGACAGACTCCTCATAGGCTTTTTAGAATTCATGTTCGACACACCAATGTTCGACACACTGATGTTCGACACACCGATGTTCGACACACCGATGTTCGACACACCAATGTTTGACATACCTATGTTCAACACACTGATGTTCCGACACACAGATGTTCGACACACCGATGTTCGACACACCGATGTTCGACACACCGATGTTTGAAACACCAATATTTGAATCACCAAAGATGACACACTGAAGATGACACACCAAATATGAAACACCAAAGATGACACACCGAAGATGATACACCGAAGATGACACACTGAAGATGACACACCAAAGATGACACACAAAAGATGACACACCAAAGATGACAGACCGATGATAACAGGCCGAAGATGGCAGATTGATGAAAATGACTCACCGATAGTCATAAATAACTGTTTTATTTTTTATTATGTCAAATTTATTTCTGACAGTCATATTTAGACAAATTAATGTTTCTGACATTATTTAATGTTTTTTGTAGGACTATCTGTAGACAATACAAGGTACATCCACATGTAGATTTCTTCACACTTACTAGACCTTGAATTATAAAAGGATTAAAAGGTCAAAATAAAAGATAGCTCTCTCAACCCGCTAGAAAAACAAAAAGGATGGCTGTGAGAATATAGAAGATATTTCAAATAGAAGAACATGAAGCTTAAGTATGCAAGAAGTTTAATATTACAAGCCACATCCGGCTGAAGCTCACTGAACATACTAACATCGAAGAGAGAAACCTCTATAGACCTGTAAGCTAGATTACAAAGACTAAGATACTCTGTTTTGGAGCCAACTTCTAGAGGAGGACACAATTATCTTTTTCTATACATCCAATGAGTCTAGAGATTTACTTCATGACACACAGAGATTTCTAAGCTCTAGTTTTACTTTTATAAATCTATTGTGTTCTCGTGTTTACTTTTCGAGCTATGTGTGCATCTGTTTGTTTTGAACACACTGACTTCTAATCTTAACTAAAGGATACTAAAATATCCCCAAACTCAATCGCTTTCTACTATTGTATCCCACGTAGAACTGTGGAAGTGATCCTGTGTGATCTTTTTATTATTTTTTCCCATGAATAACTATGGTAGAGGTCATGTGTGACCTAGAAAACCCTATGTTGTATTGTGAAACCTGATCTAGGGTGTGGATAAAAAGTTTATTAATATAAACATCTTGGTGGCAGGTGATCACCATGTGAAGAGGAATAAGTCTTAGCTTGACATTGAACCTCTTGTTTTAACAGCTGTGCGGTTTTTATTATATTTTTGTCTTCTATGTATTTCTTTCATTAAGATAAAAAGAAGTTTTATAGTTAGTTTAGAAATTGTTTATATCTGTTTTGAATCAGTATATTATTTTCAAAAGTTTGACTAATATTTAGATTGGTAAAACTGAGTACTAATCAATCTTTAGAGAAACTAATTTAACTATTAGGACTTGTATAAATTAACTACAGACTGACTTTTATTTTATTTTAATAGGTGTATATTATTTTAAAGAACCAATTTTAACAGAAATTTTTATACATACTCAATTCACCCCCTCTTGAGTCATTTACTCCGACCAACAATCATTATTCTTTAGACTAACTATAAAGTATGTTTTTTATTTTCTCATAGGTAGTGTAATAGATTGGGGACTTATAACTCAACGAGGACTCTCTCTTATTCTTCTCTTCCATTAATGTTTTAAAGTTGTTGAGTAAGGATTATTCTGAATTATGAAAATTTATGGTGTTCTATGTCGAGTGTTCTCTTTCTATTTTACTTAATTCCACTTCAGGAGTGAGTTGAGGGTTTTTTTGAGTGTAGATACAGTGTGTGGTTGGAGTGTGAAGTTTCTCAATTTGGATACACTAAATCTACCACTTATTTTTCAATTCTTATCTATTGGTTATGTATTATTGGATAAAATTTTGGACTCTATGGATTTGACTTGGTTTAATTTATCTAGGTATTTAAAGGGTGTTTATATTCATTATTTGGTTTCATATGATATAGGATGTTTAATTTCATCATTTATTATTCATGCTCAACTGAATATTGAACTCATTAAGAAGTTTTGTCCCTCAAATATGGTAATTTTTTACTATTTGAGTATCATGATTCATCGAGAATGACTGCTTTCTACATTTTAGATTCCATTAATTCATTATTATTTTATTTTTAAAATGATGTACTAAATTGTTTATATAAAGAAAATTTTCTTACATAAAAATAAATAGTTTATAGGATTCCCATCGTTCTTAAAAAATTAAAAAATTTCACATTTTAAAGAATAATTTATAAATATTTTTAAATTGAATAGTGTGTTTTTTGGGTCTAGAACCATATAATTTATTTTTAAAAACTTTGAGACATAAATATTTCAAAAAAAATGGACAATGTTACTTTTTTTATACTTATAAACATATTTTGATGATTTTTGTAAACTATTTGAAAAACTCAAATGAAATGATTTGATGTCGAAAAAGCATTAATAATTTTATGAGAATCTAGTTTGAGTGAAGCACTTGGAATTAATTGATCAAATGAAATTATAAAAAATAATGATGTAATGAAATATTTAATAATCTATCAATGTACATTTTAAAATATAATTGTGCACATGAGAGTATTTATATATTTTTCATATTTTTCATGGACTATATATTGGAATTAATGAGATTTTGTGACTATTTGAGTATCATGATTCATCAAATGATTGTTTTCGTCATTTTGGTTTCCATTAATTCATTTTTTTCTTATTTTAAAAATGATGTGCTAAATTGTGTATTTGAAAAATATTTTTTAGAGTAAAAATAAATGTTTATATCATTCTCATTGTTCTTCAAAAATTAACGTATCAAATATTTTTATGAATAATATATAAATATTTTTAAATTGAATAGTTGGTTTTTGAGTATAGGTACTTATAATTTATTTTTAAATAAATTGAAACATAAATATTAAAAAAAAGACAATTCTATTTTTTAAAAAACTTATAAACATGTTATGATTATTTTTCTAAATTATACGAAAAACTCTAATAAAATTTTATGAAGCATAAAAAACATTAATAATATTTTTTTGTGTATTTTATAGAATTAAATGGTTAGAGGAAATTAAAAAAATAATGAAGGTGTGATGAGAGATCCTCTAAATGAGTTTAGCATCATGAAATATATTATTTATCTTATTTAAAAAAGAAAATATGGATTTATTTTCCAGTTACGATGAGATATATTTGAAGCAAGATAATAACACAATAAAATCAATTACAGTAGGCCGCAACAAAAAAGTTATGATTATATTCTAAATCCTCGCATTTCATATTCATAAATTCCAAATCATTATTTGAGAATAATATAGTATATTTTTTTAAAAGATAACATTAGTGTGATCATAATTTTTATTTTATTTTAATAGAATTAATGGATTTATGCTTTTTGACTACTGGACTATAAATGGTTATTGCCATTGTATCTTTTGGAACCTTAAAGATTTAAGAATCAATTATAAAATCTTCATTAGTTTAATTTTTCATTATATTTTTTTTAAAATTTTTATTCTTTTTCTTACATTTATGCATTATTATCTAATTAAAAATCACAAATATCACAATTCATGTCCCAACCTAAATGTGTTAGTGTATATTGGTTATCGTGTTCTTCCTTGGGTGTTTTGTTTAAATTATTTTTCACTCTCTTATATAATGTTTCTTGACTATTGTATTCACAAATCATTTAATCTTAAACCCAACCCCTTATCATATGTTTTGAATATTAGGTTGTCCCTTTCTAGGGATAATTAATGTTTGTCAAATTCTTTGGATCAATTATATCTTATAGGAAAAGCTAAAACAACAAAAAATGTCCTTGTTTTGAAGTTTGAAATGATTGATGAGAAAGCAAAAGAATTTAAGTAGACCGACCTGTAACACCCTGATATTTTATGAGAAATATTTCTTTTATGTCTTATGTTATACTCCACACCAATATAATATTTCACTACACACAACACTGGATTGGCTTGCGTTACACGCAAGAGCAACCTTCCTCGATAGCTTGCGTTGTACGCAATACCGAGATTCACTAGACAATGATATATTATTATAATATTATGAACTATATTTTATTAATAGTATTAACATAATTTTTTATTTTATAACATTATAAGTCATATTACACATTTTCTATAATGAGGCATGAGAACAAAATAATTTTTTTGGGTAAAATAAGTATTTTTCAAAAAATGCAGTTTCACTACCTTTTGATGGCGCACCCACATTAAATATAGTTTTTGACATGTTTTTAAGTACAATTTGACAAAATAAAATTATTCTCTGGAATCAAGACATAAAAATTTACTTTGTATAATTTTTTCATATTATTCTGATAACTTTCATATTTTAATGAATAGTAAAAACATGGAATATTTTTATTAAAAACAAATTTTTTTCATCGCAATAATTTATATAGTTAAATTATAATATTTAATGGTTATAAAGTATAAATAGAATATATTTTTACCATTTAATATAATGTATGTCATTAGCATTGATTTTACATTGAATTCATAGGTAAAATCATTTCAATCTTTTGCAATGTTTCAACTTTTAAAACCCGTTTTCTTAAAAATGATATTAATTTTAAATTAAATACTATGACATCTGTGTTTTGAATTTTAAAAAATGGATTCCATATTTGGATTCAGTGTGTACAAATTATGTTAATAGGTTACTTTTATTTTTTTCGACATTATGAATAGTAACTACGGTAATTTTTATTTACAATAGTAGGTAAATCAGGTAATTAAGGGTAACAATATGATTATAAAATTACCCAAACACCTGAAAAAATTCTATTGGATGAATAAAAGTCAACCCATATCACCTAAGGGTTAGAATAAATTCATTTCATGGACTATTGACCATGAAAATGATATAATTATAATTAAAACCACAGAAAGTGACAACATGTCACTCTCTTATATCTTATAAGTGTAATAATTTTAATTTAGTGATAAACTTCATAAAACTTCGAACATGAATAGTCTACAGAAATCTAATAAAATTATCTACATCATGTGAATTTATTTATAATTTTTACGGATTAAATAATTATCGTTAATTATGAAACAACAGTGATGTTGAAATTATTTTATTGATTGAAATATCAAATAAATGGTTTTAAAAATATTAAAATAAATATTATATGAACTATTTAATGTGATCCAAAAATTTTATAGATGAATATGACATATTAAGAATCTATTAAATATTTTGGTTCAGATTGTGGAGACCCTTCAATCATTTGTGAGTACTGCGGTTTAACTTTCTGGTATGAAGTGAAGAGTAAAAAATATAGCCACAGACATATGCCACGATTTACTTTATGTTGCTCCCTAGGGAAAATTGCTTTGCAGCAGCTACCTACTTTTCCATAATAATTTAAGACTTTAGTTTTCAATACAACTAGTTCTCATTCCAAAACATTCCAATACCACATGCGCATTTACAATTCAATGTTTTCATTCACATCATTGGGTGGAAAAGTTGAAAAATCTGTGAACTGTAGAGGGTATCCACATGTTTTTAGATCAAATGGACAAAACTACCATCATATTGGAAGTTTATGTCCCCCTAATGGACAACCACCAAAGTTTGCTCAGCTATATGTATATGACGCTGCAAATGAAGCTCACAATAGAGTTTGGGCCATCAGGTGACTACATTATTAACTGGTAAAGTCTCATTTTTTATGTCCTCTGATTATAACTTAACGCTATCAAATGCAGCTTCGAGGACAAGATTCAAAAATCTGTTATACAGTTCATTTTTGTTCAGAAACTACAAGAAATGCTCCACGAAATAAATGCTTTATCACGTCAATTCAGAATGGCTAGGGATGTTATTGAGAGTAATGACACTACAAATTTAAAGGTGAGACTACTTAGAAGATGAGGAAGCGATACACAAAGATACAACTTACCAACTACATCTGAGATCACAATGCTGATTGTTGGAAACATTGAAGATCTAAATCATCAGATAGATGTGATCATGCAAAGAAAAAGTTGAAAATTTCAACGCATAGATGAGCTTCAACCACTATACCTGCCTCTACAATATCCATTGGTTTTTACAGGAGGAGAGGATGGATATGTCGACAACTTATCCCATCATGCGACTTCATTCAATCAAAGTGAAAAATAGAGTAATTTTACAATGAGAGAATATTTCTCTTTTCACCTTCAATTCCATTACAATGATTCATCTTGTCTACTTCATTCTAGGAGGATATGTCCACAATTTATTGTGGAAACATATACAATGATTTAATCTCAAATACTATCTTTTATTCGCTTCAATCAAAAGAATTTTTGGGCAGAACTATACAATGGTTTTGAAGATTCTTTCATTAGAGGTGATCGAGATAGATCTTTGTGTGGGAAGCATATCATATTACCTTCCACATTTATAGGCAGTCCTAGATATATGATTTAGAATTACCAAGATGCTATGTCAATCTGTAATTGGGCGGGCTATCCAGATCTTTGTTTAACATTTACATGCAATCCCATGTGGCCTGAAGTTTCTAGATTTGTAAAGTTACACAATCTTCTCCCATCAGACTATCCTCACATTCTTTCAAGAATATTCAATTTTAAGGCGGGACAACTCATGGAAGATTTATGAGAAGGATGTTGTTTCAGAAAGTCTCGAGCATGTAATAAGCTTCTTTGAAAATAAAATGAACTATTTTAATGACAACTTCTACCATAAAGTTACAGATTTCTTCCACATGTTATCTCATATGTCCTTCATTTTCTGATGTAGTTGTTCGTACTGTGGAGTTTCATAAGAGGGGACTCCCGCATGTGAACATTATATTATTTCTTTGTCAGGACAACAAAGTAGTCTCTCCAAATGAAATTAATAGAATTGTTATGGCCAAAATTCCAAATAAAAGAACACCCCCAAAACATCATGAAGTAGTTGCAAATTTTATGATCCATGGGCCTTGTGGTGATGCAAACCATTTCTCACCATGAATGAAAAATGGAAAATTCTCATAATATTATCCAATTTTTTTTTTTGAACATACCACAACGGATGATGATGGTTATGTTGTATATCAGAGAAGGAATTCTAGGTGTATAGTTGTCAAAAATGGAATAACATTAGAAAATCGGTTTATTGATCCATTCAATCCAGTTCTTCTTCTGAAATATAAATCTAATCTGAATATTGAAATTTTCAATCAGTCATCCTCTCTCAAATACCTTTTTAAATATGTAAGAAAATTTCATAATCGTGTCTCTGCGACACTCTACAACAACAACAATCATCTGTCTGATAACAGTGTCGATGAAATTAAAATGTACTATAACTGCCGGTACATCTCATCTTGTGAAGCTTCTTGGAGGATCTTTTCTTATGAAATCCATTTTAGATATCCTCCAGTTGATAGACTACAGTTTCATTTCCCTGGACAAAACAATGTGACGTATGCAGATTCTGACAATATTAAAGACATCATAAATAAAAATAACATTTCTAATACCATGTTCACATCTTGGTTTGAATAAAATCTGTTATACCCAGAAGGCAGAAGTCTAACATATACAGAATTCCCAACAAGATTTGTCTACCTATACCATGAAAAAAATGGTACCTGCGCAAACAGGGATTCAATATTGGTAGACTGAACTATTTTCCACCTTCTTTTGGAGAACTCTAATACTTACGGATTCAACTTACAAAGATCAGAGGTGCGACTTCATATGATTCTATTAGAACGGTGAACAACATTACTCATAGTACATTCAGACAAACCTATTCAGCAATGAGACCTTTAGCTGATGAAAATGAGTTCATTCAAGAACTAAAACATGTCTCCACTGGGGGAATGAGACACTCTTTGCGAAGACTGTTTGAAGGAATGTTGTTCTCAAATACCATTTCCCGAACTGACATTTTTTGTCTTGAAACCTGGAGGATTCTAACTGATGATATTATATATTCCCAACAACAACTGCCGCAAATAAGAGGTACACAAAACTTACCATATTTTTCAATATATATCTATGTTAGTATATTTCTTTCTAATACTATTTCCCTCTCTTGTATACTTGAAAATAACAGATCATCAAAGACAAATGTTAGGTTTTATTGAAATAGACAACATTCTCCATAGAAATGGTAAATCTCCATAATGTTATCCTCCAATTCCCATTCTAGATTACTCATTAACTGCTCAAACTAATCCATTGATTGCTGAAGATCTCAATTACAATAGAGAATAACTTCTTAATGAGTACACTTCATTGCACAATATGCTTACTTCTGAACATAAAGAAGTTATCGAGAGAATTATGTCTGCATTATGTTATACTGTTGGGGGATTTTTTTTGCATGGATTTGGAGGGATGGGTAAAACTTTCATTTGGAGAGTATTAACATGTTTACTAAGGTCACAAGGAAAAATTATTCATGCAGTTGCTTCTAGTGGAATAGCATCATTACTCCTACCAGATGGGAGGACAACCCATTCAAAATTGCGTATTCCGATACCTACAAATGATCACTCTGTATGCAACATTTATTAAGGGAGTGATATTTCATAACTGCTACAATCAACAAAATTGATTATCTAGGATGAGGCTCCAATGCTTTATAAAAACTGCTTTGAAGCTCTTGATCGTACATTACGATATATACTTTCAGTAAAGAATGAAAATTCCTCTAATTTAACATTTGGAGGTTTACCGGTTGTCCTAAGAGGATATTTCAAAAAAATTATTCTAGTAAACACTGGTGGTGATAGAAGTGACATTGTATTTTCAAGTATAAGGTCATCATATCTATGGAAACACTGTCAGTTTTTAACATTGACCCAGAACATGAGGTTGCATTCTACAAATTCAAATGTATCTTCTGATGAGGTGCGATGATTTTCACAGTGGATTTTGGATATTGGGGAGGGACATGTTGGTGACCTCAATGATGGGGATGGGTGTATTCATATCCCATAAACATACCATCTAAGAAAAAATAAATCAGCATTGGAAGCATCTGTTGAATTTTCTTACCCAGATTTCAACAATAACTATGGAGATGTATCATATCTGAAAGGTCGTGCTATTTTAGCACCAACCCATGACATTGTTCAGGAAGTTAATGACTACATGTTAACTTATAGTACATCAGAAGGAAAATATTACTTCAGTTCTGGTTATGTTTGCAATGCCAGTTTTGATACTGATTGGCCTGAGAACATATATACAACTGACGTGTTTAATGCTATCAATGTCATTGGACTTCCTGCACACAAAATTACTTTGAAGATCAGAGTGCCAATTATGTTGATGCGCAGTGTAGATCAATCATTGTGATTATGAAATGGTACTCATTTGATTGTTACCCACTTGGATGATCATGTCATCGAAGCTGAAATTTTAACTGGTAGTCATTCTGGGTTTCTAGCATTTATACCAAGAATTAATATTACACACAATGACGACATATGGACTTTAAAACTAGAAATAAGACAATATCCTTTGATTATTTCTTATGCAATGACTTTTAATAAGAGTTAAGGCCAATCTATGTCATATGTTTTTTTATATCTTTGCAATCCTGTGTTCTGTCATGGATAACTATATGTTTCCATATCAAGAGTGATGTCACCAACAGGATTGAAATTTTTTCTTGATGATAAAGATAATCAAACCTCTGACTGTACACAAAACATTGTCTACAAATAAATTTTTTATAACCTTCCTTAGGTATCTTGTAATTCAATATGTTTACATTTAATTGCTTTTATCAATTGAACATATATATAAATAGATTACTTGTGATTATTCTTACTATTTTATATATGTACACTAATTGAATTCATAAAGAAACCAAAACATGTCGTGAAGAATGTGTCTTTTGAAAGACATTACTATTGACGCTGATGAAACATTAAAGATACAAGTCTGTGTATTGAATCTGTGGTGAAACTCATCACCCAACTCTGAAGTTTCTTCTATAGATCTGATTATCTATGATGCTGAAGTGAGTTTATCCTCGAAAAGAAGTGACAAATTCTGTAAAGTTTTCATAACATTAATTCTATGTAATTCTATTGCAGCACATTATTTTATGAATTTTACTTCTGTCATATGATTATTAAATGTTAACTTTGTCAATTAATGAAACTGGAGACCAAAATTCAGTTTACAATTACTAACTTCCAGCTAATCACCAATTACAAACCTGTACTACACGAAGGCCTATGCCACATCATAAAAAATTTCCAAATGTCTCTTAATCAAGGGAACTAGTTGGGTGCAAGACATGCCTGCAGATTGTTTTTCACAACAACAACATATGTTCGACCAACCAATGTCCAACTTCCATGGTTTAGCTTTGACTTCACTTTTTTTGCTTACATTGTTAACAAATTCATTCCCAAACAACAATTAATATGTATGTTTCATTAAAACTCTATTTATGGGGAAACCTACTATTTTCAAATGAATCTTTATTACATGTCTTTAATAAATATCGTCAACAAATAAAAATATGACACAATAAACTTTTTAATTTCCTAAATTACTATGTCATTCACACACTATTAGGGGATACTACTATCATAATGAATGTTAGTTTTACATCAGTTTTTTCTGTCATAGAAATTATTGGACATCTGCGACAATCATATCCTATACAGTCCATTGGTACATCCAATCAGAATATTCAAATTGTTTTAGGGGATGAAAGGTATGAATCTTTTACTACTCATAATAACTAACATTTGATATTTCAATTACCAACATATCTACGATGATTTCCTGTAGAGGCTTGTGAATGAACTGTAGATTGTGAGGGAAGTTTTCCAACATAATGTATGAGTACTTGGAAAACAACAATGACTGCTCTAAAATAATTATCTTGCAGCTGGTCAGGGAAAACTGATTGAGCTTTGAGATATCTATCTACCCATTAAAATATCTTACTTACTAGAAAATGTAATGTTGAGTACGTCATTGGGATTTATTCTTATGATCTTCAACATGTTCTATCATATTTCATTAACAACACTTTAATTTTTAAGTTCTAATTGAGAACTAAAATGTTATCAAACTATATATACCCAGTAGTTAATACATTCCAACTGATGAAATTCATTAATTATATATGGAAAATGAAATGTTTGACCAGGTGAAATTAAATTATGCCTTATTGAAAACTATAGTGTTTGTAAATTAATGTTCTAATCTAATAAATGTTCCAGACTTTGACAATTTTGTTTAAAACTATACACTTCTAATCCTGCTTATGCTCTTCAATATGTTCCAGCATCTGGTATTATCACCTCATCAATAAATTCTTCAAAAATACTTCTGAACTTGGACATCCCAGTAGTCCACAACTTCAAAACTAGGTAAATTTATTACTTATATTTTTTTCCAGAAATTATTTCTAGAAACACCAACAAAATGTACGACTACTGCATAAAATTTTTTCTTTAATGCTTTTTTTTCATTTAACAGATCTGGAGTAATCAGTAATTTTCAATTAGAATGTCATCCATCAACAATTTCAAACAGTTTTGTTACAACATTGCCTTATTGAAATAACAAAAAAAATTTGTTGATGTAAAAAATATTCTGGAGGTAAGTAAAATATCCTGATTTTTTTCTTTTAATATTTTGTCTGGAATACTATTACATGTAAGACTTAATTTCATGAATATATTAATATGAACTGTTGTCTCCCAGCCGACAAAGTGTTTGATTTCTGCTACAATAGTTAAACTTCAAAGCACTCATAACTAGTATTTTGAATCATGCAAATCTTTGATGAAAAAAGTTCAAACTGTGGATGGGAATACTTGGTGCCAGAATTGCAAAAAACAACCATGCTTAAAAACTCTAAGGTATTCATTTAATTTGTTTCTTATTTTCTAAATATTACTTGGTTATAGGATTATTATACAAATTTAATTGTATTGATACAACCTTAGCACTTATAACAACTATAAATACAATAGGTTTAGAGTTCAACTACTGGTGACAGATGAGAAAGACTCACTGTCTATCATTCTATTCGACAAGCATGTCATGCAATTCATAAACAAAATAGCTTCTCAATTGATAGATTCTCGATTCAAGTAATCTTCTTTAACTATTTTATCTTCTTCATTTATTTGATGTTGTGTTTTAACTCACACTACTATTTAATTACATAATAGGACCAGGATGAGTATGGATTTCCCCCAGAGCTAAACCTTTAAAAAAAAAATATACTACTGGAAGTAGATGTCACAAATTACAACATTCAGAATCGAAAACATTCTTCATAACTAAACACTTACACAGTTCTCTTCATCACTGATAATGAAAATTATATCACCAACTATCATCAAAGTTTTTAAGACATTCAGGTAAGTAGAGTAATTCCTCCCCAAAATTTTACTTCCCAGCCTTACAAATTACATATTTCAACAATGTAATTAACGTTACTACGATATATTATATTATTATTCCTTACTTAGAATTTATCTTAGTATTAAATCAGTCACCACATACCTATAAAATTCATTTCACCCATCTGTTTTAGGAAAATCACTGTGTTGCATCTTCAATATTCCACTACAACAATGATGCAGGTTTAGATACAACAAGTAAAATTGTATGTTCAACTTAGGTATAAATTCTCTATCTTTGTTTTCCGTTACTGTCAATGTGTACATATTGTAAAAAAGACGGATTTCCCTCATTTTTATTTTCTTTTTACATTTTATTACAAGTTCACTACAATTGTACATCTGAAGTGCCATATATTAAATATTATATTGTTGCTTCATTGGTAAATCTTATAAGTGTCGACTGATACTCATTCGTTACAATGATATCTTCATATAGAAAAATCTAATGAATGAGTTTTATGCTGAAGATGCGGTCAAAGGGAAAGAATAATTGTCTATAAACCCCACGCCAACTAATGCCAATGAAGATCATCTGCATATAATGGATAACAGAAACAAAAAATCTAACAAACTAGACTGACTATTTTCCATTAATTTCCAAGGTAATGTAGTCCTGTTGGAAAATCCGAAAATTTCAACTTTCCTATTTCATATTAGAAAATATACATGTAAAGACTTATGTCTCCTCATTGTGTTAAGGTTGAGTCTAGGAAGGAGGTGTGATTTAAGAAACTTTTTCTATTATTATGCAGTTTTGAAGCATAGATTTGACGTTTACTAAAGTTTGTTATTTAATTATTTTAATTATGTTAATTTTGCCTACTTCCAACAGCCTTGCATTGTGATGTATCATAATTTTTACAGTCTTGGGTTTCCTTTATTTCTTAATTAAATAACATTATAGATACACGGAGATGCGTTTTTTCAGCTATAATAAAACATTATAATGCGACATATCCATGAAGATTTGGGGTTGCAAATCAGCATACTATGACCTTTTTGGTCGTTATCTGATGTTTTCTCATAGTAATATGTGTCTTTTACTCATAGTAGGGTATAATTACCTGTTGCAGGGAGCAATATAAATGTCTACCAAGTTGTTGAAGTGCTGCTGCTCTGCATCGATGGACCATGGCCTTACTGGGAGGCTATTTAATGTTTCTTATTCATATTACATAACTATGAACATAACTGCAGTTTTTCTCAACATCAATTCTGATATATGTTTCTGAATATTGGATCCTGTACTCTGTTTTAGTGGTTGACATAGTTTTTATTGTGACTAGTGGATAATTTTTTATCTTCATCAGTAAATGATTTATATGGGATGTCTTAATGGACATCGTATTGAATTCACTCAAGATGAAGTTCAATAGGAACTAAAATCAACACCCAATAGGAAGAAGATGTGGTGGTTTCTACTCTAAATACCACACCCTCTAATGGTATGGGGTTTACCTAATGGAACAGTCCAGGTGTTAACATGTTATGACCATTTTCAGGTTTCATCATGATTGGAAGAAAATTGATTCCTTCATGGGCTCAAAGACGGTGATTCAGGTAATTTAAATTGCCTTGAGAGTGCTAACAGTTGTCTTTTTCAACCTGTTTCAATCATTCACCATCGCTTTAGATACGAACCCATGCACAAAAACACTTTCTGAAGGTTAATATGAATTGGGCAAGTGAAAATGTACCACCTCCTCAGCCAAAGAGGAAAGCTGGCTATCCATGCCCCTAACAGGTAATTATAAAAATGGTTAGCATTGCATATTTTCCCAACTCAATGCTCCTCAAGGAAACATACTATCTTATAAACATTAAAAAAACATCCCTGTAGGCTCTGCTTTTTCAAAAGGCATCAATTGTTTTCCTTCACCATCCGCTGCACTGGAACCTAAATTTAAGATCTGAGCCCAAATTCAACTTCAGTGCTGGGGAACTGTTGTGCTGCATTACAGGTTTGTACTTGGTGATTACGAGTTTGTACTGGAACTGTGCTGTTTCATTATAGGTTTGTACTGGAACCTAATGTTTCTGTTATACAGGTTTTCATTAAATGTTTGTTATACGAGTTTATACTAGAACCTAATGTTTATGTTATAGAGGTTTGTACTAGAACTTTTGTGCTGCATTACGGGTTTGTACTGCATTACGGGTTTGCATTACGGGTTTTTACTAAAACTGTTGTGATGCATTATGGGTTTTTACTAGATCCTAATGTTTCTGTTATATGTTTTTGGATTCTATAGGTCTAACTCAGCCCGTGTATAATTATTGTGCCAACAGTCAAAGGGAAAAATCAAAATCTTTACCAGGTGGTGAAGGAAATGAATATGAGAATTCTGTTCAACCTTTAATAGCTTAGTTTTCTGTTGTATATTAACTCTTCCCACATAAATTCTTTATATTTAGCTTCTTTTTATTTTTTGTGATTCATGGTTCAATTGTATATAACTTTATTGTTGAACGTGGTTGCATTTGATCCCTTAGGTTCACTACTTTCCATTCTAAATTTTGAACTTTAATGTAAAAATAATGTTGACTGTCCAGAAAGTGTACATAACAGCTGAATAGGTCTTAAATGTGCTCCATAAATTGTTTTTATAATATTTCGTTACTAATTATCCTAATTTTTAAACATTATATTTTCATATTACTTTCCTGAGATTATGATAGGCAGAAGAAGAAATTGGTCAGTTATCAATATTTATGTGTTTGCGATTCTCATTGCTTGAAGAGCATCTATTGATAACTATTATAAGTTTGATCATGTAGGTTTGTGACTCCAATTCAATAATATACTTTTAATACACATGGCCTTAATGTTAGAATGACTGCATTTATTATTATTTCAGGTATATATATTCTTTTAAGCCCTTCTCATTCAAGAGGAATAGATGTAACAATAAAAACTGATGGATGGCCCCATGTGATCTGAACGTGATCGTGCAAATCATGATTCCAATACCATGTAATAATCCTATAATCACATCCCTGCATTGATGTTTCAAAATCAATTATGTTTTAACTGCATCTTTGTAAATTATAAATTTTATTGTATAGTTACAGTACTTGTCATTAGTTTCAAAATTTACCATTTTACTTTAACATTGTTGACTTTGTTATGATTTTACCAGACTTTATATCTGAAATTGTGAGGTATAATTGACCAGAGATTAAATGGTGACTACTGAGGAAACAACTATAAAAATGCTATTAGATGCTTATTAATCTTTACATGATTTTTTTGTTAATTTCATTGTACTGTTATTCCCTAATGTACATGTTAGTATTTTATAAATATAACATATCATTTTAATATTACCGACTTATTTATGATTTTATAGAACTTTTTTGCTAAACATTTCACCATAAATTGATAGGATTGGAGACTATAAGGAAAAAATACAGGTAGGTTTTCAGATATCTATTAATCATTATATGATTTTGTTTTGTAAATTATAATTGATTCACTAACTTTAAAATGGGTTCTACATAAATGAAGAAAATTGTGTTGGCGATCAAAAATCATTATTCTTCCCTTCCCGGTGTTGAAACTTCAATTTGTAACATTGTGACGAGGGCTGCGATAGATGGAATTCAACAGATATATTCATGTACAAGGAAACTAAACAGAAGAAACTTGTGAATATATTAATAAATATATTGAAACAAAGAAATTACACTCACTTATATATGAAACAACATATATATGATTTTTCTTTTGTTTTATAGAAAAATATATCCGAGCAGAAAAATATATCTGATTAGGGAAACTGGTGATGTTGGTGATGCTGCTGCAGATATAGGTATATCGGTTATATGAGCAGAAACATATAACTTAATTTTCTTTATTGGTATATTAATGAATATATTAATTCTTTTTAGTAGGGAGACTCATGATGCTATTATTTTGAATAGAGGAAATTCCACCCACCTATTTTTAAATAAGGAATTACTGTGAAAAACTACAGCTTCCAGGTGATGAAATTCCTCACATCCTTGAAGGAAAGGAAATTATCAACATAGAAAATCCATTGTTGCTATCATGAAATTGTACGTGATAAATATTATATGATCTATAAGAACATATGTATTTTATTGGTCATGCAAGTGATATTTGGGACTTAATTAGACCTGTAAAATGTTATTTTTTGATTCAGTAGAACATAATGTTGACCCCAAATATTCAGGTACCAGTTGTCCAGCGATTTCGAAGGCGTATTGATGAAAGTGATGAAAACTGATTTCTCATTTTGAGGTATTAGTGGCTAATTCTATTCTTTTTTAATATAGTTATCATAGTCTTTTAGTGAATTTGATCATGATTTAGTTTATTATTTTCTTATTCAAATAAGATGGCATACATTTGAATACTATCTGATTTATACTTTATTCATGATGTGTTATTTTTTTATAGGATTGGTTCATTTTTTCCTTGTCAGATTTTTCTTAGGTGGATATATTACGTGAATGTTGTTATCTTTGCAGGTATGGAAATTTCAACGGTTGTATTGATTTGAATTTGAATTTGTATTCATAGCTTTTGTTTGATTGTTTTTAAGGGAATTTTTTCATTTCTACCTCTGAAATAGCATTGATTATTGTACTAAGATGAAAGTGGTTTCATTTATCATTTATAGAAAATTGATTACTGGGATCAAAAATACAAGTATGATTCAATAAAGGACCTGTCCAGTAATAAATACATTGTACAAAAATAATTATTTTGGTTATTCATTGGAATAAAAATTCTGTTTTGGTTCCCGGTTTTCATTTTCCCATCTCATATTAATTGAACCTTTTCATCCCTCTCCATGCACATCGCTATTATGGATGTTTTTTAATTGGAATGCACATCACCCAAGCCACCTCAAGAGATGCTAAAACCAAAAATTGATGTTAATGCAGAATTTATTATTTAATATGCTTCTCTCTCTATTCATTTCTGTTCCTTGTACAGTGTTCAGATCATCTATAATGTTCAGGAACCACGAATGCAACGAGGGGAATGCAGGGGGAGTTTCACATAATGATAATGATGGGTGGAGTTTGAAGGGAACAATTATAGGTCTCAAAAAGTATGGTTACTGCATCTGTTTTCATCCTCTAATGCACTACTTAAACCAACTCTTAATTCTGTTAGGAAGCTCACTACATATTATGTATTATGTACCACTGGAAAATGCTTTTTGCATATTTCCAGTTTCTTTTTAGTATTTCATACCTACAAACAAAGTCGTAATTTTACATTTATTAATTATTTATTTTCAATTCAATAATCTATTTATCTATTTTCATTCCTCAGTGCACAATTTCATTTTCCATTTTTTAATTGTTCTTTCTCTATTGATTACCTACAGTATTCGTACTATTACTGTCATATTTTTTTTCTCAAAAATATGTCAGGTTAATTGAATGATGTTGAACCTTATAATTTAATGAGAATGTGAATAGTCCTGTGCATTTTCACAGATGAAGTACTAGTTTATTTAAATTCAAAGAAATGAATAGTGTCAAAATTGACACTATTGTTATTTTATAAAAATAACATATTATAAACTTGTTTAAAAATCAAAAAAATATTTAAAAATTATAAATTTAAATTTATATGGTCTAAAATGTCATAAAATATCCAATTATGGAAAATTCACAACACCTAAGTAATTATTTATAACAATTTAAAATTTAGAATATTATTACAACAAATAAAATTAAATAGATTAAATTAGGATAAATCAATTTGGTAAGGTGTAAGATAAATTCAAAACATGTATAAATTTTATTGGTTGATGAGATTACAACCCTATCTAATCTCATCTTCGAATTGAGTCATTTTTGGAGGTTTTTCAGGGGGGATGGAATTTTTTATAAATTATTATTTCTTATGTTTCCAATGGTGCCCCTCTCCTCCCTTATAAAAGGGAACCTCCTCCCTCTCCTCCTCACACCATTTTGAGACTTCAAGATTGGCCAAACCCTGAAAATTTCTATTCCCCACATCCATAGAAACATACTAGAGGTTCTGGTATTCTTCAATGACCAACTTTAGTGCCCTAAAAGGTGGTTTTGAAGAGGCGCATCGAAGAAGAGGTAATCTCTTCTATCGATTCTTTCAAGTTTCTTTCTTCATCAACCTACTCTTATTTAGTTGTTTCATTATAAAGTAATAAAATCAGTATCAATCATATAATTATATGTTTTTATATATATGAAATGACCCTATTTCACTTTCTATCCATCTTATGGAAAGCGAAATCACCGCACGTGCGTACGTACGGAATACCATCTCCATGTCGTGGTGTAATCTGTTTTCAACCACCACCTTACTTGGATGAGTATAATGGTGTGAAAAATAAATATATATGATTATTATAACATGATACTGATTCTAAGATATTATATCATCAACTCCAAGACCATTCAATAATTATGGGAATGATATCGTCACTCGTGCGTACGTACGGCTTACCGTCTCCACGATGTGATGTGATTCGTTCTACATGATCTTCACTAAACCATGATTATATAAATGAATTGAATGAATAAATATGATATATATTATAATACTACCAATCTGTAAATGATGTAGCTATAACCTAAAAATAGGAATAGGATTTTATTCCACAAAACACGCATAAGAACATAAAGCAATGAACACCCGAATAACAAGTAGCAATGAAATATTACTAATAAGAAGCTAAGATTATGACCATATATGATATCATAACAATGAGTATGATTTTGGAATAATTCAATGAAATTATTTAAATGATTATACAGGAGGTTCGGACACATATAAAGCATATCCGACCTAAGGTAATGGAAAATCTCGTAATCTCATTTTCATCCGAGATTGTTTATACTTTAGAATTTATTGGGGAATATTTATCATCCACATCAATGTTTCCTCAATATATAATATTAATTCTATCCTCCTATAATTTTTTAAATCCAATTTTACCTATTGGTGAATTTTTATTAAAAGATATTAAAGGAATCTTTTGTCTTTTTCAGTACGAGATACTTTTTGACTTTTCCAGCAAATGTATGAGAAGAATGTTTTTTTAACTTATACGGCATGAATGGATTTTTATGATTTCATAGAGAATTATTTCCATGAATATTCCTTTTAAAGTTTTAAAGTTTATTTTTAATTAACTTCTTTTATTTTACAACTGTATGACATGTTATGAAAGGAAAATTGTTTTTGGAGTAGAAAGGATATTTTCATCAACAATGGAGTTCAAGTGTTTTATCAAAATTATTTTCTGTCTAAGATAATATAAGGATATGTTTCTATACCTATTTTTACATTTATTTGATTATGTTATGATGGAATTATTTTTATGAAGTCCTTTTATCTTATATGGATTATGTTATGATGGCATGATGTTTAAGAATCCCATTTTTATTACATGGATTATTCTATGATATATGATTTATGATTTTGTGGCACACCTAAGAATGGTTTCATTATGAGATGGGTGGGAACTATATCTCCATCCAATTCATTGTGTAAAGATTTATATCTCATGAGATAGACATGGCTGTAATGAAAAGTTAATCTGGTTCAGTGATACATGATTGGAATAGGGAGTGAACTCGGTTCAGAAATGGACTTTGTCCGCTATGATGGTCTTAGGAATGAGTACTGACTAATATGAAATGATATTCTATGATTATGTGTTTATTCAAAAAAGATTCATGTTTTATGATATGATTATTGGGATTACATTTCACTACTATGATTTATCCCATGTCATGATATTATGATCTCTTTTGCAGGTTAAGATTTTCAAAATTTTATGTTCTTATGAATATGATATGATTGATATTTCATTTTTTTACCATTACGGAGCATGTTAGGTCACCCTTTTTTATGTTTTATTTTCCCCAGGTCAGGAAGAAGGGTATTAAGTAGGATATTCCAAAAGAGACTCTACATTATATTAAATAACCGTGAGACAATGTAGATGATTTATAAACCAGTTGTTTATGTTTCCTAGTTTCTAAAGACACTATACCTATATGGTCCTATCATGGTTTGGTTATATGTTGTAATAAGTATGCTTCAATTCTGAAGTAATAACAATGTATGTTAAGTATGGGTCATTATAGTTGGTATCAGAGGAAAGGTATAGTAATCCTTTGGAAACTAGGATGTGAAAGCCTTAGTAAGAACCATTAGGATATGTCTAAGCATAGAACACAATTTTCGTGTTTGAGAAATGGCCATGAATAACCTATGATAAGACCTAAGGTGTGAAATTTTATTCTTAATTATGTGGTTTTCCTATTATGATTAGTGTTTCTCACACTATGCTTATGGGTTTTAGTCAATGGCTGGAACCCGAAGGAACCGTGTTAATGCTGAATGCGACAAGCAATGCAATGATTATCCCCCTAAGAAACCAAACGTTATGGGAGTTGGAATGAAAAATATTGTAGCCATGATCACACAACTTTCTCAAGATATTAATCATGAAGGACTTCCAAACGGGAAAAGGAAGGGGAAAAATTCTGTTGAATCCTTCATGAGGCAGCGTCCACCTTCATTCAGTAGGTCTTCTGATCCATTAGTGGCTGAATAATGGATTAGTACCACTAAAAAGATATTTTCAGTTCTACAATGTTTTGAACATGACAAAGTCATCTTAGCAGTATATCATTTGGAAGGTGAAGCTGATCAAAGGTGAAATCTTATAAATAATACGAGGCAAAGAGACAAAATTGAGTCCATGGAATGGGACGAGTTCAGGAACTTATTTTTCAATAAGTACTTCCCTCGTATTCTTCAAAAAAATATGGATAATAATTTTCTTGAACTAAAGCAAAAGGATGATTAATCTGTTGGTATCTAGGAATCAAATTTTATAATACTTTCAAGGTATGCTTCCAGAAATATTATCCAACCGAAGAGTAAGATCGATCAATTCTTTAGTGGCTTAAAACCAAGTCTTTGAAGGGCGTTATCCATAAGGGACTTCAATAGCTACAAAGAAATTTTTTGATGTGCTCTCAAGGTTGAGATGGAGATTGGAGTAACCCATCAGTCATATGGGTTTGATAAGAAGAGGAAAATGGAATTCAAAGGGAAATCTAAAGATCACACTGAAAAGAAGATGAGTTTTCCCTTATGCTCAAAGTGTGGAAAGAAACATGTAGGGAATTGTCTTAAAGGGACAAGTAAATGTTTCAAATGTGGAAAAGAAGGTCATCAGGCATTTGAATGCTTCAATGATGGGAAAAATATTTCTAGTGATGCGAACAAAGAAAAGGATACAAATAATGAACCTCCAACACTTCAATGTTACAAGTGCAAGGAAATGGGGAGTTATACTAATAAATGCATTAATCCAAGGGTTGTTGATGCTGATCGACATCAATAAACTCTTAAGTCCAAATACAGATTAAATTCACACGCAATTTCTATCGGTGATGAGGAGTATGATAATGAAGTGGTGAAAGGTACACTTACCATCCAATCTAAAGTAGAAAATGTTTTATTTGATTATAGATCCACCCAATCTTTTATTTCTGAAGAATTTTCTAAGGGCATCGTCATACTACCTCAACAATTAGCTATTGATTTTGCTGTGACAACTCCTAATGGCACAACAGTTGCATCAAAAGTTTATCATTCTTCTCAAATTAACGTTTGTGGGAAAGTGCTTCCTGAAAATATTGTGATACTTCCTATAGTGGAATTTTATGTGATTCTTGGAATGGATTGGATTTCCTTATATGGAGCTCATATCTATTTCCAAAGAAGGGAAGTCACATTTTATATTCCAGATCAATCAATGATCATCTATCGATGCAAGGATAAATATAACCTTCCAGTGGAAATTTATTCCATCTTATGGGTCTTGATTCCAATAAATGAATGTTATTTATCTCAAATGGTTGGAGAGAAACTCATGATTAAGTGTATTCCCATTGTATGAGAGTTTGATGATGTATTTTCAGAGGAACTTCTAGGTCTTCCACCAAATCATGAAGTTGAGTTTTCAATAGAACTCATACCAGGTGCTATGCCCATTTCAAATACACCTTATAGAATGACCCCAATTGAGTTGTGGGAATTGAAAAAGAAACTACAAGAGAATCTTGATAAGGGATTCATACGCCCTAGTGAATCACCTTTTGGAGCACCTATTCTGTTTGTTAAGAAGAAAGATGGATCAATAAGACTCTGCATTGGGTTATCGAGAACTTAACAAGATCACTATCCACAACAAATATCCTCTCCCACACATTGATGACTTATTTGACCAATTACGTAAATATTAATACTTTTCCAAGATTGATCTTTGTTCAGGGTATCATCAATTAAGGGTCAAAAGGGAGGATATACCAAAGACGGATTTCTGTACAAGGTATGGACACTATTAATTTATAGTGATGCCATTTGGTATTACTAATGCCCCTACTATCTTCCTGGATCTAATGAATAGAGTCTTTAGAGACTATGTTGATCAGTTTGTGGTAGTCTTTATAGATGATATTCTTGTCTATTCAAAGAGAAAGGAAGAAAATGAAGATCACTTGAGAATTGTATTAAAGACCCTAATAAAGGAGAAGATTTATGACAAATTTACCAAGTGTGAATTTTGGCTTCAAAAAGTTTTATTTTTGGGTCACATAATTTCAAAATAGGGGATATCTATAGATCTAGAAAAAACATACCTAAAGATGGTCGAGACCAACAACAGTAACTGAGATCCGAAGTTTTCTTTTTTTGGATGGATATTATTGATGTTTTGTGAAAGATGTTTCACGATTATCTAATACACTGACCGGGTTGACTTGAAAAGGAGTTAAGTTCATTTGGATGGAGGAGTGTGAAGAGAATTTCATGGAGTTAAAAAGAAGGTTATCCAGTGCACCTGTACTCACACAACCATGTAGTGGGGAAATGTTTGTGATCTATGGTGATGCATCCAAGAAGGGATTGGGGTGTGTTATCATGAAAAACAATATGGTGATAGATTATGCATCATGAAAGTTGAAAATCCATGAGCAAATTTACCCAACTCATGATTTGGAGTTAGCTGCGGTAATCTTTTCATTAAAGATTTGGAGGAATTATCTTTATGGTGAAAGGTGTGATATTTATACTGATCATAAAAGTTTAAATTATATTTTCAGAAAAAAGGATATGAATATGCACCAAAGAAGATGGTTAGAGCTGATTATGGATTACGACTACCCAATTCATTACCACCCTGGGAAGGAAAACAAGGTGGCATATGCATTAAGTCAACAAGACCATGATATCTTATCCATGATGAGGATTAAAAAAGATCCAATATTTATGGATTTATAAAGGATGGATATTGGAATTATAATGGAAGGGGAAAAATCTTATCTTCCTCAAATGAATGTTCAACCATCTATACGCGTGAAGATTAAAGAGGCACAGAAAGAAGATGTAGAGTTACAAAAGAAGGTTAGAAATGTTCCTAAATTCCACATTGATTGTGATGAAATAATAAGGTTCAGAAATCCGGTTTTTGTTCCTCCCATCCTAGAATTAAAGAAGGAAATATTGGATGAAGCTCATAGTTCTTCATTCTATATTCACCCTGGAAGCACGAAGATGTATAGGGACCTGAAGAAGTACTTCTGGTGGGATGGAATGAAAAGAGATGTTGCAGAATATGTCTCCCAATGCAGGGTTTGTCAACAAGTTAAAGCTGAGAGACAAAAGTCTAAGGGGATATTAAAACCATTACCCATACCAGAATGGATATGGGAAAACATCTTTATGTACTTTGTCACTAGACTTACTAAAACATCCAAAGACAATAATGCTATCTGGGTTATAATTGATTGTCTTAGAATGTCCGTACATTTCATTTCTATTAGAGAGGATTTCTATATTGATCAGATTTCCAAGATATATGTAAAGGAAGTGGTAAGATTGCATGGATTCCCACTTTCCATTATATCTGATTGGGATTCGAGGTTTACCTCGATGTTTTGGTGAAGTCTTCAGCATACTCTAGATACAAAGTTGAGTTTCAGCACTACTTGTCATCCTTATAAAGACGGTCAGTCTGAGAGGACAATTCAAATGTTGGAAGACATTTTGAGATATTGCTCTATGGATTTAAAAGGTGGTTGTGATCAACACCAACCTTTGGTGTAATTTTCTTTTAATAATATCTTTCACTCCAGTATTTAGATGGCTCCTTATAATGTTCTCAATGGAAAGAAAGGAAGAACTCCAACTTGATGGGATGAAGTTGGTGAAAGAAAGCTATTAGGACTTGATCTTGTTGATGAGATGGAAGAAAAGGTACGATCCATAAGAGCAGCCCAGAGTCGACAAAAAGTTATGCTGATAACCGAAGAAAAGACCTAGAGTTTGAAGTGGGTGATAATGTGTTCTTACGAATATCTCCTTGGAAGAGAGTAATGAGATTTGGAAAGAAGTGAAAGCTGATCCCTAGGTATATTGATCCTTTTGAAATACTAGATCGTGTTGGTAAGGTAGCTTAACGATTGGAACATCCACCGAATCTCTCTCAAGTTCATGATGTGTTCCACGTATCTCTCCTGAAAATCACATACCTGATCCTTCACATATACTAAGCTCAGAAGTTGTACCACTAGAGCATGATCTTTCTTATGAAGAATAGGCGATAGAGATTCTGGATCGTAGAAAAAAAGTTATATGAAACAATACCACTCTCTTGTTAAATGTTTTATGGAGGAACCAACAATTAGAAGAAGCTACATGGGAACTTTAGGATATGATGAAGGAGAGGTATCCTCATCTGTTTGTTACAAAGTGATGAATTTCGAGGGAGAAATTCTTTTTAAGGGGGGTAGAATGTAACACCCTGATATTTTATGAGAAATAATTTTTTTATTTCTTATGTTATACGCAACACCAAGAGAATATTTCACTACACACAACACTGCATTGGATTGTGTTACACGCAAGACCAACCTTCCTCGATAGCTTGGGTTGTACGCAATACTGAGTTTCACTAAACAATGATATATTATTATAATATTATGAACTAGAAATTATGAATAGTATTAACTGAATTTTGAATTTTATAACATTATAATTCATCTTACACATTTTCTATAATGAGGTATGAGAACAAAATTAATTTTTCTCGTAAAATAAGTATTTTTTCAAAAAATGCAGTTTTTCGTCTTTTGATGGTGCACCCACATTAAATCTACTTTTTGACATGTTTATAAGTTAAATTAGAAAAAATGAAATTATTCTTTATAATCAAGACATAAAAATTTACTTTTAATAAAATTTTCATATTATTCTGATAACTTTCATATTTTAATGAATAATAAAAACACGAAATATTTTAATTAAAAACAACTTTTTTTCATCGTAATAATTTATATGGTTAAATTATAATATTTAATGGTTTTAAAGTATAAATAGAATATATTTTTACCATTTAATATAATGTATGTCATTAGCATTGATTTTACATTGAATTCATAGATAAAATCATTTCAATCTTTTGCAATGTTTTAACTTTTAAAACTCATTTTCTTAACAACGGGATTAATTTTAAATTAATTACTGAAACTTATGTGTTTTTAATTTTTAAAAATTAATTCCATATTTGGATTCAGTGGGTCCAAATTATGTTAATAGGTTACTTTTATTTTTTTTGACATTATGAATAGTAACTACAATATTTTTTATTTACTACAGTTAAAGGTCAACCCGGTAATTAAGGGTAAAAATAAGATTATATAATTACCCTAACACCTGAAAAAATTCTATTGGATGAATAAAAGTTGACCCATATCACCGAAGGGTCAGAATATATTCGTTTCATGGACTATTGACCATGAAAATGATATAATTGTAATTAAAACCAAAGAAAGTGACAACATGTGACTCTCTTATATCTTATAAGTGTAATAATTTTAATTTAGTGATAAACTTCACAAAACAAAGAACATGAATAGTATATATAAATATAATAAAATTATATAAATCATGTGAATTTATTCAGAATTTTTAGGGATTAAATAATTATCATTAATGATGACACAATAGTGATGTTGAAATTATTTTATTGATTGAAATATCAAATAAATGGTTTTAAAAATATTAAAATAAATATTATATGAACTATTTAATGTGATCCAAGAAATTTATAGATTAATATAACATATTAGAAATCTATTAAATATTTTGGTTCGAATATATCCTCTGTTTTGAATTTATTTAAATTCAAATAAATGAATAGTGTCAAAATTGACACTATTGTTATTTTATAAAACACTACAGGAAAAAACGCTTATTGCGATGGGGTATTTGCGACGGGCCTTATTCCTGTTCCAAAAACTTTTATGAAAAGCATATTTGCGATTAGAATATATTCCCATTGCAAATGGTCAGTTATTTGAGATGGAAATACAGGCCTCGTCGCAATTGCAATGGCATGATTTGTGCGCCAAAACGCGGGAAACCTATTTGCGACGGGTAGAAGGCTACCCGTCGCAAGTACCCGGCGGTGGTAAATAGTATATTGTCCAGTTGCAAGAAATTATTCACCAAGTGTTAATTGCGACGGGTCCCATCGCCAATACTGACTGTGGTAAAGCTTATTTGTGACGGTCACCTTCGACCCGTCGCAACTACCCGACGGTGGTAAATACTATTTGCGACGGGTAAATTGTCTCGTCGCAAAAAATATTCATCGGTCAGTATCTGTGACAGGTCCCATCACAAATACCGGCGGCGTTATATAGGAATTGGTGATGGGGATATCCACCCGTCGCTAATGGTGTGTCGGCAGGCAGCTATTTGTGACGGGCCCGTCGCAAAAAGCCTTTTAACCGCCGCCCGTAATTAATGCAGGCGAAGGTATTTCCAACGGTATCCCATCGCAATACCTAGTATTTGTGATGGGATACCGTTGCAAATATGACCGTCACAACTAATCTAACCTATATATACACCCCACCTTTTTTTTCAAGAACATTCAGATCTGTCTTCCCTTCTCTCTCTGACTTGAAGTTCTGTGTAGAAATTTTTTTTTGTTTTAATTTCTTCTTTCGAGAAGCGGAGAGAAGGAGTTAGAGGTAGATTACTTCAAAATATAAAAGTTATTAATATTTTTTTATTTTTTAAATTATTTTTAATTGTTACATTATTTTAAATTGTTAATTTAAATTTTTAATTGTTAATTTTAATTTTTTTAATAGAATGTTTAGTAGCTATATAGTATAAATAGATTAAGTGGTTGTACCAAATAATCCTTGTCTAGATATGAACAAGTAGAGGCGGCTCTGGCACAGAAGTACCTACGAGTGAAAACTCTGACAAGGTGTTTCGAGCTTGACTCGGGGTAACCTGGTACACGACAACGGGCCTTGCTGCCCTCTTGGTTCGACACTGCCGGAGGATGTTTTTGTAATAATTAGAAATAAATATATAATTATCATATAATTATGAAATAATTAGATTTAATTAGATTTAATTAAAATAAATATCATATAATTAGGAAATTATTAGATTTAATTGATTATAAATAATTATAATACAATTAAAATAATTAGGAAACAAATAAAATAATTAGGAAATAATTAGATTTAATTAGGAAACAATTAGATTTAATTAGGAAACAATTAGATTTAATTAGGAAACAATTAGATTTAATTAGGAAACAATTAGATTTAATTAGGAAACAATTATATTTAATTAGGAAATAATTAGATATAATTAGGAAACAATTAGATTTAATTAGGAAATTTTTTTATTTAATTAGGAAACAATTAGATTTAATTAGGAAAAAATTAGATTTAATTAGGAAAAAATTAGATTTAATTAGGAAAAAATTAGATTTAATTAGGAAACAATTATATTTAATTAGGAAATAATTAGAATAATTCGGAAACAATTATAACAATTCGGAAAAAATTATAATAATTCAGAAACAATTATAATAATTAGGAAACAATTATAATAATTAGGAAACTATTAAAAAGAATTATGAAGCTATTAAAAAGAATTAGGAAACTATAAAAAAGAATTATGAAACTATTAAAAAGAATTAGGAAACTATTAAAAAGAATTAGGAAACTATTAAAAAGAATTAGGAAACTATTAAAAAGAATTAGGAAACTATTAAAAAGAATTAGGAAAAAATTAAAAATAATTAGGAAAATTAGAAAGCGTGATTGACCGCTCATCTACCTCAATTTTCTTTTCATTTTTGTGTTGAGGCTTGATAGGAAACTTCTGCATCCACATGTTATATTTGCTTTTACTGTCAAAATTATCAACCTCCTCACCAATATAGAGGTGAGGAGGTTTATAATTTTGACATTAAAACCAGATATTACATGTGGAGGCAGAAGTTTCCTGTCAAGCCTCAAAACACAAATGAAAAGAAAATTGAGGTAGATGAGTGGTCAATTACATTTGTTTTTCTATTCAATGATTGATTAACTACCCGACCTATATGCATATCTTCGCACTTCTAATTAGTAACATAATTAGTAATATAATTAGTAACATAAATAGTAACATAATATAAAATATTATATTATCTAATATTAATAATTAAATAATATTAATAATATAATTATTTTATTATTATATGTTTAATATTTATAAAAAAATATTAATATTATTAAAATTATAAAAAATTTATAAAATATTACAATTATCAACATTTTCAACAAGTTTTTCTTTATTCTTAACATGTTCAAATCTTAAAGGGTCGCCAATTTTCAGGTCATGCCCAATAAAAAGATTGTGTCAACTGTGTCCAATGTAAACTCTATAATTGTTCTTGCTTGGTTGATCAACTCGCAAGTAGCATTGCAATAGGACAACCCAAGTCATGTCTTTCTCATTATTTGTGTTGTCCTTTTGCAACACTACATGTGAGGTGATCAACCATGTAAGGACAATTATAGAGTTTAAATTGGACATGGTTGACGTAAACTTTTTATTGGGCATGACCTGAAAATTGATGACTCTTTAAGATTTGAACATGTTAAGAATAGAGAAAAAGCTGTTGGAAATATTGAGGTTTGTAATAATTAGTTATAATTAGTAATAATTAATCAAAAATCAAATAAATTCAAGTACATGGTTATAAATTAGCACAATTTCCAGCGGATTGGCGGCTACCTTTTGTTCAACGTCTCATATCTTTGCTACTTTCTCCCACTGAAATCAGTATGAAAAATGTGATCTAACATATGTCAGAGCAAGTTTTTCATCCTGATTTCAGTTGGGAGAAAGTTAAAAAGAGATGAGCCATCAGACAAAAGAGGCTCTTTTCCCTGACAACTCATCTCCTTGCAAGGAGATGAGTCGTCCGGAAAAAGAGTTTCCGCTAATCCGTAGGAAACAAATTAGAATAATTAGTAATATAATCTCCACAATGATGATTAAAAAATTTTATTTCATTATTCAAGAATATTTCATTTTTCCAATTATTTCTAAGTATTTCTAAATTAATAATAATTAGTGGGGATTATTACAAACTAACTGCGTCACCTATAATTTTTGGTAATTACTAAGATATAACTGTAATTATATATCTTCTATTTTTAGGATATTGTTTTTCTTATATCAAATTATTTAACAACAGTAATGATTTTAAATTTTGTAGAAACATATATATGAATATGGAACAAGGAAATAAACATCAATCATAATTAGATGATCATGCTTGGATAAATCAGCGCATAAATCCAAATGGTTCTAGTTTAAATCCTGTATATGTTGATGGTGTTGAAGCTTTCTTATAATTTTCATCAACAAACCCAGAATTTGTTTCAGAAGGTACAATTAAGTGTCCTTGTAAAAAATGTGCTCTGAGAACATTTGAGACATTTGACATCATTGGGAAACATCTCTTGCGTTATGGTTTTCAATCAGATTATATTTTTTGGTATCAACATGGTGAACTCAGTTCCAGAGAAGATACTAATAATTTGATTACGGATCCATCCAGGTTTTAGAATTTAGTACATGATGTTACAGGGTCATCCATTCAACAAATAGAAATCGAGGATGATGTTGATTTACCTCCTGAGTTGCCACTATCTAAATTTGCTGAGTTGTTCACGTCTACTAAGGATGCATTATATCCTGGTTGCAAGATAAGAAAATTAGAAGCAGTTGCAAAATTTATGGCTATTAAATCAGATAATGGAATGTCAAATAACTATTTTGATCAGATATTTTATTTTGTTAAAGCACTGTTACCTGAAGGAAATGTGATGCCTGCTAATTATTATGAGTGGAAAAGACTAGTTCGTAATCTGGGCCTTAGTTATCATAAGATCCATGCATGTTCAAACGATTACATCTTATATTGTGGTGAAAATGAGTCATTGCATAGTTGTCCCACATGTGGACAATCGAGGTATAAAGAAGCTCAATCAGGGAAGTCTGGATTGATTCCTATAAAATAGTTGAGATATTTCCCGCTTACACCCAGGTTGCAGCATTTATTTATGTCTCAGAACACAGCGAAAATGATGTCATGGCACAAAACCAATATTTCAAATGGCAAAAGATTGATTCATCCATCTGATGGTGATTCATGGAAACATTTTGATCAAGTGCTTCCGTCTTTTGCTTTAGAATCCCAGAACGTGCAATTGGGTCTTTCTACTGATGGTTTTTATCCATTTGGATCTTTTGGTAGTCAGTATTCCTATTGGCCTGTCTTTATAACTCCGTACAATTTGCTCCATGGATTTTGATGAAAGAGCCTTATATATTTTTGACATTATTAATCCCAAGACATCCGAAAAAGAATATTTATGTTTATTTGAAACCATTGATTGATGATTTAAATTTATTCTGGAGTCATGGTGTTGGTACATATGATGCTGCTGTGAAACAAAATTTTGTAATGAAATCTACTTTGATGTGGACAAATAGTGACTTCCCGGCATATGGAATGTTATCTGGCTGCAGTACACATGGTCCAAAATCATGTCCTTACTGTATGGGAGACAACAAATAATTTTTGCTCGTGAATGGAAAAAAACCTTTCTATTTTGATTGTCATTGCAGATTTCTTCCAATCGGTCATCCTTTTCGGAGGAATAAATCTCATCTCAAAAAAGGCAGAATTGAAAGAGATGAACCTCCAAAAATGATCTCAAGTTCAGAGTTACAATCAGTTGTATTTTCATTACCTTCCATCACTTTTGGACCGAAAATAAACCAACAGAAAATTCATGGCTTTGGGAAAGAACACAATTGGACAAAATGGAGCCTTTTTTGGAATCAACCATATTGGTCTTATTTGTTGGTCTGAAACATGTTAGATGTCATGCATATTGAGAAGAACTATTTTGATAATTTATTTCATAGAGTTTTGGATACACCGATTAAAACCAAAGATAATGTAAAGGCACGATTAGATCTTCCCCAAATTTGCAGGCGACCGTAACTTGAATTGTTTGAAAATGTCAGATCACAGAGATTAATGAAGCCAAAAACAACTTATACACTGACCAAAGAGAGTCGCTTATTATTTTGTCAGTGGATTATAGATATGAGACTTCCAGATGTCTATGCTTCCAACTTGGGTAGATGTGTTAAAAATGGTCATATTACAGGATTAAAAAGTCATGAATGTCATGTTATAATGGAAAGACTTTTGCCTATTGGATTAAGAAGTTTGTTGAATTCTAGGATTTGGGATTCGATAGCAGATATATAATATTTTTTCCGAGACATGTGTGCGGCGAAAACAGACTACGATACACTAAGAAAAATGGAAGAAGATGTTGTTTTAATTATATGGAAACTGGAAAAAATCTTTCCACTGACTTTCTTTGACTCAATGGAATATTAGATATTACATTTCCCACATGAAGAAAAATGTGGAGGTCTGGTTCAGTTTCGATGGATGTACCCATTTGAGAGATGCATGCAGAAATTGAAGAAAAAAGTCTGTAACAAAGCACCAGTTGAAGGCTCAATTGCTGAAGCTTATTTGCACGAGGAAATTGCTTTATTCTACTCTCATTATTTTGAATCTGAATATCCCTCAAAATTTAAATGCATGGTCTGAAACGAGGGGAATGTTGATGATGATATGAACAATCAATTACAAGTTTTCAATCAGCCCGAACTTGGCTTTGGTGGAGTTCGTGATAGATGGATTTCAGATGATGAACATCATAGAGCTCATACATATGTTCTACTCAACTGTGAAGAAATGTCACTAATTATTCTATGAGTGATCCTATCCCTTATTCTATTGATTTTGTTACAGTAAATTAATCATATTGTATTTTTAGGTTATATGATGATCATATCAAGAAACAATTTCCACAAATTATAGCAGCTGGCTTAGAAGAGTGTCGGCAAAAAAATTTTTCCTACTGGTTTTAAAAACTGGTAACATACATTCTTTTTTCGTTTTACATATAAAATCAATTTATTACTTGTAATAGTGATAAATGTTTTACAAATTTTTAGGTATCTTTACAAGCTGATAAGATTGATAGTCAATTGCGTATATTGAGTATCCCACCATCCAAAATGGTTAAATCTTATAATGCATATGTGGTGAATGGTTATTGCTTTCATACACATGCATATGGGGAATCAAAGAAAACAATGAATAGTGGTGTTTGTTTGAAGGGATCACATCATAGGGATATTGAAGTTGACTTTTATGACATGCTTGAAGAAATTATTGAACTGTGTTATTTGGGACAGAATTATGTAACAATGTTTAAATATCAATGGCTGGATACTGAGAGAGGCTTTCGTATTCATCCGACTCATGGAATTGTTGATATTAAACATAAAATTATTCTTGCAGTAAATGAAAAATTTTTATTGGCTCATCAGGCACATCAAATTTGTTATCCAAAATACTGTGCTACTACAAAAGAGTTGGATGATTGGTGGAGTATAATAAAAGTTAAATCTCGAGAAAATCAGTTTACTCAAACTGAATGTGGTTCCACTGAAGTGAAAGGAAATGAAATTTTTCAGGACACTTCTCAAAACACATATTTTTCACAAAGAGACATGAATATCGAGGATGACACTCCACAGTGAAGGGTCGATGGTGACGATGTTGTCAATGATGTTACAACTGAATTTGAAATGAAAAGAGATGATGAAAGTGAAACTAATATGTAAATTGATGATGTTGATGAAGAAGATGAAGAAATTGACATTGACAACTATGAAGATGAATATGAAGATGAACATTGACATAGTAAAATGTTGGTTAGAATCATAACAAATATATATCTATACATAATAGTTATTTTCAACTGTTTGCTACTAACAATAATTTCATGTTTCAGATGGACTCAGAAACGTATCGTCTATTGCTGGAGGCTGATCTACCTATGGATGATGAGGTTCTTGAGTCATCTGACCCTCAGACTGTTGGCACTACGGGGAGCACTCGGAGGGGGCGTGGTCTTGCAAGACTGATGATTCCAGATCCTATCCCAGAGTGATGTCCACCTCTTGGATTCGATGCGCACACGCGGTGGTATGGTAACCTGTGTATTTTAGTTATCTTTCATTATAATTTATTTAATATTCTAATTGTTTTATTATTTGTTTTTTTCCACATTTTTACGCATATAGCTATTGGACAGGGGGTGCTATCTTGCGCAATTATTTTTCTCAGCCCTGGATCACATGGGATCTGATTCCTGCTGATGTGAATACCTCCATGTTCAATCATTGGATGGTATATAATTAAATATTATTTATTTTGAAATTTAATTCATTAATAACTTTATATCAGGGTTTATGGTATCCCATCAATAAGAGAATGTGTGCCACTATCCATGCGGCATGGGTGGTGTCTATGCGTGACCGTTTCTGTCAGTTTTTTCATAATTTGAGAAAGACTGCTGTGAAGAAAGCCGAGGTGACAGAATTTGATGAGTCCTGTAGATCCCACCGACCAGAGTACATTTCATCTCACGTTTGGAATGGATTATGTACACATTGGTTGGGTGGTGGGTTTCAAAGGAGATCTGCATTGGGTCGACAGAATTGGGGGAGACAAGAGGTGATGCATCGAGCCGGTAGTCATACATTTAGTGCCCATAGAGAGCATCTGGTAAGTACTTTTTTTAATATTTTATACAACTTTAAATATAAAAAATTTATTATATATTAATATAGGAAGCCGAGCAGCCCGGTATTACGACGTATGACGTTTATCGGAGGATGTACACTGACCTGGCTACTGGAGAGATTTGAGGTGACCGCCAGCGTCAGATTATGGTCAGTATTATTTTTTTTTCAGTTTGAAAATTAAATACATATAATCTTTTAATTATTTTAATTTCTAATTGAAACTTAAGAAGTCATATGAGTCCGCGACCTCTCAGACACAGGCTGAGAGTCAAGACGAGACATGTGATCAGACTAGTGCCCACCATGTTGATGAGACGACATGGATGCAGACGACCCAGTATAGCTTCGAAAAGGGCTGAGTAGTTTGTATTAGCTCTCATTTGACTCCTACAGCTTATTATGGTACTGCTGTGATGTTGGCGTGCAGCTCGAGAGGAGCTCGTGGAGAGAAATCATCTTCTACCTCACAGTATCAGGAGCAACTGCGTGCTTAGAGTCAGCTTATAGAGGATTTGCGTCAGGGGCAGGAGCAGATGCGTCAGCAGCACGATGAGGAGATGCGTCGATGGCAGGAGCAGACGCGTCAGCAGCAAGATGAGGAGAGACGTCGATATGAGGAGCAACATCATAAGCAGATGGAGTATATGCATCGTCTGACTCATAGTTTACAGATAGAGTTTCCTCCACCACCTCCTCCAGCTCCTCCATATTATCCACCCCCAGTGATTTTTTAGATGTAATAAACATTTGAGTTCGTAGTTTATTGTCATATTAACTATTTCCAATTCCTCTTTCATATTGGTATGAATATTTCATGATTTAATTTGTTTTTATTTTTTTAATATTTTATTACTTATTAGTATTATTTTTAATGTCTGCTTATTTTAGTAATATTACTTTTAATATTTTATATTTATTGTTAATATTGATAAGTTTATAATTTTATAATTTTATTAATATTAATAATATTAATATTATTTTTTTCATAAATATGTATGTTTATTTTAATAATAATAATATTATATTAATTTTTTATATTAATAATATTAGTGCTATTATTATTATTTTTTGATATTAATATTTCATAATATATAATATTATATTATTTATATTCATATTATTATTATTTTTTGATATTAATATTATAATAATATAATTTATTTATATTATTAATATTACTATTATTATTATAAACAGAATTTAATAATAATAATATTATATTAATTTTTTATATTATTAATATTAGTATTATTATATTATATTATATTATTTATATTCATATTATTATTATTTTATATTAATATTCCATAGTTTTATTTTATATATTATTTTATTTATATTATAATAATATAATTTTTTTATATTATTAATATTAATATTATTATTATATAATATTATACGATTTGTATTAATTATTTTATTATTTTATTTTTTTTAGTATTTGCGACGGGAATATTTACGACGGTATTTCCCGTCGTAAATATTTTTTTACTGTAACATTTGCGACGGAAAGAATACCCATCATAAAAACATTTCTATGACGGTCCGTTGCAAATAACTTTTTTAAATTTGACATTTGCGACGGGACAGAAACCCGTCGCAACTAATATATCTGCGACTGCGCTTCGCAAATACCTTTTTTATATATAAATGAAAACCCATTTGCGACGGGAAAAAAAAACCGCCACAAATACGCTTTTTGCGACGGGACCGCCGCAAAAACACCTATTTGCGACGCTGTTTTAGGCAACGAGTGATTTGCGATGAAGCCCCATCGCAAAAGACCTTTTGCGACAGGATCCTGTCACAAATCGCTCGTCGCAAATAGTCTGTTTTCCTGTAGTGAAAATAACATATTATAAAATTGTTTAAAAATCAGAAAAATATTTAAAAATTAAAAATTTAAATTTATATGATCTAAAATGTCATAAAGTATCCAATTATGGATAACTGACAACACATAATTAATTATTTATATCAATTTAAAATTTAGAATATTATTACCAGAAATAAAATTAAATAGATTAAATAAGGATAAATCAATTTGATAAGGTTTAAAATAAAATCACAACATGTCTAAATTTTATTGGTTGATGAGATTAGAACCCTATATCATATCATATTCTAATTGAGTCATTTTTTGAGGTTTTAACTAGGGTTGGAATTTATTATAAATTAACATTTCTTATGTTTCCAAAGGCGCCCCTCTCCTCCCTTATAAAATGGCACCTCCTCCCTCTCCTCCTCACACCATTTTGAGCCTTCAAGCTCAACCAAACTCTGAAAATTTATCTTCTACACTTCCCTAGAAACATACTATAGGTTCTGTTCTTCTTCAAAGACCATCTTAAGTGTCGTAAAAGTAGGTTTAGAAGAGGCGGGTCGAAGAAGAGGTAATATCTTCTACTCATTATTTCAAGTTTCTTTCTTCTTCAACTTTCTCTTCTTTAGTTGTTTAATAATAAAGTAATAACATCAGCATCAATCATATACTGATATGTTATTATAAATATAAAATGACCCTATTTCACCTTATATCCATCCTACGGAAAACAAAATCACCACGCATGTGTACGTTCGGAATACCGTCTCCACGCCGTGGTGTAATCTGTTTTCCACCACCACCTTACATGGATGGGTATAATGGTGTAAAGAATAAATATATATGATTATTATAACATGATACTGATTCTGAGATATTATATCATCAACTATAGGACCATTCAATAATTATGGGAACGATATCGTCGCTCGTGCGTACGTACGACTTACAGTCTCCACAATGCGATGGGATTCATTCTACATGATATTCACTGAACCATGATTATATAAACGAATTTAATGAATAAATATGATATATATTATACTACTACCATTCTGTAAATGATTTAGCTATAACATAAAAAGAGTAATAAGAATTTTTTCGACAAAACTCACATAAGAACATAAAGCAATGAATACCCGAATAACTAGTAGTAATGAAATATTACAAATAAGAATCTAAGAATATGATCATATATGATATCATAAAAATGAGTATGATTCTTGAATAAGTCAATGAAATTATTTAAATCATTATATAGGAGGTTCAGACATGTACAAACCATATCGGACCTAAGGTAAGGGAAAATATCGCAATCTCATTTTCACCCAAGATTGTTTATACTTCAGAATTTACTGGGGAATATTTATCATCCACATCCACGTTTCCTCAATATTTAATATTATTTCTATCCTCCTAAAATTTTTTAAATCCAATTTTACCTATTGATAAATTTTTAGTAAAATATATTAAAGGAATCTTTTTTCGTTCTCAGTACGAGATACTTTTTGACTTTTCTAGCCAAAGTACGAGAAGAATGTTTATTTAATTTATACGGAATGAATGGATTTTTATGACTTCATAGAAAATTATTTCCATTAAGTTTCCTTTAAAAGTTTTCAAGTTTATTTTTAATTAACTTCTTTTATTTTAAAAATTTATAATATGTTAAGAAAGGAAAAATGTTTTTGAACTAGAAAGGATATTTTCCTCAAGAATTGAGTTCAAGTGTTTTATAAAAAAAATTTCTATCTAAGATAATATAGGGTTCTGTTTCTATCCCTATTTTTAAATTTATTTAATTGTGTTATGATGGAAGTATTTTTATGAAGTCCTTTTATCTTATATGGATTATGTTATGATGGCATGAAGTTTAAGAATCCCATTTTTATTACATGGGTTATGATATGATATATGATATATGATTTTTTGGAACACATAAGAATGGTTTCATTATGAGATGGGTGGGAACTATATCTCCCTCCAATGCATTGGGTAAAGATTTATATCTCATGAGATAGACATGGCTGGAACAGAAAGTTAATCTGGTTCAGTGATATATGACTAGAACGAGGAGTGAACTCGGTTCAGAAATGAAATTTGTCCACTATGATGGTCTTGGAAATGAGTCCCGACTAATATGAAATGATATTCTATGATTATGTGTGTATGTAAAAAAGTTTCATGTTTTATTATATGATTAATGGGATTACATTTCACTACTATGATTTATCCCATGTCATGAAATTATGATCTCTTTTGTAGGTTAATATTTTCAAAATGTTTTGTCCTTTTGAATATGATATGATTGATATTTCCTTTGTCTACCCTTACTGAGAATTTGAGCTCACCATTTTGTATGTTTTCTTTTCCCCAGGTTAGGAAGAAGGGAATTAAGTAGGATATTCCAAAAGGGACTCTATATATGATGAAATAAGCAGGGGATAATGTAGATTATTTATAAACCAGTTGTTTATGTTTCCTAGTTTCTATAGACACTATACCTATATGGTCATATCATGGTTTTTTATATGTCGTAATAAGTATGATTCAATTCTGAAGTCATAACAATTTATGTTAAGTATGGGTCATTATACGACCTAAACTAATGTTGGTTGACTCATGGGTAAATAAGTTTATTTGTTCATTTTACAGCATTGTTTTTGTAATAAAATATTTTTTAATTATGCGAGAAATAAATGTGTAAATTGATATTAATGGAAATAAAATCATGGGTTAAATGTTTGATATTTTTTGAAAATATGTCTTTATTTTTTTATTATTTTTAAGAATAATTAAGTTTGGGTCACCTCGCAAGTCAAACTACTTATTATGTAAAGGGTACAAAAATAATTTTTTAAATCTACAATAAATGTGGTTATAAATCAACTGAATTTATTTATGACCAACCTAGTCAAAAAAATTAATAATATATAACCCTTGCATCTTACATTATTTGGTATCAATGATTAAGTTAATATGATACAAAACTACCCTATCATTTTATTAGTCCTTCATACTTTATCTTTGTTTACACCTTTTTTTTACTTACTAATTAAAAAATATTTTTTTATTTTTTGTAAAATATTTATAATTTATTAGATTTATGAATTTTTAAAAAATACTATATAACTAATTATCCACACTTTAAATTTTTATTCTGTATAAGTATTTCACTTCATCCAAATGAAATTATTTTAATAGAAAAAATTTAATTTGAAAACTCAGAAGATACATTTTCCTTCCACATATTATGTTTTACAATATCAAGAAAATTAAAGTTAAGAGTGATTTTAAAATAAAATAAGATAAACATTAGATATTATTCTACTCACACTATTTTATCCTCTTTATTATTATCAAATTGAATTTTCTATTCCTATTAAATAACAAACACTTTTTATTTTCTTAACCACTACATTTCAATATTTAGATATTTTTCTTTAAATCTATTTCTAACCTCACAAGTGATCCTAGATAACACACCATAATCATTAATTTATTTTCTCATTTTACCATTTTTTTCACCCATATTTTGGACCATTAACCAAGAGATGATTTGTATACATTAAATGAAATAAAACTATATAAAATTATATCTTATCCTTTCTTAGCCACATTTAAAATTATATTCACATCTATGTTTGATGCGGACCACAAGTACTAGTCAATATATTTATTCCTTATCAGAGGATGCACCAACTATATGAATCTTGGATCAAACTTTGTTTAATTATCAATGTATTTAAAGTTTTGTAGTTGTTTCTTGGTTATATATGACTTTTTATGTTTAATTTCTTCCTTTAATTTTCATGTTCATTTAAGCTTGAATGCATTATCTGTATATGAGATCATTAATATAATACTTGGATCTCTCATAGACCTTGGTATGAGATCAATTATAATATGTCTATCAAATGTAGGAATTTGTGACTATATGAGTATCAAAATCCCTTGAATAATTTGATAGGATTCAGAAAACCAATTATTTAACAAATATAATGTTTTCATATTTTGGTTTCCATTAGTTCTTTATTTTTTTATTTATAGAAGTTGGGTTAAATTGTGTGAATAAAGGGTATTTATTTGAATAGATATAAAAATATAATAACATTCTTCTTATCATTCAAAAATTAAAACATGGAATATTTTCATGAATAATATATAAATATTATTATGTTGATTTCGTGACCTGTCCCCACTAATTTCCTTCTCGGGGTGGTTATAAATATTGGAGTTACCCTTGAAGTTCGCAGGTGTTGAGCCTTCTGCAAGGTCCTCATTATTATTTTTATCTCCAAGGAGTAGCATAGTGGTTAACCTAGGCTGTCTCTATAGGTGGTCACTCAATTAACCATTCATCATGGTATTTGTCTATTTTTTGTATTTTTTCTAGATTAATTAAAATTAAACAAGAATAGAGGAATGTGGGATTGTGTGTTATGAATTAGATAAAGTAAATTTAATAAGATAAAATAAAAGAAATAAATAAATGAAATAAAAAGGAAAATAAGTGTTAGATGGATAAATAATTGATCCAAAGGATGAGTTTACTTTCTTGGTGATTATTAATTAAATTATATTTAATTCCACTTCAATGATTCAATTATATACCATTCCTCCAACACTCATCCTATATTTGACATAGAATTGGTGAACATACTCAATAGCCTCTCCAAATGTGTTAACAAAACACTTTATATTTAGATATTATGTATAGATTTCACCTATCCCATGTTAGTAATCTAACCTAACTCTGGACCACATCCTACATTCCATTCAAAACCTATGGTGCTCAAATAATCCATATACTGAGTGAAATAGAATAAGGGATGATAAAATTAATTTAATAGTGGAAAAAATCATGATTTACGTAATGTTTAGTGAAGAGTGAAAACCATTACATAGATCCCACGTCACTCACTCCCTTGAATTAGAAAAAAATAATGACCAAAATTAAATGAAAAAAACCAGGGCCGCTAGAGCCTCCCTCTTGGATCAACCATCTTTTAGTTATCTATAACCTTGGAGGGTGTTAGGATTATGAGGGAAGAGCACAAGGTAATTTCAGTGGAAGGGTTGCATCCCGTTACTTCCATTTAGGTACTTCTAACTCTTTTTTTGGTCAACTCTTGTTTGGATATTATCTTGGGTTGTTTTTGGGTGACTTTTGGAGTTTTTTGGAGGTTTATGGTCCTATGAATGATTATAACATGGTTAGTGAAAACTGTGCGGGTCATCCCAGGAAACTGTGTTCCTTGTGTTTGAGTTCTAGAGGTGGACACCTGATTAAGAACACTATTAGTGTAAAATATGTAGCCTATCCCCCAAACCGTGTGGTTTGGTATAGTAGAGCATGCATGGTTGGCACAAAATTTGGAAAACCCTATGGAAAAACCAAGAAACTCTTTTTAGTGTCCTAGGAGGTTATGCATGGTTGGTGCATGATTTGTTAAACTATGAATCCAAACAGTGTATCTTGATAAAGTATCCTAGTAAGAGGCACACGATTTTTCAAACAATGTAGGCAAACCATGTGATGGGAATTAAATTCTATAAATTTCTTAATTGAATTCTGAATACCCTCATTTTACATTCTAAACACCTCATATTTTAATCTAATTGAACCCTCTCATTTTCAGAATCAACCTAGAGGCGATTTTGGATCCTCTAACCTATTCTCTTCTCAGATCGAAGTGCTGCTTGATGTGTTGGATTTCTTATAGTCAGTGTAATCTCATTGGCTGTTAATTCTCTTTTATTACTCTATCAACTTCTTTGAGAGATCTGGATCCCCATGTCATTGATGGATTTAGATCTTTCTTTATTGGTTTTTTGAACTATGAATCTCCCTTGATCGTTCTAGCCTTCGACTCTCCTTTTGGATTTTGTTTTTGGTGCTAAAAATCATGAATTTATGTAGGTGGTTTTTTTTGGTGTGCCTGCCTCAACATTAGTGCAACGAATAGGAGACGCTTGGAGAACTAAACATCAAGCTGGTCATAAACTCCCCCTTTAAAAAATTAATTTAATATCGAGTGACCCATTGGTACTTGTATATTTTAATTATACTTTCAATCTATTTTTAAATCCTGATTTGAGTCTCTAGATAAAATATTTCGAAATGGCGTGGTGTGTGTGATGAAATCCTTTGAAAATGGATTTTAAAAATAAAGTATTGATTTCTAGAAAATGGGTTTGAAATGATATGAAGGTTTTAAGTATTATTTGTATGAGATTAAATTGTTTGATATAAAATAATATTTTAAATAAAATTACTTGATTTGAAAGGCATAATATTTAATAAAACCATTTGATGTTTTTTAGGAAATGAAATAGAATGTTTTGAATATTGAACTTAGGGAAGATTGAAATGATGATTTTAAAGGATTTGAGATATTTTTAAATAAATAGTAACCCCTTATATTTTAATTTACTTTTAAGAACATGAGTTCCTGATTAGTTAAGTGTAGAATATGCATGTTATTTGGGTTCACACTTACCCTTAAAAGTGTCATTTGAAAATCCAAATTTTTTTAGGATATGCACACTAGGTAAAACTGATTACCTAGGAATGATTATATAAAGAAAATGATACTAAAACTACTTAAGGGTAGGGAGTTCATTCTTTGGGATGGATTAATATTCCCCCTAGGGCTAAACCCTAGAGATGTGTTCACACTGGGAGACGTATTTTATATAGATTGTGTAGAACCTTATGACTCAACACAACTAATCATTGAGGATTATAACCATGGTTCTATGATTGAAAATGATGATTAAATTCCAATTATTATGAAATTAGTTATTTATAGTTATATTAATAAAATATTTTATTCATTCTTGTTTTTATAAAGATTATTATTTGTGCCCAATTTTAGGGAAATTCACTTTTATACTAGTTTTATAATATCCATTAAAAGGTTTTGAAAAACATGTTTTTATATGAAATGAGAAATGATTTCCATGACATGTTTTAATTTAAATTGAGAATATTTGGTTTCTTGGTTGTATATTTCTTATGAAATGTTTGGTGAGATCCTACTGGGATTTGTTTCTCATACCATACCTTCGCCATTGTGAGTTTTTATATTTTTTATACTAGGTCTAAGAAAAGAGAAATCACCACTTGAAGGTGGAGGATATTCTGGATTAGAGGACATTGAGTGTTGGAAGAGATTGGTGTAATGTGTGGTCCACTAGTTACATGGAGTTTCTAGGTTGATGTTTGGATGGCCACTTCTATTGACTTGGTTTGATGTTTCTATTTTTGAGACTTGTATTTTTTTACTTGTAGTTTTATCCCTTGTGTATTTTTTGGCATATTAATTGATTATCATTATTATCTGCTGCTTTGTCTTGATGAGTTGTACTTATAGAAAAATCATTCCCTCTGGTTTGTATTGATTCTCTATATCAAGTCTCTAGTGCTTGGGGATCAGGAATGTCCTTTGAACTTTGTTTGGATTGATCCAGATACCATTTTGGTGGATTATCAATTGTTTCATGAAAAACTAGTATCAAAGGTAGTCATGTGTCTTCTTTAATGTTGGTATAAAATTTGGGATGTCTTGGTAGACATGAGACCTGATTTTCATGACTTAATTGGTAGGTTACAAGTGATATCTTGTCTAGATCTCATAGTAAAGAGTCTTGATTTACCATGGTATGTAGGATAAAATTGTCTTGGAGGAGTTTTTTGATCTAATCATGGACTTTTTTGAACTCTTTTATTAAATAATTTTTCTATCCCATTGATTATTATTTATAGAGTCGGTGATCTTGTGTCTCTTGATTGATGTTTACCTTGTTATCTATTTATGATTTCTAATACCATTCCCCCAATAAGATGTTTGAATAGACCCTAGGAGGGATCCACTGATAAACCATATAAAGAGAACCCTCAAGTTTATCAAAACATAGTGGAAGTTGTTGTTAATGTGGTCTAATATCTACGCCAGATTACTGAACCTATTCCCATTCAGGTGGAAGAGGTTTTTCATCAAATGGAAGATTATAGAGATCATACCACAGACATTCTTCATAAGAAGTTTCTATCTTTATAGGGTACCAATGATCCTTAGTAGTCATAGTGTTGGTTGGATAAATATGATTATCTCTTTGAGTTATTTAAGACACCTGACTCTATTAAAGTGAAATGTGCTTCCTTTAAGATTGAAGGTCCTAACAAAAGGTGGTGGGACTCAGTAGTTCATATGGGTAATAATGTGTGATTAGAATAGAAATACTTTAGGGTACTTTTTATGAAATAATTATATTCATAATAATTGGTGTTTTATAAATCTATTGAGTCCTTCAACTCGAGTAGGGTGATGAAACAATAACCTAGAATGAAAACCAGTTCACTGAGCTAGTTCATTTCTCACCAGAGGTTGTATTGAATTATAAATTAAAATCCCAATGGTTTGAGATTGGGCTTCAACCAGATATCCAATATCGGTATTTCTTGATGAAAATCACCTTATATTTGGATATACTAGATAGAGAATTTATATTATAACTTGAATTGGATAGAAAGTTAGGTTTTATGGGAGTTCCTCAAACTCCTTGTGGCAACATGGGTGCTTCCATTAATTGGAAGAGGAAATAAGATGAATCTCTTAGTGGATACCATATTTATGGTGAACACCAATAGCATACTTTCTATAAATATTCTATAGCATCTTAAAAATTCCCATTGAATTATTTCGAAAGTGGAAATGTCACGAAATTGAATAATGTTTGCATGGAGGTGCTGAAGATCTATAACTCTTGTGGGTAATTAGATCACTTACATAATTTTTTCAATGTTTTTATTGTTTTGTGTAGTGGAATGGGCTCCAAATCATTGAGAGGCTCTGTTTCATAATCATATTCTTCAATAATAATGGGGTTACAACCAAAAGAATTAGAAATTAAGCTTTATCATGCAGTGAAAAATTATATAATGGAAACCAATGCGATTTCTTCCATAGTGAGAGGTACCATAACTATTTATTCAATCTTAGTCTTTGATTTATTTGATATTGATTCCTCTCATTATTTAATATCTAACCATATAGTAGAATTATATAATTTACCTAAGGTTCTCATGCATTATGTTATGTATATTAATTCACTTATTGGGATAAAGAAAGAGAATATTATTCGATGCCCCTCTTGCACCTTTTGTTTTTCAGAAATTGAGATTTCTTGATACTTTTCAGTTATGGATATGAAAAATCTGGATATCATTATTAGTATGGGTTGAATTATTTCTCATAAATATCACATTAACCATTTCTTTAACCGATCTTCTCTACTTCCCATGATGGGGTGTTTTGTTTCTTTCAAGGAGAATGAGACTCAAAATCAATTCGGGTCGAACATCCTCTTCTAGAGTTGGGTAGGACGATATCTATGTTTTATTTTGAACCAATGAAATATTATTTGGGTGGATATATTCTTCCAATAGAAGATGAGTTTCATGATATGTTTCCTACTAACTTTTCTAGGTTTTTATTAGAGATAGAGGTGTATTTTTTTGACTCTGTACTAGGTACCCAACCAACTTTTATTCCCTCTTATAGAATGTAACCAACTAAACTGAAGGAGTTAAATATTTAGCTGGATGATTTGATGTCAAAGGGATTCATTCTACCTAGTGTGTCTCCTTTTACATTATCAGTGATTTCTTCTATTAAGGCTGATAAAACCATTATCCTTTTGTTTATTATTGGAAGATCAATTTGGTCATGGTTAAGAGTAAATATTATTTTCCCTAAATCAATGATTTTATTAACCAACTAGAAGAGGAGAAATTGTTCTCGTAGATTGATTTTCAATCTAGTTATCACCATCTTAGGATCAAGGTGTCTGATATACCTAAGAAAACATTTAGTGTAAGGTATAACCCTTATGATTACCATGTTATACCATTTAATTTGACAAATTATTATGCAATGTTTATGGTATTGAAGAATAGTATATTCCACTAGTATATTGACTCTTTTGTAGTGGTATTTGTGAAAAATATATTGGTTCACTCCGAGAGATAAGAGGATCATCTGTTTCACTTGAGATTATTTCTTGACATCTTGATAAGTTACATAATCTATGATAATCTTTCTAAATGTAGTTTTTCGATTTTGAAGGTAACATTCATGTGGAAAATGGTTTTTGAAAATGGTATTTTAGTTGACCCTTAGAAGGTCAAAGCTATTATGATCTAGGATGAACTAAAAAATTTCATCAAGATTCAGAACTTATTGGGATTAGTGGTGTATTAATGCTAGTTTTTGGAGGATATCTCAAAGATAGATTCTCCAATGACCACTCTTACTCATAAGGGAGTCAAATTTATATGGGATTCTAAATTCATGGAATCCTTTGATGAGTTAATGTTTTATTTAAATTAATATCCTATAATAACTTATCTAGAAGCTAATTAGGGATATATAGTATTATGTGATTCATCAGGTTTAGGATTGGGTTGTGTCCTAATGGAGGGTTATCATGCTATGGCTTCTGTATCTCTTCATCTTTTACTTAATGAGGAAAATATCTGACAAGTGATCTTAAACTCACAACTGTGTTTCTAGATCTAAATTGCTGGAAACATTACCTTTTAAGAAATTTTATTAATATATAGTCTAATAATAAAATCTTGGGTTATATCTTCTTATAAAAATAATTGAATATTTGGATGAGACGGTGGGTAGAGTACTTGAAATCCTTTGATTTCGTGATTTCCTACACTCCTAGTAAGGGTAATGTTGGTGATAATGCCTTTAAATGGAAATTACCATCCCATGACAAGAATTTGTCTTTTGAGGAATGAAATATAATGGTTATATTTTTACATATACCCTTGGGAGTTTGGGAGGATGAGACTGAGGTTTTTTTCTCAAGCGTTCAGTTGACTTCCTCAATTATCAAGATGGTTCTTTAGGAATAGTAGCTTGATGATGAAATCCGAGGCATTAGGGATTCTTTATATGTTCGAGAGAAAATATATGAATGGTATCTACCTTTAGAGGGTATCCTATGATTATATAGTTATCATGTAACTCTTTTTACCTTAAAGAAATCCACAATGTGGGATTTATATAATTTTTAATGGTTGGTATACCCTAGCACCACAAAGATGTTTTATGGCATGAGGTGGAATTTTTGGTGGTGAGGTATGAGACACGACATTGTTGATTTTGTTTCTCATTATTATAATTTTTAATATATTAAGGCTGAAAATCATATGCCTTTGGGTATTCATTAACCACTTCTTATGGAAAATTGAAAGTGGGATGAGATATCAATGGACTGCGTGATTGGGTTTCCTTATAAACATTGAGGAAACAATGTGATAAGGGTAGTGATTGACTGATTATCCAAATTAGATCAATTTTTTCCCATTAGTGATATGACCATAGTTAAGGACTTGGGGTGTCTGTATGTAAATGAGATCATTAGATTACATGGTGTTACGTATGACATAGTTTTCAATAAGGATCCCCAATTCACTTCTCCTTTTTGGAGAGGCCTCTAGGAGGTGAGGGGAACCCAGGTAAAGGTGAGCATGGTGTACCATCCTCAGATAGATGTTCAGACAGAATGAGGTATACATATTCTTAAGGACATGATATGAGCTTGTGTTCTTTACTTTTTAGGAGCTTGGGATTACCATGTGGGACTAGTAGAGTATTAGATTAATAATAGTTATCATTCATCCATTAAGATGGAAACTTTCTAGGCCTTGTATCACCGAACATGTAGATATCCACATTGTTGGTTAGAGATTTGTGATTCTTCTCTGGTAGGAACAATTTTGGTCCAAGAGACAACATCAAATAATTTTTTGATTCATCATATAATGGAAAGGATAAAGATACCATCTAAATAATATACATATAATCAATGTCAACCTTTTGGGTTCTTGGTTGGTGACCTGTTGTATTTGAGAGTTTTACCTCAGTTGGGAAATCGATGGCTTGGAATGTAGCGAAAGATAGAACCAATACATGTGATATTTTTTAAGGCCATTGATTAAATTGGAAAGGTATTTTACCACTAAAAATTTCCACCTTAGATGATGTCAATTCATAATATGGTAATTTGTGACTATTTGAGTATCGTGATTCATCGAATGATTGTTTTCAACATTTTGGTTCCCATTAATTCATTATTTTTTTATTTTAAATATAATGTACTAAATTGGGTATATGAAGAATACTTTATAAAATAAAAATAAAAATATTATATAATTCTCAATGTTCTTCAAAAAATAATATTTTTCTGATTTTTAAGAATAAAATATAAATATTTTTAAATTTAATACTATATTATTTAGGTCTAGGTTCATATAATATTTTTTTTAAATAAAATGAATCATAAATATTTTAATAAAAGAGATTTAATTTTTTTTGAAAAAACTTACAAACATATTTTGATGATAGTTTTCAACTATATGAAAAACATGATTGAAATGTTAGGAAGAAAAAAAACTTTAATAATAGTCCAAGAGGATAGTTTGGAATTAAATGTTCAAAGGACATTAAAAAATAATGATGGTTTAATGAGAGCTCCTCTAAATGAGTTTAACACCATTAAATATATTATATATCTTATTTATAAATGATAAAATGGATTTTGGTCCAATTATCATGAAATATATTTAAATAAAAATAATGAGACAATAAATTCAATTATGGTAGTTCAGGACAACATGGTTAAGGCATATTTTCTAAATCCATTCATTGCACATTCATATGTCCAAATACTTGTGTCAGAAAAATATAGTAAAAGTTTTAAAAGTGAATATTAACGTGCAAAACAATTTGATTTTTTTATTTTAAGAGAACAAATAGATTTTTGATTTTTGACTACTGAACTATAAATGGTAATTTTCATTGTATCTTTTGGAACATTAAATATTCAAAAATAAATTATAAAATAATTATGATTTTGTTTTTTCTCTATCACTTGTATAACATTTTATTTACTATTCTTTCATTTATTCATTCTTTTCTTATTCAAAATCACAAACATTTCAATTCCCATCCCAACCTAAATATGTAAGTGTACATTGGTTATTGTGTTCTTCCTTAGCCGTGCTGTCTAAATATCTTATCACTCTCTTATATAATGTTTCTTGACTTCTTGTGTTCACCGATATTTGAATCTCATCCCAAACACCTCGTTATATACTGTGAATACTAGGTTTTCCCTTGCTTGGGATTATTAATGGTGATAAACTATTTTGAATTAGGTATATCTTATAGGGCTAGCTGAAACCACAAAAAAATTTCCTTCTTTTAAAATTTAAAATTATTAGTGAGAAAAGACATTAATTTAAGTATACTGACCTAAATTGATGTGGGATGACTCATGGTTAAAGAATTTTTCTTTCATTTTTATAAAATTGTTTTTATAATAATATTTTTTTAATTATGAGAAAATTTATATCTATGAAATTGAAATTATGCTTTTAATTTTTAATATTTTTTGAAAATATGTTTTTTATTGTTTTTTTATAAGAATATTTATGTTTGTGTCACCTCGAAATTTGTAATATTTATAATGTAAATAGGGAATAGCACATGATCCTTATCCTGACTGGTGAGGAATCTTCAAGTGTATCCATGATACCTAGGTTTGAATCAAGGTCGAGGAATATATCTGAATTACTCTAGATGTACTGTAGCAGGTATGTCATAGGTATTGTTAGGTAATGTAGCAGATAGAACTATTCACATTCAGGACACCAGTTTGGGCATGGAGTCCATAAGGCCTTCGAGCTACCTAGGCCTTTGGGTCAGTAAAGATTTAGATCCACCTTAAGGCCTTAGAGACTGCTTAAGTCCTTTGGTCCTCTTTAAGGCCTTTGGGCCCCATGATGTGTAGATGAAAAAAAACTAGAAATATTCAATAGGGAACAAGCTCTAAAAGAGGATTCCGAGCAGACACATTCACCAAAGCAGACCTATTATATTTGGAATAATGAGAGGGTATGAAATTTTCCATTGGTACCAAGCCTATGCATCTATATATAGGATACAAATCCAAAAATACAATATATGGTATAGAGCTAATCGTGGCACAAACGCTGGGGAGGGGCAGTTTCAAGTAGTCATAGTCTGGATGAATTTTTTAAGACCTTCAGGTCCTTTAATACCATGAATCCTATGAGCTATGTTAGGGTTCCCCTTTAACCCTTAACAGGAGTATTATAAAAAATGAATAAAAAATTTATGGCCTTCGGGACATTCAGTCTAAATGGGGAATAACTCATTTTTTTAAATGCACATTTAATATGGGCATAAATGATCCTAATTTCTTTAGGGTTAACATAGTGAAATAAATTAATTATTTATACCCCTGAAATCTTGCATTGGTTGTAATTAAATATCCAGTTGACATGAATGAAAAAAAATCCTTTCATTTTATTAGTCCTTTATATTTTAACCTTGTTTATTTCTTCTTTTTATATACAAATTTAATTATTTTTATTTCTTATAAATCCTTTAGAATTGATTCTTGTTTAAAATTATTTAATATATCACATATAAAAAATTATTTATACATTAAAATTTTATCCACCATAAATAATTAATTTCATCAAAATAGAATAATATCAATGGAAAAATTTGAAGATAAAAACTCATAAGATATATGTTCTTTCCAAATATTATGTTTTACAATATTGAGAATATTGAGGTTTTGAGTGGTTAGAATAGAAAAGAAGAATACATTGGATATTATTCCACTCATATTGTTTTATACTCTTTGTTATTAGCACATAAAATTTTCTGTTTATGTTACATTATTAACATATTTTATTTCCTAAATATTTACATTTCATTATTTAGATATTTTTCCTTAAATCTATTTCTATCTACACCAATGATTTTAGGCAATGCACCATAATCATTACTTTATTTTCCCATTTATCCATTTTTTCCAACCATGTGTTGGGTTTTATAAGCATATGATATAGCCCAAATAAGGTGAAATTAAATAATAAAATCCATCCATGATCAACCAAGAGATTAATTTTATATATTAAATTAAAAAAATATTATAAATTATTTATCAACCTCTCTTATTATTTATTAATCTTAAATTAATTTATGCATTTTATTGAGAAAAAATGTACTAAAAAAATATTTATGCCTTATCAAATGATGATCAAACTATATGAATCTTGGATCCAGCTTAGTTTAATTATCCAAGAATTGAAATTATGTGCAATTGTTTCTTAGTTTTATATTATATTTGATGACTAATTTCTCCCTTTCATTTCCATGTTAAAATGACGTTGAATGAATTATTTATATTTTAGATCCTTGATATAATACTTTGATATATCATGGAACATAGTATGGGGTCACTGAATAGTTGTATCTCAAATATAGAAAATTGTGACTATTTGTGTATAAAAATTTATCGAATAATTCGATATGATTCAAAAAATAAATGATATAAAAAATTTAATGTTTTGAAATTTTGGTTTCCTTTATTTCTTTATTTTTTTAGTTTAAATAATTTTTTCAAAATGGTGTGAATGAAGGGTATTTCATAAATGAATATAAAAATATCATAGCATTCTCCCCATCCTTGAAAAACTAAATCATTTCACATTTTTATGAATCATATACAAATATTTTTATATTTATTTTTTACCCATCCCCAATAATTTCTTTCTTGGGATGGATATGAAGATAGGAGTGAACCTTGAAACTAACTTATATTGGGCCTGTTTTGAAGTCCTCATCAATTTTTTATTCCAAATGAGTAGTGTAATGGTTAACCTATATTGTCTCTTGAGGTTGTCACTTAACTAGTGATTCTTTATGGGAGTTGTTACTTTTTTTGAGATTTTTTCTAGTTCAATTAAAATTAAAACAAAAATAGAGGAATGTGGTTTTTTGTGTTATGAATTAAATAAATTAAATTGAATTGGATAAAATAAAATAGGGAAAATAAAATAAATAAAAATGAAAACAAATTATGGAAGTATAAATGATTGATCCAAAGGATGAGTTTAGTGTCATATTCATAATTAATTAAATTATATTTCAATCAACTTCAATGATCACATTATACACCATACCTCCAATCTTCATCCAATATTTGATGTGGGAGTAGAGAGAATGCTCAAAATCCGCTCAAATTTCATTAACAAGCAACTTTAACCTTATATATTAAGCATAACATAAACATTTCTTGAGTGCATAGTCCAACCCAACACCTAACTATGTCCTATGTGTAAATAAAAACCCATGGTTCTTGAATAATCCATATATTCAATGAAATATAATCTAGGATGTTAAAATTGATTTAATAGTGTAATAAATAATAATTTATGTAAGTTGAAGTGAAGGTGAAAACCATCACTTAACTCCCACATTTCTCATTATCTCACTTAAATTAGAAAGAAATAATTACCAAAATTAAATGAATTAAAGTCGAGATGAAAGAACCACCCACTTGTATCAACCCTATTTTACTTCTCCATTAACATGGAGTTTGAGATATTGATGATGAAAGAATACAAGGTGATTTTAGTGCAAGAAAAGTGAAATGAGAAAAATGAAGTAGAATAAAAATACATGAATCCAAAAAAAGAGAGAGTAAAATAATAAAATTCAACTACCAATAAGGTTTCTAGGTAGAATCAAAATAAAAAAATCCCCATAACCCCCTTTTAACTTTAAACATATTACCAATATCATTTAAATTAGAGGAAGAAAATGAATATTTCACCTGGATGGTTAAGATCCACCTCTATCTTTTTTCATGTAGACAAACCTCATAATATTCATCAAAAAACCAAAATAGAATTTGGTTTGAGAATAATTAGTGTCTCAACTTATCTATATTCATGCATAGTAGAAATCTAGTGTGATTGTAGGTCCCTATGTAGGTGTGTCTTGGTTGGAGAGAAAAACTTGAAAGATCAAGACTCAATCATAATTTGGGTTTCACTAACAAGGGTTTTCATAATTGGGTCATGATTTTTTCAACTGATGGTTCAGGTTAAAATTGTATGTGGGATTATGTACTTCCAAAATTGGTTTGAAGATACAACTTTGTTGAAGACTATTAGGCTTGGATATATGATACCTATTTATAACTAAGTTTTTTTAATTATAGAAGGAAATATTTTGGGATCATAATTCAGAACTAGTGGAGGTAGTGATAGTGAAACTAGGAATTCAAAACTAAGAAGTATCAATGCCATCATTATAGGTGGAAACGTCTTGAAGGGAAGGCAGATGAGTTCCTAAAACTTCATTTTTCCTATGTAGATTTTGATAGAGTTCATGTGTTACTGGGTATTCTGTGATTCCTTTAATCGAACATTGGTTGAACTTAAAGATCATAAGGTAGTTGAACCAGGTGAACTGGATGGGCTGTTATAAAACTTGTTTATAAATAGATGGGCATGGTCTACATTCTCTACTTTGGATGGATTCCATTATGCTTTTGATTGACTATAAAGATTATTTTTCCATTTTATCTTAAGTAGTTTTCAAGATTGGGAACTTTTAAATCAATGAGTTATTTCAATTATTATTCTTTTTTTTCTCAAAATTATAGTGTTCTATGGTGTAGGATTTCTTCCAAACCATCAAAATTCCTGGTTCTTTTTGTTGAGTGTTCTATTTTGATTTTTTACTACCTCAGGAGTAAGCTAAGGGTTTTGTTAATAATTTTTTTAGTGTGTTCTAGGGGAATAAATCTTCATATTTTGGATACACTAAATCCATAACTTATTTTTAAAGTCTTATTTATTGGTTATGTAATGTTGGATAAAATTTGGAGTCTAGGGTTCCAAATTGGTTGAATTTATCTAGGAATTAATAGAGTGTGTATAATTGTTCTTTGGTTTCATATTATTTATAATTATTATTTTTGACATTTCTTTCTCTTGATCAATTGAATATTTGAATCAATGTGATGCTTTGTACCTCAAATGTGGAAATTTGTAACTATTTTTGTACCATGATTCACCGAATGATTGTTTTTGACACATTAGATTCCATTAATTAATTATATTTTTATTTTAAAAATGATCTGCTAAGTTGTGTATATGAAGAAATTTTTCTTCAATAAAAATAAAATTTTTATATAATTATCATTGTTCTTTAAAAATTTAAAAACCCCGTATTTTTAATAATAATATATAATTATTTTTAAATTGAATAATTTTTTTGGGTTTAGATCCATATAATTCATTTTTCAATAAATTGAATTATAATTTTTTTTAAAAAAGACAATGATATTTTTTTAAAACTTATAAAGATGTTTTGATGATTTCTATCAACTATAAAAATATTTAATAATTTATGTGACACACTAATAAAGATATTTCTTTTAGAAGTTCTAAAAACACTTTTAACATCACTAAAAAAATGCTGTTAATCTAAGAGAAGATAAGGGGGTATCCTTTAATAGCGCTAAAAAAGAATTGATAAAGGGTGTCCTTAATCTATGATAAAACGTGATGATATAGTCCCCCTTTATCAGTTCTATTTTATCACAGATAAAGGTCACTTGTTATCAGCTCTGGTTTTTGTTCTGATAAAAGGACCACTTTATCATCTCTTAAATTAGCTTTGATAAAGTGGGACTTTATCAGTGCTTGAAATAGCACTGATAAAGGACTAGATACCTATGATGTGTTTTTCATATAACATCACACCCACCAGCACCTGCACAATAGACACACACACCGCCTACACAACACACATAAGAACGAAGTAGCACACACTAAAACAAAGAAGCACATGCAAGGGTTTGGAAAACAATGTTTTATAAATTTCAAACAATGTTTTATATAATTTCCTTTAAAATTATCCAACAAATAGTTAAAGCATTAATGTTTTATCCTTTGACATCTGTGATCCCCTCTAAAAAATTTCCACCCATGTTATTAGTTTCCGAACAAATCATCCCAACTCAAGAAAAAGGTTCCACCTATATATGAAAACAGATATTATGTTAGTAATACTATAAAGAAATAAATTAAAACATTTATAAGATAGAATACATAAATAAAATTCCAATTTTTAATAAAAAGGAAACATTTGGATTTATATAGGTCACATCATGTGTCGTATTGAGGTGGGGTTGATTCTTACACATCACAAATGTGTTATGGATCGTTTTCCTATAATATTAAAACATTCCAAATGTTTTTTCTTAGTTTTGAGTATATCCCTTGTATTTTTACTAAAATTTATATCAAATTTAAATGACATATTTGGTTTTATACCGGTCACATCATTATTTAGAATGAGGTGTGGTTGATTACTATACATCACAAATGACCCATGGATTTTTGTTTTAAAGTATCAAAAAAATACAAATGGGTTTTCTCGATTTTTAGTATGAAAGTTGTGTTTTTTTACTAAAATAATATTTCAAATTGGAAACAACCATTTTGAGTCAAACTGGTCACATCATGAATCTGTTTGAGGTTCGACTACTTTATAAACATCAAAAATGACTTCAGAATCACTCTCTTAAACTATGAAAACAATCAATGGGAGTTTGCTCGGTTTTAAGTGAGTGAAACGTTTTGAGCTAAAATGTCAATTTTAAATTGGTAACAGAAACTTTTATTCATACTAATTAAAATTTGTATCAAATGGAGGTGTGGTTGATTCCTACAAATCGAAAATGACTAATGGATCATTAACATAAAGTATCAAAACTATTTGAATGAATTTGCTCAGTTTTTAGTATGTCACATGTTCTTTTTTACTTAAATTAATGAAAATTTTAAATTTAAACACATTTGGATTTATACCGGTCACATCATTCATAAAATTGAGGTGTAGTTGATTCATACACAAATGACTCATGAATCATTGTTCAAGGGTATCAAAACAATCCAAATGCGTTTTCTTGGGTTTTAGTATGTTAGTTGTATTTTTTTCCTAAAATTTCATTTCAAATTAGATAAATTTTTTTTGAGTCATACCTGTCACATCATTTGTCGATTTGATGTGATACTACTTAATAAATTTCAGAAAGGTCTTAATAATCACTATACAAAATTATTTAGATAACTAGAATGTGTTTTCTTGGTTTCTAGTGAGTGAAATGTTTTGAGCTAAAAATTAAATTTTAAACTGATTAGAGAAACTTTTAGTCATACAGGTCACATCGTTTGTCTGATTGAGATGAGTTTGATTTACACACATAATAAATGACTCATGGATCGTTTTACTAAATTATCAAAACAATCCAAATGAATTTTATTGGTTTTCAGTATGTCAATTTTTCTTTTTACTGAAATTAATGTCAATTTTAAATAAAAAGACACATTTGGATTTATACAAGTCAAATCATGTGTTTTATTGAGGTGGGGTTGATTCATAAACATCCAAAATGACTCCTGGAAAATTTTAGTTAATTATCAACACAATCTGAATGCGCTTTCTCAGTTTTCAGTATGTCACTTGTGTTTTTTACTAGAATTAATGTCAATTTTAAGTAAAAAGAGACACTTTAAGTCATACCAGTCGCGCCGTGTGCCGAATTGAGGTACGGTTGATTCATACACATCAAAAATGACTTATAAATCATTTTACTAAAGTATCAAAACAATAGGAATGTTTTTTCTTAGTTTTTAGTATGCCAGTTGTGTTGTTTTTACTCAAATATCATTTTAAACTAGAAACATGCATTTTGAGTCATACTAGTCACATAGTGCATCATTTTGAAATTATAATTCTTCATACACATCACAAATAAGTTATAAATAATTGTTCAAAAATATGAAGACAATTGGATTTTGTTTTCTTGGTTTTCATTGAGTGAATGTTTTTGAACTAAAATGTAAATTTTAAATTGATAATGAAAATTTTTAGTTATATCAGTCACACCTTTCATCATATTTAGGTGTGGTTGATTCCTACATGTTATAAATGATTGATGGATCGTTTTCCTAAAGTATCAGAATAATCTGAATTCATTTTATCAGTTTTTAGTATGTCAGTGGTGTTTCTTTGCTAAATTTATTGCTAATTTAATATAAAAATATACACATAAAGTCATAACATTCACACTGTGCATCATATTTAGGATCAATTGGTTCCTACACATTAGAAATGACATATAGATAATTTTCATAAAGTATCAAATCAGTCCCAATGAATTTTCTTTGTTTTCAGTATGACACTTGTTTTTTTAACTAAACATACTTTCAATTTTAAATAAAAATAGACCCTTCGGGTCATAATAGTAACATCTGCATTCCATTTGTGTACATTCTTACATCAGGTATACTGCCAATTCATTTCAAAATGAATGTCTATTTCTTTGTGAATGAGAGTCTTTTCAACAATCATGGTAGTACTAAAAAATATAAATACACAAAGGATTAATAAATATTTTAAGAGAAATAGTAATTATTTTTGAAAATACGTATTCAGGGATACTGGGTTTTTCATGAAATATAATCTCTTTCATAAATTTACAAACATAATAACCACATTCTTTATCAGTTTTTGTTTCAAACACTGCAGAATCATTTAGAAAAATAAGAATTTTTTTATGTGTTTGAATAGTGAATTTTTATTATATATACCCTGATTTGTTTCTAGTCACAGTACTTGTGATGTTTCTTGTCCTTTTACCTTGGACTCATTCCATGATTTATATGATATTCATGCATTGCTCAATCATCACAGAATCCTCATTAAATGATAATATAAATTATATAACTTGATGTTTAGTTCTAAAATGTTGGATGTAGTGTATTAAAAATTGAAAAAATCCATCATGTGTGGTTGGTTTGTTGGATATCCATGCATTGTATCCAGCAAATAAATATTTAGGGTATCCAAATTAACCATAATGATCATTGAATTCTTCCCAAGAACACAAAAAATAATTAATGAAATAAATTAAAATATATTTTATATGATTAAATTTTAGATTTTTACCACAACATCATTGATATTAAGAAGAGTTTTTCATCCAAAAATTTTCTATCAGACGATTAGAGCAGGCCTGCCACTTTTCACCCTCATTCATGGATTCTATTTTTTTTTGTTCTATAGAGGTGACGTGAGAACTAATGAGTCCAGATTTTTGTTCATGAGAAAATAACTTCAATTGTTTTTCATATATATGCCTATTAAAAATATGAAATGTATTTTCTAATAATTATCATAGTATATTATCTTTTGGAGAATCAAATCCTGAAATCATATCTCATGTATACATTTACAACTGAGCCTCCTAGCCAATGATACTCGAGAAATTCACTTACATTGTCAACACTGATGAAATTTAGAACTTCCCCTTTGTACATATTTTAATGAAATAAAATTATGTGATTACCACCATCTTTCAACTTCATATTCACATGAGACTGTAATGATAATAAATGTAGATATAGAATGAGTGGTTTTAAGGGGATTTCAGAAGATCATTTCAATCAGATTGTTGATCGTTGAGATGGTTTTGAGCGGTTCTTTATTTTCACTACTTACCTATGTCTTTTTATAAAAATATTCATGAGTTCAAACCTTTTTTCATTAAATGTTAAATGTTTTTATTGAGAAATAAATATGAAATGAATAAATATTTGTCAAAATGTTTTTTTACAAACTGTGATGGCAATGTGATGAATGTTCCAAGAGCTTGTTTGAACTTAGGAATATCTTCATCATCAATTAGAATATATAGCTTGAAATTCATCTGATGGGCTATGTTAATCAAAACGTTCACATGACCTGTTGGAAGTGGTCTATTGTGTAGCATGGCATTCTAGATATTGAACACCATAGCCCTCGCTATAAGATGATGGGTGGGTATTGATAGATATAAGTCACAATCATTTTCACCCTATACAATATCAGTACAAGAAAGGTATCACTATCTATCTGATTCAAAATTCACCAAAACAATTATTAAAACATTGATTACCATATCTAAGATATGTTTTTTAGGGGAATGGATCACCTCAAAGCTAGTGGGGTGGGGGTGGGGGGATCTTCACGTATTGGTTGGTCATGAGTTATTTCTTTTATTCCCCTCCCCCACCATCAAATTTTCCATGAACTCTCTCTGAAATTACATATTTTATTCACAGGTATTTATTATTTCTCTCATTTTTTTATTTCTTCACTTTGATCCTCCTCTTTTTTTTCCTCAAAAAATGTTTCAGGTGTCACCCCAAAACCCGCACCTCTAACGCAACCATACTTTTCTGGATGCTTTAGGGGCACTGAAAGTATGTATGCATCTGGTTTTGATGTTTCTAATTTCTATGACTATGTTAGATAGAAAATATAGGGAAATAAGTAGTCATTGTTATTTAATATCGATTTAAAGAAAAATAAATATTTATTATTTCATACTTACATATGTTTCCCACACTTTTTGTGCATTTTCATCGATTAGTATCCTATATTTACTTACATGCACCTCCTTTAAAATCATATGGTGTAGGATGTAAGTGAATTTGGATTTGGATTCATCAATCTACATATAAATAGAGGAACATAGTTATTGTGGTGTTTTAGGTCACATTAATTATAACGGTAGATTTAAAATACATACTAATTTTTTTCCAAGTGAAGCATGCCCCATTCTTTCTTTAAAGTAGGGGCACACTAGTTTTTCTACTTGTTCCTTATTTTCAACACTCAGTTTTTGTTTCATAAATAAAAATCTATTAGTCAAAGTGATAATTACACATATCATCAAAAAACATATTACCATAAAAAATTTACCTAAAAACACTGCTCCACATGATGGCTAGTAAATTCACCCCACACTCCTTGGGTTATCAGGTGTGTATAAATAGGAGGTGGGTGAAGGTTTATTTTCCCTTCAACATCCTTAAGATAAATTCTCGTTAAAATTGTGTGAAATCCACTATGAATCCTTCTAGAGACCCTTAATACATAGTTCTTTAATGAGTCATTAACTATAAATGAACTCTATAAGAGATGATGAAGAGTAATTCAATGTTTCATTACTTTATTTTTTATAAAATTAAAGAAATTATTTCATAATGTTACAGTAATATCTCCCAAAATCTGTGTCTTAATCCCTGTGAAAACATGGTTCCATGGCTGTACATCAATTAGCACATGTTTCTATGTGAAGATTTCAATTTAACTACTAAAAATGGCTTTATTGGGGGTTTATATGTTGTCCCTACTTATTCTATCCATCCTCAAATTTTATGCCTTTCTCTTTTGAGTTAAGTATTTTTTTCCTAACACCTTTAAACTATGGTGCTTCTATTTTTTCTTCACCGCCAGTGTTTCGTTGCCTACCATTTCCCCAATTTAAACATCATGAATATGTTCTTCCAGAGTGCTATATTTGGTGTGTAGATGGTGGTTGTACCTCTACATTGGGAGTATTAATAACAACATGTTGAGAAACCTATTGGTCTCTTCACTTTTAGCAGAATCTGGTTGACTGACATTTTGTTCCCATACCCTGCGAGCATCAACAAGTTGAGAGACCTATTGTGCCTTGAGATTGATATCATCACCACCTGAAGAAGTCATTATCTGCAGAAGTGGTTTAAAATTTAATTTAGATTATCTAAAAGAAATAGAGAAAAGATAATAACATAAGGTAACACGATGTATATAATAAAAAATATAAGTTGATTATTGAACTATCTTTTTTTAAAGGATGATGGGATTGGACCCCACTATAGACTATCTAAATCCCTTCATTATGGTCTTCTATGACATAAAAAATCCATATTTATTGAGACCACTATGAAATGATTGTGATGTACCAATGAAAGGTTTATCCTCCATTGAATTTTCATCTGAACCTTCAGTGGGTTTGGTTGATAACAGAACAATTTACCACTTTCAGTTTGTGGGATTTGTAATAGAAAATACTTGTATGGCCTGTGTTTCCATTATAAATGTTTTGTCTTTGTACCCTTCCTTAATGAAATCAAATATCACAAATACCAACACATCTATTTTAATAGAACTCTTGTTATAAACCCAATTTCATTTAAAACTCATCAATTGGAAGTTCATATAATCCAACTCCCATATTTTTTTGATGATTCCAAAGTATTAAATATTAGTATAAATTGGATTTCATTCCTTAGAATAAAAAACATACATACCTGTAGGCACAAGTGTAACTCCACTATTATGAATGGTACTGTCTTCATCATTCTCATTAGTATAGAATTTATAACTATTAATTACATAATCATTATAAGATAATACATACACACTTGGTCCTCCGGTCATCCATCAAAGTCATTGTGAAATTGAGTCCAAATTTTCATCTGACTCCTTAAATATATGGTCCCAAAACAATCCTATAAACTATCAATTATGTGTATCTAATATCCATTATGATCCCTTGTTGGATTCAAATGCCTAATAATTTCTTTTTGGGTTTCATTATATGGGTCAACCTCCAAACAATTATGAAAAACCAAAATATGGGCCTCCTCCCGATATGAAATATAGATTGTGTGAACCTCTCTTCCAGAAATTAATTTACCTAAAAGCTACCCAATGTGATTAGATTTTGGTAGAACAATGATTTACACACCAAATAGGTATTTATTATAACATTCAATGACTTTATCAATAATATATTTCTCTGTAATAAAACCCTTTGTACGACTTTGATTTTTGACACACCCTTTCAAAATCTTCGTATACCATTAAATGGGGTAAACCCATTTATAGTGTATATGACCACATAGTCGAATCTCTCTCACCAATTTATCCATCAAAAGAACCATTATATCAATTAATGTTGATGGGAAGAACATTTCAAATTCACATAATATGATGACAATTTCTATTTCCATACATGGAAATTTCATCGGAACTATAAACTTGCAATATATAGCTTTGAAGAGTAAATAGATATTCATTAAAGTATAATGTACATTATTGGAAAAAATACTACATAAAGATATAGAATTATATCTTGAATCAAAATGTGGTATTCATCTAATTTCAGACCCTTTATCTTTAAATCGGTCATTGAAACGATCTTTTTGATATTCCATGAATACCCCTCTAGAACCATTATGTCATTCAAGAATGAGAAAAACTGATATCCCTCCAACCAGGAAAGAGTGTAAGAAGCTATAGGAAGAAAAATTTAATTTTTACCCTTCACCGGTGCTGACTCTTCTCGTATTCCCATGTCAACCATGTCCAACCTAGCCATAATTCCATCCTTTGTTTTTTCAGGGGAATTTCGAAACATGCTGATGACACTGTCACATACATTTTTTTAACAAGTATAACATCAAGAAAATTTTTGACATACAAAAAATTCTATTATTGTAATTAAAAAATATATAATATCTTCTTCCAATTGGTTTTCATAAGGTTTTTCAAAAATGGTTTACCAAAAGAAGTGTCCACATATTTTACATTCTCAAATAGTTGATCACCTATTAGTGGAGATAGTTTTGTAGATTCTTCTAAAAATCCATTGAATCATGTCTTCCAAGATTAGTACTTCTGTTGTTGGGGTATACATCCGTGATGTCGTAGAATCATAGTTTTCAATGAATGCTTCAACCCAATTGACTATGTACCTTGTTCACAGACAGGACACCCATGAATTCCTTAAATGTTATATCCTAAAATTTTTCCATAAGAAGGAAGGTCATTTATCATCTCATACAACATGGATCTCAATGTGAAATATTAATTTCTATAAGAATCATACAACATAACACCTGAATCCCACAATAATGTCGAATTCTCGATCAATGGAGCCAAATAAACAACAATATCATTACCCAATTATTTTGGTCCTGATATAAGCATAGATAGCATGCTGTGTTTTCATTTCATGTATAACCACGGTGGAAATTTATAATTTACCAACATAACCAGCCATGTACTGTGAGTGCTTCTTTGAAAACCAAAATGATTCACTCCATTTATAGATAATGCAAGACGAAGGTTTCTCAGCTTGTTTCCAAAATCAAGGTACTCAAGACCGATTCTCTTCCACTGAGGAGAGTATTCTAGGTGAAATAGTTTCCCATATTTATATCATATATCTGCATTCCATGTTAATTTCCTTGTAGTTTCTTAACTTCCAAATAGGTTCCCAAACCTTGGAACGATTGGAAATTACCATATAAGTTTTATAGGATCAGACTCATCTTTATTCTATTTAGAAGAACCAAAATTTGGGTATTCTATGAGTGATTTTTGGTCCTTGGGAAACAGTATATAGTGATTCAATAAGGTAAATATTTGTTTAGAGATCATACCCATCAAACATAGCATTTTTTTGTTGTCATATGTTTGTCTTAGAATCTCATTATATTATGGGAGTATGTCATTCAAAAGAGAAATTAATTCTATATAACTGGTGTCACTCAATCCATTCCATGATTTCAAATTATAAAGCATCAGTACAACTAAAAATGATGTATATTTAGGGTAACCACCATACAGAGGAATCTTTGTACAACTCTTTAACTGCTCAAACAATTTTGGTCAATCACGAAGTTCAACTTCAACTGTCCTTGTCATTTACACGATTTGATCTTCATCAGCACTCACATTTGTATCACATCCTCGATATGTTCTTCTTCATTGTAACCACTTATTATCATATCAGACGATCTATAAAGCACTCTATTATCCTAGACACTAGCTACATTCACTTTTTCCACATGTTTATTCCAACATTTATAACTTTTATCTATTCCATGATAGATCATGTGTTCTTCCAAATCCTCTAGACTAACATGTCTTGAATAACAATAGTGTAAACATATATAAAGGATTTGAGAAGGTTCATATACACTATATTTTACAAACTTGATAAACTCTTTCACACCATCTTCATACTCTCCTATCAAACGATTTGAATCCATCCCTTTATTATTCATATGCATCCTATTTTATTCAGTCATATTAGTATTGAACAAAATAAATACACAAAATATTGATATAATGTAATGGTTTTCCTAATTTTATAAAAATATAAACAAAAAATATTATGAAAAACTATAGTTCAAATGTCCTTTAAAAAATATTTAAAAAATAACACTTAAAATCCCATTTAAAAAACCAACCATTTACACAAATTCCTCTTTAAAATAACACACCCTTTTTAAAATAAAATAATCAGTTCCAAAACTCTTTCAAAAAACCACAATTCCTTTTTAAAGCATTTGAGATAACATCATGATCCAACAATCTTAATCAATTAAAATTAGGAAAATCCCTCTAATTGATATTTCAAAAGACATGAATCAATTTAAAAGAGACACTTAGGAATTTTCAAAAAGACATAGATCCCTATAAAGACACATTATAAAAAATACATAGAAAACACTTGGATTCATCCCAAATAAATCAGTGTTGTATGATTCCATCACACTATTCCAAAGGTAGGCGTGATAATAATAATTTTCATAAGAATTTGATATTGTGCTCCCCACCATTGGATATCCCTTATCCATGATTCCATTGTCTAGTTATATCAATTATCCTTCACCACAACACCAAATTCCCAAAAAATATTTTCTATACTCAGTGGCCTCACTCATAACCATGAAAAAAATCATGTTCTAGTTTACTAAAAACACCACATTATCCCAATGATCCTTGGATCACACCAAATAAATTGGGTTTACACCCCAAGAACAATGTATATTTCTCTCAAATTATGTACTATTTGTTTCTCCCTTTATAAATACACCTAATCAAATATATAAACATGAAACCATTACATAGTAAAAAATTTCTCAAGTGTCATTCCTTTCACACAAAGAATTTTCCTATGACACTCATCACTATAAGAAAATATATTGATTTCCCAATACTTTTAAGTACATCAAGTCTCAAGTCATAATAAGAAAATAAATATGGTACTAAGATAATATATGATATGATATTCCACAGTCTATTTTCTAAAATATTCCAAAAGTGTTTGTAAAAGACATTACAAAGACTAGTCATTCTAATATTATTAACTAAAATCATATAAGTAAACTCTAGAATCAATGTGATGAGACTATCATTATAAGTCTTAATAGAATTATTACCTATCCAAAACTCATTCATGAGGTTAACAACATCATGTAAAAAAATACTCTAGAACCTTTTAAAGAATATTTCATAAAGAAAATCTCAGTTTGGTACCTTTGATGGATGCATCAACCTAAATTTCACAACCACTTCATAACACTGAATATAAATAGTTAATAATTCATTCATATAATTTGTTAAAGTTTTAATAAAATAATAATTTTTTTATTTAGATATAAAATTATGATAAGAAGAAAATATGATTTGATAATCACTTTAATTATATCATTTTTCCATTTGAAGAGATTAAACATAAAGTGCATGCAAGATGAAGGATTTATTACATGTGTTGTTATGGTTATTTGACTAGGGTGTCCAAAAAGTGTCTCCTGTAGCTTTGGATAGGCATGGATAACAAAAGATATATTTACCTTATAACTCAATTTATCCCTTAATAAAAATATCAATGTATTCTTTTATGAAGTAGGATTGTCATCCAAACAAAATAAATATCGTGTGGTGTGTTTATTCCATTAATGTAATTTTATTATCCTTTATTTCTCAATTTACCCAGGGGGAGGTATTTTGAAAACCATGAGGTTACTTGAACCAGAAGGTAGAGATCGAATGTAGTGACTTAGCTGAAGCTTTAATTCTATCTTATGGTATATCAGGTTTTGGGATTTGTTTCAATTCAGGTATGTTTTGGAATTTCTTCTGAAATCTATATGTTTCTGGTGTTTAATATCGGTTTTGAGGGTTTAACATTAGGATTGTTGATTTGTACTAAATCCAACTAGTGGTATCAAATATTCTTATTATTCTACAATCTGTTACAAAACTTTATTATTAAATATTGGTTACATAACATATGGGGATTATTTTATCAACACTCGATAGAAATTCTTGGTTTCAAGACTACTAGGTTACCTCTAGTGATGTGGGTTTCTAAGATTTAGTAGAATTTCACAAGTAAAAAAGTTGTGGGTCCATTGAAATGGGAATGTTTTGGATTGATATTCAATGGAGGAGGATTCAAACTTTGTGGTAAAGTTCCCTTTATACTCTTGGACAGTTCAAAATCTACATTGATTTTGAAGTAGACAGAAGCGAGGTGTTCAGAAGAATGGGAAACCCTGAGATGAAATCATTCTAAATTTTTTAAAAAGGTGTATCCATGTGAATTTGGATCCAAGAGGGGAGTAAATGCCTCAAAAATGTTGAGCATTAAAGGTGGATGTGTAGTAGAGGGAGGGATCAAGGAATTTGTTTGGTTGAGGTTTTGGTGCCACATTGGTTCTTAGTGATAATGTATAAATGCATAGAAAGTGAAGAATTCAAATTAATATGAAGTGAGAGCATATTAATTCATTTTAAGTGTGGGGATTTAATCCAACACTAGGGAGAGAAGATGAATGTCCAAAAAGTACATTTCTTTGGTTCTGCATATGTAACTATGGTTCTCACGATAAATGAAATTGGTGAGATCAAAATCAATCATGAATTCAATCACATAAAATATAAATGACATAAAAAACTATTCATCTCACCTATAAACACCCTTCACTGAAACAACCCATTTTTACCCATGTATAAAAAATTCTAAATGAAAATCATCCCACTTAATATAACCATCAAAATCCAAATATAATATAGTGAAAATGTTACCCAATCAGAAATGATTTTTATAATGTTTCAAGTAGGTTTTTGATAATTCATTGATGACCAAAATGTGAAATTATTTTTATGAATTTTCCAAATGATCCTTAAATATTTCACTCAATTTGAACACATAAAATCCTTTTTTGGAGACCAAGAACGATAAAAAATTTAATAAACAACTCCTTTAATAAATAAATAAATTAAATTCCCACATAAATATATCAAACGTACATAGAGGTGTGTCCAAAAATCATAAAAGATATCATTAAATATTACTCAATAAAATTAATTTATAAGATTCATTAAATGATAACAAAAGAACACAAAAGATCAATAATAAGAAAATTCCCTTCAAAAAGTGACATTTGATTACGAAATAAAGTATAATTCTTAATTTATTACTTATAGAAAATGTTTCAAGGTCATTAAGTGTCTTGAGCAACTGTTTAAAATATAAGTGCATGAAAAGGGCCTATAAGGAATGTAGACAAACACTTAGAGTGAATTAGAAAGTGGTTCTAACAGTATACCGATAAATAAACTTTGGGAAACCCATTTAAAAGGTCACCTTAATATGGAATCATTATGTCATCATCCAAAATTGCATAAATCAATATAATTTAGATGAAGAAGGGGTTTAAAATACCCAAGATCCCAAATGATGTTAATTAAAAAAAGTTTTATACAAACAACTACCTAAAAATCGTTCAGAAGATAAGAAACTTTTGAGGAAGTGAAGAGAGTGTTGGTATTATGGATAACTTCTGATAAACCCAACAAATGATTGGAAAAAAATTAATTTTTTTTAAAAAGGTATAAGTGAAAACCATATGAGAAACCCATAAACACGATCATTACAATACATTCATACTTTTTATAACCTTTCCCATGTTTACACACACACACACATACATTCAGGGTATACGATCATGTTTCACTAGAGGACAACCAATTTCTTTTCAAAGACCAACCAACAAGAAATTAATTTAGTGTGCAAACAAGGACCACCAAAAACCATGATTTTCAGTGGAACGTTTAGCCCATATAATTCACAATATCACCATCAAATAAAGAGAAAGAGGAGAAAACTCACCACGAAGGTGTCATTCAGCATGTGACAGAGGTGCATTCATGATAGAGGAGAGGCGCACAACGGAGGAGTCCTGCGGTGGAGGAAAGGCACTCGATAGAGGAGAGGTTCACAATGGAGGTTTGGTGCACGATATAGGTGTGGCGCATAGCGGAGGTGTGGCGCGCAGTGGAGGAGAGCCACATGACGGTCTGGTTCGCTCATGGTGGAGGTATGGTGCACAGTGGAGGAGAGGTGCACGATGGTCTAGGTCACGGTGGAGGAGTGGTTCACAACAGAGGCATGGTTCAATAAAGAGAAGAGGCGGTGGGAGTGGAGGAGGAGGACGCACAATGGCAGTGATCAGCTTTTGCGAGAGCTTGAGGGGTGTGAGGAAGGAGGAGAAAGTTAGAGTTTTTTATAAAACCCGATGAACCTTTTATTAGCGCTAGGTAAAAAATGGTGATAAAGGTACACTTTATCAATGCTAAAATAGAAAGAACATATAAAACATGCCTTTATCAGTAATTTTTTAGAACTGATAAATATAGGACTTTATCTGGGCTAAAAACGTTGATAAAGATATAATGTTAATAATTTATTTATATTATTATATATATTTATAAAATTATATATATGATAACTATATATTTATATTTTTAAAATTATAATTTAAATAATATTAAAAATATGAGAAATATACTTATTATATTTACAATCTCAGAAATATATATATTAAATATATTGATTATATAAATTTATAAGATTATAGATGTATATAACTACATTTCTTTATATTTTATAATTATTTATATGAATATATATATATATTTATAAATAGATTTATAAATAAATAATTATCAAATTATAACCAATTAATATTTATAATTTTTATTATTTTATTAATATTAATATTTAATATATTTATTATAATTTTATAATTATTTAAATATATCTGTATTTTTTTATAACTATAACAATAAATATTTTCCTTTATTTCTCAATATTTATATATATTTAATTAATTATATATAACATTATATATGAAAATAATAAATATATTTTTTATGAATGAATAATTATTTAAATAATTAAATAATTATTTATATTATAACTAATAAATAAATAAATGTATATTTTTAATAAAAAATTATATTAAATAAATTATTTATATTTGTAATTATAAATAAAAAAATATATACATAATTATAAAATTAAAACATATATATTTCTAATTTTATAAATATATATAATTAATATATTTATTATAATTATTTATTTATTTTAATATATCTACAATTATTTAGAATTATATTTATAACTCTTTGTATTTATTTATAGATATTTGTATATAAATATATATAATTAATATGTTTATTATAATTTTTTAAATATTTAAATATATCTATATTTATTTAGGAATTATAATGATAAATATTTATATTTTTTATAAATATTTTTACATATTTATAAATATATTTATATAAATATGTATTTATAACTTTATAAGTCAAATAATAAATATATTTATTATAATTTTATAATTTTTTTACACATATATATTTATTTGTAGTTATAATCATAAGTATAAATAAATATATTGATATATATATATATGTGTATATATATGTATATATATTTATAAAATTATAATATATTTATATATATTGTAATTTTATAATTATTTGAATATATATATAGTTATAATTATAATTACAAATAAATATATTTAAAAAGTATTTATATATACTTAAAATTTAATAATTATAAATACAAAATATATTTATTCATTAAATATATTTAATTTAATTTTATAAGTATTGATAACATAACATAGTATATATAGGGGTAACATGAATTAATCATATACACCTAGTAAAATATACATAATAAAAAAGAAGTCATCAATAGACAACATGAATAACAAGAAGTGTAATGTATAAATGAACATTGATGATGATACATAACATATATGCATGAATCATCAATATATTAATTGAATAAATTCGTTGGAAACACATATATATTTAATTTTGATCTTATACTTTTTTTAAAACATTATATATATATTTTTTGAATTATTAAAAACATATATTAATTATAAACATGCATTTTTTATTTAATATATACAAATAAACATTATTTTAAAATATAAATATAATTATTTTATAGAAATTATTATTAAAAACATTTATTAGTGATAAGACTAGAACTGATAAGTCGCCCTATTAGTGCTTTATACTTTGCACAGATAAAATGACATGCTTCCCTTTCCCTATTTTGTGGTAGTGACACTAGTATGTGTGGTGCACATAGAATTAAATGTTCAAAGAAAATTATAAAAAAATAATGGTGTAATGAGAGATTATATTAATGAGTTCAATACCATAAGATATATTATTAATCTTATTTATAAATGAGAAAATGGATTTGTCATCCAATTAGCATGAGATACATTCGAAGTAGAAAATAAGACAATAAACTCAATTATGGTTTCTTATGCCCTCCCAATATTTTTTTAGAATAAGGAACCAATTTTATGGCTAAGTGGGAACTTCAAAACTTCCACCATGCCAATAACACATTCCACTATCCAAAACACACATTACACAAATACAAAAAATAGGAGGCATCAATCCAAAGCACCAACACGCAGAGAAAAATTCAAGAAAATTCAATCTAGCACACGTCAGCATCCTGATAAACTGCAAGACTCTCAAGCATCGCACGATGCACACCAGTCACCATCATGATCATTCCAACCCTATCACCAGTAATGACCTAAGAAACACTGACAACATCATTGAAATGATTCATAGACATGTTGGAAACACGATCAACGAAAATTGTTGAGAGCCAAAAAACCACCAATGGGAGACCCCATCCAACTAATACCACTAACAATGTGTGAGGAAAATGAAAAATGAAACCTATTGTGAGAGTGGGGATTAGATTCACAAAATCAGGACCAAAAGGAACATATAAATCTATGTTTCTCCTCTTAAAAATCCCACCACAACTCAAAAAAGACCATCACAAAACCCCACTAAGAACCAACACACTAGGCCAACTTGGCTTGGTGGGAAGGAACGGAAGGCAAGAGCATAGTTTAGAGAGGGCATCCAAGAAGAGGTGACCTTCATCTAAATCAATAATTCTTCATAACCATCAGCAGAATGATAGATACCATTAGGCCATAAAACAAACACCATATGATTGAATTACCACTAATAAATCCAACACACCAAAGTAAGACATCCATGAGAAATGAACATAAAAATGTGACCAGAACATACACTACAACTAGAGACTGAATAGAAGGAATACATAAGCTTCAATAAACCCCCCAATATCAAAAAATAAACCACCAAAAAATCAAACCACCCGAGATTCTTTGTGAAAAACCAGTATAGGGTTTTATTATAAATATTTAGGTGATAATAGTGGTGGAAAAAATGGTCAAGGGTTCCAAAATGGCAGGGAGTGACCACCCGATAGGGAACCAGTGACAAGCGGTAAGATCTAGAATGATAGGAAAATTAGAAGGAAATGAAACAACACCTTAGATGGAAATTAAGGGAATGGAAAAAATAGGGGACCAATACATCCTGAGAGATGAACCAAACAAACAAGAAGAGGTGGAGGTGAAGGATGAAGGTGGTGAGATGGAAAACCCTATAGGATTAGATCAAGTTCTCCTTCCGAGAATGCATAAATTAATCAATTATAGTGTGTTATTATAAAAAAGTTAAGTATTATGTTAGAAATATAAATGGTTATTGTAATCATATCATTTGGAACATTAAAGATTCAATAATTAATTATAAAATATCATAGTTTGTTTTTTCTCTATCGCATGAGTAACTTTTTTATTTTTTCCTACATTTATGTATTATTATATTACTAATTTATGACTATATTTCAGGGATTTAAAATTAAAAACTTCTCTATTTATGTCACAACCAAAATGTTTCATAGTTTATATTAGTTACCATGTTCTTCCTTGGGTGGCTGTCTAAATATTCTGTCACTCCCTTATATAATGTTGCTCAACTATTTCTATTCAATGATCCTTGAATATTATCCCCACTCTTTCCATAATATTTCTTGAATATCATTTTGTACCTCACTAGGGATGATTAATTATTCTCAACACCATTGGATCAAGTATATCTTATACGGCCAGTTGGGAAAAAATTTCCTTGTTTTAAATTAGTCTAAAATGATTGGTGATAAAATAAATGTATTTAAATAGACCGACCTAAACTGTCGTTAGATGACTTATGATTAAATTATTATTTTTCATTTTTATAGAATTTTATTTGTATTAATATTTTTAATTATGTGAGAAATTTATGTATAAATTGATTTCTATAGTATTATAATTATGTGTTTAATATTTAAAATTTGTTGAATGTTTGTTTTTAAATTTTATTTTTAAGAATAATTAAGTTTGGGTCACCATAGAAGTTGAACTACTTATAATGTATATGGGGGCACAACTCATTTGTTTAAATCCTCATTAAATTCAATAATAAACAATCCTAATGTATTTAGGATCGACTTAGTTAAATCCATCAATCATTCATACCCCTTGAATCTCGCATCAATTGATATCAAATATGTGTTTTATGTGATAGAAAAACCAACCTTTCATTTTATTAGTCCTCTATACTTGTAACAATTTGTATATTTTGTTTTTAATCTTCTATTAAAAAATGTTTTCAAATTTTTTTGAGAACCTCTAGAATTGATAATTTTTATGAATTATTTAAAATATAACATATAACTAAATATTCAAAAATTAAAATTTGATTCATCACAAGTAATTTATTTCATCAAAAAAAAATAATATGAATGAAAAAATTGAAGATAAAAAAGCATAAAATATATATTTTTCCACATATTATGTTTTAAAATATTGAGCATATTCATGTTTTGAGTCATTGGAAAATAAAAGAAGAAAAACATTGGATATTATTCAACTCACATTGTTTTATTCTCTTTGTTATTAGCAAATTAAATTTTCTCTTTCTATTACATCATTCACAATTTTCATTTTCTTATTCACTATGTCTCAATATTTGGATCTTTTAACTTAAATATATTATTTAACTCTCAAGTTATTTTATCCAACACACTATAATCATTACTTTATTTTCTCATTTCACCATTTCTAGCACCCATGTGTTGGGTGATCAACCAAGATGATTTATATGTATTAAATGAAATAAAATTTTATCATATTATATCTTATCCTATATTATAATCTATTAATATAATATTAACTTTTGTGTTTTATTGGGACCACAAGTACTAGTCAATAAATTTAGGTCCTCCCAAATGATGCACAAACTATATGAATCTTGGATCAAACTTTGTTTAATAATAAAATTATTGAAAATATGTGTAATTGTTTCTCGATTGTATATGAATATTTAATGTTTAATTTATTCATTTCATTTTAATGTTCAAATATGCTTGAATTCATTATTTTTATATGACATAACATCCCGCCTTTTTTAATACATAAAACATATATTACATGGTATACCACTAAATAATAAAGAAGATAATTAGAAGTTTTGTTTCTTGGAAATTAAAAACATAATACATAAATCATAAAAACATTATTCTTATCCACTTGAAAGGATTTTTAATAGCTTCTTCTTAAGTAAATTTTACTATATCTCATATCTTGGGGACATTCATCAAAATAAAGGGGTGAGCATAAATCCCCATAAGGGAATAAATAAAAGAGATATTTAGCATGTGACCATGAGGTATATCAATAGGGAATGATCATAATAATATGAGGAATATAATAATAAAAAGGACATTAATCAAACATGTTAATTTATATACAATATAAAAATTATACATTCATAATAGTACCACTAAATCTTATCACCAAGGATTTATAAATCATAATTACCAAGGTTATTCACCAAGGTATCATAAAACATGTCATCTCTAGAAATTAATTCTTTTACCAATGCATTAGAGTGATATAAAGTCACACTAATCCTATGCATTAATTAATGTGAGCCAAATGGATCATAATAAATCATTTCATAAATAACCCAAGGATAATAAGGAATTTGATTCATATAAAACAATTGAGTACATAAGTTCTTAAAGACATGAACATCACATTTTTTTTAACCCATAAAAAGGAATGTGGGTTTCATATATACAAATCCCTGAATCAGTAAATCATGTTTACATATAGGTGAATACACATGAAAAATGTGTAGGTTTGAATATTCAAAATATGGAAATTTCTCATGAAAAAGAGAGAAATTAAAGAAATGGATTCAATAACATGACAGGTATAAAATTTGGATGAAGTAAAGGGTAAAATTAGAGGGGATGAAGGTATACCATTGATGAAACATTATTTTGGTAGTACTGGTTAGATCAAATTTTAAGAAAATAAATTAACATAACATTTAGAAGACATAAACAAAAAAGGCACTTGAATGAAAAATAATAAGAGGAGAATTCCCATACCTTGAAGAGTTTCTACCTAAAACATGAAGATGACACATTTGAGACTTAATGAAACCTTGGAGGGACTATTTTTGAGGTGAAATGACTATAACTTTAAGCTGTATAGATTTTGAGTGGAATGTAATGGGATATGGGTGGGTATTTATTGTAAAGTATGAGGAATTTTATAATAATTCCCAAATATATATCTCAAAATTCAAGGTTGTAGAGAATTAAAAACCTTTGGTTTACCCATGTTTTTTTCTATATGTTTTAGACATTTGAGTCATGTTTTACATTATTTTATTCTATAAGAACTAAAATCCATATTTTAAAATTACTTTGGACATGAAAAATTGACTTTCCCCAAAATATATATTTTAAAATATTAGGTTTTTCATTTTAGAGTTTGGAAAGCCATTTATTATCTAGAAATTGATTTAAATCCTATAAAACAAAAAATATTAATAAAATAAAATATTTTAAGTTGTGGATTATATTTAGTTATTTATTAAATCTTTAATACATATATATCACAAAACATATCAAAAAAACAAAACTATATTTTTACTATTCACTGAAAAATAATAAATTTTATAAAATTCCAAAAAAAATCAACTTAACCTAAATTTTACATGAATATTTAAATAATTTTTTTATTTAATAAAAATAATTCTCTAAATATGATAGTTTTGACTTTTAAAAAACTCATTATATATTGAAAAATAATAGTTTTAATGGCATAGTCAAATTTCTGACACATATAAAAAATTCCTAGGCCATTATAAAATTATTTTATAATTTATATTTAAATACATAGAGTTTTAAATGAATATTTTTTGAAAATATGTATTATTTAGAATACATATCTTTATTATAAAAGTTAATATATTTTCCAAAAATACAATTATATTTGTATCCAAAAGTTAAATTATGAAATTCTTCTTATATTTACATATATATTAAACAAAATAATATTGAAAATTGGATCGATGAAATAACCATTTCATTTATACAAAGGAAATTTCACTTTTATGATACTATTTTCTAGACACATAACCCCTATTACCCCGAAAAACTTTCTAAGGGTATGGTGTGTGATGGAGGTAGTTTCATGGGGTGGATCTTCTAACAATGACCTAGTGGTGATCTACACTAACTTTAACTTCTCCCAAAGTTGATTTAATTCATGCCTAACTTATTGAATCCATTCTAGGGCCTGTTCATGGGAGAACCCAAGTGACACTACCCCCTCCAAAGTTCTGACAAATGGGATTCAAAAGGATTGTCTCTACTGGTTGGGGCTATCATTTATCCTTTCATTATTAATTATAATTATTCATTAAATTTTATAGACTCTAAATCTAATGACAACATAATTATGAATAGTGGTAAGCACCCTATAATACTACATGAAAAATGGTGGTTTAAAACCCATTGGGCATGGGCACTGCAGTAGTACTATAGTAACAGCGGGCACTATAACAGCGGTGGGAATTGTAGTAGTGGAAGGGCACTGTAGTAGTGGAAGGTACTATGTGGTACTATAGTAGCTGGGTAGAGTAGTAGTACTATTCGCAGAACAGGCCTTGGGCAAAAAATTTGGGCCTGTGACCCATGTAATGGGCTAAATGCCCACTGGGCCTTCGAGCTATGTAATGGGTCTCCCTCTACCCAGTTAAAGAGTTCATTACTTTGAATTAATAATAAATGAGTCTTATTACCAAATGTTTAAAAAAATGAATATTCATAGATCCTAACAATCATAGTTCCCAAAAGTCATATTGACCAATGGTCATATTACTATTCCCAATGGTTAGGTTATTATTTAAAATAGTCATGTTACTATTCCAATCATCATATTACCTTGTATAAATACCCATTCATTTTTTATACATTATACACTACAATTTATCTCAAGATTCCTTATTTTTTTAATTTTTCTAAATATTAATTTGTTTACTAATATTATGATTCATTTCAATAGTGTTGTTTATGGAGGCAATGGTTCTAGAACATTGGAATGATATAAATTTTCTCATTCCACTTTTCATATTTTATACTTTTTATCCTATTATAATGTTTTGGATTTTCATGGTTTTATTTATTTGTTAATTTAATGTTCATTATTAAGTAAAAAATGTGCTGTTAGTTTTTCTAGGTGTTTCATGTGTATAATTCTATATAATATAAGATGAAATAATACAATAAATAAAATTCACTAATAATATTTTGGCCATTACATATGATATCCTTTATATAATACTTGCGCCTCTTATAGGACAATACATTAGATCAGTGAGAATTTTCCTCTAAAAGGTAGGAATTTTTTACTATTTGAGTATGAAAATTCAATAAATAATTCAAGAAGATTAAAAAACACAATGATTTAACAATTATAATGTTTTCATATTTTGATTTCCATTAGTTAATTATTTTTTATTTTACTGAAGTTGGGATGAATGGTGTGAATGAAGGGTATTTTGTTTAAATTAATATAAAAATATTATATTATTCTCTTTATCCTTCAAAAAAAACATGGAATATTTTTATGAATCATACATAAATATTTCAATATTGATTTCATATCCTATCCCTACTAATTTCATTCTTAGTCTTGTTATGAGGATATGAGTAACCCTTGAATCTTTCTGGAATTGAGCCACCTGTAAGGCCCACATCAATATTTTTATTTCAAAGGAGTATCATAGTGGCTATCCTAGGTTGACTCTATAGGTGGTCACTCAATTAATCATTTATCAAGCGAGTTACCACTTTTTTGGTATTTATTATAGAATAATTAAAATTAATACAAGAATAATTAAATGTGGTTTCATGTGTTATACATTGGATAAAGTAAATTGAATAAGATTTAATAAATGAGAGAAAAGATGAGAAATAAAAAATTAAAAAAAGTTTTAGAAGGATAAATAATAGATATAAAGGTGAAGTTTATGGTCATGGTTATCACTAATTAACTTATAATTCATTCCACTTTAATTATCAAACTATATATCCTTCCTCAAACCATCTTACACTATTTTGAAGTGGATGTGGCAAGCACACTCAGGATCCTATTAATGTGAATTAATATCAAACATTATTTTTGGAGATTAAGCATATAATACACCTCTCCCTAGTGTGTAATCAGACACAATTTTTAAACACATACCATGTGTCATTTAAAACATGAAGTTATTAAATAATCTATATATTGAGTGAAATAGAATAAGGGACGTTAAAATTGATTTAATAGTGAAAAAATAATGATTTATTTAATGTGAAGCAAAGATTAACAACCATCGATCATCTATAACATCGCTCTCTACCTTGCTTGAATTAAAAAAAAACAATGACCAAAATTAAATGAATACAACTAGGGATGCAAGAAAATCTCCCTTGGATCAAACATCATTTAGTTCTCTATAACCATAGAGTGTAATATTTTGATGGGGTAAAAAAACAAGGTCATTTTAGCAGATGTGTAAAATCTTATTAGTATATTTTAGGTGATTTTTACCCTTTTTTGATCATATCTTTTTTGGTGATTATCTCAGACTATTTTGGGTGACTATTGATTATTTTTAAGGTTTCTGGTCTTATGCATGGTTGGATCAGGATTAGTGAAAACTATGCAGGTCAGCCTTGTAAAATGTTCACCTTGTGTTTGAGTTCTATGGGAGGGAGGATGGATGCACATATGGTTAGTGTAAATTGTGTAGACTAACCTCCAAACCATGTGGTTTGGATAGTAGATCATGTATTATTGGTGCATGATATTTCAAACCGTATGGACCATTCATGAAGATCTTTCTTGTATCCGAATAGGGGGTGCAATATTGGTGCACTTTTTGTCAAAACACGCGTCCAAACCATGCATATCACCATAGTATCCTAGTAAGAGGTACAAAATTTTACAAACCAAGTGACCAATCCACGTAATGAGAATTAAATTATCTAAATTTTTTAATTAAATTCTCGATACCCCCATTTTAAATTCTAAACTACTCCGAATTGAACCAAACTCGACCCTATCATTTTTGATACTCTATGGAGGTTATTTTGGATACTAAAACCTATTTTGTTCCCATCATGAAGTTCGGAAGGATGCATTGAATTCCTTCTTGTTTGTGTAGTCTCTTTGTTTTTTAATTATTAATAATTAATCTCCCACCTTCTTTGAGAGAATTGCATCTTCATCACATTGATGGATCTAGATCTTTTTTTGTTGATTTATGGGACTAGGATTTTACCTTGATTATTAAATCCTTATATTTTCCTTGTGGATTCCTTATTGAGTCCTAATGATAATGAATTTAGGTAGGTGTATTTTTATGTAAATATCTATCGATTGAAACCCTTGATTATTGTATATTTGAATTGGATTTTCAATTGATTTTAAAATATTGACTTTAGTCTCTTGATAAATGATTTTGAAATGACAAGCGATATGTGATGAAATCCTTTAAAAATGGATTTTTAAAAAAAAGTTATTGATTTCTGGAAAAGGATCATGAAATTAAATGAAGGTTTGAAGCATAATTTTTTATGATATGAAAAGTTATGAAATTATTTATGATTTTAAATGAAATGATTTTATTTGAAAGGACTAAGATATGATAAAACCTTTTGATGTTGGTTTTGAAATGAAATGAAATGATTTAAATATTGAACTTGGGGTTGATTGAAATGATGTTTTGAAATTATTTGAGATTATTGAAAATGAATTATATCCCCTTTAATGTTTTTTAACCTTGAATCACATGAAATCCTATTATTTAATAGGAGTAAATGCATGATAGTTAAAATTAATCACCTAGGAATGATTCTATGATGAAAATGAAACTAAAACTGCTTAGGGGTAGTGGGTTCATTCTTTGAGATGGATTCTTATTCCCCTTAGGCATGATCCTTATGGATGACTTCACACTAGGAGCCATATTTTAGTGAGATAGTGTGGAAATTATGAATCGATATAACTGATCCTTGTGGTTTATAACCATAACACTGTGATTGAAAATAATGATTACAAGACAATGATTATTTTGAGAAAATATGTTATTCATGATTGTTTTGAAAAATTAATTATTTCTGCATAATTTTATAGTAAATCACTTTTATAACCATTTTATACTATCCCTTGAAATGTTTTGAAAATAATTTCTTAATATGAACTAGGAAATTTTTCCATGTGAATATTTATTTAAATTGAGAATATTTGGTTTATAGGTTAAATATTTCTTATAAAATACATGGTGATATCCTATTGAGCTTTTTTTCTCACACCTTATCTTTACCTTTACGCATTTATATATTTTCGTATTCTAGGTATAGGAAAAGGAAAAGCATCACTTATTGATGGTGTATATTCTTTATTATAGGACCTTGAGATTTGGTGGTGATCAGTGAAACGTGTAATCTACTTGTTACATGGAGTTTTAAAAATGATGTTTGGATGGCCTCTTATGATGAATTGGGTTGACGTTCCTATTTTTGAGACTTGTATCTCATTACTTGTTGTTTTCTACCTTGTAGAGTTTTTAGCATAATGATTTTTTATTGTTTTATTCTGATTCTTTATCTTGATGAGTTTTCTTTACAAAGAAGTAATTCTATATGGTTTGTATTGATTCCCCAGTGCTAGTATCCAACCTATGGGGATCAATAATTCCTTTTGGGCCAGGTTGGGATTGGTTTAGATATAATTTAGGAGGTTTATCTAGGTCATTTATTAAAAAATTGGTATAAAATGAGGTCGCACCTCTTCATTGATTTTGGTATGCTATTTGGGATGTCTCGATAGAAAGGATACCAGATTTTTTGGACTTAAGGGGTTGGTTACAAGCGAGTTTTTAGAAAACTCTCATCTTTACAAGCATTAAGTTTCTATAGGTTGTTGGGAAAAAGTGTCTTTGAGGAGTTATTTGATATAATTCTATAATTTTTCCAAATCACTGATTGGTGAAATTTTTCAGTTGAATTATGATTAATAGAATTGATGATAATGTATCTATTGATTAATGATTAAATTGTTTTATATTGATGATGTGTAGTACTATTCCCCCAAAAATACATTTGAATAGAACATTGGAGGGAGATACTGATGAACCATAGAAATCAGACCCTCATATTTATCAAAACCTTATGGAAGTTTTTGTGTGCGCAATATAAGTACTGGTCTAGATAGCTTCACCTATTCCCATTTAGAAATAAGAGGTTGTTCCCTAAGGTGAAAATAGTAGAGGTTATTCCCATGAATTTATTTATATAAATAAAACATTTTTATAGGGTACCAATGATCTTAAAGAGGTAGAGGATTGATTGAATACAATTTAGAAGATATCTAAGTTATTTGAGAAACCAGACTCTATTAAGGTGAAATGTGTTTCCTTCAATCTTGAAGGTCCTATAAGAAGTTAGTGAAACTTAATAGTTCAGATGGGGAATAATTTTGTCTTATAATGGAAATACATTAGGGTAATTTTCATGGAACAATTTTATCCAAAATCAGCAGTGTTGGATAATTCTATAGAGTTCATTAAACTCAATAAAAGTTATTAAACATTGACTCTTTATGACAACCACTTTGCTGAGCTTGTTCATTTTTCATTATAGGTTCCATTGAATGAAAAACTGAAAAATCATATGTTTGATTTGTGTCTTTGATTAGATATATGATCTCATAATTGTATATTGAATGTCACTTTATATAATTATTTCATAGATATATCTTTTATGACGGAACTTGACTTATAATGTTAGTTAGTTTTTATGGGAGTTCCTCCTACTCCCAATAGTATCTTGAGTGGTCCCTTTAAAAAGAAGAGGAATCATGATGAATATCATGATAGAAACCATAATGGAGGTCAATATTGATACCATACTTTATCTAATCCTTTTTTAGTGTCTATAAAAGGACCATTTAATTTTTTCCAATGTGGAAAAGTTTGTCACTCAAAGAATGTTTTCATAGAGGCACCAAAGATTTGTAGCTCTTGTAGATGATAAAGTAATATTTAGAATTTTTCTATGTTTTTTCCACTTTGTATAGTGGTGTAGGATCAAAATAACCAAGATCCTATATGGTGAAGTTGAATGATTCAATAATAAAGTGGTTTTAGCCACATGCATTAGAAATGAAGCTTCTTCACATAGTGGATGTGACTCTCATGGAAACTGGTGTAGGACCTATGACCGTGAGAGGTTCCATTACTATTGTTTTGGCCTTAGTGTCTACTTTATTTGATACTGGTGCCTCTTATTCTTTCCTATCAAACCATATTATGGAATTCTTAAATATCCATAAAAATATTATGCCTTATGTTTTGAGATTTATATGCATCTTGGGATGGAGAGAGAGCAGGGTTTTCGGTTCCCATATTAAAATTTCTCTTTTTCAAAAATCGAGTTTTCTTGGGGATTTTCAATTCTAGATATAAAAACTCTAGAAATCATTCTCAGGATGGATTGACTGATCACTCATAAATACCACATTGACTATTTTCTTTGACGGTTCTTCTTTACTACCCCAATGGGATGTGCCATGTATTTTAGGGAGAATGGAACCTAAGGTCGAGTTAGGAAGAACCTTCTCTTCTAGAGTTGGGTAGGATGATATCAATTTATTATTTTGAACTAGAGAAAGAATCTTTAGGTGGTGATCTTCCTCCCATCTAGTTTGGTTTTATGATTCATTTCCTTATGAATTTTATGGTTTTCCACATACGAGGATGGTGGCTTTTCTATTGACTTTACACCAGGTACCAAACCTTTTTTATTACTTCTTACTAAATGAAACTAGTTTAGCGAAAGGAGATAAAGTCTCAGCTAGATGATTTTATGTCCATGGTATTCATTTTCCCTAGTGTGACTCCTTAAGAAGCACATGTACTTTTTTCCAAGATGGCCAACAAAACATTTTTATTTTTTATTGATTTTAAAAATCTTAATAAAGAAATTATTAAGAATAAATAACATTTATCCAAAATTGATGTTTTTTTGACCATATGAAATGGGAAAGGTGGTTCTAATATATTGATCTTCAATCTAGTTATCACTAGCTTAGGATCAAGGAGTCTGATATCCCTAAGAAAACCTTTAGGAGTACCTATGGCCATTATGAATATCTAGTTATATAATTTGGTTTAACCAATTCTCTAATAAATTTCATGTAATTGATGAACATGATATTCCATTAGTGCCTCAACTATTTTATAGTGATATTTTTGGGTAAAATCTTGGTTCATTTCAAGAACAAGGAGAAGTATATGAGTCACTTGAGAGTATTAATGGATATCTTGAGAAGTTACAGAATCTATGTTAATATTTATAACTGTAGTTTCAAGATTTGAGATGTAATGTTCTGGGGACACATTCTTTCTAAACATGGTATTTTTGTTGACCTTGAGAAGATCAAAGTTATTATGACTTAGGAGGAACTGCATAATGTCTTCAAGATTCGAAGTATCTGGGGAATGGAAGGGTATTATCACTAATTTGTAAAGGATTTATCATATCAGGATTATATAATGACCACTCTTACTTATTTGGGTTTGATATTTATATGGGATTCTAAATTTCAGGATTCCTTTGATGAGTTAAAGTGTCATTTTACTTCAACTCATTTGTGGACTCTTACATCATCTAGTCAGGGCTCTATGGTTGTATGTGATGCAACAGGTCTGGGATTGGGTTGTGTTTTTATTAATGGTGATCATGTTATGGATTATGGATCTAATTAACTTAAACCTCATGAGAAAAACTATCCCATATGTGATCTCAAACTCAAATCTCTGTTGTAGTCTCTAAGGTGTAACATCTTGACCTAGGATCCACTGAAATGGTTCATTGATTCAGTCCGTCACATGGCCTCAAGCACTCCTCCTCATATTCCAATGAATATGTACTAGAAATGAGGGTATAATGATGGTACAATTGAAAGATTATACCCTCTTGGTCAAAGTAAAAAAATCTAAGTATAATAAATGAATCATTAGTGGAAAGAAATAAATCATAAGCCTCAAAATAAGATAACAATAACTAAAAATATGGACAATGCTAAATATACAACGGTGTATGCATGCCTAAGTGATGTGACATAATATAAGGAAAAAATTAAACATCATGTGATAAAATACAATATTATACATGAATAATGAAAATGAACCTGATCCTCAAGGTCCATCCCCATGAGCATCTTGAGATCTCGAACAGTCATGTTCTTCTAAGCTCTCATATAAAAATGTAACAACAAAAACATAAATTTTAGACCTGAAACTGTAAACATGATTCTTATTTAGGTACCCTAATAAAATTATAGATAGAATAGGGTATGCAATTTAATTAGTAGGACAAAAACAACAGTGTCTAAAGAATAATCCAGTATGTGAATGTAAAATACAGCTGTGTGCAGTTATGTTATTTAAAGATGTAAATAAATAAAAATAAACAAATCTGGTTTAGGTTTCTTAGAGACACTGAGCGAACCATAACTTCTTCAACCTAAGCTAGAATATCTCTAAAAATGCCCACATGTATATTTATGAAAATTTGTAAATAGATATATGTAGAGATATACATGCAATGATGTGGATCCAAGGTAGGTTATATAATAATACTAGTGATAATAGTTGTATAGTTCAATGACCCATGTATATAATCCCAGAAATCTATAAAGGATTTTATATAAAACCAAAGAGTAATTCTAGGTTGTCCCATGAATCTGAACTATGACCATTAGTTGTTCAAGGAATCTTGGTACATAGGCAAGGAATACGAGTATAATAAATTTCTTGAGATCTACCACTAGTAATATTTAATAACAACAATGCATGATATAATTCATTTTTACTATTATACCATCCATGGTTTCTTGTAATGAGGAACCCCAGTATCGACCGATGAGTCATATAATTCTATTTATTTAATGATATCATCCTTAGTGTTCAGTAATGAGGAAACCCATATATTACTTGTCACATCCAAGTACCCTATGAGCCCAGCAAAATCATTATTTAAAAAGGAAATCTAAGTATTGATTAGAGCGTGTAGAAAACCTCTATCCTATGAGTCTGTACAAGGTGTTTCATAATAAGGAGACCCATGAATCTCTCATGGAATAATATAACGTATGTAACCTCTGAGCCCGTACAAGGCGTTCCATAAAAATGAACCCAATTATCTCTCAAGGAACATAATTCATTTAATAATTTGAATTAAAGAAATATAGAAGGATATGTTAGTAAACATTCGATAATACATTCCAAGCATGATTAACCAAAAGGATATTTCCATGAACATGGATTATCATAACTCAAGTAGGAAGAATAAGGAAGGCCATGTATCAAGCAAGCCATTTTACAAGTCAAGTGTACTTAAAGAGGAGCCACACCCACTTATCATTTCTATAAAACTAATTGGTTTCACATTTTTATTAATTAAGGTAGCACCCCAAAAGGTGGTTTTATTAAAAAATTAGGAACTTTTATCATTTCAATTGGTTTCATTAAATTTAAAAATCTCTTGAACTAGAATTAATAAGCATACCTTAATGTTAATTCAACAATTGGGAGAGAATTATCAATTTATCATCTGAAACATCACCAAAATGGGTGATTTATTTTCTTATAAGAGGAATACATCATGGAACTAGTGAATAAAACATTATTTACGTCACCATTTTTTACGTCGGTTATATATAACCGACGTGAGAATCTGTGAAACGTGGTTTTTTACGTCGGTTATTTTATAATAGACGTAACAAATGCATTGAGTAGCTTTCTAACGTCGGTTATTTTAATAACCGACGTTAAAAATCACGCGTGTTTGGTTTTTACGTCGGTTATAAATTAACCGACATTAAAAATAATAGTGCGTGGGTTTTTTACGTCAGTTATTTGATAGACGACGTAAAAAACGAGTTATCTACGGGTTTTTTACATCGGTTATAAAATAACTGACGTAAAAAACGATATATCTACGAGTATTTTAGGTCGGTTATTTTATAACTGACGTAAAAAACCAAAGCGCGGGGGGTTTGTTACGTCAGTTATTTTATAGCTGATGTAAAAAAAAAGATATCTATGAGTTTTTTACGTCGGTTATAAAATAACCGACATAAAAAAGAAAAGCGCGGGGGGTTTTTTACGTTGGTTTTAAAATAACCGATGTTATAAAATTAAAAAATAGTTTATAACGTCGGTTATATAATAACCTATGTTATAAAACATTAAAAAAATTAAAGCCCCGTGGACTGTCATTTATGATTTTTCGATCGACAGTCCACCGGCTCGTCTCTCTCGCGCGGTAAACCCTAATCGGCTCGTCGATCGACCTGCATTAAACTCATTTTGGCTTCATCGTTTATCATCTTTACTCTCCTCAGATCTATCATCTCAACTCGCAACACTCAAGTAAGCCTTCCATGAATTTATTTCATTCGTTTTTTTCCCAGATAGTCTATATTTATGTTTTGTGATTTTTTGTTTAAAATAGGATAGATTCTTCCATTTAGAACCCTATTACATCTTTTTTAATACCGTTGTCACCAGAAATTTGTTTTTATCATGTGTGTATTGTTTTTTTATTTCTTTATAAAACAAATTTTGATATATTACCTTGCATTTAATGACTCAAAATCCTCCTATGTTAGAAACATATTTGGAGATATTTATTGAAGGACTATGGAACGATTAAGGAAAGATTTGGAATATTTCCTGATTTGACCCGTTTGAATTTCATTATCAAAAAAAAATTTGAGGTATGGTAGATTCATCCATTACTTTTATCCTATATTTCATTTAACACTCAGGTTCATCTAACAATTTTGTATTTGGATAACCAATAATGTTTATGTGATTATAGAATTAAATGAAATTATCATCATATATAGTGAATCATCCTTGTTGAGTGTCTTATCATAGAATAGGAATCAATCATCCATATTGAAGATTTCATTTTTTTAGAAAACAAAAACCATTAATGTAAACCATTTATCATTCATTAATTGAACTAAAATAAATATTTACGCATGAGTTATAATGGAACATAATAAAATAAATATTTATCATTCACCCTCATAGAGTCTATAAATCTCTGATAAACCATTTGTTTTCTTTAATGGAAACAAATTCACTTTTACCCACATTGTATTTTAAGAAGACAGTAAACTCCCTTATAATTTCACCCTTCTAGGATGTATTAAACATCATTATATCCCTTTAAAAAATCTAAATGTCATAGAAATATCATGCATCCATTTTGTCTTATAAGACTCTACTATAGATAAGTATACCATTTTTTATATTGTTAGTTATGATAAACTCTATCATAACATCATTAATATATGTTTATAAAAATGGGAATATCACAATTCTCATGATTTTAGTTGAGAATAATGATAATGTTTTTTATTAATGATAATATAGACATGGGTAATTTTACAAAAAGAATGTGAACTTGAATAATGATTGTTACTTATATGTATTTCACAATATTTTTTGATTTTATGTCACAAAACTAATTGATGGTCGAAGACAACAAATAATTGCACCACCAACCAAAGTGAAACTAGTGTATTGTTCTATTTTAGAAATTCAGGATTCAATCAATGAGATTGTGATTTATTTATTTTTTAGAGTTTCTGAATCAAGATACTAGATTCTATTTCAAATGGTTATTTGTTTGTTTTTTGATGATTCACGATTTTATTTGATGTAGGTTTTTCTTTTTCATGGATTACTTCATAAAGTGGTCTCGGTTCATTTGATTTTGTGTTTCCTTTGACACCATCCCCCCTCAATGACTATGATCTCTCATTGCCAGTTTTTCTCTAATTGTTCTCTCATACACCTTTTGGATTTTATGGTTGATTAAAAAATATTTATTCAAATATTTAAGGTGGATTATATGAATTTTTTAGGATTATATTTCTGTTTTATGCCACTTTATTTATTATTCTATCCAATACTAAGACCCTTTCTAGTAAGAAAAATTTCATAAGAAATACGATTGGACTCTTCATCATATTTCATGAAACGTTTTTAATAATGTCATGTTTTTTAAAAAAAATGTTATATCAAAGATGTGGAAATGGGTGGTGTCCAAGGGGGTGGGTGGGTGTGAGTGGCTATCCACGGGGGTGGGGGCCTGTCCAGTGGGTTTTGGGGGTTGTCCGGGGGGGGGGGGGGCTGTCCAGAGGGTTGGGGGGTGTCCAGGGGGGTGTTCAAGGGGCAGGGGTGGGGGGTAGTGTCCAGGAGGGGTGGGGGTGCTGTCTAGAGGGGTGGGGGGCTGTCCGGAGGGTTGGGGGGTGTCTAGGGGTGGTCCAAGGGGGTGGGAGGGTGTGTGGGGCTGTCCAAGGGGGTGGGGGCCTGTCCAGAGGGGTTTGGGGGTTGTCCGGGGGGTGGGGGTCATTCTCAGGTTTACTCCATTTTCTCCAATTTTCTATCAACTATGTAGGCGGCATGGTTTTCTTTGATTCAATGAAATTTAAAACTGTTATATCTAACTATATTTTGTTTTAAAAATAATATTCAAGCATATTTTCTTAAATACACATAGATTTGTTTTATATTTTAAATTATTTACATTCAAATTATTTTTTTTCATATAAACATATATTTGTATTATCTTAAAAATATATATTTTTTGTTGATATTTGTTATAGGTAATAATGAGTCAAAGTTGGATTACGGCACATCGAATGAGAAATGAATTTTAGGAAGGTGTTGATGCCTGTTTGGAATTTTCCAAACGAAATGTTCCAAGTAGTGACATTTTTTTCTGTCCATGCCTGAAATGTTTGAATATGAAGAAGTTGAAAAGTAGAGAGATAAAAGATCATCTGATTTGTCATGGTTTTAATCTGAGTTACAACCCTTGGATTTGGCATGGTGAAACTGGACGGAATGTCACTGATGATGATGATTCGCAAGATGGTAACTCCAATGGAAATGAAGAAATGATTCGCGATATTGTAGCAGAACAAATTGAGATAGAACAGACAGTTTCACATCTATATGGTGATGCTGAAAAACTGTTATATCCTGGTTGTAGAGATTTTACGGTTTTTTCGGTGGTTTTAAGATTGATTAACCTGAAGGAGAAACATGGATGGAGTGACAGAAGTTTTACAGAGCTGCTAAAATTTATGAAAGACATTCTTCCAAAAGATAACGATCTTCCAGATTCACATTACAGAGCCAAGAAAATATTATGCCCGATGGGATTGGGATACAAGAAAATACATGCCTGTCCGAATGACTGCATTATATATAGGAAGGAATATGAATTTTTTTCAAAGTGTCCTAAATGTGGGACATTATGGTATAAGGTGAAAGAAAATTCACAGACTATTGTAGAGATTACAAAGCTCCCTTCAAAGGTATTTTGGTATCTTCCTATAATTAATCATTTCAAACGTTTATTTGCTAATTCAAATGATGCAAAAAGGTTAAGATGGAATGCTGAAGAGCGGGTATGTGATGGAAAAATACATCATCCATCTGATTGTCAACAATTGAAGAAAATTGATGCGCATTATTCTAGATTTGGAAATGTAATTAGAAATCTCAGACTAGGGTTGTGCACAGATGGAATGAATCCATACCAAACCCTCAGTAGCACACATAGTTCATGGCCTGTTTTATTGGTAATTTACAACCTCTCTCCTGAAGTTTGTATGAAGTGAAAATAATTCATGTTGAGTATAATGATCTATGGTCCAAAGCAACCCAGTAATGATATTGATGTTTACTTGTCACTGTTGATTGATGACTTGAAACAGTTATGGGATGATGGTATTAGGGTGTATGATTCTTATGAAATGGAATATTTTCAACTGCATGAAGTGCTTCTGTTCACTATAAATGACTTCCCAGCGTAGGGAAATTTGTCTGGATACAATGTTAAAGGGCATAAAGCATGTCCAATTTGTGAACAACAGACGTCATATTGTCAATTGAATCATGGGAGGAAAACAGTGTACATGGGTCATCGAAAGTTTTTGCCTATGGAACACCCTTATAGAAGACTAAAAAAGGCATTCAATGGCTCACAAGAATTTGATACTGTTCTAAAAACTTTATCCCCTGATCTGTATTTTGAGAGGGTGAAAAACCTTGATGTGACCTTGGGAAAGACACAGAAATCTGGTAATGATAGACATATTTGGCAGAAAAGGTCAATTTTTTTGAGCTACCATATTGGAGGTATCATGAAGTTAAACATAATATTGATGTCATGCACATGGAGAAGAATATATGTGATTCTTTGATTGGAACATTGTTAGATGTTAAAGGAAAGACTAAAGATGGGTTGAATGCAAGATTAGACTTACTATCAATGGGAATACGTTTGGAGTTAGCTCCCACTCCTAAGGGAAGATGAACATTTCTTCCCCCGGCTTGTCATACATTATCGAAGAGGGAGAAAATTAGCTTCTGTCAGTGTCTTCATGATACCAAAGTGCCTCAAGGTTATTCTTCTAATGTAAAAAATTTTGTCTCATTGAAGGACTTGAAGTTGATGGGTATGAAATCACATGATTGTCACGTCATGATGCAACAAATTCTACCAGTTGCATTGCGTGGAATATTTCCCATTCGTGTCAGAAAGACTATAATGAAGTTCTGTTATTTTTTCAATTCAATTTGTAATAAGGAGATTGATGTGAATGCTTTGAACATTTTGAAAAAGGATGAAATTTTATACTTTGTCAATTGGAAATGTATTTTTCTCCAACTTTTTTTGATATAATGGTGAATTTAATGATTCATCTGGTTCAAGAAATAAATCTTTGTGGACCTGTATATCTTCGTTGGATGTATCATTTTGAAAGGTATATGAAAATATTAAAGGGGTTTATTAAAAATCTATATCGACCTGAAGCGTCCATTATTGAAAAGTATATTTCTGAGGAGGTAGCAGAGTTTTGTACGAGCTACTTGGATGTGGCGCAACACATAGGTTTGTCTCCATCTCTCCATGAACGAGTTAATAATGAGGGAAAGGGGATTCGCGGCTTGAAAGTCAAATCATTGTCAGCTGAACAGATGAAGAAGTTAGAATCATACATCTTGAATAACATAGCTGATGCTCAACCATATATCACATTGCATATTAATGAGTTGAAATAATGTCATCCAAAGAAGAAAGAAATTTGGATTTTGAATGAGCACAACAAAACATTTTTGTCATGGATTAAAAAGACTTTGCTTGGTAGATCAGATGTATCAGAGGCATTAAAATGGATAGTGGGTGGTCCATGTTTAAATGTGATAACATGGTCCGGTTATGACATTAATGGTTATACATTTCATACGAAAGCTCAGGACAACAGAAGTGCTGTTCAGAATAGTGGTGTATTGGTGTTTGCAGAAGCAATGCATTTTTTGAGTGATAAGGACAAAAACCCAATTTCTGCATCAAGTGCATATTATGTAGTGATTGAAGACATATGGGAGGTTGATTAATTTAAAATTAAAGTTCCCTTTTTTAACTGTAAATGGTTTAACGGTAACAACAGTGTCAGAGATGATGAATTTGGAATGACACTTGTTAATCTGAATAGATTGGAAGACACGACTGATTCTTTTATAATGGAATCACATGAAAAACAAATTTTCTATGTAGTAGATCAATCAGATATGCAGTGGGCAGTTGTTTTACAAGGGAAAAAACAATATGTTGGTGAGGATGAAATTGATGAATATGCTGATTTATGTGAGATCCTTACTTCCATGGAAAGATTAACAGAACATAATGATGATCATGTTGAAGACATAGTTTGTGCCATAAGGAATGATCACGATGAAGGAATTTTGGAAAACAATCCATTTGTACATTCCTAAAATTACAGGTAACATATGTTTATTTCTTGTTTACATTTATTTTTTCCATAAATTTTAGATATTGTATGTTTTTTATTTATTAAAACATGTTTTAAAAGAAAATAAGTATATGTTTTTTTTTTTAATTTTTTTAGTTTACTTTATCATGTTTATAACCATTACATGAATTATATATCTATTATTTTTGTTCACTGAAAATAACTTTACCATGTTTACCAAGTTTACCAGGTTTACCATTTTTACCATGTTTACCATCTAGACCATCTTGACCATCTTGACTATCTTTACCATTGTTTAACATGCTTACCATATTACCAATGTATACTATTATGTAACTTAGTACACTTTTCTATTTTTTGATTACAGTAGTATTAAAATATTTGAATTTGTATATTTGTGAACTGACGTTTGTTTTTTTTTGATTTAAAGGATAATGACATATCATTCAGATGATCAACCACATGATTCTGGAGAGGAGCATATTGCTGGTCATACCTCTGGGGATGAACATTCACATGATCCTATTATGATAAAGAGTTCAAAGGTTGGTAAACGTGGGTGCACACATTTACCAAAATTATCACTTGACCGTACGCAGGATCAGAGGATATTCGTTGAGTTTGATGATGATGATATTCCTAGAGGTCCTAATGCAAAAGATTTTAAGAGTTTTGTAGCAACTCAGGCTAAGAGCAAAGCAAGCATTCTGTATGATGATTGGAGAAGTGTGGATAAAGCGATTATCTCTCAATTGTGGGAGATGATTTTGGTAAGATCTTTTGTCATTGTTTGACTATGCTTTTAATGTTTCTAGTATATATAATATGTTTAACCTATTCTTTATTAGATGACATTTGATATTACTGACACTGGAGGAGTCTGAAATAAATGCTTATCGTTGGCTTCCAGGAGATGGAGGGATTTCAAATCAACTCTCTTATCTGATTTCATTTATGGTCATAGGAGTCATGAAAATCCACGTTGTATATATCCTTTTATAGATGAAGACACATGGAGAAAGTTTTTTGAAAGTAGAAGAAAAGAGTCATTTATGGTAAGGGAAATGTAAAATTTTATAAAATTTCTCATATAAATGATTTTATTAATGGTTTGTTAATGATTTCTTATTCTTAAATTACAGCAAACAAGGAAAGCTCATCAGGAGATCCAATATAAAAATGTATACCCTCATAGTTTATCTCGGGGAGGGTATGCATTATTGGAAGAAAAAATGATGGCGGAAAAATTTCAACAACTAAGAGCTGAGTCTTCAAGCTCTGGAGAGCTGGCCCCTCCATCCCCTCCATCTCGACATGAAAAATGGAAGAGATCTCGGATGGGAAAAAAAGGGAAATATCTTTCGGAAGAATCGAGAATCGTAGCTGAGAGGATTGTAAGATATATATTTTATTTATTTAAGTTAACTATTTTCTTCATATAATTTCAATCATTACAGAAATGTTCAATTAATTAATACAGGACTCTCTTGAGGAGCAGAGTTCAGAGGGGACATTTATAGCTACTGGGAGGGAAGATATTTTATTTGCAGCATTGGGAAGGCCCGAACATCCTGGTCGTGTAAGAGGATATCCGGAAGGTGTATCGGTAAGAAAAGTGTTTCCACGTTCTTCAACTTCTAACATTGAGGGGGTTTATAAAAAAATATAGAATCCTTGGAGGCTGAAGTTCTTAATATTAATGCGACGATGGAGGAAAAGATTAGAGAGTCGGTGCAGTCTATGTTTGCAGAAATGAAAAGAAAATTTCAGACTGTAGTTCCCACTCCTCCACCTCCCCCTGCAGACCCCATTATTTATCTTCCACCTCCGCCAGTAGCTCCCACTCCCCTACCTCAGCCTGCGGACCCCATTTTTTTTCCTACGCCTCCGCTGCAGCTTCCTACTTATTGCGAGTCGTATGTTGATGATTCTCAACATCATATAGTAGCATATGGGTTGGTATATTGTATAGGAGATATAGTTCATCATCAACAATTAGAGGTAGAGAATCAGAGGGTCACTGTACAGGATATTATAGATAGATCAGCTAGGGTACCAATACCTACAGATGAGGTGGCGACAGTTGGACAGAGTATCGGCCATTTTTTAATTTGGCCATCCAGACTTCTTCGACTCATTACCATAGAGGTATGAATGTTATATCTTTTATTTTATTTTTTATTAAAGTTGTTTTATCATTTGAAAAGTAATATATTTTTCAATTTTTTTTACAGGAATACTTCAAAGGTAAAGAAATACTGTATAGACAACAACAAAGACAAATGGCTATGACATCAGATACAGATTCAAATGGTCTTGACATATTGTCAATATATTCACATTTGTTGCTGGGTTATTATCAGTTTCCAATGGAAGCTCATGTTTGTGGATGTGAAATAAGAGTGGGGATTATAAAAACTGATATCATGGAGCTTTTTACTGGAGATAAGTTGGGCATCAACGTGGTGAAAATTTTTTCCATGTAAGTCTTAACACCTTTTCCCTGCATTATATTTATTAAAAATGTATACTTATGTATGTTTTGTATTAGGTATCTTTATAGAATTTGTGAGAGGAATGAGATGACAAAAGTTTATGGATTCATGGACCCACAATTGATTTCCCCTGAAGCATGCGCATTGAATGAGGAACAAAGAATGTTTTATATTATTGAAATATTTGAAAAGAATATAATCACACAATGTTGGATGATGCATTTTTGTGAGAGGTATGAAACACATTTCTCTCAAAGAGTTAATTATCTTTTAACATAAAAAACCACTAACGTCAAATTTTATTTTATCAGTGATCATTGGATGTTAGGGGTTTTTTTCCCAAGGGAGAAAGCCCTTTATTGGATATGCTTTGTCCTTGGTGATGTGCGGGAAAGTTTTAAAAATATATTGGAAAAGTAAGTTTCAATTTCTCAATAGTTTTATATATTATAATGAATTTTAAATTTACCCCATTCGTATTATTTTCTAACAGTGCATGGGCCTACTTTCGAAAAAAAACAAAGAAAAAAAGTGCAAAGATAAAATATGTAAATGCGAAGGTAAATATCCATTTATAATTTGTACGTTTTGATTTATTACATAAAAATAATATATTGAATTTACACTCATTCAAACAGAATTTTCATGAACAACAAAGCCTCATCGAATGTGGATATTATATGTTAAGATTTATATATGAAATAATAACAACTGGGACAGTTGTGAATTTTGACATGGTACGATTTCCTCTTAAACTTTGCCATAATATTTCAATTTGATTTATTCATTATACACGTTAACTACTTTCTTTTTCATTTGTATCTTTTTTATGACCCAAAACCCTATTCTGCTGAAGACAACAAATACTTACAAGCAGAGTGGTCAAATTATTTTACAGGTTTGATTGAATTTTAGTTGTTTGTAATGTAAATTGAAATATTGAATATTGTCATTGTAATTGTGTATTTGGTAGTTTTTTAGGTTGGATTTAGTTTTTTTTGAAGTTGACAGTGTATGTTTTGAATGTTATATAAGTGAATGTTTAATTTTGCTTTGCTTCTTGATTTGGTTTACTTATGATGTTTTTTCTTGTATGGATTTGGGTCTCTGGGGGAGGGGTTCCAAGGGTGTGGGGGTGCCCAGCGGTCTGGGAGGGCTATCCGGTGGGGTGGGGGACAGTCCAGGGGGAGTGGCAGGGCTGTCCAGGGGTGTGGGAAGGCGGTCCAGGGGTGTGGGAGTGCTGTCCAGGGGTGGGGGGGGGGGGTATACATGAGGGTGGGGGGTTGTCCAGGGGTGTTTGGGGCTGTCCAGGGGTGTGGTGGGGGCTGTCAAGTGGGGTGAGGGGGTGAGGGGGTGCTGTTCATGCGGGTGGGGGTTGTCGAGGGGTGTTTGGGGCTGTTTGGGGGTCGGGGGGTAGTCCAGGAGTGTGGTGGGGGCTCCAATGGGGTGGGGGAGGGTTGTCCAAGGGGTATACATGAGGGTGGGAGCTCTAATAGGGTGGGGGAGGGCTGTCCAGGGGGGTATACATGAGGGTGAGGGCTCCAACGGGGTGGGGGAGGGTTGTCCATGGGGTATACATGAGGGTGGGGGCTGTCTAGGGGGTAAGTTTTATATGTTATCAATGTACATGCTTAATTTTGATCTACTTCTGTTTTTGTGGTACGATTTCTTGATTGGTTTTCTGGTTGATTTTGGTGGAGAGCATATGACTGCATTAAATAAAAAAAAATTGTGTTTATCACGCCGGTTATTTAATAACCGATGTGATAAAAGGCCTGGAAAATGGTTTATCACGTCTGTTATTATATAACTGACGTGATAAACCCCCTCCCCCCGGTTTATCACAGTGGTTATATAATAACTGATGTGATAAACCACCCTCACCCCGGTTTATCATGGTGTTTATATAATAACCAATGTGATAAACCCCCCTCCCCCGGTTTATCACGTCGGTTATTAAAAAACTGACGTGATAAAACCCCACCCCCCAGGTTATCACGTCGGTTGTTTAATAACCGACATGATAAACCCCACCCCCCAGTTTATCACGGCGGTTCTATAATAACTAATGTGATAAACCCCCCGCCCCCCAGTTTATCAGGTCGGTTATTTAATAACCGACGTGATAGACCATTTCCCCGTCCTTTTATCACGTCGGTTTTTTAATAACCGACGTGATAAACCATTTTCCAGGCCTTTTATCACGTCAGTTGTTAAAGAACCAACGTGATAAACCCTTCCCATTTTATTTATCACGTCGGTTATAAAATAACCGACGTCATAAACATCGCGATTTTATGTTTTTGACGTCGGTTTTTAAATAACTGACATCAAAAATGTTATTTATAACGTCGCCTGTATTAGCGTCAGCTAGAAACCGACGTAAAAAATGAAAAATAACCGACGTAAAAAACATTTTCTGCACTAGTGTTGGTATATTAGAAACACACCTAGGGGGTGGTTCAGGTTGAGGTGATAGTAATATCATGTTTCAATTTGACATATGAAACCTATTTGATTTAAGAAATTAGGTTGCACATATTTAATTTTACATTTTATAGGTGATTCCTGGAAATTATGTTGCATGACAAGAAAAAGTAATTTATAAAACAACTATACTTTAAGGGAAAAGCTATAGACCACCTACATTATGCTGAAAATGCATAAATCATCCAATATTTTGCTTTTATTCATTTCAGTTCAAGAGAAATGAAAGAAATAGGCAAACGACCTGAAATTCGGGAGAATTTTGTCACATGAAGACATCACCAAAGATGATGAGGACAAAAATGAAAATAAGAAAGAGGAATGAATATATTATTAGTAAAAAACTAATGAGAATGATGATAAGTGATTTCTACATCAGGTGATGGAGATAACTCTATGCCTTGTAGAGGAGAGGAGGAGCTCACACAACTAGAGGGGCTTATGTGCATGGGTGAGAAGATGAAAGGAGGGAAGGAAGAAATAGAGGGAAGGAAAAAATTTAAATTTCGGCCCCTTAAATGAGCCAAAGGGTTTTTCCACGTGGTTTTTAAAACCATTTCTTACCATGTACTATTACTATATGTGGAACATGACATGGAACATAGTTTTTCAAGCCATACACAACCCATGTGGTACCCTCTGTAACTCCCACATGGTTTGGAGGCCTGGTGTGCATGGTAAGAAGAAAAAACGTGACACCCCTAGGCTCACTATACATGATGCATGATTATTCATAGAGATCTGTATGATTTTTGAAAAATCATTCCCCTTTAACAACTTCTTGAACATTTAGTTTTTCAGAGCATAATGCTTCTAAAACTCATCCAAACATATGAGACACCTCTCAGGCCTTAAAACATATATAAAAGAAACAATTTTAAGTGTTCAATGGTTCTAATTTATATTCCAAAGATCAATATAATAATTAAACCAGCTACTAAAAAGGGAAATAAAATTCCTTAAAAAATCTATCCCATTCCAAAACACAAGTCACTAAAATCTCCACAACGTAAAACCTATCATCCCTAAGAATCCTTAGGGAATAAAGAAATCATAACCTGAACTACTCAGTTTGGGAATATTCATTCAAACGAGTGTGTTGCACTACCAAACAACCAACTCACTACCAAGAATCCCTTTCATCATGGTGTACATAAGCAATTAAAACTCAAACTAATGCTCATATTCCCAATTGAAACATTGAGACAATGTTTACTAGATCCCATTTTTTTGGAGACATGATCACATCATTTTATATTTAATCACCTATATTATGGTTCTCTCAATAATAGGTTGCAACATTTAATTGAAAATTATAAGCCAAGGTATATCCACCATCAGAATTGTCTATTTAAAAATATCCTTAGCATTTTAATCTCACTCTTGGAATAATTATTAGCCTAGTCGAATGGTTGAATTCCAATCAACATCAATTATCCTATTTGAGTAATATTTTCATGAAAATACTCAACTGAAATTGAACTTCACTTACCTTATCCTGATGATGTGATAGACATAGTCCCTTAAAAACTGCATACAATAAAAGGGAAACCTCCATCTGAACCGCCTCAGGTCGATTGTATTCCAAAAATGACCAGATTAGATAGATGATGAATCTCAAAAGTAAATTTGGATTCGTTTAAACAATGTTACCTTGTGATTTTATCCAAGAAAATTCACCTAAGCCCATAACTTTCCTCTGGTTATGTCTATAGCCAAAACATCCACTTATGTTTTCATTCCGCAATATAAACATGGGTGTATACCTGATCAAACACACTTGGATCATCACCCTTAAAACATCCTATCAAAACATAATATAAGTGTTTGGTAACCTCATAATCATAAAATGGATCCAAGAAATTCATCCAAGGTAGTCTATACTCAAGAATTTACAAGTGAGGCATCGGTACATAACTGATATGTCCATACATTAGAACAACGACTGAGCCTAATGACAGTCAAATAAAAGAACCATCTAGCGTCCATGAGTTGGTATAAGGCCTTAATAAATGGTAATACTAATATCACTTAGGAATGATCAAGTTTATGAAACAAACATGCTTATGGAGTTCAACTCCCATGATGTCTATTTTTTGAAAAAAAAGAGCATTTTAATTTATCTCGTTGTATAACTGATGCTCTCTTAGTATATCCTAGAAAATATATAGACAGGGGACAAGATTGTTACAATGAAAAGAGTACACCAGGAGGATATAAATAATTACCAATGTAACAACCCAAGATTTCATAGTACGTTGTTTCTTCAAAGTAATTCAATAACTTGCACCACACGCAACACCAAGTTCTAGCGCACCATGACTTATCAGACAAGCCGTTCAAAAGAGGTTATGAATAGTATTAACTGAATTTTGAACTTTATATAATACTTATAATTTTAGAATCCATATTATGAGATTCTTAGACTTAATGTAAGAACAAATACATTTTTTTTCATATAAAAGAAGTATTTAAAAAAAAAATGCAATTTTACCGCCTTTTAATGGAGAAGAATTTTCAAATCCAATATTTGAAACTTTTATATATTCAATTTGACAAAATAAACTTCTTATTTAGAATAGTTACATAAGAATTTAGTTTCAAATAAGTTTTGGTGTTTTTTGATAACTTTCATTTTTGGTTGAATAGTGAAAAATACTATATTTTAACTGAAAACAACTTTTTAAATCAAAATAATTTATATTGTTAAATTATACATTTTAATGGTTTGGAAGTATAAATAGATTATATTTTTACCATTTAATCCATTGATGGTCATTGTAAGTAATTTCATTTTGAAATTGGACATAAACAAGTGTCAAACTTTCGGTAGTTATTATTTCATAAAAATACGCCTTTTGGTTTTGACAGCGGGAATTGATTTTAAAGTAATAAACGCGACTTCTATGTTTTGAATTTGGTAATATAGACTTCATTATTGAATTCAGAAAATCAAAATTATCTTAGGGTAAATTTTTGGTATTTTTTTGAAAACTTTTAATTTTTGATGAATAGTGAAAAACACTGAGTTATAGTTTAAAACCGAATTTTTATTTAAATAATTATTTATTTTATTTAAATTTATTTTATGTCAAAATAGATACATAATTCCTATATAATTTCAATTTAATTCATTGGATTTAGTTTATAATAATTTTAGATATATAAAAATCTTATTGGACTTTTCACAGTCTTTTACCCACCTCTTAGGAGAATTTGCAAATTCACATAAAACGTAATTTTACCGCTTTTGTGAGTGGAATATTGAAAATACAAGAGACATGGTTAATATAAAGGATTAAAATATGGTTCAATGAGATGAAAATAATTTTTGGTGAATAGTAACTTTTTTACTTCTATTTACCACAGTTAAAAGTAAATAGGGTAATTAAGGGTAAAAATGATTTTAATATTACCCTAAAACATGTCCTAAATCTATTGGAAAAGTGTATCTCTACCAAAAACAACCTTAGGAATAAAATATTATCATTTATATCCACTTGGATTAGATTACGACATCAATTATTATTTAATTCAAAGAAGAGTTAAAAGTGTTAAAATCAAAGTTTAATTACTAAAACATTTTTAATATTGGGTGATACATAAGATAAATTAGATTGTAAATATTCATTAGAAAACTAAAATGATTTCTTACATAAGGGTATTTTATTTATAATTGTTAGATATTAAATAATTTAATTTATTTATGACACAATGGTGATGCAGTAATTACCAAATTAATGAAATATTAAAATAATTGATATTATAAATATTAAAATAAATGTAATTTGAGAGTTTTTTTGAATTACACTAATTTTATAGGTTAATATGACATATTAGGATTGGTTACATATATTTTTTTCGAAGTAATAATGTTGTTATGAAATTATCAAAAACCAAATACCCAATAGTGTCAAAATTGATATAAATGAGTTTTAAAAACAAATATTATATTATTAATTGATATTGTATTCATAAAAATATAAGGTTCTGCAACAGGACCTATATCATGATAGGTGTATCATTAAAAGACCACTTAGGGATCTCTTGGTTGTATATAGTAAGTTTATAAACTATATAATATAAAAATACAAAGTGACACGGTAAATGTCAATCTATTTAACTACGAGTTAAAACTAAAAGATAAGGTTAATATAATGAGACAAACCTATATAAAATCTATCAGTTGAAAGGATTTAGACCCATCCCCACCTTAGACTTTTAATAATCCACTTTGGAGCCATTATAAACCGAATATTAATTTATTATATAATAATACTCTATGTTTTTCCAAAAGAGTCCCTCCCCCCTTATAAAAGGACACCACTTCAAAACAATTATTCACACCTTCAAAGCCTTTTGGCTCGGCCAACCCCCACCCAAATATTCTATCAACTTCCCTCACTTCAAACTAGAGGAATTATTTTTATCGGAAAGCCAAACTAAGGAGCCCTTTTGATCAAATCAAAAGGAAGAATCCGATTAAGAGGCATTGTTTTCACCACCCTCTTGCACGTTCCTTTCTTCTTCAACTTCTTCTTTATTTGTTATTACCATTCTAAAATAATAAATCCAGTATCTTATATAAAGTATGATGTTATTATAAATATGGTACAAACAAATTCAGTATTCTATCCATCCTTTGAATGACATTTCACCATACGTTCGTACGTACGACTTACCGTCTCCACATCATCGTGTAATTGTTATTCAAAACATTATTATTTGGATGGGTATAATAATGATGTGTAATTCATGTAAATAATAAATATAACATGATAATAATTCTGTATATTTGATATACCATCCAATTATATATTATTTTAATATCAAAGAAATTATATTGTCTCTCGTGCGTACGTACGGACTACCGTCTCCACGAACGCGATGAGATTCATTCCCCATCGTATCCATTCAAGACTAATTCTCATTTAAGGATTAAAAATAATGTTTGAGGACTTGATATCATTATGGATATGAATAAGATACAACCTATCCATAAAAAACATGGCTTATGTAACAAAACATATAAAAGAAAACAAGTAAGTTAACACCCGAAACAACGATAATACTAAGATATTATTAACAAATCAATGTTAAAAGATCATATATGATATCATATTATTGTATATGATTCTTTTATAATTTAATAACAATTATTTCACCACTATACAGGAGGTCAACCTACCCTCAACCAAGGAAAAGTACAAGGTAAGGTTTTATTTCACAATCTCTTCATTATCCGAGGTTTTTTATACGTAATTATCTACTGGGACCTCTTTATCATCCACATCCATGTTTCCTAAAAATGTATTTCAAAACATTCTTACTATTTTACAGAATATGGGTTAAAGACATTTATACCCTTTTTTTACATTTTATAAGAAGTCTATAAAGTAATCTTTACATCATTTTCCAAACATGGACCTTTTTATCATTTTCGACAAATTATGGTAAGAATGTCTTTTTTTAACTTATATGGTAGGTGTGACTATTTTTCACCATTGTAAAATCTTAGAATCTTCCCTTACAAGCTTATAAAAATATTTTCAAAGTAAATGTTTTCTTTTATAATTATGATAATTTTAAATGATTTCAAAAAAAGAGATATTTCTCTCAAATAGTTTTTATTTCATCTATGTCAACATCCTTTAATAAATTTTACACTTGTTTGAAGTTGATTTATTATGATAAAAATCTTCCATATTGTATTTATGGTTTTGTGATATGTTTGAATATGGATGAGTCATTTTTATGCAATTAATTTTTTATGATTAATGTTTTGGAATTTCATATGCTTGTTTTAATACGAATATTTATGTTATATATCATCCTCTTATTAAGAAGAAAGTGTTGGACTAGTCTGTTCTGGGTTGGGAACAGGTAAAAGTAAGCCCTCCAGGTTGTGGTCTGGTTATAGCAGACCCTCTGGGTTGGTATCCAGTTATTAGAGGCACTCCAGGTTAGTGTCCAGTTATTAGAGGAACTTCAAGTCAGTGTTCGATTATTAGAGGGACTCCGGGTTGGAGTCCGGTTATAGAGGCTCTCTGGGATGGATTTCGGTTACAGAGGCTATCTGGGTTGGGTTCTGGTTACATCTAACCTTAGGTCTTGGCCGAGTCCTTGACACAAAAATTAAATTTCGGCATTATGCATTCCATCATTATGAAAGTGGTAATTGATTTTTCATGTTATTATTCGTCTATTAGAATATCCATGTGAATAAGTAAATGGAATTATTTCATTTTATCTTTTCCATATTATGCTGAAGTTCAACTTTAAAAGGATTTGGTTTTAGTTATACATTGCCTTAAATGTTTATGCTTATTTATGAAAGTTTCCTCTATATTGTTATCCTTACTGAGTATCTGAGCTCACCCCTTTCTATGTTTTATTTTTCCCAGGATGTGAAAAAGTATTTTATGAATGACCTTCAGGGATAGTATGAGGGGATAAGAGTGTAGAAAATGGAGACTATATTGTTTTAGTTTTCATTTTTTGATGTAATGTAAACTTTATGAATGTATCTAGTGATTCCAAGGCTACTAAACTAATCGGTCTTTCAAGACTTGATCTTTTGTTATCATTCCAATGTTATGTAATAATGAACCGACTCTGGGTAACTGGGGTCAGGGCATTACAGTTTCTATCAGAGTATGTTTAGTACAATCCTTGGAAGCTAGATTTAGGTAAACTCTAATTAGAACACATAGACCTAAGATAGACTTTGAGGATTAGTATAGAAGAACTACCTTGAATTTTGGTATTGTAGTGATTTTGTGAGTTTTCCTAGAAATACATCCTTTTATAGATATGAGCAGGTAGAGGCGGCTCTGGCATAGATGTACCTAGGGGTAAAACTCGAAAACACCTCTTTGATCTATAATCGAACGAGAACTAGTGCACGATAATGTTCTTTGCTGAACTCTCATTTACGACACTCCCGGGGGATATTCTTAGGATAATTCTCAATTTCTTTAGAAACCATTATGAAGGGTTTATGAGTATATACTTCCAGAAAGAAAACATTTTTATGATTATGGATTATATATATAAATAGTTAAATTTATTTTAAGTGTTTTACAAGTATGGAATTATATATGTTGATTCATAAACTGATCTAGTTTATGCCATTGTTTAGAAATGGCGCCTAATAGAAGGAATGAGAACTCCAGCAATACGCATGATCCAAAGAATAAGAAGGATCATATCTTTCATGGTCTTAAGACAGAATTTAGAAGGGAAATAGTCTCCCATGTATTATCATCATATGAAGAAATAATATCATGTGTTAATAAGATAAGTAAAGAATTCTCGGAGTCCTATGGATTTGAAGGGAAGCCAGATAAGGAAAGGATGGTAGAGAGAAGGACAGATAAAAGGAAGAAGGTAAAGAAGGTTTTTACCATATGTGATAACTATGGAAAGAATCACCTTGGAAAATGCTTGAAGGGAATGGGAGTATGTTATAAGTGTGGAGAAAAAGGACACCAAGTACGTGACTGCAAGGGTACGAAAAAGGTTTCAAATGTACAATGCTTCATCTGTAAAAAGTTTGGACACTACAGGAACCAATTCCCCAGTCATCAGACTATGCCGAAAATTATGCTATTGGATAATAATCAAGTTATGATACTACCACAGATGAAGAGGAATGACTTGTGTTATTATGTTGTTATTTTGGAATTATTTCATTGGAGTGTTGTATCAATGATGTACTGGAAATAAATAAGGATTGTACTGCAGTACTATTTTGTTGAGGATTTGAGATTTTATGGTACTAAGAAAAGTGACCCTACAAGAAGTTAAACGTTATGGAAATTATATATTTGAAGGAAAGATAAACCTTAATATAGTCCTAATATTGAGGTACTGATTTTGGAATAAGATATGGTTGATTTGGTAAATTATATTGGATATTCTTGACTGCCTTGAAACTGATTAAAGATTTGTATATTCCACCATTGTTGTAGTTTAAAACATTTTTGGATGGATGAAGTATATCCAGTATTCTATAAGGAATGAGGGAGCTTGAATGTAATAAATAAGGTTTTATGGTAATTCTAGATGTTTCAGTGTTTTAAAATAATACATGATGAAGGTATTCACATGCTATTACGAGGTAAAAATTACCTTTATTGTGTTTACCTTCCTTATAAATTTTGGACTGTGAGTTTGGACAGAATTATTTTGGATAATTCTAGTTTGAGAATATTTTTTGATTGCCATAAAAGGACAACCTGGAGGTTGGGCGGCAACCCGTCGCGTCCGGTGAGGCTGTGAGACTTGAACCCGCAACCGAAGGGAAACAATGGTGTATCACCTACCACTGTCCCACGTGATGTCATTGATTGAATAATGTAGTCTTTTAAAAAAAATTCTGGTAGATGAATTATAAATTAATTTATTTTTTTTGAACCCTATATGAATAGGATAAATAGAATATTATTTGTAAGTTATATTATCTTTTAGAGTGAAATATGAGTTTGTGCTAGAAATTAGTTAGAGGATGAGACTCTACTTTTCAAGTATATATTTTTCTTCTCTTATTCTATGATGAAATTATTTATTATAATTTAGTGAAGGGATACTAAAAAAATGTGTTATCCCAATACCATATGTTTTGTTGAACCGATGGTATTTTAAATCATCATAGATTGATTTAAGGCCCTCAATTTTACACTTGTTTGTGATTGATGGCCTCAATCACTACCTATAAATATTTACATTTTTCATCCAATTATATGACTCTAATTTCCACCAATGTTCTCCTAATCGAGATCATAATTTGGTGGTGACCCTTTCATTTCCCTTTTCCTCTTATTAAGACTAAATTTTATTAACCTAATTTCTGATGTGGTTTTTCCCAAAGGTATTTTCTATTTTCATCCTTTTATTGTTGAAAAATAATTTCAAATTGCGAGGATGAAATTTGTTGAATGAGGGAAGTATGTAACACCCCATGATTTCATAGTACGTTTTTTCTTCAAAGTAATTCAATAACTTGCACGACACGCAACACCGAGTTCTAGCGCACCATGACTTACCAAACAAGCCGTTAAAAAGTGGTTATGAATAGTATTAACTGAATTTTGAACTTTATATAATCTGTATAATTTTAGAATCTATATTATGAGTTTCTTAGACATCATGTATGAACAAATACATTTTTTCAGATAAAAGAAGTATTTTTATAAAAATGCAGTTTTACCGCTTTTTAATGGAGAAGCCTTTTTTAAATCCAATATTTGAAACTTTTATATATTCAATTTTTCAAAATAAACTTCTTCTTTAGAATTGGAACATAAGAATTTAGTTTCAATAATTTTTTGGAGTTTTTCTGATAACTTTCATATTTGGGTGAATAGTGAAAAATACTATATTTTAACTGAAAACAAATTTTTAAATAAAAAAAATTTATATTGTTAAATTATACATTTTAATGGTTTTTAAGTATAAATATATTATATTATTACCATTTAATCCAATTATGGTCATTGTAAGTAATTTCACATTGAAATTGGACATAAACAAGTGTAAACTTTTGGTAGTTATTATATCTTAAAAATATGCCTTTTGGTTTTGACAGCGGAATTTAATTTTAAATTAATAAATGAAACTTCTATATTTTTAATTTGGTAAAATAGACTTCATTATTGAATAATGAATATCAAAATTATCTTAGGTTGAATTTTTGGTATTTTTCTGAAAACTTTTAATTTTTGATGAATAGTGAAAAACATTGAGTAATAGTTTAAAACCGAATTTTTATTTAAATAATTATTTATTTTCTTTAAATTTATTATATGTTAAAAAAGATACATAATACCTATATAAGTTCAATGTAATTCATTGGAGTTAGTTTATAATAATTTTAGATATATAAAAATCTTATTGAACTTTTCACCGTCTTTTACCCACCTCTTAGGAGAATTTACAAATTCACATAAAACATAATTTTACCGCTTCTGTGAGTGGAATTTCGAAAATATAAGATACAAGGTTAATATAAAGGAGTAAAATTCGGTTCAATGAGATGAAACTAATTTTTTGTGAATTGTAACTTTTTACTTTTATTTATCACGGTTAAAAGTAAATAGGGTAATTAAGGGTAAAAATGATATTAATATTACCCTAACACATGTCCTAATTCTATTATACAAGTTTATATCGACCAAAAAAACCTTAGGAATAAAATTTTATCATTTAGGTCCACTTGGATTAGATTAGGACATCAATTATTATTTAATTCAAAGAAGAGTTAAAAGAGTTAAAATCATAGTTTAATTACTAAAACATTTTTATTATAGGGTTATACATAAGATAAATTCAATTGTAAATATTAATTAGAAATATAAATATATTTCATACATAATGGTATTTTATTTATAATTTTTAGACATTAAATAATTTAATTTATTTATGACACAATGGTGATGCAGTAATTACCTAATTAATGAAATATTAGAATAATTGATATTATAAATATCAAAATAAATGTAATTTGAGACTTTTTATGAATTACACTAATTGTTTAGGTTAATATGACATATTTTGATTGGTTAAATAAATTTTGTTCGAAGTAATAATGATGTTATGAAATTATCAAAAACAAAATACCCAATAGTGTCAAAATTGACATAAAAGAGTTTTTAAAACAAATATTATATTATTAATTGATATTCTATTCCTAAAAATCTAAGGTTCGGCCAAAGGACTTATATCATGATAGGTGTGTCATTAATGGACCAATTGGGTGTCTTTTTGATGTATATAGTATGTTTATTAACTATATAATATAAAAATACAAAGTGACATGGTAAATGTCAAACTAATTAACTAAGAGTTAAAACTAAATGATAAGGTTAATATGATGACCCAAACCTGTCTAAAATATATTTGTTGAAAGTATTTAGACCCATACCAACCATAGACTTTTAATAATCCACTTTGGATCCATTAGAAGCCAAATATGAATTTATTATAGAATAATACTTTAAGTTTTTCCTAAAGAACCCCTCCTCCCCCTTATAAAAGGACACCACTTCTAACCAATTCCTCACACCTTCAAAGCCTTTTGGCTCGATGAAACCCGGAACAAATATTCTATAAAATTCCTTCAATTCGACCTAGATGCCTTATTTTTATCATAAAGCCAATGTATGGATCCCTTTTGATCAAATCAAAAGGAAAAACCGATTAAGAGGTAATGTTTTCACCACCCTCTTTCAAGTTCCTTTCTTCTTCAACTTATTATTTCTTTGTTATTTCCATTATAAAATAATAACTCCAGTATCCTATATGTAATGTGATGTTATTATAAATATGGTACAACCATATTCAGTATTCTATCCATCCTTTGAATGACATGTCACCATACGTGCGTACGTACAACTTACCATGTCCACGTCATGGTGTAATTGTTATTCAAAACATTAATATTTGGATGGGAATAATAATGATGTGTAATTCATGTAAATAATAAATATAACATGATAATTATTCTGTATATATGATATACCATCCAATTATATATTATTTTACTATCAAAAGAATGATATTATCGCCCGTGCATACGTACGGACTGCCGTCTCCACGAACGCGATGAGATTCATTCCCCATCGTATCCATTCAAAAATAATTCTCATTTAATGATTAAAAATAATGTTTTAGGACTTGATATCATTCTGGATATGAATAAGATACAAACTATCCATAACAAACATGGATTATGTAACAAAACATATAAAAGAAAATGAGTAAGTTAACACCCGAAACAACGATAATACTAAGATATTATTAACAAATCAATGTTAAAAGTTCATATATGATATCATATTAATGTATATGATTCTTGTATAATTTAATAAAAATTATTTCACCATTATACAGGAGGTTAACCTACCCTCAACCAAGGAAAAGTACAAGGTAAGGGTTTATTTCATAATCTCTTCAGTATTCGAGGTTGTTTATATGTAATTATCTTCTGGGACCTCTTTATTATCCACATCCATGTTTCTTAAAAATGATTTTCAAAACATTATTATTATTTTACATAATATGGGTTAATGTCATTTATACCCTTTTTTTATTTTTTATAAGAAGTCTATAAAGGAATCTTTACGTCATTTTCCAAACAAGGACCATTTTAACATTTTTGACAAATTAAGGTAAGAATGTCATTTTTTAAACTTATATGGCGGGTGCGGCTATTTTTCACGGTTGTAAAATCTTAGAAGCTTCCCTTAAAAGATTATAAGAATATTTTAAAGGTAAATGTTTTATTTTATAATTATGTGACTTTTAAATGATTTCAAAAAAAGATATATTTCTCTCAAATAGTTTTGATTTCAGCTATGTCAACATCCTTTGATATATTTTACACTTGTTTGAAGTTGATTTATTATGATAAAAATCTTCCATATTGTATTTAAGGTTTTTTGATATATTTGACTATGTATGAGTCATTTTTATTCCATTAATGGTTTATGATTAATGTTTTGTCATTTCGTATGCTAGTTTTAATAAGAATGTTTATGTTATATTTCATCCTCTTCTTAAGGTGAATGTGTTGGACTAGTATGTTCTGGGTTGGGGACCGGTAAAAGTACACCCTCCAGGTTGGGGTCCGGTTGCCGCAGACCCTCCAGGTTGGTTTCCGGTTATTAGAGGCACTCTGGGTTTGTGTCCGGTTACAGTGGCTATCCAGGATGGAGTCAGGTTATAGAGGCTCTCCGGGTTGGGTTCTGGTTACAGTTATCCCTTAGGTCTTGGCATGGGGCCTTAACATAGATATTAATGTTTGGAATTATGCATTCCATCATTATGAAAGTGGTTATTGATATTGCATGTGATTATTCAACTAGTAGAATATCCATGTGAATAAGAAAAATGGAATTATTTCATTTTATCTTTTCCATATTATGCAGAAGTTAAAGTTTAACAGGCTTTTATTTTAGTTATAAATTTCCTTAAATGTTTATGATTATTTATGAAAGTTTCCACTATATTGTTATATTTACTGAGCATCTAATCTCACCCATTTCTATGTTTTATTTTTCCCAGGATGTGAAGAAGTATTTTATGAATGACCTATAGGGATAGTATGAGGGGATAAGAGTGTGAACTATGGAGACTATATTGTTGTAGTTTTTATTTTATGATGCAATGTAAACTTTATGAATGTATCTTGTGATTCCAAGGCTACTAAATTAATCAGTCTTTCAAGACATGATCTTTTGTGATCATGCCAATGTTATGTAATAATGAACCGACTCTAGGTAACTGGGGTCAGGGAGTTAAAACCAATAAGACCCATGACTCTTCCATAATATTAAATATGATGTTCTCAGTATGGTTCCCAACCAACCATATCATTCTACATGAAGTAATTAGTCAAACTACCACAAATCTATTTCCTTCCAAAGAGGTTGGCCATTCCAACTGATTCATCATCATTAACTAACCATGATGTCTTTAACCCATTAGGCATTCCATGATCACTCAAGTGTAACCACAAAAGACCATCCACAATTAATGGTTTCCACAAAGGTTGTGTACACAACAAACCATATCATCATTATGCTGCCCTGAAAGAACCAACATATTTCAAAACATAAAATCCCCATGGGAATTAAAAAGCAAGGAAAAACATTTTGAAATGGTTGTTTCACGATTGTTCTCCCTCTACTTTAAAGAAAATGCTTAACCTGTTCAATGTGATGATCCCCACCTTATGCATGTCCTATTCGTTATTTACTGAAGATGAAAAATCATTCTGCATCACATGCTCCATCAACCATTGACCATGGATCCTAGACATGGAAAATACACTTTTACTAAGAAATATAATTATAAAATAGGATAACTAGATTCTTAAACGTTCAAAAATTCATGTTTACTGTAGATTTACATGTGATTCTCTCTCAAATTGTGCTCACACAAGTTATTAATGGTAGTCTTGCATTCCAGAACAATCTGAATATCCTATCAAAAAAATTGATCTTATTAAAACAACATCCTATTATTTTATCGACATAACGACATAACCTTTTATATTATCCATTGAACTATCAAAGTTATTCATCCTAGTATATGATGTCCAATACAAAATATTTAAGTCTAGATTCATACTACCCTTTATGAAAATTAATTTGGCTGATGACTTACCGATTCATCCATTAATATAGAAGAATGAGAAGGGTCCCATCACCTAATAAAAAACTAACAATTCTCTAGGCATTCATAACATACTAAACTGAAATATTACATGATGATCCCACCTCTGATAAGGTCAAATTTACCACATTTACACCTATCCAACAAAGATGAAATTTTGGAAACTAAGAGTCCTATATGGGATGAAAGATACCTGAATTAAACCTCACATTAAAACTCTCCATAATAATTTATGAAGACCTTATGTTTTGAGGGTGATATCACAACTAAGATAACCACTTACTAAGGAATACGTGTTGACATTCTAACTAGGAAACACCATAAATGGTAACTAGGATTAATGAACTAATATCTTGATCAACACAATTAAATGGTCAAAGAGATCCATGCATAATATCCACATTCCCATTCAAGTAATCTCTTAGAGAAATAATTAAAATGCCCTTACATGAGTGTAAAATTTGAAAACACCATTTTACATTTTGATTTAAACCATTACACTAATTAAAATTATATTTTTAAACATTTAAAGGGATTGGTTCTATTAACATCTATAACCAATTAAAAAATAAAAACGATAATAGATACTTTATTATCTAACACCATAATGAAATATATAAATTATATATAAAACTTCCTTTTAAGAATTTTGTTTGCAAACATATCATCACAAATTGGAACCTTATCTTATAGATTTTATTTTATGCATTTTATTTATCAAAATATAATTCTCACAATTGGACTTAGTTAAGAAAAATTTCAATTTCAATCTATAGAGGAAAACAACATTTTGTTCATAATTATAGTTTTAATTAACCGAATACTCCTAATAACAAAGCTCAAAATAGCTAAAAAGGACTTTATAATGTTTAGGTAACTAGTTCAATAGGATGTCACCACACATTAAAACTTAACACTGTATAAGTGGACATAGAAGCAGAAAATAAACATATATATATAACATAAAGATACCCCTATGGGGTTAAGTACTAAGGAATATCAAAATAAAGGTTACCTAAGAGGGTCCTGTTAATCCATTTTGTGTTCATCTAAATATAACCTAAATCATTTTAAATCATTTAAATTCTGAAACACCCTTAGTGGGTTCATCTGACAAAATTTAGCACTCTGAACAACCTACATGGGTTGATTTAGTTCTAAATGATAACTATAAAAGGTCTATACCAACCTACTTGGATCAATTCAAACATACCATTCATAAGTAATTTCATCACTTAAGACTCAAAGATTACAATTTTTTATATTTATATAACGGTCCAGTTAGATGGATCACCATTCCTAATCTATAAAGGTATTAGCCTTTGTAAATTTTAATTAGAAATCATGTAACTACAATTAGATTATTTCGTTTAGTATCATGATATGTCTAATTCATAATTAGAGGTTTACTTATATGGGACACAATTTTCCAATTTATAAAGGCCCATACACTTTATAATATGAAAAAAAGAACCCATTTAATCATAACCACTAATGTTTTATCCCATTCAACCTATGGTCCATGGCTCAATAATTAAAAAATTGGCTACTCAAATAGAATTCCACCATTAAACTATTTCATAAAATACCATTTAGGTTGAAGAAAACATTTTGTTTAACTATCCCTATACTATAATTATATCAAGGTATGGTATCTCATAACAACAATATTGGAAAACATAAAAATTTAGAACACAACATAGATTAAAATTGATAATGTAAAATAATAACCTAATCATGGAAAGAATATAAGAATGCTAAATAATCACACAAGCATGTTATACACCAGAGGAACATATCAAAAATATTAGGAAGCCTAGGAAGGAAACAAACATGGAATGACATATGCATGGATTGTGTATCTCTACATGGCTATAATGATGCATGTATCAATACATCTTTACCATATAAGGCCAAGGGTAAAATACCAAAATCCTCATAAATCCATAATAAGAAAAATAAAAAAATTCACTCAAGGTGAAATAATAATCAACCGTAATAACAAACAACACTAACAATAGTCCCATCCTTTGTCACCTAGTCTTTCCCCGTGTATGGGTTGATCATTTCTAAACCTGACTACTTACCTAATTCCAACACATTCCTTATCTCCTTTCTACCAATTCAGAAACTATAAAATGAATGAAAAAGTAATATGATAACACATTATAAGGACATGAACCAGGTGCCACTAAAATGGTTCCCCATGCTAGTTGGTCACATGGCCTCAAGAACGCCTCCCAATAAGCCAGAGGCTGCCAACTAGCAGTGAGGGTATAATGATGGAATGTTAGGGAAACTATATCTGCATCATCATAGTATTACATTGGTAGAATAATAATTGAATCATTAGCCGAAGAAGATAAATTAAATGAAACAACAAAAGATAACAATAACTGACAAAATGAACAACACTAAATATAAAACCAATAATGCATGTCCAAATGATAATACATAATCTATGGAAGTAAGCATACAACACACAATATAATATAGTACAGTACATTAATAATGAAAATGAACAGGAGGCTCAAGGTCCACCCCCATAAGTATCCTGAGCTTCATCCATGTTCTATGATCTAAAGATCTCATGTACAAATGTAGAAAGACAAGGATAATCCATGGACTTGAACCTACAACCATAAGGTCGGTTTGGGTACCCTAGTTTAATGTCAGACCAATTAGGGTATGATATATTTTTTGTAGGCCACTATCAATAGTTTCTAAATAATAATCTATTCTTTGAATGTAGAGTAATGATGTGTTCATCTATGACAGTTAAAGTAGTAAATAAATAAAAGTAAAAAATTTGTGATCAGGTTTTTCATGGACACCTGCATGACCACACATGTTTCATCCTTATCTTGAATATCTATAAAAATTCCCTTATGTACATATTATCATATATGCAAATAGATATATGCAGATATATACATGCAACTGAGAGGATCCAAGGAAGGTTATATTATAATACTGGTGATAATAGTAGTATATTAAAATAATCCATGAATATAAGCCAAGGTGCCCATAAATGTGTGTCTATAAAACCAAAAATCAATTCTAGGTAGTCAAAATAAGATTATTAGTTGGTCTAGGACCCATGTTATATAGAAAAGGTGACTAGTATAATAACATTAATAGGAGTTACCACCAGTGATATATAATAAAAAGTAGGTATGATATATTTCATTCATTCTATGATCACGTTAAAGCTGTCCCATAACGGGGAACCCAATTATTTTCCAAGGATTCATATAATTCTATTTATTTTATGATCCCGTCCTTGGTGTTCTTTAATGGGGTAACCCAAGTATCACTTGTCACATTAAACTTCCCAATGAGGCCATCCAAGGAATTCCATAGAAAGGAAACCTAAGTATTGATCAGAGCATATGGAAAAAGTCTATCCTATGATCCTATCCAAAGCATTTCATAATAAAGAAACCCAAGTTTCTATCAAGTCATAGAAAAAATAGGTAACTTCAAATCAAGTTAGTGGAATTCTGTAAAAAGGAACCAAAATATCACTCAAAGAACATAATTCATTTAACAATTTGATTTCAAGTAATATAAAAGTCCATGTCAGTAAACATGACATAATAAATTTTAAGTATTATTAACCAAAAGGGCCATATCCAGGAACATGCCTTATCATGAATCTAGTATGAAGAATAAGGAATGAAATTTACTAAGCACACCATTTCACAAGTCAAGTATACTTAATGAGGGGCCACACCCATTTATAATTTCAATAAAACCACTTGGTTTTCGATTTTATTAATTATGGAATCACACCTCATAGGTTGTTTTATTACAAAATGGGGAAATATTGTCATTTCAATTTATTAATTCAATTTAAAAATATCTTTCACTAGAATTAATCAAACACACCTCAATGGTAATTCAAATTTAGGGAAATAATTATAAATTTAGAATTTGACACACCACTGAAGGAGGTAATTTAATTTCCTCAAAGAGGCATAGGTCATGGGCATATAATCAATGCACCGAAGGTGTGGTTTTGGTTGAGGTGAAAATCCTCTCCTAGTGTAATTTAATACACAACCACTATTTAATTCAAGAAATTAGTTTTTACATACATAATTTTGCATTTCATAGGTGGGGCATGAAAATTTTGATGTGCCACACTATGACGTAATATTTAAAACAACTAGAATTTAATGGAAAAGATATATACCACCAACATTATACTGAGGATTTGTTACTCATCAAATATTGAGATTTGATTTTATCTGGTTTTAGATAAATAGAAGAAATGAAAAAATAATCTAAAAATATGGTGACTTAGCTCACATGAAGATAGAAACAAATATTGAAATGAAAAAATGAAAAGGATAATGATTAATGAATAGCTTATCTGTATGCATCAAATGAGAATGATGTTAAGCGATTATGACATGAAACAAGGGAGATAAATCCATTATTAGGATAGGAGAGGAGAGCTCCTAGGGTCATATGGGTTGTTGTGAATGAGTGAGGAGAAGAAAGGAAAGAGGAAAAAATAGAGGGTAGGGGAAAAATGGAAATTTCAACCCCTTTAACGATCCATATGGTTTGGATTCATGGTTTCGGAAAACCGTGAACCAACCATGTGGTGCTACTATCCAGAGCACACAGTTATGTACATGGTTTTCCAAATTGAGTGACTCCCAGGTGATCCCCTCTAAAACACCCTATATAACTCCCTCATGGCTACGTGTCCTGGTATTCATAGTTAGAAAAAACTATGTGACCCCCTATGTCTCAATGGATAGAACACATGGTTTCTCCTAGAGGATAACATGGTTTTATAAAAACGATTTTCCTCTTATAGATTCTTCTAAATTTTATTTTTAAGATCTTAACACTTGTAAAACTCATCTGAACTTTCGTGAAACCTCCCATGACTTAAGACATATCCATTAACAACATGTGTAAGTGTTCAAAAGTTCATATTTACATTATAATGATCAATTTAATAATTGAACTACCACTAAAAGGGAAATTCAACTAATTTTGGAAATTCCACCCTATCCAAAACGAGGGGTACTACATGAATATTTGATGTTATTACGTTTTTTTTGAAAGTTTTATCATCTAATCTGATCATAAAAACAAAATTTATTTCTTCTAATAAAAATATTAGAACCTTCAATAGGGACAATGGGTGGAGTATCTACAATTTTTTGATATCGACATTTCATATAGTCCTTGTAAGGTTAATATCATTAATTATACTTTAGGAAGGAAAATTACATTACAGGACATGAAAGAATCTTTCCAGGAATGGAATATGATAGCTCTAATTGATTGCACACACATGGGAGTTTAGGAGGACGAAGCTAATGTTGTTTTGTCAAGTTTTTAGTTTACTAATCACTTCTTGAGATGGTTCATTTGGAAAAAAAATTTTATAATGAGTTATGATGAATTAGGGATTCTTTATATGATATAGAGACTATCAGAAAATGGTCTATATTTAGAGGGTATATTATTATTTTAGAGTCATGATGTCATTCCATATTTTGAGGATGTATATAATGTGGGATTTCCATAATTTCCCATGTGCGGTTAACCCTGGAACCACAAATATGTTTTATAATATGAGGTAGAATTTTTGGTGGCCAAGTATGTGATGAAACATTATTGATTTTTATTTATCATTATTATAATTTTCAATAGATTAAGGTTGAACATCATGAGACTTTATATCTTCTTCAACCACTTTCTACACCAACTTAGAAGTGGGATGCGGCATCAATGGACTTTGGGGATGTGAATCCCTATACACCTCGAGGAAGGAATGAGATATGGGTGGTGATTAACCATTTGGCCAAATCATCTAACTTTATTCCCATTACTGATATGAAAAAAGTTGAGGTATTCATGAGTTTTTATGTGTAGATGATCTTCATATTACATGGAGTTCTATCTGCACTATCCTTAAATATATGGTCAGACGGAATAGTCTATATAGATTCTTAAGGACATTCTCTGAGATTATGTACCTGACTTTGGAGGGGAATGGGATTTCCACTTTGGTCTGTTCAAGTTTTCTTCTAATAATAGTTACCAGTCATCCATAAATATGGTTCCTTTTGATGCCTTTTATGGATAACCTTTTAGATATCAACATTTTTGGTCAGAGATTTGTGATGCTTCCCTGGTTATACCTAATTTTCTCTAAGAGATGACATAAAATAATCAATTAATTCATTAGATAATGGTAACAACGTCGATCCAGTATAAATTCTATGTTAATAATCAATGTAAACCATTGGATTTCTTGGTTTTTGACTTGGTGTTTTTGAGAGTTTCACCTCAGTTGGGACACTTTTAGCTTGGAAATCATGGAAAATTAGCATTGAGACACATGAGACAGTTTGGGGTGGTTGAGAAGAATGTCAAGGTGGCTGACCTCTTGGATTTCATACCTCATATGATATTGATCCATAACATGTTTCATGTTTCATAGCTTAGGAAGTATCTATCTAACCCATATCATGCCTTGAGTTTGGAGGACCTTGATGTGGAAGTTGATATATCCATGCCTGAGAATATTGTTTAGATTGTTGATTCTATGATAAAAGTTATTCATGGAAAATCAGTACCCTTGGTTTGAGTATTATGGGTGCATGGTTCTGATTTACATGAGATGTGTGAGAGTGAGACACCAATGAGAGATAAAAAGACTCATCTCTTTGATATGTATTCTTCTTAATTGGATTTCTAGGGTTAGAAATCATTTATGCTGTAGATATGCTAACATATCATTACTATCTTTTAGGTACTTCTATCCATTTTTTGGTGATCTCTTATTTGCAGATTATATTAGGTTGTTTTGGGTGATTGTTTGGATCTTTTTGAAGGTTTATGAGTCTATTCATAGCTGGAGCATGGTTAGTGAAAAAAACGTGGGTCAAGCTAGAAAATTGTGTGCCTTATGTTTCAATTTTGGAGGAGGGTGCATAATTAGGTTCACAATTAGTGTAAACCATGTATCTTGATCCCAAAACCTAGTGGGTTGTGATAAAAGATCACATAAGTTGGCACATAGTTTTTCAAATCATGAAACTCTTTCTAGTGGCCTATAAGGTGGTTCACGGTTGGTTCACATTTTTTCAAATTGTGTGGCCAAGTCATTCCACTCTCTATAGTATCCTAGTAAGAGGAACACAATTGGTTCACAATTTTTCAAACAATTTTTTGGGATTTAAATTATATGAACTTAATAATTAAAGTCTAAAGACCCCTATTTTAAATTCTAATATCCTCTAAACCGAACCTAACCCAACCCTCTTGATTTTAGAGGCTCTTTGGAGGTTATTTTGGCCCGTTTAACCACTTCTCTTCTTAGATAAAAGTTATGGTGGATGTGTTGGATTCCTTTTGGTATGTTTAATATCTTTAGTTGTGAATTATGCTATATTACTCTATCATATTATTTAAGAGTTATGGATCCTCATGTCATTTATGGATCTATATCTTTTTTTTATGATACTAGTATTCTCCCATGATCATTCTATCCTTTGGTTCTACTAGTGGATCCCATGTAGGGTGTTGGTGATCATGAATTGAGGTACATTGTTTCTTAAGAAAATATCCATCAATTGAAACCCTTGATGATTTTATATTTTAATTAAATTATAAATTTATTTATTAAGATTAATTTTATTATCTTGATAAATTATTTTTGAAACGGAATGACATGTGTGATGAAATCCTTTGAAAATGGATTTTGAATATAAAGTGTTGATTTCTCATAAATGATCTTGAAATAAAATTATGGTTTGAATAATTATTCTTATGGGAACAAAAAGCATGCAATTAATTATTTTTAATATGAAATTATTTGATTCGAAAGGTATAAGATTTGATAAAACCATTTGATGTTGGTTTTTAAATGAAATAGAATATTATGAATATTGAACTTAGGTTTGATTAAAATTATGTTTTGAAATAATTTTAGATTTTTTAAAATGAATGATATCACCTTGTATATTTTTTTACCTTGAAGCACATTAGAGCCTATTTAGTTAAAATTAGGATATTCACACTAAGTAAAACTGATTACCTAGGAATTATTTTATTAAAAAAATATATACTAAAACTATTTTTGAGTAGGGGTTAATTATTTAGTATGGATTCATATTACCCCTAGGCCTAATCTCTAGGGTTGTGTACACACTAGGATTCATATTTCACATAGCTTATGTGGAACCTCATGAATCAAAATAACCATTCCCTATGGCTAATAACCATGAAGCTATGATTGAAAATGATGATTACATTCCCATGATTATGAAATGAGTTATTTATGCCAATTTTAAAAAAAGTTCATTCATGATTTTTTAATAAAGATTCTTGTTTGTGCCTAATTTGATGTAAATTTACTTTTATACATGTTTTATACTATCCATTTAATGGTTCTAAAGATCATGTTTTTATACGAACTTAGAAATTATTTCCATGGCATGCTTTACTATAAATTTATATTATTTAGTTTATTATTTATAGATTACTGGTGAAATGCCTAGTGATATCCTACTAGTTTTATTTCTCACAATAAACCTTCACCATCAGCAGATTGTATATTTATTTATGCCAAGTATAGGAAAAGGGAATGAACCACTTGGAGGTGGTGGATGTTCTTGATTAGATAACCTTTAGTGTTGTCAACAACCAGTGGAACATGTGATCCACTGGTTACATAGAGTTGATGGGTTGATGGCAGGATGACATCTTTGACGAATTGAGATGACATTACTGTTTTCGAGACTTGTATCTATTTAATTGTGGGTTTGTCCCTTTTGGAGTGTTTGGTATACTGACTGATTATCATTTTATATCTACTTCATTTTCTGTATGAGTTGTCCTTATGGTGAAATCATTCCCTCGGGTTTGTATTGATTCCATGACACAAGTCACCAACTCATGGGGATAGATAACACCCCATATTCCATGTAAATATTGGTTTATATACCATTTAGGTGGGTTTTTATCTTTGGTTCATGAGAGGAATAAAATTAAAAAAGAAAAGAAGAAAGTAGAAGAAAAACACCTGAATACAAAAAAAGAGAGATTAGAATAATATAATTCTGCATTCAATATGGTGTCAATGTAGACTCGTAATATAAAACCCCCCAGAATACTGCTTTTAACTATAAATAAATAGATAATACCCTAGAAATTGGTATAATAAATTGAATATTTTACCAATAAGGCTATATATTTCGAAATATGGATAGCTGTCATCATCTTCATCAAATAGGATTAATAGAATCTATTTTTAGAATCATCACTAGCTCATCATATCAAAATTACAACATGGTGTAAATATAGTGGACTTTGGGGTCCTACTATAGGTGCATCTTAGGTGGAGATAAATACATGAAATCTATAGAATCAATCGGAATTTGAGTTTCAATAACATGGATTTTCATCACTCTTCTTGGATGTATTCTGTTGTTTGTTCGGGTTAGACTTGTATATGGGATTAAGTACTTCTGTAAATTGATGGTTGATGTGGATTTGGTAAATAACATTACTGTTGGATTTATGAGAACTATTTTTTTATACATTTTTGAAATTATATAAGGAGAGATTTTAGAATTAGAATTTGGAACCAGTGGAGGTAGTGATAGTGGAACTAGGGGTTCGAAATCAAGAAGTAATAGTGGAACCATTTTTAGTGAAAAGATAAAAAAATATGATGTATAAGTTCTGTAAACTATAAAACTCGCCAGAATATGTTGATAGTGTCAATGAATTTTTTGGTAGCTAGAAATTTCTTTGATCGTGCGATGGATGACAACAATGATAAAAAGGTGAAATAGCCAATTAAACTAGAAGGGATACAATAGAGATTGTTTATAAATAGATGGATGTGGGTAACTTGGTCAATGTTGGATGGTTTTCATTGTTCTTTAGATTTATTGTAAATTCTGTTTTCCATTTTCACCTAGGTATTATTCTAGATTAGTCTTTTGAAACTCAAAGAGGTATTTCTCTTATTCTTTTTTTCTTTTAATGTTGTAGTGTTTCCATGGAGTTAGACTTTTTTCGTACCATGAAAATTATTAGTGTTATGTGTTGGGTGTTCTATTTATATTTTTCCTCATTTTTCTTCATGAGTGATTGGAGGGATTTGTTGGGCATCGACTTTGGGAGTGGTTATGGTGAAAAGAATCTCAATTCAGATACAGTGAGTCATATGTTGATTATCTCAAATCATAGGTAATACTTATTCAACATTTTAGATTCCAAAATTGGTTCTGGATCTAGGATTTTTGATAACAAAAGTAGTATTAGTGCTTGGTGTAGAGATTTGTTGCAAATCCCAACTAGTGATTCATAGGAAGTGTGATTGTTGTCTTTTTTGACATTCCATTTTAGTAAGAGTTCTGATTAAAAAATATGACATTAGAAGAGGGGATTTTTTGGTTGGATAAGTTTGATGAATTAGATTTTGGATTTTGGTGGATGAATGTAGTGGATTATCTGCTATAGAGAGGTATGGAGGTTCTATCAATTGGTGTCAAGTTATAAGAAATGGAAAATTGTGAGTATGAAAGACTCAACTAGAATATTGTCGGTGTGATTCAGATGATGCTGGACATAGGGGTGTCCAATCTAGACCCAACTAAATCAACCCAACCTAACACAACATGGTGGGATAATGTTGGGTTAGGTTAATTTATGCTGATTTAGGATCAGGTTGGAAAAATAATGAATCGACCCAGCCCGAAATAAAACAACCACTCTCTAATTTACTTCTTCAAGGGTTCAGGCACTCCAATTCACTCTTATCACAACTTGGATGGTATAAATGTATTAAAAATTATAGATAATGTTAGCTTATTTTAATAGTTACCTGTAATGTTATTTTTTTTTGGTTGAACTATGAAATTTCCATATAAAATCAAAATAATTTTCAAATAAAGTCAATAAATATTAAATGTTAGTTTATTTTAAATTTTTAGGTGATAGAAATGTTTATTGAATTTTTTTTTCTGAATCATGTTTATTTAAATTCATCTTTTTTTGGATGATACAACTTATAGGTTATTTTATTGGTCAGTTCTAATTTATTAATACATTATGCGTAATGATTTTTTAGTTAATTTAAATGGATTTTGTGATCCATGGGATGATGTATTTATTAAGTAATTTTAAGAAAAATGTTATAAAAATTTTAATTATTGTTTAATGGGATTGGTTAATTTATTTATTTAGTATATTTTTAATTTTCTAAATTACATTATTTCTATTTTAATTGAAATTTTAATAGTTTTTTTGATATTATTTCTTGTAATTGTTATTTTCTTGACACGACAGGCTCGACCGGACCCCACCCGACCCACTTTGGGTTAGGTTATTACAAAAAAATGTCTATAACCTGAATCAACTGAAAATGAAAAATTTTGATTGGTTAATGTGTATGTTTTTTCCAAACCTAACCCCACCCAACCCATGGACACCCTTACTTGGCCTTAAATTTGGCCCACAACATCTAGGAGGTTAATACCACTTTGAAATTATTGTCCACATTAGCTAGTATATATGATATTTCAGCCGCAATGAATAAGGTATTCCTTATGCAGTGATTTTTTAGCAAGAAAATGTTAGAAGTAAGGTGAGTGGAAGATCATGTCCATTAATTCAATATTATTTAGATCCAGTTGGAATCAGTGAGTATAAAGTTTGTTGGGGTGGTGTAGTTATTGATTCCCAAACAAAATTTAACACCATGAAACAAATATTTATTTTATTGATAAATGTGGAAATATATTTTATCTCTAATTAGAAAGAAATATATTCAAAGTTAATTAGTGAGACAATAAATTCTATTATGGTAGGTTAGAAGAACAATGTTCAGAATTATATTCTAAATCCATGCATTACACATTCATAAAGTTGAAATAATTTGTGTTAAAATGAATTATATGTTTTATATGTTAGCATTAGTGTTTATAATTTTTATTTTTTTATTTCAAGAGAACAAGTAGATCTATTCTTTTTTAATACTAATCTACAAATGGTTATTTTCATTGTATCTTTTGGAACATTAATAATTCAAGAATAATTTTTAAAATCATTAAGGGTTTGTCTTATCTCTGTCACATGGGTGACATTTTTATGATTTTTTTGAATTTAATGAATTATTCTCTTATCTATTTATGTGTCAGACTAGTGATTCAAAATAAAAAACATCTCAATTCATGTCTCATCTAAAATATTACAAGTTATCGTTCTCTAGAACCAACTAAAATGTTCTTTCAATTACTATGTTATTAATAAATACATTATCTCTTGAGGCTTTAATGAATAACATTAATGTGATAATGTCCATTGAGAACTATTCACATAAAAACTTTATATCAGTTCCACACAATAATGAGAACATAAAAAGATATGAAAATATTCTTATGAATATGTCATATGGTTTAGATATCATTTTTTTAAAAATTCAAAAATTATAATTTTACTATAACGTGTTGGAGCATCATGATAATACTAGAAATTTGGGATATACCCATGAATATCTAACCACGATCATCTCTAATAGTGGATATAGAGTTACCTATTCCAATGGTTTTGAAAAAAAATTGGTTTAGAGTCAAAATCGGTAACGCCCCGAACCCAGCTACCCAGAGTTGGTGCATTACTTCGTAACATTGGCATGATCACAAAAGACCAAGTCTCGAAAGACTGAATAGTTTAGTAGCCTTGGAAACACTAGATACATTAATTAGTCTTACATTACATCATAAAGTAAAACAAAACTAAAACATCTTCTCTTCATATCCCTTTATATTATCCCTGCAGGTCATTCATAATATACTTCTTCACATCCTGGAAAAATTAAAACATTGAAAGGGGTGAGCTCAGATGCTCAGTAAGGATAACAACATAGCGGAAGCTTTCATAAATAAACATTAACATTTAAGGAAATGTATAACTAAAACAAAAGCCTTTTAAACTTGAACTTTAGCATAATATGGAAAAAGTAAAATTAAATAATGCCATTTTACTTACTCACATGGATATTCTACTAGTCGAATAATCACATGAAATATCATTAACCACTTTCATAATGATGGAATGCATAATTCCAGACTACCATAACCACGTAGTCAAGGCCTCGTGCCAAGACCACAAATAATATTTTGTTAGGGCCTCGTGCCAAGACACTAGTTTGTCTCATGAGACCTACCGATGCATCGAGGAGCTATAGCGGGCTCCACCCGTCACTTATTAAGTCCAATGAATTCCTCATATGAATAGGTTTAAACATATCATAAACCATAACATAATCGTATCACATAAAACATGCATAAAGGAAACATAACATTTCCACATTTCAATCACAAGATATCAATACAACACATTGATATAATAAAAATGCTTTCAGAACCATTTTCAATACCAAAATTATAGAAAGTTAAAACATTGTATTTATTTTTCATTAAAAAAAAGTGATGTCTTGTAGAGGAAGCCGAAACTCAAATAATGGTCACGGCGGTGGAGAAGTCGTTGTCGCCGCATAAGTACGGAAAGAAAAACATTCCCTTTTTGTCGTTTAGTAAAACACTTCATATAAAAAGATTACTTTTAAATAAACGTAAAATTCAAAGGGGTTTATACACCGTATAAAGGAAAGTTGTGTATAAAACCAAATATGCCTCAATGAAAGGAGATTAAGACGAAGTCCCTTACAAATATCATTTTTTAAATAAAATAGATCTATTATGTGTATTTACTATAATTACATATAAATAAAGTAAAAATACAAGATAGAACATAATAATATCATGACATAATTTCAAAATAGGAGATTAACCCAAAGAATGGAAATTGGGTTAAGAAATTCCCTTACCTTGTGTCCTATCCTGACTCGACCGTTATTTAACCTCCTAAATAATAAACTAGAGTTAATTAGAATTTACTTAAGAACCTTTTTCATGTTCATTATTCCTTTTATATCAATTATTATCATGTTATTAACATTATGTAATTATTTAAGTTTATAACGGTCATTTTTTCGATCTTAGGTACATGAGTCAAAAATAACATTCTTATAATTACAAGTTGTTCATGTGGTGATATATCCATTATATCCAGAATTATATTCATGATATAGATATCATATATCTCATATATATACAGTATATACATGCATTTATAATATTCCATAACGTTTAGAGGTAAGAAATGAAATGCACCATTCATGGAGACGGTAAGCCGTACGTACGCATGAATGCTACTTTCATTTCTATTTCGTATTTAATGAAATCATAATGATATAAAGGTATATTATAATTCCAGTATAAAATCATATATAATATCATTTACTCCATCCTTTATATATCCCACATATGGCATTAACGATTCAAATCACTTTGAGGGGGCAGTAGTCCGCACTTCCTAAAATGAAAATATCGCGTTTACCCATAATGGAAACAATAAAGGTATGACATAAATGAAAAATACAGAACCTTAAGTAAAACATAAACATATTATATATCATTTATAAATAGATTGACATCTTAATGGCCACCTTTGAAGGTGTTTTATGAGTGTTGAACAATCATCGTTTCGTGAGGCAGAAATTCCCCATCCACAGAAACTGTATGTTCTTTAACCATTAGATGTAGGTGTGTGTAAGTGTATCTATAATAATAATTATAACAACATCCTAGTATATTGAGGATATTGGTGTTGTTACAAAAGAAAGGAATAAAAAGAGTTTAGGGGTTTGGATAAGCAAAATAAAACAAAATAACATAAGAGAAGACATTACCTTAAAATTGGTTAACTCTTTTGATTTGAGCCAAAGGCTTCCTTGGGAAGAATTATGCCCAAAGTGAGGCTTCTATAAGTAAGGGAGGGAAGTTGGGAGAGTATTTGGATAGAGTTTTTCCGAGAAAAATGGCCTGAAAGTGTGAATGAGGTGGTAGAGGTGGGGGCCTTTTATAAGTGGAGAGGAGGGGCACTCTTGGAAAGTAAAGAAAAGTCCCTTTATTATAAAATGAGTTTCGGATTTTAGAGGACCCAAACTTATATAATTCGAGGCTAAGGTGATAAGGGTTCTAAATCTACTCATACAATAGGTTTTTGACAAGTGTAAGCCTTGGAATTTACATTATCTTTTTATTTTATTTAAATCGTTAAATAATGAGGTCATCGCTGCATCATCATGATGTCATAAATAATTTAATTTATTTAGTGTCTAAAAATTATAAAAAAAAATACTATGATGTAGGAAATCTTTGTAGCTTTCCAATGACTATTTATAGTCAAAAATATGACTTGTATAATCCCATTTAAAATTTGTTTTAGAAAAACATTTCATTTTTGTGTCATTCTTTACTTTAACATTAAATAAAAGGTATTTATGTCATTTTCCAACTAAAGTGGCTCCATGGGGTCCCCAAGTTGACCCATGGATTGTCTTGGTAGGCCATGACACATCCAATAGTGGTTGGACAAGTGTAAAGGTCATTCCATATATTTATAATACTATTTTTACCATAAATTTCACTAATTACCTTTATTCGCGATTAATTAAACTTAAAAGTTACTATTCACCAAAAAATTATTTTAATCCCAATGAACCACATTTTACTTCCTAATGACAACCATGTATGTAGGATTTTTTAAAATCAAATCACAGAAGTGGTAATGTTTCATTTAAATGAAAAATCAGTTTTTTAACTACCACTTAGTGGTTTCACTATTCATCAAAAATTGAAGTTTTTCAGAATAATGCCAAAATTTCACCCTAAGCTATAATTGATATTCCAAATCCAAAAATGATGTCTATTTTACAAAATTACAAACATATAAGTTGCATTAATTAATTTTATAATTAATTCTCGCTGTCAATAACAAATAGCATGTTTTTAAGAAACAATATATATCAAAAGATTGACCATTGTTTATGTCCAAATTCAAAGTGAAATTAATTCTAATGATCACCATTGGATAAAATGGTAAAAATATATTCTAATTATAATATGAAATCACTAAATAGTATAATATATCACTATAAAATACTTTGATTAAAAAAAGTTGTTTTTAAGTATTTTTCACTATTCATAAAAATTTGGAAGTTCTCAGAAAAATACCAAAAATTCAACATAGGCTAATTTCGATATTACGAATCCAAAAACGAAGTCCATTTGGAAAGATAAAATTTATAAAATTTCAAAAATTAGGTATTACTATTCATAACGACTACTTTGATTGGTTGTGGTGTGTGTTAGAACTTAAAGCTGTGTACAACACACGCTACTGTATTTATTCGAAGAGATGTGTACCGTGGAAGCTTGGGGTGTTACATTCTCCCCTCCTTAAAATAATTCCGTCCTCGAAATTTCATATAATATCACTGTATAAAAAGACTTGGGTGATTCTTCATCATGTGTTCCTCGGGTTCCCACGTTGCCTCCTCCATCTTAAGGTTTCTCCATAGAACTTTTACCAGACGAGTCGTCCGGCTTCTCAGCACTTGTTCTCTTGTATCAAGAATCCTGACGGGCTCTTCACAATAAGACAGATTGGGTTCTAGTTATAATTTCTCATAGGTGAGTACATGCGTTGGGTCGGGCATGTATTTTCTTAACAGTGCTACGTGGAATACATCATGAACTTTGGAGAGACTTAGCGGCATTGCCAAACGGTAAGCTACAGCCCCAATTCGTTCTAGAATTTTGAAGGGTCCGATGTACCTGGGACTCAATTTACCCTTCTTAATGAAACATATAACTCCCTTCCATGGTGATACCTTCAAGAAAACATGATCTCCTGCCTGAAACTCCAAATCCTTCCTTCAATTGTCAGCATAGCTCTTCTGCCTACTTTGAGCTGCTTTGATGTGGTTTTGGATTACCTTCACCTTTTTTATCATTTCCTCCACCAGTTCTGGGCCTACAAGTTTTCTTTCACCAACGTCATCCCAACAGGTTGGTGTGAGACATCTATTTCCATATAACGATTCATATGGTGCCATCCAAATACTTGAATGGAAGCTATTGTTATAAGAAAATTCTACCAGAGGTAAATATTGATCCCACATTCCTTGAAAGTCAAGTGTGAATGATCTCAACATTCCTTCTAAGGTTTGAATAGTTCTTTATGATTGTCCATCTGTTTGAGGGTGGTAAGCAGTGCTCAAACGAAGTTCAGTATCCAAGGCCTTCTGAAGACTTTTCTAGAATCTTGATGTAAAACGGGGATCACGATCCGAGACAATCGACAGCGGTACTCCATGAAGTCTCACAACTTCATTAATATATAGTCTTTCTAGACGTTCAAGTGGTAGATCTTCCCTTATAGCAATAAAAGGTGCTGACATGGTGAGACGATCAACAATGACCCATATTGCGTCATTCCTTCTAGGGGTCTTTGGTAGTCCCATGACAAAGTCCATCGTAATATTATCCCATTTCCACTCAGGTATGGGAAGAGGTTTCAATACTCCACCAGGATGTTTCCTTCCAGCTTTCACTTGTTGGGAAACCATACATCTTGACACAAAATCAGCAATCTCCCTTTTCATGTTGTCCCACCAAAAATTTACCTTTAAATCTATATACATTTTTGTGCTCCCAGGGTGTATAGAGAAATTGGAACTATGAGCATCATCCAACAATTCCCTCTTTAAATCAGGTATATCGGGAACAGAAAGTCTCCCCCCAAATTTCAAAATTCCATCTTCATAAACAAAGTCACTCAACCACCCATCATTCACAACATTAATCTTCTTTTTCAACACTTCATCATCGGGCTGAGAACTCTTTATCCTTTCTAGTAAAGATGGTTTGGCAACTATTTGAAATTTTTTTGATGTTTCACCCTCCATGGTGATTCCCATATCCATCTTTACTAGATACATGAAAATATGATCCCTTTCCACTCTCATCATGTTCAAAACTCCATGATATTTTCTACTCAAAGCATCTTCAACCTTATTTACCTTCACTGGGTGGTAGTTTATCATGCAATCATAATCCTTGAGTAGTTCAAGCCATCATATTTGCCTCATGTTGAGTTATTTTTGTGAGAAAATATATTTCAAACTCTTGTTATCGGTATATATCTCACATTTTCACCATAGAGATAATGTCTCTATATCTTCAAGGAAAAGATTACAGCAGCTAACTCAAGATCATGAGTAGGATAGTTCTGCTCATGAATTTTCAGTTGTCGTGATGCATAGGAAATAACCCTATCGTTCTGCATAAGGACAAAACCAAGTCCTTTCATTGATGCATCACTATAAATAACGAACCCATAATTCCCTGATGGTAGAGTCAATATAGGAGCATTGACTAATCTTCTCTTCAGTTCTTCAAAACATTCTTCACACTCTTTTGTCCAGACAAATTTAACCCCTTTACGTGTGAGCTTCGTCAATGGGTCAGCCAATCGGGCAAAATTCTGGAAAAAACGTCGATAATAACCTGCCAAACCAATAAAGCTGCGTACCTCGGTTATAATCGTTGGTGCTGGCCATTCTTGGATTGCCTTTGTCTTAGAAGGATCAACGGAAATTCTATCCTTAGAGACAATGTGGCCAAGGAAAGAAATCTCCTGAAGCCAGAATTCACACTTGCTAAACTTCCCATATAATTCATGCCTTCTAAGAGTCTTCAAAATAATACACAAATGATTTTCATGATCTTTGTAGCTTTTGGAGTACACCAAGATGTCATCAATAAATACCACCACAAAATCATCTAGATATTCCTTGAAAAATCTATTCATTAGATCCATGAATACAGAGGGTGCATTAGTCAATCCAAAAGGCATTACTGTAAACTCGTAATGCTCGTACCTTGTTCGAAATGCTATTTTCGAAATATCTTCCTTCTTCACGCACAACTGATGGTATCCCGATCGAAGGTCAATCTTTGAAAAGTATTGAGATCCATGCAATTGGTCAAATAAATCATCATTGCGAGGTAGGGGATACTTGTTCTTTATTATTATATCATTGATCTCCCTATAGTCAACACACAACCTCATAGATCCATCTTTCTTCTTAACAAAAAGGATAGGGGATCCCCATGTAGAAACACTAGGGAGAAAAAATCCTTTATTACTCAATTCCTCTAGTTTTTTCTTTAGTTCAACTAATTCCACAGTGGCCATCCTATAAGGGGTCTTCGATATGGGCCTCGATCCAGGAATTAAATCAATGGAAAAATCAACTTCTCGTTCTGGAGGATGTCCAGTTAAATCTTCCGGAAACACATCTACATATTCTTTCACAATACATACATCCTCTATTTGAACATTCCTTTCCACGCTATTAGTCATTTCATTCTCTTCCTCCCCAATAATTGAACTTAGTTGAGCCACTGGGGGTGGATCTAAATATAAATTAGGTGGTGGTGATTCTTCTCTAAAAATAAGGTGTTTCTTATCATAATCATCAAAAATCGTAACCTCTTTCTTCTTACAATAAGTCTTTGCATCATAGTCTGAAAGCCAATCCATACCGAGGATTATATCAAACTCAATCATAGGTATGACAATGAGATCAGCAGATAAAGAACAGTTATGTGCTCTAATGGGGACTGATTCACAAATATTTGTTGTAATAATACTTCCCTTAGGAGTTTTGACTAACAATTCTCTTGTTAAATCAAACTGGAAATATCTAATTTTCTTAGCAAACTGGGAAGATATGAAACAATGCGATGATCCAGAATCAAATAATGCATTTTCTAAACTTGAGGAAACCATTAAATTACCTGCCACCACGTCTTTTGGAGCTTCAACCTCAGCAGTAGTGATAGCATAATCTTGGCCTTGATCCCTTGGCCTCTTCTGAGGTAAGTTCCCCTGACGCTTAGGACATTCATTTTCATAATGTCCCATCTCTCTACAATTATAGCATTCCACATTGACAACAACTTTCTTTCCCTTGCAATCATGAGCTTGGTGGCCTTTTTCACCACACTTGTAACAGAATTCCATTCCTTTCAAGCAAGTACCAGGGTGTTTCTTTCCACATTTACTACAGGACTGATATTCAACTCTTCCCTTCTTCCCCTTATTTCCATTTCAAGATTGATCAGAAGATCTCTTCTTTTCTTGCTTTGCTTTAAAGTCACAAGACTTAGAGAATTCATTTTCCATCTTGATAACACACGAGACTATATCTTCGTATGTTGAGAAAGATTGTGATACTAAAGCTTGACGGAGAAATGGTTTTAACCCATCAAAGAAACGATAAATATTACTTCTCGGGTTACATATATAATCTGAATCATGCCTCGCTAACCTTGTAAAGTTAGCCTCATACTTTGCAACATTCTCATCCTCCTTCTGCCTCAGACTCAGAAATTGCCTTTCCATATCTGGTCGATGGTCATGCGGATAGTATTTTTCTAAGAAAAGATCTTTGAACTCCCTCCATTCCATATTTGATACTTCATCATCTTCCTTTGTGTTTTGAATCAGCGACCACCACTGATCGGCATCTCCAGTGAGGCGGTAGACTGCCATGACAACCTTCTCCTTTTCGCTACTCCCCAAGGCGTGGAATATTTTCTCTAAGGAGTTTATCCATTTCTCAGCTACTAATGGATTTGTACCCCCATTAAATGTTGGTGGTTGTTACCTCATGAAGCGGTCTAACATTGATCCTCCACGTTGCGGATCAGGGTGCTCCATACGAGTAAGGTTATTATTCATAACCTGAGTGAGTTGTACCCAGTATGGTAATAAGTTGATCAACACCAGTTGTATCTCCAACTCCACAATAATTATCTTGAGCAGGAGGGCAATCACTACATGGAGTGCGTGCATTGATACGGTTTCCATTCCTTCCACTAGGCTCCATTTCTAAACAATGGCATAAACTATATTAGTTTATGAATCAAAATACATAATTCCATACTTGTAAGATACTTAACATAAATTGAACTATTTATGGATATAATCCATAAAATGTTTTCTTTGAGGAAGTATATACTCATAACCCTTCATAGTGGTTTGTAAAGAAAATGAGAATTATCCAAAGCATATCCCCCGGGAGTGTCGTAACCAAGAGTGCAGCAAGGCCCGTTGTCGTGCACCAGTTCCCGTTCGAGTCTAGCTCAAAGTGGTGTTTTCGGGTTTTACCCCTAGGTACATCTATGCCAGATCCTCCTCTACCTGCTCGTATCCCGAAAGGGATGTATTGCTCTGAAAACACACAACATCTCTACAATACCAAAATTCTAGGAAGTTCTTATATACTAATCCTCAAAGTCTATCTTTGGGCTATGTGCTCTAATCAGAGTTTATCTAAATCTAGCTTCCAAGGATAGTACTAAACTGCCTCTGATACCAATAGTAACACCCCGACCCCAGCTACCCATAGTCGGTGCATTACTTCATAACATTGGCATGATCACAAAAGACCAAGTCTCGAAAGATCGATTAGTTTAGTAGCCTTGGAAACACTAGATACATTAATAAGTCTTACATTACATCATAAAGTAAAACAAAACTACAAAATATTCTCTTCATATCCCTTTATATTATCCCTGCAGGTCATTCATAATATACTTCTTCACATCCTAGGAAAATTATAACATTGAAAGGGGTGAGCTCAGATTCTCAGTAAGGATAACAACATAGCCGAAGCTTTCATATATAAACATTAACATTTAAGGAAATGTATAACTAAAACAAAATCCTTTTAAACTTGAACTTTAGCATAATATGGCAAAAGTAAAATGAAATAATTCCATTTAAATACTCACATGGATATTCTACTAGTCGAATAATCACATGAAATATCATTAACCACTTTCATAATGATGGAATGCATAATGCCAGACTATCATAACCACGTAGTCAAGGCCTCGTGCCAAGACCACAAATAAGATTTTGTCAAGGCCTCGTGCCAAGACACTATTTTGTCTCATGAGACCTACCGATGCATCGAGGAGCTATAACGGGCTCCACCCGTCACTTATTAAGTCCAATTCATTCCTCATATGAATAGGCTTAAACATATCATAAACCATAACATAATCGTATCACATAAAACATACATAAAGGAAACATAACATTTCCACATTTCAATCACAAGATATCAATAAAACACATTGATATAATAAAAACGCTTTCAAAACCATTTTCAATACCAAAATAAAAGAAAGTTAAAACTTTGTATTTATTTTTCATTAAAAAAAAGTGATGGCTTGTAGAGGAAGCCGAAACTCAAATAATGGTCACGGCGGTGGAGAAGTCGTTGTCGCCGCATAAGTACGGAAAGAAAAACATTCCCTTTTTTTTCGTTTAGTAAAACGATTCATATAAAATGATTCCTTTTAAATAAAAGTAAAAGTCAAAGGGGTTTATACACCGTATAAAGGAAAGTTGTGTATAAAACCAAATATGCCTCAATGAAAGGAGATTGAGACGAAGTCCCTTACAAAGATAATTTTTTAAATAAAATAGATCTATTATGTGTATTTACTATAAGTATACATAAATAAAGTACAAATACAAGATATCACAAAATAATATCATGACATAATTTGAAAATAGGAGATTAACCCAATGAATGGAAATTTGGTTAAGAAATTCCCTTACCTTGCATCCTGTCCTGACTCGAACGTTCTTTAACCTCCTGAATAATAAACTAGAGTTAATTACTATTTACTTAAGAACATTTTTCATGTTCATTATTCCTTTTATATCCCTTATTACCATGTTATGAACATTATGTAATTATTTATGTTTATAACGGTCATTTTGTCGATCTTAGGTACTTGAGTCAAAAATAACATTCTTATAATTACAAGTTGTTCATTTGGTGATATATCCATTATATCCAGAATTATATTCATGATATAGATATCATATATCTCTTATATATCCAGTATATACATGGATTTATAATATTCCATAACGTTTAGAGGTAAGAAATGAAATGCACCATTCATAGAGACGGTAAGCCGTACGTACGCATGAACGCTACTTTCATTTCTAGTTCGTATTTAATGAAATCATAATGATATAAAGGTATATTATAATTCCAGTATAAAATAATATATAATATCATTTACTCCATCCTTTATACATCCCACATATGGCATTAACGATTCAAATCACTTTGAGGGGGCGGTAGTCCGCACTTCCTAAAATGAAAATATCGCGTTTACCCATAATGGAAACAATAAAGGTATGACATAAATGAAAAATACAGAACCTTAAGTAAAACATAAAAATATTATATATCATTTATAAATAGAGTGACATCTTAATGGCAACCTTTGAAGGTGTTTTATGAGTGTTGGACAATCATCGTTTCGTGAGGCAGAAATTCGCCATCCACAGAAACCGTATGTTCTTTAACCATTAGATGTAGGTGCGTGTAAGTGTTGCTCCAATACTCAATATAAAAACATCCTAGAATATTTAGGATACTGTTTTTGTTACAAAATAAAGGAATAAAAAGAGTTTAGGTGTTTGGTTAAGCAAAATAAAACAAAATAACATAATAGAAGACATTACCTTAAAATTGGGTAACTCTTTTGATTTGAGCCAATGGCTTCCTTGGGAAGAATTCTGCCCAAAGTGAGGCTTCTAGGAGTAAGGGAGGGAAGTTGGGAGAGTATTTGGACAGGGTATGGCCGAGCCAAATGGCTTGAAAGTGTGAATGAGGTGGTAGAGGTGAGGGCCTTTTATAAGTGGAGAGGAGGGGCACTCTTGGAAAGTAAAGAAAAGTCACTTTATTATAAAATGAGTTTCGGATTTTAGAGGTCCCACACTTATATAATTCGAGGATAAGGTGATAAGGGTTCGAAATCTACTTATACAATATGTTTTTGACAAGTGTAAGCCTTGTATTTTACATTATCTTTTTATTTTATTTAAATCGTTAAATAATGAGGTCATCGCTACATCATCATGATGTCATAAATAATTTAATTTATTTAATGTCAAAAAATTATAAAAAAATACTATGATGTAGTAAATCCTCTTAGATTTCCAATGACTATTTATAGTCAAAAATATAACTTGTATAACCCCATGTAAAAATTTCTTTAGTAAAACATTTCATGTTTGTGTCATTTTTTACTTTAACATTAAATAAAAGGTATTTATGTCATTTTCCAACTAAAGTGGATCCATGGGGTCCCCAAGTTGACCCGTGGATTTTATTGGTCGGCCATGACACATAAAATAGTGGGTGGAAAAGTTTAAAGGTCATTCCATATTTTTATAATACTATTTTTACCATAAATTTCACTAATTACCTTTAATCGCGATTAATTAAACTTAAAAGTTACTATTCTCCAAAAAATTATTTTAATCCCAATGAACCACATTTTACTTAATAATGACAACCATGTATGTCAGATTTTTGAAAATCAAATCACAGAAGTGGTAATGTTTCATTTAAATGAAAAATCAGTTTTTAACTACCACTTAGTGGTTTCACTATTCATCAAAAATTGAAGTTTTTCAGAACAATGCCAAAATTTCACCCTAAGCTATAATTGATATTCCAAATCCAAAAATGATGTCTATTTTAAAAAATTCCAAACATATAAGTTTCATTAATTAATTTTATAATTAATTCCCGCTGTCAACAACAAATAGCGTGTTTTTAAGAAACAATATATATCAAAAGATTGACCATTGTTTATGTCCAAATTCAAAGTGAAATTAATTCTAATGATCACCATTGGATAAAATGGTAAAAATATATTCTAATTATAATTTAAAATCACTCAATAGTATTATTTATCACTATAAAATACTTTGATTAAAAAACGTTGTTTTTAAGTATTTTTCACTATTCATAAAAATTTTGAAGTTCTCAGAAAAATACCAAAAATTCAACATAGGCTAATTTTGATATTCCGAATCCAAAAACGAAGTCCATTTGGCAAGATAAAATTTATAAAATTTCAAAAATTAGGTATTACTATTCATAACGGCTACTTTGATTGGTTGTGGTGTGTGTTAGAACTCGAAGCTGCATACAACACATGCTACTGTATTTATTCAAAGATATTTGTACCGTGGAAGCTTGGGGTGTTACAAAATCAATATCCAATACGAACAGTTTTAAATAAATATTGGTAAAATGTTGGTTATAATAATTATTTTTTAAAACTTTTGGTATGGAGTCCCAAAAAATGCATGAAATGACTCCCCATGATCCATAATTCCCCCTTACATGGAAAACCTCCCCTTGTTACCCCTAGGTGAATATCCCCCACACATTAATTTATTGATTTGATTATTCTTCAACATCAAATCATTGTGTTTCAGGTTCATCATTTATTATGATTATTATTAGTTTCATTTTTATCTAGGTATCAAAGAACAAATAAGATCCCATAAGGCCATGATTCTTCCGGATTACATGAATTGAGATTCTTTTAGATTATATTGGTTATAGTATTTCATAATAAATTTAATCATAGTTTATGTATTTTTTATTTAGGTACTTTATTCCTTTATCTAAATACAATGAAAAATTAATTTTTTGTAATATATTTTATGGGATTATATAATTAATAATTGTATAATTTTTTTTGTTAATGTATTAGTTTTTATGAAATTATTCATTTAATAGTTTTAATTTAATTAACTATTGATCAAAATATTGGTATAATTAATTTCAATATAATGTGGTGTGAAATGTTTGAATAATAATGTTGATAATTGTAAATATATTATATGAAAGTAATTTAAATTCAACAAGTTGATATTTATGGATTATTTCGATAATGATTTACCATAATTTTATTTTATTAAACATTATAATATTAATTTTGAGAGATTGAATGATATTTTTTACTAGGTATGATTAAATGGAAAACTGATTCTAAGGAAGAGGTGTAATATAGTATAATGAATTATGTTAAAACATTAATTTAATTGATACATTTTAGTTGTTTTCATAAGAATGATAATGTATGGGTATGTAATTTTTTTTCTTAAAAATCATGGTAGAAGCGAATACTAGGTTTATAAATGTTAATTTTTTGAATTTTATGTCAACATTATGATTTGAAAAATATGGATTAAATGGGTTATGTTTTTCTATGCCTATTGGGTGTTATATGAGTTCATTATAGAAAATGAAATTTTTATAGAATCATGTTTTTAGAAGGATATAATTTTTTTATAATATATATTTGGTGTTGATTATGGATAAAAGAGATTTTATTGTTTTGAAAGCATGTTTAAATGAGTAATATTGTAAAATTACTTTTTTATGTAATATATATAAGGGGATTATACAATTTAGGTTTGGGTTAGTTATTTAACCCATTTGAATTATATAATATAGTTTTTATTAAAAAAATATTTTCTTATAATTTTTATTATTTTTTAAAAATTCAATCACATTTATCAATACTTACCCATACATGGGTCCTTGGGTTTGACATTAGTTGTAACCATATTTTTTATAAGAAATCTATTAGCCTACATGACATACATTGGTTTAAATATAGGAAGGGAATGATTTACCTATTATCATAGTAGGTGGTATAACAGTACTATAGTATGTACTAAAATGGCACTATAGAAGAGAAACTATTCATGTAAATTGTGTCTTCAGGTAACATAAATAGGTCTTCAGGCCAAAGGGACTCTGGACCATTAGTGGGCCTTCAGGCCATAGGGACTACAAGATAAAAATATTCAAGGCCTTTAGGCTATAGGGACCTTAGGATATGAAGTAGATAAGGCTTAATTTAAAGGAGAATCCATGGTTTGATGGATCATAGTATAAATAGTCACCAGGTATAGAAAACTAGACCCAAGACTAGTTGAGAGATATGGCACCGGCCATCGGCCTGTTCAAATCTGCACAAGGTCACCACAAGCTGTTAGCAACATCAAGTGGTGAGATAATGTAGACATGAATAGGTTTGGGGGAGGGTTTTTTTTATTTTAGTCTAGTTATAAATTTATAAAAGTCATATTTCTATGGAAAATAGCATTTAAAAAAAAAAAAATTAATTACATGCTAAAATATTTAATAATACAAAAGATATTTTGAGTTTAGTTTTCATAGAAATTAGGAATTTCATAAATTAAAAAGAAGAAAATTTATTCTTATCCACTTGACATGATTCTTCATATATTAATACAATGTTACTTTTATGGCATCTCATATATATGAGACATATATCAAAATTAATGAGTGAGCATTAAGCCTAGTAAGAGAATAAACCAATGAAATTCCTAGCATGTGATCACAATGAATAAAAATAGGGTATGACCATAAGAACATGAAGTATATCATAATATAATGACCGTGAATCATAAGATAAAAATTAGTATGTAACATAAAAATTATATATTTATAAGCATATCACCAAGGTTTATCACTAAGGTGTCATAAAACATAATTACCAGGGTTATTCACCAAGGTATCATAAAATATGTTTTATTTATAGATTGATTCTTTAAAAAATGCATTAGAAAACAATAAAATAACACCATTAATATATATAAATTCATGTGTTCCATATAGAACATATAATAAATCATTTTATAAATAACCAATGTGAAAATATGAACTAGTTTCATGTAAATTTGTTGATTTCATAAATTATTTCATACATGACATTACATCATTGTTAACCCATAAAAATGGTATGTGGGTTTTATACATGGAAATACCCAATAAATAATTTAATTTTTCATCTAGGTGAATAACCATTGAAGAGGAAGAGGTTTGGGAATTTACAATATAATCACATTTCATGTAAAAGTGAGAAATTATTGAAATTATTTTCCATCATCACAAGTATATAACAAGGATCAAGGAAAAGAAATAATGAGATAGATTTATATTCTCCCATTAACATTAAATGATTTTATATGTTATATTATAATCCAAGATTTATGAAAATAAATTAATTCAACATTTTTATGACATAAAAAATTAGGTACTTGAATGGAGAAGAATAAGAAGAGAGTTCCCTTACCTTGGGAAGTAACTTTCGAATGCTTGGAGAGGGAATCATTAGGACCTTAAAGTCACCTTGGAGTTAATTTAAAGAGTTTAAATAATAATAACTAAGTCCTTAAGGTGTTTCAAGTGGAGTGTAATGGAATTATGGGTGGGTATTTATAATAAAAGATGGGTAATTATTTAATAAATTATAAATATAGGTTTTAAGATTCTATGTTGGTGAAAATTCAAAACCATTGGCTTAAACATGGTTTTTTCTCATGTTTTTAGACATTTAAATTATTTTTTATAATATTTTAATCCATTTGAGCCAAAATCCATTTTTTAATTTTACTTTAGCTAGGGAAAATTATATTTCCACAAAATATATTTTGTAAATTCTAAATTTCCATTTTAGACTTTGGAAAGTCATTAATAGAATTTTAAAGTGATTTAAATCCATTTAAATTCATAATACTAATAAAATAATATATTTTTTGTTGAAATATATTTTTACTTAATTATCAAAACACTTATATATATTTATTATTTCATAATACTTGTCGTATATTATACCTTATTTAATATTTTACCTAAAAATTTGAATGACATGGAAAATTATGAAAAATTCACCTTTTTATAATTATGATGTGATGATTTAAAAAATATTATCGATTTCATTAGGAAAATTTTCTATATATGAGAAATATAAAATACTTATTTGTTGAAAACTACTAATTTTTATTAAAAAATAAAATTTATATCCCTTTGAAAAACTATATATAATCGTATAAAAATATTTTATAAAAAAATGTTGTTATTTTAAACATTTTATAATTATTATTTTTAAAAAAATATATATTTTAAATAATATTGAATATATATATTTTCAAGATAAATAAAAATATGGTCTCATTTATAAAAACTATTTTATCACATTCTCTAATAATATGCATTTTATATAAGGGTGTAACACTAAATAAGAAAATAGAATCCATAAGACCGTGAATTAATTTATAAAATAATTACACATTAATACTACTAGGACCTAGATACATAACACCTTATTACATTTTCATAGTCTCTAAGGGTAAGGTGTGCGATGGAGGTAGTTTGACTAAAATTGATCTAGTGGTGATCTCTACGAATATGAACTTCTGTCGTAGGTGATTTCATTCGAGACTCACTTATTGAATCTTTGGTTGGGCATAATAAAGAGAAAAACAAAAAAATGCTACATCTCTACCTAAATCTGATAAATTAGCTTCATAAGGCATGATTATACTGGTGGAGTCTATCATTTATTCCTTATTCATTCAATTAAATATCATGTATTAGAGAATAAGCAATCACCAGGTATTGTAAACTAGATCGAGATTAGACGAGAGATATAACACCAGCCATAGGACCATGAAACTCTACAAAAGGTCATTTCAAGCCATTCACAATTTCAGGTGGTGAGCATATGTAGACTTGAATATGTGTTGGAGAGGGGTTTTTCTAGATTAGTCAAGTTACAAAGATATAAAGGGTTGGTTCCTATAACATTCCACCTTTTTAATATATAAAACACTCATTACATAGAAAAATATTCAATAGTATAAAGCATCTTTTGATGTGTAGTTTTATTGGAAATTAGGACTGTTAAACATGAAATACAAAAAAATTTACTTGAGATTATTCTTCATAGATTCATACTAGATTACTTTTACTATATCATATATATATGGGTCATACATCAAAATAAAGGGGCGAGCATAAATCCAAGTAAGATAATAAAAAAGAAATTGTTTAACATGTGATCTACATGCATAATAATATGGAATGACCATAAGAAAAATAGATATATCACAATATAATAATCATTAAGAATAACATGGAAGTTTGGATGCAACATAAAAATGATACATTCATAATAATTTCATTGAGGTTTATCACCAAGGTGTCATAAAACATAATTACCAAGGTTATTTAACAAGATATCATAAAATATGTTATCTATAGAGATAAATTCATTAACTATTTAATTAGAGGACTATAAATTCATACCCTTCATATTTTTGAATTCATGTGTTCCACATAAAACATATAAGAAATAATTTTGTTAAAAACATGTGGGAAATAATGAATGGGGTTCATGTAAATTCATTGATTTCATAAATTCTTATATACATAACATTACATCATTTTAAAAGCACAAAATGGGATGTGGGTTTAATACATGGAAATACCTAATTGATAAATTATTTTTACATATAAGAGAGTACCCATGTATATGAAATAGGTATGAGTATTCCTAAGATAAGAATAATTCATGTAAAGGAGAGAAATTCATGAAATGATTTTGGAAGAATTATAGGTATATAACACTGATTAAAAAAGGGAATAATAAGATGGGAAAAAGTCTAAAATTAATAATACACCATTTTTGAAGTAATGTTATAATAAAAATTTTATGAAATTAATGTTGTCAAGAATTTATAATACATACTACAAAATAAGTACTATAATGGAAAAGAAGAAGAGGGGAGTTACCTTACCTTGGGAAGTAAATTTATAATGTTTGGAGATGGAAACCTTAAGAGCTTTGTGAAACCTTGGAGGGAATTTATATAGGTTAGATAATAATAATTGTGTGATTATGGTATTTGGAGTGGAGTGGAATGGGAGGATGTGTGGGTATTTAGATTACAATATGAGGAATTGTTTAATAATTTTTAAATATTTAACTTTGAATTATATGTTGTGTAAAATAAAAAACCATTACATTACCCGTGATTTTATAAATTTAAGTCATGATTTAGAATATTATAATTAATTTGATCCAAAATCCATTTTTTTATTTTATTTGGGCCATAGAAAATAAAATTTTCCACAAAATATTGTTTTTAAACTTTCAATTTTGATTTTAGAGTTTGGAAACTCACTTGCAGGTTTGGAAATTGATTTAAATCCATTAAAATACATAATACTAATAAAATAATCGGTTTTTATATAAAAGAGATTTTAACATAACTATTACAACATATTTATGTATTTATTATGTCATAATTCTTTTCGTATATTATATTGTATTTTATATTTTCCCCAAAACTTTACATAACTTGGAAATTTAGGGAAAATTAAGATTTGGATAATTTTGAAATGATTTTTTTGAAAATTTCAAACATTTTATTTGTAAAAATTTTCAAAATATGAGGAATATAAAATAATTATTTATTTAAAGCCACTAATTTTTAATAAACAAGGAAATTTATTTCCATTAGAAAAACTATATATATAATTGTATAAAAATATTTTATAAATAAATTTTATTATTTTAAACTTTTTATAAACCTTATATTTTATAGAATATATAAATTTTAAATAAAATCGAATATATATATTTTATAGAAAAATAAAACCATGATTTCTTTAATAAAAATATATTTTATCATATTATCTAATAATATGTATTTTATATAAGGATCTAACACTAAATAAGAAAATGCGATCAATAAAACCCTTAATTTATTTCTAAATTATTACACCATAATATTACTAGGTCCTAGATACATAAACCATTATTACATATTCAAAGGATCTAAGGGTAAGGTGTGTGATGGTAGTAGTTTTAGGATGTGGTTTAACTAGCATTGATTTAGTACTGATCTCTGCTAACTGGAACTTCACTTGTAGGCGATTTCATTCGGGGCTCACTTGTTGAATCTATGCTTTGGATTAATCAAGATAAAACACAAATTATGTTACCTCCCGACCTGAATTTAAAAAATTATCTTCATAAGGCATGATTCTACTTGTTGAGGACATCATTTCTTCCTTATATATTCAATTAACTCTTATCATTCAACTTATTATACACTAATCCTAATAGTCACTTTATAACACCTAAACTACCAATAGTAATAATTCCCAATGGCAATATTGACAAATAATAATGTAATATTAAGGTAATGGTCATGTTCTAATGGTCGCATTTCCAATTACATAATATATTTATATATATACCACAAAACATAAACATGTACTACTTCATTCACAAAGGTTTTTATAGTTATTTTGAAAATTTATATCATATTATTAACATTTATTTTTCTTTTAATAGTTTTCAGGGCTCGTGTAATATTATTATAAGAGTTTGATCCTATGGAGGATACCATTTCATGGCCACTATTCTTTGGTTTATATATCCTTATACCAGTCTTAGTAGTAGAAATCAATATTTTTATTTGACATATAATATTCTTTTTGTAATAGTATTTCTATGAACTTTCATTTTGAAATGTGATAAAATATTCATTATGAAAAAATAGTCCTTTTATTAATCTTAGAAGGAATTTTCAGGTCATTACATTCTCCCCTATTAAAAAAAATTGACCCTCAAAATTTGATTTTTAACTCAAAGTAAAAGGGATATTTTTCCAATATCACTTCTTTAAGTTCCAAAATATCTTCTTAAAAATTATGAATTTTTATAGGACTTTCACAATTTGTGTTGTCTTGTTATTTAAAAATTTCCCCCTTCTGTCAAGAATCATAATCAGTTCCTCTACATATAACAATTCAGGTCCCAATTTTACCCCATTAATGTCAAGATTATATATATTTGGCTAGACATATTATTTCTTAGTAAAAAGGAATGGAAGACATCATAGACACTGGAAATATTTAGTGTTAGTTATAATTGATAAGAAACAACTTAACAAGATCCATAATCTCAAATCATGTGATGTACCTTGTAATATGTTTCCCCTTATTTCTAAATATCATAACTCCTTTACACTATGATATATTGAGAAATACATGACCCCCAACATGAAATACAATGTTCATCCTTCAGTTGTCATTATAAATTTTATGTCGACTCTGAGCATCCTTGATGTGTTTCTGAATCACTTGTATCTTTTTTGTAGTCTCCTTCACAATAAATGTTCCTAATTGTTTCCTTTCTACATCTTTTCCCTAACATGTTGGATTTTCACACTTTTTATATAGACAACTTCAAAATATTCTTTTTGAATACTCGAGTGGAAAATGATATTATAAGAGAATTAATAAAGTGGAATATTTTGGTACCAAATCCATTGAAAATCAAGTCAGATAGCCCTTAACCCATATTTATATGTTTGAATTTTCCTCTCAGACCACCCCTCTATTTAGGGATGATAGTTTGTGATCATGTTTACTTCTATATTTGTATCCTTTTAAAGGATCATCTTGAACATAGAAGTAAATATTGTATCTTAGTTAGAAATAATCGATAATGGTACTCCATAGAGTTTCACTGCTTCTTTTATATAGAAGAAAGAAAAGCACTCTATAGAGAAATCCTATATTATAGAAATTAAATGGGTGGAATTAGAAAATCTATTGATAATTACCCATGTAATATTATTTCCCTTGGAGTTCTTAGGTAGGATGGTGAAAAAGGCCATAGTGATGTTGTCCAACTTTTGTACTGGTAGGGGTAGTGGGTGAAAACCCCTTTGGGAAGTTTTCACTCCACCTTCACTTGTTGACACACTGAACACCTTGAAATATAATCAGTAATCTACCTTTTTTATATTATCCTTCCAATAATGATCATGAAGTTCCTTATACATTTTATCATTATCAAGATGCATTGAGAATGTAGAGATACGAGATTCATGCATTATCTACTTTTGTATCTTTGTAATAGATTTGGTACATAACATTATACAAAATTTTTATACACCTTCTTGATCAATATTGAATTCAAGAATGTTCATATTTTTCATACCCACTATATTCTCTGGAATCAAAGGATCATCTCTTTTATCTTTCCTTATCAATACCAGAAATGATGGTTGATAAATCATTTGGGATAAGAGTAATGAAATACCTTCCTATATGATTTCCATGTTGAAACTTACTAGGTCCTTTACCAATATACCTCCTTCGATCCCCATCATTATAATACCACTAGTATATTTCCCACTCATTGCATCAAGGCTTTGTTTTCTCTTCCAGGGTGATAATAAATTAAAAAATCATAGTCTTGAATAAGATCCAAATATATCGTTTATCACATTTTCAGTTCTTTTTGTGTGAATATATACTTCAAAAATTTGTGGTCTATGTATATTTCACAATTTTTTCCATAAATATAGTTTCTCTAATTATTCAATGATACAATTTCCACAAAAAACTCCAGTTCATGTGTAGGATAATTCCACTCATTGGGATTTAACAATCAAGATGCAGAAGAAATAACCTTGTTATTTTTAATGAGGAAACATCCAATCCCTTTTAGATATGCATAACTACAAATAATAGATCCTTCATTGAGATGGGGTAATATGTGAATGGGTGCACATACCAACCACTTCTTCAACTCCAAGAATATATCATAAAAAAATTCATCTAAATAAACTTAAACCCCTTTTATGTTAACATTGTTGGTAGATTTTAAATCAATGAAAAGTTTTTACCATACCTTATATAATATCCTCTTAAACCAAGGAAACTATGAATCTAATTTACTATTATAGGTTGAGGTTACTCCTCTAAAACCATTTTCTTAGAAGGATATACTGATATTCATTTACTGGTTACAATGTACCTTTAGAATGAAAATTTTTGTAACCAGGACTCAAATTTATTGAATTACAAAAAGTGATTATCTTTCTGAAGTGTTTTTTATATGACATTTAGATGATCATCATGTTCCTTATGAATTTTTTATTATATCAAAAGTTCACCAATAAATAACAAAAAAAATTTATCAAGGTAGTCCTTAAAGATTCAATTCCTAAAATCCATAAATATCATAGGAGAATTTATTAAACAAAAGGTAATGAAAAAAATATCATAATGTTCTTATCTCATTACAAAATCAGTCTTTGGAATATATTCATTCTCTATCATTAATTGGTGATAAAAATATTAATGATCAATATTGGAAAAGAATTGAACCCCTTTAACTTGGTTGAATAAATCACCAATCTTTGATAGAGGGTATTTGTTTTACCATAATCTCATTAAGATCTCTACATCCAATGCATAGATGTATCAATCTATATTTTTTCATAAATAGAACATGATCTCCCAAAGGAGACACACATGGTAAAATTAGACTTTTTTCCAATTGATCTTTTAGTTTATTATTTAACTCATCTAACTCCACATATCTCATTCTATATGGGGTCTTCGATAATTTCACAGATCTAGGTATGATTTCAAATGAGAATTATAACTCTCTTCTTGAGAGAGGTATAGCTAACTCTTTAATAAATACATTAATTCATCCCTGAAAAATGGGGACATTTTTAATATTTATACTTTTATTTTCATTTCCTTCTTCACCAATGATCTCCATAAAGAGTATATAAGAGGTGAACTTAGAAAAATAACATTCTAGGATATATCTCTTTTAAAAATAACTCTAGGTTTTCTGTTCAATACCATTAAAATTTCCTCCCATCTATAATTTATCTAAGAATTATACTTTCAGATCCAACCCATCCCTATTATAGTGTCAAATTATACCTTAAGAATAATTACAATAATTTTGATGAGATTTTACTCTCTAAAGTGGATAATATAGTTTCTATAAATATTTGATTCTTGAATAATCCATTTATGAGTGTTAATTTATAACACGACTTCTATAAGATTAGGTATTTATTCTATAGTCTTTGAAAACATAGATGAAATAAAGGAATGCGTAGATCCAGTTTTAAATAATGTAATTTATTACTTTAAGAGAACAATGGTTTTTTACACCACCAAATTGTTTGGAGCCTTTATTTCAACTATCGGGATTGTGAATGCACAACCTTTATCCTTTTTACTATGATGAGGTTGATGGTGGTTACCCTCTATTATCTTATGATCTGGACATTGATTTATAGAATTCCTATGTGTTCCATACTTTAATAATTTAACTTCAAGTTATTATTTCACCGTATTTCCTTTTTCATTTTCATTGAGATATTGAGGCTTCACCTCACCATGAAAGTTATGAGTTATATGGCCATCAATTCCTCACTATTAGAACTTTCCACTTCCATAAAATAAATTAACCAAATGGTCCTTCCAATATTTATTGCAAGTGGGTAGTTTTTGTTTATTTCCTTCTCATACATGTTCAAAATTATTCCTTGAGTTTGGATCCATTTCCCTTTTATTTTCATTCATCCTATGAGACCAATACATATATCCAAACTCCATTTCAACTATCATAGCTCTCCACACTCTCTCTTCATAGATTTCATAGTCTCGATTTTCTAGATTCTTTAAATATGGGGTCATAGTGGACCAATTAACCTATTAAAGTTTCCCATTGGATCCAAAATAAAGCTGAAGATGTATCAACCGGTCCTGTAATTTTCATTTCATAGATTCCCACTTATTCATTTTTATTAAACTTCAGCTTTAATAATTTATTCTCCATTTTTTTCTCATCAAATAGAAAAAATAATTTCTATTATAGTTTCTATAATGTTAGGAATTTTGTTAGTTCATTTTCTATTACACTCATCATTTAAATGGTTCCTCCTATTTCCCACAATTTTTCTAAAAGAAGAAAACCTTACCATGAAACATTTTCATTTTAGATTTATTAAGGTATTTTATGTCTTAAAACAATATTCTTAAGAAAATTTATTCTTTAGTATCCTTTATTAATAATTTAATTTAATATATATCATTTATAATTTTTTTAAAAGCATGTGATTATCAAAATTATACCCCATGAGAGTTTAAAATGAGGTGTGAAGTAAGGAATCATTTCAATGAACCAGGTTATAGTCAGGTTAATACCTTATCTTCTCTTTTTCGGGTTATTACCCTTAGGTATAAATTTTCCTGATCCACTTACACTTATATTATCTAGAAAGGGGTTTCATCACTTGGAAACCACTCACATTAAACATCCCAAAAATTTAAGGTTGTTTTCCAACATTTAGACTTATCCCTAGGGTAATTACAAATGTTTTCTAGTACTAATTTCGAAAAAAAATAAATAAACCCTCCTTTGATAACAACAATGGTGTCAAAACTTTTTAATAAATAAAACAATCATCATATGTTGCAATATTTAATGATACATGGGACCTTTTTTGTTTCATTTTTTGGTAAATTAGGCATGAAATACATGAAAAACTCAAAATTGTTTGTAATAAAATCAAAATTATTCTTCCTAGATTCATCATAGGTTAATTTTACTACATATCATATCTTGGGGACATATATCAAAGTAAATGAGTGTTCATGAATCCCATTAAGGGAATAAACAAAAGAAATATTTAGCATGTGAATATGAGGAATAACAATAGGGAATGACCATAAGAACATGAGGCATATCATAATATAATGATCATGAAGAATAACATGTAAATTTGGATAAAATATAAAAATAAGACATTTATATGTATATCCCCAAAGTTTATCACCAAGGTGTCATAAAACATAATTACCAAGGAAATTCACCATGTTATCATAAAAAATGTTATCCATAGGGATTAATTATTTACATAATGAATTAGATAACTATCAAGGATCACACTTCATATGTATAAATTCATTTGTAAAATATAGAACATCGAAGAAATCATTTTATAAATAATACGTTGCAAATAATGATTGGTCTCATGAAAATTCATTAATTTCATATATTCATTCATACATGACATTACAAAATTTTTAATCCATGAAAAAATAATGTGATTTTAATACATGGAAACATAAAATAAATAAATTAAATTTAAATTTAGTTGAACACCATTGGTTAAGTAAGAGGTTTTCATATTCACAATATAAGAATATTTCATGTAAAAGAGAGAAATTCATGAAATGATTTCAATAAAATAATGGATATACAATGTGGATTAAGTAAAGGGAATAATGATATGGAACAAAGTTATTACATTAATAAACCACTATTTTATAAGTAATTGGATAATTAATTTTTTTAAAAGAATGTAAATCATCATCTAGAATACATATTACAAAATATGTACTTGAATGGAAAATATTAAGATGAGAGTTACCTTACCTTAGAAAGTAACTTTCTAATTATTAGAGAGGGGAACCTTAGGACCTTATAGACACCTTTGATTGAATTTATAGATGTTAAATGAGAAGAATTTTATGCTTAAGGGTTTTGGGGTGGAGATTAATGAGAGGATGGGTGGGTATTTAAAGTAAAAGAGGAGGAATTGTTTAATAATTTCTAAAGATATGTTTTGAAATTATCAGTTGTGGAAAATGAAAAGACAATGGATTAACCAAGTTTTTTTATCATGGTTTTATAAATTTATGTCATGTTTTATAATATTTTATTTAATTTGAACTGAACTACATTTTAAATATTAATTTTCCATGGAAAAGTAATTTTTCCACAAAATATAGTTTTTAAAATAACAATTTCTATTTTAGACATTAAAAGGTAATTTATAGGTTTAGAAATAAATTTAAAACCATTAAAATACATAATAATAATAAAATAAACTATTTTGGATGATAAATATTTTATATTCATTTTTATATCACTGTATTTTATATTTTACCAAATTTTTTTTAACTTACAATATTATGATAAATTAATTGTTATCTAATATAGATATCATTATGTCAAAAATGAAATCCAGTATATTAGGAAATTTTTTGATCTTTGATAAATTTAATTTTTAAATATAAAATAATTATATATTTTAAACAACTATTTCTATTAAACAATAAAATTTTATCCCCTTGAAAAACTATATATAATTGAATAAAAATATTTTATAAATAAATGTTGATGTTTTTAACCTTTTATAAAAATTATATTTTTTAAAATGTATTTTAGGAATATATATATATATATATATATTCCAGAAAAATAAAATCACAGTCTATTGTATATAAATCTATTATATTATATTCTTTAATAATATGGATTCTATATAAGGGTGTAACAATAATTAAGGAAAAAAATAAATAAAACTATTAATTATTTTCTAAAATAATTACACTTTAATACTAATAGGTAGAATATAAATAATCCCTTATTACACCAGCATATGATCTAAGGGAAGATGTGCGATATTGTTAGTTTTTTGAGGTGGTTTCACAAAAATTGATCTAGTGGTGATCTACATAAACTAGAAATTCTCTCATAAGTTATTTTTATGAGCCTCACTTATTGAATCAATAAATGGGACTGATCAAGATCAAACAACAACTATGTTACCTCCATCCCAACACTGAAAAATGAGCTCCATAATAAATGATTAAACTATTTAGGGCCAAGGTTTGTTTCTTCTAAATTAAATTATAAGAATCCACAATAGAGTACGATAGTGAAGTGTATAAAAGAAAAAAGGGCCAAAACAGGCCTAACCCAAAACCATAAAGAGTCCAACCTACTCCAAGAGAGACGACTAATTCAAAAGCATTCTCCAAGTAAACACCTAGATCTGTCAAACTCCTGTTATGCTCCACCCACTCCGTGTCCTCCTAGGGTACTGTAAAAAGGTCCATCATCTGTACAAGACATGACACATGCAGGCAAATCTCATTCCAGAGTGAGTATAAAAAAAATCCTTAGGACACCCTAAAAACCGTAAACATGAAGCAACAAGTATATTCATCTCAATAAAGTAAATAACAATAAATGTATAATAGTAACCAACCCAGATATACTCAGGAACCATGCTATCAGGTGGTCATAATCTACTCTCATCCATAGAATTTTTCTCGAAGGAATACTCTATTCGGGATAAATCAATCCATGGTCCATGCTATCATTGGAGACACTTGAATAAGTGTTCTAACTCATTAGGACCTTTCCAAAGAGAATGTATGAGTCTAAGAAGACTTTGATACACATATAGAGGGTCACACCCATAACCACTGCGGGACACCATGAACACAATCTTGATGAAATTTCTACATAGGGGATCATGTATGATTCCATAAACCACACCTATATGGAATTATATATGGAGTATCAACACCCTTCTCAGGTAAGTCTCACTGATTCCAAAATCTCCACCTAGGGAATAGAGGATCACACTTCATTCTCACATAGGGACGCCACCAATCTATCTGAGACTCGACCACTAGATGAGATTAAAATCCAATGATGTGGATGTAATGTCTCACTATACTCTCATGGGAAATGACCAAGGGAGCATACACATCCAATACTAGTCCAAACTTGGAAAATGATGAGCCACAAGAACTATTGAATGGAGTACACAATGTGTCCTAATGGGTACACGATGTGTCCCAACTGGTGAATGACATGTCCAGCTACCCGAAATCCTACCCATATGGAAAGTCCTCACACAACATGTAGTCTTAATATACATAGTATGTGTAAGAAGTACACGGCAAATAGAGACACAGGGAATCCTACCCATGTCACATGGAAATGTCCATGTACCTAAGTTGTGTCCATGTACCTATTTGTGCACCCCAAGCCTTGTCTCACACAACATGTATGTGCCCATGTACTCCAACCCGTGTCCTTGTAATTTTTGGAGTACATGCCATGTTAGTTGGGGTGGGTATCATGCCATTTGACAAGGGTCAAACATAGTGTGATCCTTTTCTACCTCATGAAAACCTTGTCATTTCTGAAGGGGTACACATGCTGTGAAATCCCATATTACTTGCTCTGTTCAACATGATTTACAAAATCCAAAATTCTTCCTCTACATGCCTCGACTAATAATACAACCATTGATATATTGACTAACTTTCCAAAAAAACTCCAAATATGTCCTTTTTTAGCCTTTCCATCTCTTAATCAACATGTTCCATTGTTATATCTACTCGAAAATTGGATCAAATTGCCATTCTTCATTCTATGCCAAAAAACACCAAAGAATACAAAATCCAGAATCATCTACCATCCAATTAAGTTTTATCCAAAGTCACACCTCTATCATCTTTTTCCAATCTCTAATCGATGATACTGGACTATTTCTCTATGAAATAGGTGTGTAATTATTGATTGATCGGGGATAGTCGAACCTCAGTCTAAATGATGAATTCCCATGGTGAATCATGGAACAAGGGAGAAAATCACAAGAAAAAATAGTAATGAGTCTCAGTTGATTTTTATGACGATCTCAATTTTTTTTCATAAGATAAATAGTGAAGAGATTCAAATTAATTTTCCCAAAAAAACCCCAAAAATATAATCCCATCCCACAATGCAATCATTCTGTAAAACAATCCATTCATCATAAAAATTAATAACGGGGAATAAATCCACATAGAAAACATCTCAACTTGATTTGGTTCAATCATTGATGAAGAATGATGCGCCATTATCATCATTGGCATGACCTGTTGAATCAGTTGTGTGTTGATCATAGATCCATGATCTCATCATCGTTCACCTGAGAAGTTAATATAGAGGCTCTATCCAATGACTATCTAGTGGTTCTAGGGTGATACGTCTAAGCATGGAATTTTTATATAAGTTTTTATTTAAATATCCAATAATCACTACGTTAAGGAAATGAATGAAAATAATTTATTCTAATTATTTTACTCATTTTTATGCCTGTGATGACTGTTCTAAAAATAACCAGTGTTGACCAATATTAAGACACACCTAGGATAAAACCACCTTTATTAACTCAACAGTTTACTCATATTTCTAACTCGGGCACCCATTTATAAGATATTACACTTTTTCCAGAAGACTACGTACTTATTCTATTTAAATATTTAATATATTTTAAAAAAAATTCCAGGCACATTGGGCCTCATAATATTATTTCTTCTCAGTTCATGGTCATAAAAACAATATATATAATATCCAAAAATAACACATTAAAAATAAAAGACGTTAAACAAAATTTGGAGTTGGTATCCTCCCCACACCCCATGCATAACCTTTAAAAATAAATCAATTTCTTACTAGTTTGAAATAAAATATAAAGGTTACCCCTTTAATTTTAATTTTAAAAAATTCACCTCAATCTATCACTTAAAATCCATTTTCACTCAAGATAATTCATCCACCATTTTTTACACAGTCAAGATTTATAATCATTTTTTGAAAAAATAATATTTAAAATAAGTAAAACCATTTTGAAAACCCATGATTTAGAAATACTTGAGTCAGTAGGGATAAATAAGAAACTTTGGGTTAAGTTAAATTATCATATGGAGTATCTATATATAAATAGAGCTATTTTTTTTAATTTGTGAATGAAAACAATCACCATAATATCAACATGAAATAAAAGAAAAGTAAAACATAAGATAACCATAAGATAACAATCATAAAATAGAGCAATCATAAATATGAAGGGTACTAAGGAGTTCTGGAGTCATTCTATGAAAGCATACCACAGAATCCATCCAATTAGTGCTTGATGTGATTCAATATCCCTAAAAATTAATCCTACCGTACTTGGATTAATCATTGAGAAAAATTCCCAAAGTTGGGAATACCTTCACAAGGGTCCACTAGAAAAGAAAAGTCATGAACTAGTCTAATATCTGAATCTGGATGTCCCACCTAACTAGTTATGGTCTTTGATGACACAAAATTGTGGTGAGAAAAAGATCACATATGAAGCATAGACATATATAATATGAAAAAAAACCACACCCTCACCTTTGAATAACTTTCACAAAAGCAACCCATTTTTTCATCAAGAAAGATAGTATATATCAAACATGTCCAATAATTGGGAAATTTCAATATTTTTACAAAAATAAAAGAGGTAATACTTCCATGGAATATTTACTTTTAGAAAACATTTTTATAAAGTGCCAATATTACATTTAAAATCTAATTTTAGAAAAAGGTTATGAAAACATCTTTCCAAACCAAAACAAATAAACATCATCAAGTATAAAAAATAACCAATAAATGCACATCAACTTTAAAAGGACCCAAACTGACCCTTAATTTAAAATTAGATACTATAAATCCATTTTGAAAAATAAAAAACCTCACAAAGTATTGAAATTACTAAAAAATATCCATATAATAATTTTATCAAACTCTCAGTGAGCATAGTTACTTGAAAAACATTTACACTTCCATATTAGAGGAGAAATCATTCAAACCCAAAGTCATCCAAGATAGAAACAATGTTATTTTTTAAAAGACAATTAACTAGACTTAGTAAAAATACTAGGATGTTTAAATTAAGAAATAAATCATGGTTTTAAAATTAATGGTTTTGAGTAGATCAAAGCTACGTAAATTGTTTCTTTAACTATCAAATTCTTTAAATTTACCTCAAATAAGAAAAAAATGTCCTTAAAAATTCCATAAATAACCCTAAATCAGGGAAAACCTCAATTAAAATTTGAGTAGTTGTAATCCCTAGGTCACTGAGGACAAATTCTGGAAAGGAATAAAATAAAAAAAAAGTAGAAATATAGGGAATTAGAATGTTTAGAGGAGGTTAACTCAAGAAGAAACCATAAAAAATAGACAGAATACATGGGATAATACCATAGAAAGAGAGAGTATTTATAGGGAAATCTCCACAGGTTAAGGGAGTTGAGTGAGATATAAAGTAAGGGACAAATGGTTCAATTCAAGAAAGTGTTAGAATTAGAAAATTAATTTTTAAAAATTGGGAAGAGACACATCCCTATGGAACTTCCCAATCATAGGATGAGTCACCCCCCTAAACTAGTAAGAGTCAGGGAATCATTACACATGGCTGTGTAATAGTGAAACACTTTATTCATAGTGAGATGACTTTATCACAAGCAAGCCTTCATGGTGTGACACTCCCCTATCATAACACAAGGAGTCTCCCCTAAATATCGAAGCATAAAGGGAATTATTCCTGAGGTCATGTTGTGGTGTGACCCACCTACCACTATCCAACCTTCCCCACATTGAGAAAAATACAATGTCCCAAGGACTCATTGAGGCATAACCATCCCTAGTCTAAACAAGACCCTCTACAGTCTAGAACTAAAATTACACAAAAATATCAAAACCATCCCATAGATAACTAAGCTCATAAATATAGAAAAAATCCAATACTAAATAATAATAAATTAATGTACAACGTCTGAAAATTCTCTCCATATATTCATAGCTATCAACTATAGGGTTTATACCTAACCCTACTTGTTCATAATTTTTAGTCTCTAGACTGGAACCTCACTTAATTTATTTCAAATTATCAATTCATGTGTTTGAACGTCACCCAATCTATATATAATTTTTATTTTATGTGTTGTAACCTTACAAAAACATTTTATAATTAATAGTGTCTTGTTTAGAATCTCACCCAACCTGTTCATAATCATTAATCCATGGGTTGGAACCTCACAGAACTCATAATTAAAAATGTCAATATATTTTCCAACAAGTCATCCAACTATAGGAATACTACTGGGATTATGGAAGATCTTAATGGATATGTATTTAGTTCAACAAAATAATGAGATCTAGTTCCCTAGTGTTTGGAAGCATTATCATATATTTCATCTAGTGGAAAATCATTTGGGATAAAATTTTGATGGAATTGTTAACTCGACATAAGTTTGATTAATCAACGATGTCATTCAAACAAAGGATAGAGATTCATTTTTTTGGTTATAGAAATTTAGCTAAGGTTTTCTATAAGATATCAGTGGTTACTATATTTTATAGATGAAGACCCTTGAAAGTAGCAAGCCAGTGAAACTGAATGACTGGATGAACCCCACTATATATATAGGGTTGGAGTACGTGCTGATGTTTAATGAAGATTACTTGATTTTGAGAAATACATGTGGATGAAAAGTTACAAAGTTATAATCATTATACTTATAAGGAAATATACTTTCAATTTTATCTTGTGGGCATAAAATGAAAATATTAATAACATAAATTTAATTGTCCTTTACTTTGTCACATTTCTTTTTATTTCATGTATGGTTATATATATCTTTATAATAATAATTTAGTGTGTGGTGATTTAAGGTGTATATATAATCCTATGTCTTGATGATCTAAGTTATGGGGGGGGGGGGAGTTTTGTGTGTCTTTTGTGCATGATGCTAGCGAGCATGAATATTTGGTGTATGCCAGATCATGCTAGAAATGATTGAACATTTGATGAACTCACAATATATTCCTATGATTCAACATTCCCACAAAATTTTGTACCAAATATTTGTTCAAGAAACATTCATGATAATCAGGTATGTTCATTTGATTTCTATATTGGTATTATTTTGATTTAGTGGGAGTTACAACATCAGTGTAATGGTGTCAGAAGATAGCATGATCTGAATTGACATTTTTGAAAAAAATGACTATGGATTCTAGAAGAAATAAATGGAAGATAATCTCATCCAAAAGGACATGGAAGTTCTGTTAAATAGATTCATACTAGAAAATTTATAGAATGGAAAATAGGAGTAGCTAATGTTAAGACACTCAGATTATTGAGGATGTTGTTGGAAAGGAATATGTATTTCAACATTAGGAAAAAGAAAAAAAAATAACTGATGATTTCCAGAAAAAAATGAATGAAAAACCACTACCTTTAAACAAAGTGTTTATGATGCGTAGGTAGTTAAATATGCGTTTTTGGGAAGGAAGAAAAACTATGAATCGTGTTAAAATATTTAACATGATCAAAAGTCAACCTAAGATAGTGAAATTCACTTTCTTAGAAGACGTCTGGGAATTGAATTTGTTTTTATCACCACTGAAGAGTAGTGAGGAGATGGTCACTTTTATTATTAATGATTCTAGAAAAAATAAATTATTATTTTAGTATGTTCGGAAATTTATCCTAAATGAATATCTCAGGTGGAGGGAATTCTAGGAACCAATTGGTTATGTGTTGAGCATACAATATAGATAACGGTTTATCATGAACTGACCTGATATACCCTTTAACTAGAAACCCAAACTGACCTATGACATACCCAAGGTGAATAACTGATCACCCCATGATGGAAACTAGTTCCAGAGAATCAAAAAGAAATAATTTTGAATTATTTTTCCAATAATTAATATAATTTAAGACGTAAAATAATACCAAAATGTGACATAGATAATTCAAAAAATGGATGCAAAAGAAAAATAATCAGATTAAAAATCATAATAATCCAAATGAAGCATGAATATGAACTATATATATCAAAAAATAAATACAAGATAAACTAGGTCTAATGAAACTATTGGAATTTGAGTTGGTCGATACAATAATGACATGAAATAAAAACTAGAATAACAAACTTATTTCCCAATGAACTCTTGGTCAACATTCATCCACAATACCAACAAAACCACTCTATGAGCCTCACACAAAGATAATTTCACATGAGAGAGATTCATGAGAACCTAAAACAGAAATAACACACTCGATCTATAGACACTGGGTTATGGGGTTTGAGAATAAATAGTCCAATATCTAATCATTATAGAAACCATGCATTCATTTTTAAAAACGTTCTAGAGACAGTGGTTTATAATATAATAATTTAATCTTATATTTTTATCACAATGTAAATTTATTCATGGGATTTCCTTAAATTCCCTTTCTATTTCCTTTTAAAAATCTAAATGATGTTTTGAAATCAATATAATAGTTCTTCATTTTAAAATCAATTTAAAAAAAACATTCCAAAAACCATTTAGGACCCTTTTTAATAAGGAATGAGAATAATCCAAAATACTCATATGAAATATCAAGAAAATAAATAAAACTAGGTAAAAGATAGAAATTATAAACTAAGTAAATAAAGGACAACTAGTCATCATGCATAGAAATAGAACACAATGTAAAATATAGAAATCATGAGAAACTCCTAAACATCTAGTGAGATGGTCCTAGATGTTCTTGAGTGGGATCATCTATTTAACTATCAATGCATCCCTAGTTTATAACCAACTTAATGATTTAACATGGCCTTATTAGTGGAACTCATCCTTACCCTCTGATTCTATGGGGAATCTAGTCCATCTAATGAGGTCTAGATAGTAACCATTTCTCAATCTTTTACTATGACACTTAGGATGCCCAGGTAAATAGTAATAGAGGGTGAGGATGTATGTGTACATTATTTTACACACACCAGTAATTGACAATAAGGAAAACCATGATAATGACCAACCAAAACCCACCCTCAACTCCCTTCTCAATAAACCTCATTTTCCAACTCACATAAGAAACATTGTTTTCCATATATAATCATCAATACCACATTATTATAAATTAGAGGGGATTTAGTTCTATAGTGTAGTTTGTATTGGGACAATCCATTTTCTTTATCATCAAACCATTCCCCAAATTTTAAAAGTAATTATATAAATTTTATGTGTCCTTTGAAAATCCATTACCTAATCAAGATCATATTTGAAATCCCATTTTCCTTCTACGTTCCAAATGGGCCTTTGGTTTCAAACTAATAGTTATATAGATATAATAGGAATCTTGATATATTTATAGGAATATATATACAGGTATGTATATATGTATGATCAAGATCATACATATATAAGTATATTTATATAATTATTATTTGAAATACAATAAGATAAACTATGTGATGCTTGAAGACACATTTCAAACCAAGGAGGAAACCTTTCTTTGAAACCAACATAGTTCAGAAGAATCATAAAGTAATAATACATAACATCCATAACTAATTAATCAATCATAAAAAACAGATATAATCAAATAAACAGTAAGGTATCAAGTTAAAACACACACAAACACACACTTAAAATTGAATTCCCTAGTAATACCTTTGTAAATCATCTTAAGATTAATACAACCCTTATTAAATTCCAAACCCCATTTAGAAACACATAATAAGAATTTCAAAATATAAATATAAAACAAAACATTGTGGATAAAATACTATAAAATACAACAATCACATGAAAATTGAAGGAAATGTTAAAGGCATGGAAACACCTTTTTGGAAAAAAGAATAGTTGGTGAAAAACCAACAAGAATAAGGAGAGTAAGGCCAAAAGAGAAACCCATAAACACTTGGAACATAATCCACATGAAATTAGAATCTAATCCCTCTAATATTTTGACCAAGGCCAACCCATAATAAGAATAAAAAAATAAACAAGAGAAAGATTGGGGAGGGGAGATAAAGGATTCCAAAACCAAGATGAACTTTCCCAGAATCAAATATGGAGCCTCAAAATCAGAAATAAGGAAGTGAACACCAACCATGACATGCCTAGGATTGATTAAAATTAATGGGAGGAAAGGAGGGTGAGGGACAGTTAAAATTTAGGTGGGTAGGATGAACATTTTTTACTGTTTATAATTATAGGAAGAATGCACGATTTGGCCACACAGTTTTCCAAACAATACTATAACCATGTACCCTTCACTGGATACACATGGTGGGTCAAATAGTTAGACCACATGGATTGAGAAACTATATTCCATATATGTGAAATTAATCTTATAAAGTAATTAATCCATTTTATAGTTAGCCACACATTTTTTTACTAATTGGGCGTTAACCATAGGCCTTACTCTAAAACTCCAAATTTTGAAAGTTTGAAGAAAGTTTTTCTAGAAACTTATAAAAAATCATAAATATGAAAAAATAGATAAAATAATGAGTAAAGTTATATTTAGGGTGTTACATGATCACCCAACTAGAATATTAGTTAGAATAAAGAGAAGAAGTCCAGAGATGAGAGTATAGGTAAATATATTAGACCTAGGCCAGTTCATTGACACTATGGTAATAGAGAGAATCTCAAAAAATATTTCGAATAATATAGATTTTGTTTTAGAGGACCAATCTTCTGAAGTTCTATTTCTGTAAATTTAGTGTAATTTAACAATTTTTTTTAAGTTTCAATGTTTTTTTGGAATAATGGCTTGTTTATTCTTGTGCATTATTTCATTCCACAGTACATAAGGGGTGAATGAATAATTATTTATTCAAAAGATTTGGAAAGGTAAAATTGATGGATGATAAGTCTATTTAAGTCATTATAATGGGTTATACAAATTTCCAGATACTGAATTGGAACATCCAAATGTTATAGGAAGTGATAAATATCCAATGTTTACAAAAAAAGATTATTTACATGGAGAAATTAGAAGAATAAGGATATAATATTTTTTCTAATGGTGTTTGGAAAATTACCTGAGAATCAATGGTTACGGAAAAAGTAGTTATGGATGGGACCTTGTATATACTTGGATGTTTAAATAGATGTTTGATGGATAAAAATATAACTTCCATAAGTATGGTGTTATGGCACAAATGAATTGGTCATCTTAGTGAAAACAATAAGAAAGTTCTAGAAAAAAGGGTGTAATGATGCTTGATCATATCAATGATGGAACTGGTGAGAGTTTCTTACATGAGATTAAAAGAAAGTCTCATTTAATTTGAAATGAAGTAAACCTCATAGGTCAAAGATTGAACTTGTTCACACTGATGTTTGAGGTCCATCCCTAGTTCATTCTCATGGATGTTCCAGATATTTTTTTTCACTTTTATTGATGCTACAAAATAAAAAATGTAGGCATAATTCTTGAATAACAAGTCATAAGTTTCAAATATTTTAAATCAGTGGAAATCCATGGTTTAAAGGGAGACCAAATAAAGGATCAAATTCCTTAGGTTAGACAGTGGCGGTGAATACAACAGAAGTGACTCCAAATAATAATATCAAAATAAAGAGAGTTTACATGGGAAAACTTTACCAAGAACATATGAACAAAATTTCATGGCTTAAAGGATGAAACAAATATTGACAGAGAAGTCACATAGAATGTGGGTTCACTGTAGAATTTACTAATAAAATTAAGTGTAAGAACTAAATTATATAGTGTACCTTGTTAATTGAAGTCCATCAGCATTAGTGGGGAATGAAATTCTGGAGTAGTTAAGGTCGTAAAAAATAATGAAAATTCATCATTTGAGTCATTTTTGAAGTCTATAACATGTTCACATTTATGCTAAGGGGAGGGAAACTCTTGTAGCTAAATCCTATCTTTATTCCTTAATGGGTGATCGAGATGATAAATTTTGTTATCTAATTTGAGAAAACAATTTTCAAAAGATCACTAGTGATTGAAAGGTTCTCTTTAATGGGATTTTATTATACAAAGACTGGAATTTTGCAAAGGATGAATTTGTGTTCAAATAATCAACAGTTCAAACTTAGCTTTATTTGTATAACAACATCAAAAGAATGATAGTTTTTATGAATTCAGTTATTATGATAATTTATTTGAAAGATAATTCGTTATAAGATATACTTGATTGATCAAGGGCTGTATAGGCTTGAAACAAATCTCTGGAAGTCCATACACCAAAAGATGGGTTTTCAAAAGGATTAGAATCAGATATTGAATTGTGAAGGTCCTCAAGAGTCAGATGACTAATACAAATTTCTGGTCCAGACTTGTACTACTTACTTCGGAAGGATTAGTGGGGGGGGGAGATCCTAGAAGAAGTATCATCACTTATTGATTTGGATATGTGGAAATTATCTATGGAATAAAAAGTGGATTCATTTATTCGTATGAGATATGAGAGATAGTTGGTTTATCATGAGGAAATAATGTTAATGAGAATAAATTGGTTTTTTATTCAAAGAAAGTATTTGACGAGAGTAGGTGGTATAAAGATAGGCTAGTGGTGAAAGGCATTAAATAGAAATAGAGAGTGAATTTTTCTAATATATTATCATTTATAGTAAAAAATTATACCATATGGATAATCTTAATATTGGTTGATACTAATTTTTTGTGATTAGAAAAAATGGAGGTAAAGAATGCATTCCATAATGGTGACTTGGAGGAAGATATTTATATGAAGTGTCGAGGTTAATCATATAAAGGGAATGGTGTGTCATCATAAATATAATAACCACATATTAAAAAACTCACCACATAAATGGAACTAGAAATTACAAAATTCCATAATTGAAATAGTGATAGGATAACAATGGGATATGTTCAATTCTGTATGGGGGGGGGGTGAATCGAAGTTGGTGTAATTTTATCCAATTTAAACTATTTCCCTTGTAACCACCTTACTTACTTAGCCAATGGAATTTTTTATCTTTTTATTTATCTTATTCTTGGTTGTAATGTATATTATGTAAGTAAGAAATCACATAAAAGAATTCTAGAGTTTGTCAATGATTTTTCCTCCCTAAGGATGACTATGTCCTTAGTGTGTCATGGTTTTTGTCCAACTCAAACCCAACTTCCTATTTATTATCACAAGATGCTCAATAAAGGGTATAACCATTAGAATCATACAAAACTAAAAACTACTAAACAAGCATCATCTAGATTCACTGGATATAATAATAGGATTGTAGCACCTAAAAATAGAACAATAATATAAGTGAGTGTCTCTATTGAAAAAATTAGATCTATTTCTTAAAATGATGTAACCTCAAATACTGCCTTGACTATCTTCAATTCCTATGATATCAAAATATTGAAATATGGTATAACTCATTGTCTTCTTTGGCCAATTTGAATATATGATAACATTAAGACAATCTATTTACCCTTTTCTATTCTTCTTTAGTGCACTGGAATGGCACTGAGCCTCTCTTCTTTCTTCGATAGACAAGATCTGCAACATGTTGTTGCATCATTTATTTCACAATTTAATTGATGTGCATTTATATAGTTGAAAATAGTTTAAAAAAATTTCTTATTATTCACCTTCAGCAAATATATATTCCTTGCATCAAGATAATATTTCTGTCATAATATTTTACCTTTTATATACCATAAAACCCATCCTTTCTACTTCATGCATTATCAGTATTTTCCTTTATCATAGGTATATTTCATTAAATTCTACCTAAAGATTCATCTATCATTTCTCATGATTTGAGAATGGATTTTAGATTCTTCTATTACCTATAAACACCCCAAAATTCGTCATAGTAAATACCTTGATGTTATTTAAACCCTTTATCCACTAGCTGTTTTTATTAGTACTCAATTTAACTTTTATGTCCAGTTTTCTCTTGAATACTCATCTATACCCAATGAGATTTATATTAACTATTGGATCAACTAGAACACAATATTAGTTCTAATACATGGAAGATATATAATAATTCATATCTTTTTTCCATCTTACAACTTCTAAGATATGTAAAAACTCCATATAATTAAGAGAATTATTATTGTCTACCAACAAAGAGTCTATATCCTTGGTGAATAAAATAATATATCTATCTAGTTATTTAATATCTCTAGTGCTCATATGTAGTGATTTTGTGTCAGGAATAACATCTTCTATAGTGACCTATTAAATATATTCTCACACCAACTCTTATGAATCTTGAGCATCAAATTAATGAAATTATATCTTTCTTCTACCTTCCTTTTTGAGTATGTGATTCCTCTTTATAAAATAAAGACACAGGTTGACCTTAATTATTATTTTTGAAGGGATTTGTTAGTAACAATCTTTATTTTCATTAGTATATCCTATAAAGATAGACTTTATACTTTGACGGGGTATTTTGTATCTTTTTAAGGCTTTAAAATTTTCCTCACACCCCATGCTTAAAAGTTTGACAACATAGGTTTCATCCCACTCTATATCTAGTATTGGGTACCATTTTCCACTTTGGTTGTTATGCAATTTAATATTTATGTCATAGTTAGTAATGTATATCCCCAAAAGAATAATGAATTATTTTCATGACCCATCATCGACCTCACCATGTTAAGAAAGGTATGGTTCCTCCTTGGACTAAAACCATTACACTGAGGTGTATAAGAATGAGTGAGTTGTTATATAATCCCACACTCCCATATGAAGTCAATGAACTCTTGGTTAAGAGAATCACCACCCAAAACAAATTGAAGCTTCTTTATCTTATTACCAATTTTATTATCTAGGTCATTCTTTAATTATTTGAATTTATCAAAAGATTCAAACTTATACCTCATTATGCACACATAACCATATCTACTAAATTCCTTAGTAAAATACATAAAGTAACAGTACCCACCTCTAGATTCTACTAGAAAAGGTTTTCAAAAAATTATGCATACCAATTCTAGAATCTCTATGGATATTACTCCTTGTCCACTAAATGGTGGATTAATAAAATTTCCTCATAAAAATGTTACATCTATTAAGTGGTTTTAGCTTAAAGGAGTATAAATAACCATCATGATTGAGATTTTTCAAATAGTTATCATTTATATGTATAAAATATTAATGCTACAACTAAGTGTGATATGAGTAATGTGATCCCAATTCATTAACAATTTTCAATACATGGTTTTTTAATCTTATATATAAAGACCATTATTTAAATGTTTCATACCACAACATATGTTTTCTCTATGAATGAAATATATTTTATTTACAAATTTTAAAATAAACCCTTTTATTTAAAATGATGACACAAAAATTAAGATATTGATAACCGAGGGTACATAATAACAATAATTAAAAACCAATATCATCCCTATTGATAATAGAAAGTGGTGGTATCTTACAGAAAAAACAATAATTCATGGAAATTTTGATGTTCAAATATTCACCTCTCATCTAGAAATCTTTTATAATATACATGGTTACTATATTTGGTTACAAATGTAAGTAACACAAGCTATATCTAATACCAACTAGCAGATCTGGAAAGATTTCAATCGATAACAAATGCACTTGAAGAATCTCCTTACTTCATTAACTAGGTGTAATTTTTATTCGAGTGACCCATCTTTCCATTTGAAAAACATACTGCGTCTTTTTTCCTTCACCTATATTTGGATCTTCATCCTTTTAGAAGGTTGGTGCGCAAGATCCTTGGAAATTGAGTGAGTCTTAGGTCCCTTTTCAATATTCTTAATTTTTTGACCATAAGGACAGTAGGATTTTAACAACTCTTGTGTTTATGAATAAGGATAATTAAGGTAAAAAGTTTCAAGATATTCTTATCACTATTTCAAATATTATAATTAACAATGAAAATATATTAGCTCTTGGGTAATGAGAATAAAATAATATTTGTTTGTAGATCATCAAGGATCTTAATGCCCAAGAAGTACATCATCCCTATGTAGTCAATAATCACGAACTCTTGAGGCTTAGCTGGCACAAACTCTCTAATATTGCACATAAATAGTTCATTGGATATCTCATATCTCCCTTTTCATGCATTCTCTTAAAAAAGATAAAAAGGTTATACATCATGAAACACACATTCATTTCATTATGTTGCTTCATGATCCCACTGGGAATGGATGATATAATCTAACGTTGGAAATTTTTGGAATCATCCACAAGTTTAAGGTAGAGAGATATTTCTTCCTCACTAAATTCTTTATAAGAAGACTTAGGAATAGGGGTATCTGACACATATAATTTCCACTCATAGTGTAGTATCTCATAGTGTAGTATAACGTGAAAGAACCTATAACATTCTTGGAAATTAAATCCAGTGACAAGTTTGTCCTTATTTAATATATATCAATATTATATTGTCTAAGTCTTATAGATTTACATTTCTATAATTAATAAGAGAAAATTTTAGTACTTTATCTGGATTAAAAAATTAGATAATAAATATTGATTAATTTGTTAATCTCCCACTATTTCAGTAAAACCCAATTTCCCACACCATTGGTTTATAAAACATCATACCATGGTTATATTCTAGGGTAAATGATCCATCCCTTCCTTATATTAACCTAGACCATGGCTTTGAAAATTACTATGATGAATTTAGGTAGGCATGAAATTCTACCAAAATTAACTCATAGTTCCTTAATCTGTTGAGCGGTCTCCCCAATTCTAAAATATTGAATGTTGATGTACAAAATTATTTCTTAAAATATTATATTTAATTACATTGGTCATTAATTTCAATACTAATTTTGTAAATTTTTCTTAAAACCCTCATAAAAATAACCTATTAAAAGGAACTATCTATACTTTTTATATCAATATAATTACATAAAAGGTTTCATTATTAATCAAGTATTTAAAGGCTTTGGTAACATAATATTTGATTGATGTATTTTTATCTTTATTTGTAAATCTCCCATTTTATCTTCATTACACGATTTTTAATATTAATTTCATTTTAATTAAATGACTAACCATGTCTTGAAAATATTTATGCATTATCTAGTTTCATTATAATCCCAAATTTCATGCTTTTTAAATTTCTAAATTTACATGATCATGATAAAATAATCCATAAAAAATTAACAATTAAACATAGAAAAAATAAAATAATAAAATTTATATGATCATGATATTTTATAATGTCTAGTGTATCTAAATAATGATAAAATAAACCTCAAACCAAGGGGAATAAAACCTTGAACAATAACCTGGTTCCTACTGTAAAATTCCACCTATCCACCTATGTATATCCTAGATTGGTTTCACCTCAGATCAGAACATGAATTTACTCCACTCACATAGTAGATCCATCCATTAAATAAAATTTACTCACACATAGATGAGGGGAACCAAATGATTGTTTAGGGGGTTTCCATATAGTAAACTACAAACACACAGATCCTTAAAAAAATGAGAGGATGGAATGAAATACATACCATCATTTTAATTTAACAAATTATTATAAAACAACCTAATAATAATTCATAAAAAGAAATCATTCATATATATAGTTTGGTATTTTATCATTGTAATACACATGAAAGAAATGAATAAACATTTAATAAAGTAGAATTAATTCCAATCATTTTTAATTAAGATAAAATTTACTCTAATAAATTAATTTTCATTTTCAATTAATCAATTAAATTATTCTAATTTCCCCCAAAATTATCCATGAGATTTTCATCAAATATAATTTCAAACTAATTAAATATATTAATATTATTTAAAATAATAAGTACAGAGCATGTACTGAGAGGAAACATGGAGAGTACCCATTTGAAATAACTGATGTGTATTATGATCATATATTTTCTACTCAGATGGAATATCAAATACATGAACTATCACCTAATTACATGGAATTTAATGTCAATAAAAAACCCAATGAAACATGTAAATTAACATAGTTTTAAATTATTTTAATGCATATGGAGTAGTCATTGTATATTTGGATTGGTGACATGAGTTTTTATGGACTACTTACTCTGGGTATTGAGACCATGTTTCGTTCTTTGGGCCATTGGACATGTCACATTGGGACCATGGGACTCTAGGATTTTATTCCATGTTAGGGTTTCCTCTCAAATCCATTTAAAATTAGGTTTTATTCTATCTAATCAAAGAGGAATTGACCCCAATATGTTTATAAAAAATATAGGATGTACGGTGTGTACCAGACATCTATATGTCATGTATATCTCATCATCACCTATATGCAATACTACCCTAGGTACTGGGTGTGTATGTTATTCATAGATATTTATAAGTTACAAAATGTTTACGAGATATGAAACACATGTGACCCCCAAAAAACCATGTGTTAGGTTTCCCAGTTAACACCTAGTGTTTATTAAAAACACTATGTGTATTTAATTCATGATGACCTGAATTTCAAACAATTCATCTTAGTGTGGTGTATATGGGAACTAAACCTCTACCAATGGGATACACATTGTGTACACTTGTGCTATCTATATAGAATTATTAGCAACTCCAGAGGTAGTCTTCATATTTTATTTATGTTTTTTAAATCCATTCATGGGTATATGAGAGTGAAAGAAGAAGATGGGTAGATCTAAACATTCAAATTTGAAATAATGAATTAAAGAAATAAAAAATTAATGGAAAATGTGTAAATAAATAAATTATCCATAAATAAATATAAATTGATAAGTGACCACTGAGATACCTCTTGAAGGTTCTTGGGGGAAAAATAGTGGTTGATCCCTTTCCCAAAAATAGTTTTTAATCAACACCTTTAGATTTTTACTTAGAACTATTTAAAATAGCTTCCCCATAATCCATGATATTGGATCATCACATATAATTTATAAATAATTCATGGTGACTATGAATTAAATCACATTTGAATTATTTATTCGTTGAATATTTGGTAGACCTTTTCGTAGAATATTTTCAATACAATAAGATGATTCAAGGGTATAGTTCCTCTAATGATGATCCACACAAGTTTTCTAAACCTTTGAAATCACTGTAGAAATCACCAAGTAAAATAATGGATTTCTATAACACTTATGTAGTTTGTGGATGTTTGACACAATAATATATTCAAGGTGAAATGATTATTTTGTTCTCTTTATACTAGAGAGGGTGGAGGATGAGGATCACACTGTATTGTTGAGAGAATTATAATAGAGGATTTCTCTAGGCCTTGAGATGACTCTATCTATATTTTTTGTGCACAATGACTAGAATGAATAGGATAGGGTGAGAGAATCAAATATCTGGGAATGTATTGCCCTAGGGTATAAGAATAAATATTTACACGTAGGACATTAGTATTATATTAATACCTAGTGAACCCCATGTCAAAATAATAATTATTATTATTATATTTACATAAAGTCTCTAAACATGTCTATAAATAAATATTATTTTCTTGAATAAATTAATAAATATTTATTCAAATAATATTTAATATTTTATTTATCATTGGGCCTTTTAACTCGGTCCTCCAATTCTCCACAATATTTGTTAGACCTTGAATAATGATTGTGTGTTAATTAAATTAATATACCCGCATTATTCATTTATAATGAAATTAATAATACATCATATAAAATAGTGAAGAAATATTTATTAAATACTCAACTTACACATATATATTATCTCAACTAACTAGTGGCTAAATATTTATGACCAACCAAATGGGAATAATTATTAAACCATTTATGGGAATAATATTTATTCAAATATGAAAAATAGATATAGAATTTAACTGAGGTTCCGAATACACTCAGTCTGTGGCCCTCTAGGGAACATTATAGAGAATACCACCTAAATTCCAATGCTATGGTCTAGATGAAGGAGATATATTCCCTAAATCCATATTAATGGGATTCATACAACCATAATACATATATGATTTATTTCTTATGATATATATACAAGGATGAATGAATGAAATGAGATTGCATGCATGCCATTACGTTTAATCAAATGAGAAACTGAATATAATGTGTGTAAATATTTTAATGGTTTAAACTCTGTTATAGTTATAATTAATTAATACATTACATAATATGTAATCAAATCGTGGATTTTTAATTCATGTGATGAATGTTAAACTGGTTTAATGATTAAATCATGAATTTTAAAAACATGAATTAATGAATTCAATATCGAGGTGCTTCCTTGAGGGATTTATAAAGACAACTTCCATCTGATGGAAGTGTGTGAGTGTGTATGTGTGTGTGTGAAATCTTGATTCTAGGATGAAACTCCCATTAATGAAAACTATATTTGTTATTATAATTTTATTTAGAGGATATATACGTCCATGGAATAAGGATTGATCAAAACAGTACAATAGAATATTCATGAACAACCCTTGTGTCACGAACCAAACAGGATCCCATTCAACTCAAAAACTGACTTGGTTCAAGAATAGGCTCGAAGGGGGTTCCTAATTTCGAAGGGATGAAAAAAAGTGCCTGGAATCAAAATTAACTAATGGGAATCATTTGTCCAAAAAAAATAACTAGGATCAAAATAACAAAAACTAAATATGAAACACGATCCAACAACAAATCATCTATAATATAAAAATAGATCTAGATACAAGAATTAAAAAAATAGAAATGAATACCAAACTAGGAATAGACTACACTAATAATATCTCTTTGTGAACTCTTTATCACCACCATCTATACAATTAACCTTCTATTAGAGAAACATAAATAGAAACCTGTACCCAAAAAATAGCTCTGGTCTACCGATGCCGAGTGGCACAAGTAGGGTGTGGGATTAAATAGCTCAGAAGGTAATCACCAATGGTTCTAAGAATTTTGTTTCCCAAAATATTCCATAAACACTAGTTTTAAAAAAAATCCAAAAAAATATATTTTTAATCATTTTAAACAACCAAACATAGATTCTCACAACTTCCCATTTTAGAACAACTCACACTGCTTTCTTTTTTAAAAATATTTTCACTTTCTACAACCCAGTTCAAAATCCAAACCCAAGTGAAATCCATACCATATAATTATAAAAGAGATAGGCTTAAAAAAAGGAAACAAAACAAGAATGTATAATTAAGAAATGCTAATAACCCAAAAGTATTAGTAATAAACTGAACATATAGATGAAACTCATGAGTATTTCCTAAACACCCCTTGATAGATTAATGGAAATAATCAGTTTGGAATCACCTACCGACATATGGTGTGGCTCTAAAGCAATAACCAATTGGCCACACTAAACTAGACAATCCATTGGGATGTCCTAACAAGCCCTATAATGTCATGTGTGTACCAACCTGTCTAATCAGGGTTGAAAAGTAACAATCACTCAACCCTATAAAATACATCCAAGAATAATGTTATAGTAATAACGATAAACAATAAAACGATAGGCCCTCACATGTATGGCCCAACTGACATGCCTCCACCACACATGCCTACCCCAACCACCGACACCACCGATGTGATAATCCACCACTGAAAAAATTCTTCATAGGTGTGATAATATCACAGTAAACCACAATAAAGTGCCAATCTGGTTTCCACATCATTTGAGTTTCAAAAAACACTTTCCATAACATTTTAAAATACCAATTGGATTTCACATTGTATGAGTTTTAAAACGAAACACCCAATATATATCAAGTGCCAAACATGACTCACATTTCCAAAACCAATTCCATTCAAAAATTCATTTCCCACACAATCTCCCAAATTCAATATAAAACCTCATTTAAATGTATAATTCCAAACGAGCCTTTAAATTTCAAATACAAAACTATTTCCAAGCCAAAGGAAAATCATAAAACAATATAGATAGTGAAAACAATCCATAAAACCGCATACACAACTCATAGAACACATTTAAGAAACAAAACATGAAATCTAATGTGAAACAAAACCCCTTTTCTTTAGAAAACCAACATACATCACACTTGAACAACAAAACCTAATTAAAACATAATTCCTACTTTTTATTCCTTTGATAACACTTTTTACACCTTTTACACAATCCATTGAACATATTTATAATATACAACAATGAGGTGAATATAAAAAACATCCACTATAATTTATATAAATACTTCCCAAAAAATGTGCACCTTGAACCATTTAAAAAAATAATTTATAAAGAAGCATCACTTTCTTTTAAACCAACACCACAAGCCACACACATGTGTTAAACCATAAAAGTCACCAAACCCCATATGAAACCCCCAATTAAAAACCCAATCACAGAACCAAATCCTAACCAAAGGAAAACACAACCCAATACCACCAATTCCATTTTAATAGTTCATTATTAATTTCATTCAACACCTTATGGGAATTGAATGTGGGAATAATTAATGAACCCCCCCTTTTAAAACATTTCACATCAATTTTAAATCATGAAATCACCAAAATAAGTTTTTCTAACTCCACGAAAGCTATATTAAAATAAATTTAAATAATTAATGAAAATAACAAGCATTGATAGAATGTTCCAAAAAGGAAATGTATGGAAACACCTATCTCAATGATGTGATAATGCAATGAAACTCCTATAGAAGTAAGAACAAATCCAAAAGAACAAACCACACTCCCTAGAATCAAAGAAAACAACCCACATCAGCTAAATCCAACCATATGTTTTGTAAAATATAGATCCATTCCAAGGGGAACCAAGAAACCATAAGAGGGAGATGATAATAATAGGAAAGGGAAATATTTAATGAAGAAATCATGAAGAATCACTAACCTTTCTTGATAGATCTTCCAAAATATGGTCCAAAATAAACGAGAATAATGGGTAACCCTTTGATTGATACCCAATTGGTAGGGATTAAAATGGGAGGTAAAATAACTTAAATTTGGTTTTGAAAATAAATGTTATTTAGGTTTTAATGGGTTGCACAATTTTGCAACATGGTTTTTTAAAACGTGTGAAAACCATGAGAATGGATCTAGAATCATTCTATGAACTAGAATATTTAAGTTTCATGGTTTGGGAAAACCATTCTCAAACTGTGTGACAAGAAGAAATGCCCAAAAAAAATAAAATGAAACCCCAAACACTAGTGGATTCCACCCAAAAACTGTTGAATAATTTAAACACAATGAAGTGACATTATGGGTGTCAAAAACTCCCCACCATGCCATTTTTCAAATACTTTCCACAATAACCACGCACATGGATAGAAAAAAGTTGAAACCAACAAATTCCAAACAATATTTATTGAAACTCAACCCGAACCTCAACCCAAAAGATCCATGATTTAGAAATAAATAAAAATAAAGGAAATATATGGTAAATGGGAGATAATTCTCCCCCTAAAAAAACTTTATTCCCCAAGAAAGTTACTCAATTGAATGATAAATAAAACTCAATCCCAAATTTTAAATAATACAAATGAAACCACAAACCATATAGATAACATTCCCTTCATAATTGACACTGAAAAAAATCCATAGGAATCCATAATATGATGAATAAACAATGAACATGAGAGGTTTCTCCCCACCACAAGAACTAAACTAATACAAACTTCTTCTCAAAAGATTAACAACAACACCACTAGTACTGGGAAATCCCAACCCCAACTAGAAAACCTTTACATGAGGGTGAACTCATGAGAGTAACTCATCCCAAGAAGCAAACCATAACACAATCCATCAATTCCAAATACCCAAAGAATATCTAAATGAGCACAACTAAACCAAGACCAGCCAACACAAGGGCCAATTGTAACACCCCGAGATTTTATGAAAAATATTCTTTTTAATTTCATTAATGTCTTGTGTTGTACGCTACACCAAAAGGAGCTTGAAAAACACACATCCTTGACTTTCCTTTCATTACACGCAATCGCGACCTTCCTCGATAGCGTGTGTAGCACGCAATACCGAGTTTCACTAAACAACGATATGCTATTAAAATATTATTAAAATTAGCCGTTATGAATAGTAATAACCACCTTTTAAAATTTTAGAAATTTTATCTCTCAAAATGAACTTCATTTCTGGATTCGGAGTATCGAATTTAGCCTAAGGTGAAATTTTGGTACTTTTCGGATAACTTTCATATTTTGATGAATAGTGAAAATTATTAAATTTTAATTAAAAACAACTTTTTTTAATCAAAATAATTAATAGTGATAAATTAGGAATTTGAGTGGTTTTAAAGTATATTTAGAATATATTTTTACCATTTAATACAATGTTGGTTGTTGGACATAATTTCCCAATTAAACCGAACATAAACAAGTATCAATCTTTTGATAGTTATTATATCTTAAAAACACTCTTTTTGTTTTGACAGCGGGAATTAATTTTAAATTAATTTCTGACACTTCTGTGTTTTGAATTTTTAAAAATGAATTCCATATTTGGAATCAGGATATTCAAATTTTGTAAATAGGTAACTTTTATTTTTAGACATTTTGAATAATTACTTCGGTAAATATTTTATTTACCATGGTTAAAGGGTAAATCCGGCAAATAAGGGTTAAAAAATAATATTATAATAATAAACAAATTACCCTAAAACGTGTGATAACCTTATTTTTTGATACATGTTATACCATGGACATATTTGGGTCAATTTTGGGACCCCATGGTGCCACTTGTAAGTGATAGAGACACTTTATTTTAATTAAGTTAAAATGAATACAAAAATGACACAACCATATATCTTTTAGAAAAAAAATTGTTACATAGGGTTATATATATTGGATTTTTGATTTTAAATATTCATTAGAAATATAAAAAAAATTCATACATAATTATATTTTATTTATAATTTTTAGACATTAAATAATTTAATTTATTTATGACACAATGATGATGCAATAATTACCCTAATAGTGAAAAATTAACATAATTGATTTTATAAATACCCAAATAAATATAATTTGAGACTTTTAATGAATTAAAAAAATTTCTAGGTTAATAGTACATGTTATTAAGTAGTTAATTAACTTTTTTTGAAATAATAATTCTGTTATGAGTTTCACAAAAATCAACTATTGAATAGTGTCAAAATTGACATAAAATAGTTTTTAAAACAAATATTATATTATAGATTGTTATTTTATTCCTAAAAATATAAGGTTCAGCCAAGATACTTATATAAAGATAGGTGTATCATTAATGGACCACTTGGGGGTCTCTTGGATGTATATGGCAGGTTTATTAACTATATAATATAAAAATACAAAGTGACATGGTAAATGTCAATCTAATTAACTGAGAGTTAAAACTAAAAGATAAGGTTAGTATAATGACCTAAACTTGTGTAAATTCTATTGGATGAGCGTATTTCGACCCATACCCACCTTATCTTATAAATAAATCAATTTGGATCTATTTAAAATCGAATTTGTCTTTATAATAAAATAATATTTTTAGTTATTCCAAAGGTGCCCCTCTCCTCCCTTATAAAAGGGCACCTCCTCCCCCTCTTCCTCACACCACTTTGAGCCTTCATTCTCGGAAACACCCTACCAAATTCTCTTCTCCACTTCCCTAGAAACATCCTAGGGGCCCTGGTATTCTTCAAAGACTAATTTTAGTGCCCTAAGAAGAGGACTCAAAGAGGCGGTTCAAAGAAGAGGTAATGTCTCTTACCGATTCTTTCAACTTTATTTCTTCCTCCACTTCTTATTCTTAGGTTGTTTCATTATTAAGTAATAACATAAGTATCACTCATATACGGATATGTTATTATAAGTATGAAACAACCCTATTTAACCATCTATCCATCCTACAAAAAACAAAATCACCGCGCGTGCGTACGTACAGAATACCGTCTCTACGCCGTTGTGTAATCTATTTTCCACCACCACCTTACTTGGATGGGTATAATGGTGTAAATAATAACTATATATGATTATTTTAAAGTGATATTGATTCTGAAATAGTATACATACACTCCAATACATTCCCACGATCATGAGAACGATATCATCGCTCGTGCGTACGTACGGACTACCGTCTCCACGACGCGATGAGATTCATTCTCCACGTTAACCATTAATGAATGATTATAAAGTATATATAATAATTAATCATGAAATATATTACATAATAATGATACTATATTTATGTGTATATATATGTATGTCATCTACTTAATTCCATTCAACTCAATAAGGAAACGAAAACAGCGTTCATGCGTACGTATGGCCTACCATGAATAGTGTATTTCATTCCATTTACTGATTTATTATATATATGTATATTCTGAATATATATTATATATAAATCATGTTTTATATTCTTGAATTAAGTAATCATGATCTAAGTAATCATATGAATAATTACAAGTCAAAACACGGACGACAAATGAAACAATTTTACCCAAAACGCTCTTTGACATGGAATTTACAAAAGAATAGGTAATATAAAGTCATAAGTGAACCATATATGATATAATAACAATGAGTATGATTCTGTAATAAGTCAATGACGTTATTTATATCAATATACAAGAGTTTCAGACACTTACAAAGCAAATCAGACCTAAGGTAAGGGAAATATCACAATCTAATTTTTATCCGAGATTGTTTATATTTTGGAATTTACTGGGGTGTATTTTATCATCCACATCCATGATTCCTCAATATGTAATATTGTTTCCATCCACCTACAGTTGTTTAAATCCAATTTTACCCTTCGGTGAGTTTTTAGTAAAATATATAAAAGGAATCCTTTGTCGTTTTTCGTACGAGGTACTTTTTGACTTTTCCGACAAAAGTACGGGAAGAATGTTTTTTTTACCTTATACGACATGAATGGATTTTTAAAAAATTATTTCCAAGAAGTTACTTTACAAGTTTTAAAGTTTATTTTTAATCAACTTATTTTAGTTTAAAATTGTATGACATGTTAAGAAAGGAAAATGTTTTTGAAGTAGAAATGATATTTTCCTCAAGAATGGAGTTCAAGTGTTTTACCAAAATTATTTTCCATCTAAGAAAATATAGGGTTATGTTTCTATCCCTATTATTACATTGATTTGATTATGTTGTGATGGAATTATTTTTATGAAATCCTTTATCTTATATGAATTGTTTTATGATGTCATGTTGTTTAAGAATCCCATTTTTATTACATGGGTTATGCAATGTTGTATGATTTATGATATTTGGAACACATAAGAATGGTATCATTATGAGATGGGTGGGACCTATATCTACCTCCAATGCATTGGGTAAGGATTTTATATCTCATGAGATAGACATGGCTGAAACAGCAGGTTAAACCGGTTCAGTGAAACAGGACTGAAACGAGGAATGAACTCGGTTCAGAAATGGACTTTGTCCAATAAGATAATCTTGTCAATGAGTCTTTAATAATAAGATATGATTCTCTATGATTATGTGTGTAAGCCAAAAAGTTTCATGTTTTAAGTTATGATTATTGGGATTACATTTCACTACTATGATTTATCCCATGTTATGATATTATGATCTCTTTTGCAGGTTAAGATTTCCAAAATGTTATGTTCTTATGAATATGATGTGATTGATATTTTTTTGTTTACCTTTACTGAGAATTTGAGCTCACCCCTTTATGTTTTCTTTTCCCCAGGATATAAAGAAAGGTTTTAGATAAGAAAAAAAGAGAATATCTTTATGGGAGATGTTGAAAATCTTTCACCATGATTAGAAGATAACGTTCCGAGTTTCCAAAGACACTAAACTATTACGGTCCTTGTGTGTGTGTTTTTGTTATGTACTAAGTATTCCGCAAAAGTAATGTAATGTCCATGTACGTCAAGCTTTGGGCCTCTACAGTTGGTATCAGAGGAAAGGTTTAGTCAAACTTTAGAAACTAGGATGCGATAACTTTAGTGAGATCCCTAGAGATATTTCTAAGGTATGTCTAGGGATGTACCTAAGGTTAAGTATAAGTATAGGTTATAGTACTATAATTACGGTAACCCAAGATATTAGATATTGAAGGTACTCCTCCTTTATTGTGTTGTTTTCCCTAGCATTATTTTTTCCTCTCACACTATTCTTTTTGGGTTTTAGATGATGACTGGAACCCGAAGGAACCGTGTTGATCAATGTAATGGACAATGCAATGATTGTCCTCCTGAAAAAACAAATGTTATGGGAGATGGAGTGAAAAATCTTATTGCTATACTTACACAAGCTATGAATCATTCTGGACTTCCAAATGAGCAGAGATGGGAACAATATTCTATTGAGTCCTTCATGAGGCAACGTCCACCTTCTTTTAGTGGGTATTCTGATCCACTTGTTGCTGAACAATGGATCAGTACTACGGAAAAGATATTTTCAGTTCATCAATGTTCTGAACATGATAAAGTCATCTTAGCAGTGTATCGTTTGGAAGCTGATGTTGATCAATGGTGGAATCTTATCAAGAATATGAGGCCAAGAGATGAAATTGAGTCCATGGAATGGGATGAGTTGAAGAACTTATTTTTCAATAAGTACTTCTCTCGTATTCTTCAAACAAAGATAGATAAGGAGTGTCTTGAACTAAAGAAAAAGGATGATGAATCTGTTGGTATATACGAAGCGAATTTTACAAGGCTTGCAAGGTATGAATCTGGATTTATCATCCAACCTGAAAGTAAAGTTGATCGATTCTTCAGTGTCTTAAAACCAAATATTTGAAGGGCATTAGCTATAAGAGACATCAGTAGCTATGAAGAAATTGTGCGTTGTGCTATCAAGGTAAAAATGGAAGTTGGTGTTACTTATCCATCTCATAGTTTTGACATGAAACAAAAGATGGAGTTCAAGGAAAAATCTCAGAATAATCGTGAAAAGAAGATAAATGTTTCTTTATGCTCAAAGTGTGGAAAGAAGCATGGTGGAGATTGTCTTAAAGGGACAAGTAAATGTTTCAAATGTGGAAAGGAAGGTCATCGGGCATTTGAATGCCACAATGATGGGAAGAAGATGTCTAATGATGAAAACAAAGGATGGGATACACAGAATTAACCTACTACACTTTAATGCTTCAAGTGCAAGGAAATGGGGAATTATGCTAATAAATGCCCTAATCCAAGGGTTAGTGATGATCTACATGAGCAACCACTTAAGGAAAAGGACAAAGGGTAGTCACATGCGATCACCATTGGCGATGTTGAATATGACACCGATGTGGTGGAATGATTAAGTGTTTATGTAATCGGATTCAGAAATAATGTTGTATATAGTATTGTGGAATATTGGAATATTTATGTATTGGTCTATTGTGGTTTTCAATAATCTTATGGTACCGGTTACCATGGAAAGTGATTGAGATATTTTTGGAAAAAAGATGATATGCGCATAATGAAGGGATAAGGAAAAAAATGAAATGTTTGACAGTATTCATGAGCTCATGATTGATATAAGGACTAAGTGATATCATGGTTTGAGTATATAGAATATTGAGGATTTTTGTATGTGGAAAGAGTTATGTTTTGACAGCACTCATTTTTTCACTAAGATTCAATGGGTATTCATTTTTCAAGAGAATACATGATTAAGGCCTTCGAATGTTTGGAATTTGACCAACAAGGCATATCTTATGATATATGGGGATCAACGATGGTATTAACATACTTGTTATATGTAATCTCTGGTAACCGTTTTCACTATAATATGAGAGTGGACTGCAGTATTACGGATAAGACTAAAGATTAGATTGGATTATGTTGGACATAAGTTATTATTCTTTAAGGATGGAACTTTTTTCGATATTATTGATGTGATGTTATAGTAATGTAGTTTTAGAAAAAGGACAACCTGTAGGACGGGCGACAACCCATCGCATCGGACAAGGCTGTGGGAATCGAACCCACAACCGAAGTGTGACTGGCCTTTATCGCCTACCACTGGCCTACAAGAAGTCCCTATTTAGTAGAAACTAGTTTTATTATATTAAGCAGTATGATATATGAAGTATAAGTCCATTTTAGAAACCATATATGATTAATCTCACTATAGATGGACTTATGTATTTTTTGATAACTTTTCTAACCTTTTGTTTGAGACAGATGGAATGACCCATCATTCTATCACATGATCTGCTAACACATCACGAATGACAAATTCAACTTCATTTCTTTAAGAGATGAAGTGGAAATTTTCCATATAACGACCAACGGTGAGACTATACCAAAATCACGAAAGTATTTCTTCTAATTCCAATTTCATCAACTTTAGGGAAATGATCTTGAAAACCAAAAATGTTGTCCTAGTGCTCTTATATCTGATGAATCAGATGGTACCTTAGATCGTCACAAATTTATGGCTTTGTGATTGGTGGCTTTTCCATAGCCATGTTCTCTAGTACTCTCCATCCGAAAATGATGGTTAGATTTCTCTTCCATATCCATATTTTCACCTATGTGGAAACCCAATGTTTAGTTTATTTGGGTAACCGTTACGTTTCATACTTTTGTTTTTAAAGATTGTTTTTGGTATTCCTTTTTACAATGTGGGGTTCTATTAAATAAACTTTTGAATAGTAAACCATTTATAACCCCGACGAATTTCGAGGGCGAAATTCATTTTAAGGGGGGTAGAATGTAACACCCTGAGATTTTATGAAAAATATTCCTTTTAATTTCATTAATGTCTTGTGTTGTACGATACACCAAAAGGAGCTTTCACAACACGCATCCTTGACTTGCCTTGCATTACACACAATCACGACCTTCCTCGATAGCGTGTGTAGTACGCAATACCGAGTTTCACTAAACAACGATATGCTATTAAAATATTATTAAAAGTAGCCATTATGAATAGTAATAACCACCTTTTAAAATTGTAGAAATTTTATCTCTCAAAATGGACTTCATTTTATGGATTCGGAGTATCGAATTTTGCCTAAGGTGAAATTTTGGTACTTTTCGGATAACTTTCATATTTTGATGAAAAGTGAAAATTACTAAATTTTAATTAAAAACATCTTTTTTTAATCAAAATAATTAATAGTGATAAATTATGAATTTGAGTGGTTTTAAAGTATATTTAGAATATATTTTTAACATTTAATACAATGTTGGTCATTGGACATAATTTCCCAATTAAACCGAACATAAACAAGTATCAATCTTTTGATAGTTATTATATCTTAAAAACACGCTTTTTGTTTGGACATCGAGAATTAATTTTAAATTAATTTCTGACACTTCTGTGTTTTGAATTTGTAAAAATGGATTCCATATTTGGAATCAGGATGTTCAAATTGTGTAAATAGGTAACTTTTATTTTTAGACATTTTGAATAATTACTTCGGTAAATATTTTATTTACCATGGTTAAAGGGTAAATCCAGTAAATAAGGGTTAACAAATAATATTATAATAATAAGAAAATTACCCTAAAACGTGTGATAAAATTATTTTTTGATACATGTTCGACCATTGTCATCTTTTGGTCAATTTTGGGACCTCATGGTGCCACTTGTAAGTGATAGGGACACTTTGTTTTAATTAATTTAAAATGAATACAAAAATGACACAAGCATATATCTTTTAGAAAAACAATTGTTACATAGGGTTATATATGTTGGATTTTTGATTGTAAATATTCATTAGAAAGATAAAAAAAATTATTACATAATGATATTTTATTTATAATTTTTAGACATTAAATAATTTAATTTATTTATGACACAATGATGATGCAGTAATTACCATAATAGTGAAAAATTAACATAATTGATATTATAAATACCCAAATAAATATAATTTGAGACTTTTAATGAATCCAACTAATTTTATAGGTTAATAGGACATGTTAGTAATGATTTAATTAACTTTTTTAGATGTAATAATTCTGTTATGAGTTTTAAAAAAATCAACTATTGAATAGTGTCAAAATTGACATAAAATAGTTTTTAAAACAAATATTTTATTATTGATTGTTATTTTATTCCTAAAAATATAAGGTTTGGACAATATACTTATATCAAGATAGGTGTATCATTAAGGGACCACTTGGGGGTCTCTTGGATGTATATGGAAAGTTTATTAAATATATAATATAAAAATTCAAAGTGACATGATAAATGTCAATCTAATTAATTAAGAGTTAAAACTAAAAGATAAGGTTAGTATAATGACCTAAACTTGTCTAAATTCTATTGGATGAGCGTATTTAGATCCATCCCCACCTTATATTATAAATAAATCAATTTGTAGCTATTTAAAACTGAATTTGGCTTTATAATAAAATAATATTTTTAGTTATTCCAAATGTGCCCCTCTCCTCCGTTATAAAAGGGCACCTCCTCCCCCTTTTCCTCACACCACATTGAGCCTTCAAGCTCGTCCAACCCCTACCATATTCTCTTCTAAACTTCCCTAGAAACATCCTAGAGGTCCTGGTCTTCTTCAAAGTTTAATTTTAAGTTCCCTATGAAGAGGACTCAAAGAGGCGCTTCAAAGAAGAGGTAATGTCCGTTACCGATTCTTTCAACTTTATTTCTTCTTCCACTTATTCTTCATAGGTTGTTTCATTATGAAGTAATAACATAAGTATCACTCATATTATGATATGTTATTATAATTATTAAACAACCCTATTTCACCATCTATCCATCCTACGGAAAACGAAATCACCGCGTGTGCGTACGTACGGAATACCGTCTCCACACCGTGGTGTAATATATTTTCCACCACCACCTTACATGGATGGTTATAATGGTGTAAATAATAACTATATATTATTATTTTAAAGTGATATTTAATCTTAAATAGTATACATACACTCCAATACAGTCCCACAATCATGAGAATGATATCATCGCTCGTGCGTACGTACAGACTACCGTCTCCACGACGCGATGAGATTCATTCTCCACATTAACCATTCATGAATGATTATAAAGTATATATAATAAGTAATCATGAAATATATGACATAATAATGATATTGGATTTATGTGTATATATATGTATGTCATCTACTTAATTCCATTCAACTCAATAAGGAAACGAAAACAATGTTCATGCGTACGTACGGCCTACCATGAACAATGTATTTCTTTCCATTTACTGATTTATTATATATATGTATATTATGAATATATATTATATATAAATCATGTTTTATATTCTGGAATTAAGTAATCATGATCTAAGTAATCATATGAATAATTATAAGTCAAAACACGGACGACAAATGAAACAATTTTACCCAAAACGCTCTTTAACATGGAATTTACAAAAGAACGGGTTATAAAGTCATAAGTGAACCATATATGATATCATAACAATGAGTATGATTCTGGAATAAGTCAATGACCTTATTTAAATCAATATACAGGAGTTTCAGACACTTACAAAGCAAATCTGACCTAAGGTAAGGGAAATATCACAATCTCATTTTTATCCGAGATTGTTTATATTTTTTGAATTTACTGGGGTGTATTTTATCATACACATCCATGATTCCTCAGTATGTAATATTGTTTCCATCCACCTACAATTTTTTAAATCCAATTTTACCAATCGGTTAGTTTTTAGTAAAAGATATAAAAGGAATCTTTTGTCGTTTTTCGTACGAGGTACTTTTTGACTTTTCCGACAAAAGTACGGGAATAATGTTTTTTTAACTTATACGGCATGAATGGATTTTTAAAAAATAATTTTCAAGAATCTTACTTTACAAGTTTTCAAGTTTATTTTTAATCAACTTATTTTAGTTTAAAATTTTATGACATGTTAAGAAATGAAAAGGTTTTTGAAGAGGAAAGGATATTTTCCTTAAGAATGGAGTTCAAGTGTTTTACCAAAATTATTTTCCATCTAAGAAAATATAGGGTTCTGTTTCTATCCCTATTATTACATTGATTTGATTATGTTGTGATGAAATTATTTTTATGAAATCCTTTATCTTATATGAATTGTTTTATGATGTCATGTTGTTTAAGAATCCCATTTTTATTACATGTGTTATGCAATGATGTATGATTTATGATTTTGTGGCACACCTAAGAATGGTATCATTATGAGATGGGTGGGACCTATATCTCCCTCCAATGCATTGGGTAATGATTTTATATCTCATGAGATAGACATGTCTGGAACGACAGGTTAAAACGGTTCATTGAAACAGGACTGAAACGAGGAATGAACTCGGTTCAAAAATGGACTTCGTCCACTAAGATAGTCTTGGAAATGAGTCTTGACTAATAAGAAATGATTATCTATGATTATGTGTGTACTCCACAAAGTTTCATGTTTTATGTTATGATTATTGGGATTACATTTCACTACTATGATTTATCCCATGTTATGATATTATGATCTCTTTTCCAGGTTAAGATTTCCTAAATGTTATGTTCTTATGAATATGATGTGATTGATATTTCTTTTGCTTACCCTTACTGAGCATTTGAGATCACCCCTTTATGTTTTCTTTTCCCCAGGATATAAAGAAAGGTTTTAGGTAAGAAAAAAAGGGAAGATCTTTATGGGAGATGTTGAGGATCTTTCACCATGATTAGAAGATTATGTTCCGAGTTTCCAAATACACTAAACTATTACAGTCCTTGTGTGTGTGTTTTTGTTATGTACTAAGTATTATGAAAAAGTAATGTAATTTCCATGTATGTAAATCTTTCGGCCTCTACACCAATCAAACCCAAGAGAGAACAAATTTTTCAAATAGCCAAATTTAGATAAAGGTAACTAGTTGAATTTCAAAAGAACCAGACCGTCTATTTTTTTATAATAGAAATAGGGTCTTACAATAACATTACAACGAAAACATAGAAAATTCATCCATATCCATCCAACATTGTATACAAAACTAGTCCAAGGTTCCTCAAATCCCTAGCCATTCTTGACTGTGTGATAAGCTTCACTCTAATTCCAATGGAAGAAGACATGATTTTTGAAGAATTTTTTCCCATAGTCTGGAACTAGAAAATCCTATGATTAGGACTTCTTCTTCTTTAGGAAAAGTTTTGAACAAAACTTCTCTAGGTGAACCAAAAGTCCACAATGATGAAAAGTCTTTAGAGGATTACTACATGATGACTTTGAATGCCCAAACTTACTACACTAGAAACACATGAGTGAATTTTTTTGATGAACAAGAAGCTGGGACTAATGAAGGAGACTACTTAGAAACATGTTCCTAAGGAATACACCTTATACCAGATGAGATACCTTTATTATCACTAAGAAAAACTGGTTCATCAGCTACCATAGGCTACACTCCAAGAAACATTTCAACTAAGAATTCATAATCTACCACCATCTCCAAAAAAACAACATTAGAGGAGAGAGATTGATCCTTGATCTATGGGTGAAGACACAAAATAAAAAGAGGATCTTTCAACTATTCTTGTGATGCTATCTCTGAAGAGAAAGAAACATATCCTTGAAATGCTCAATATAGGCCTTCACTGTCCACTGGTCTTGATGAATACTCAATAACTCTTCCACATTATTCATCTTCACCTCTTAAGGAATAAAAAAATTGAAAAAAACAAACATAAAAACTTCCCAAATAATCCCAACTTTAATTAATGACAGAGCAATAAACTTCCATTAATCCAAAGTTGGACCCTCAAGAAAACTAAAAACTGCACATGATCTATTAACTTTGGGAGTTCCCAATGATCTGAAGACACTCTCGACTTTTGCAAGCCATTAGACAGCCTCTGGAGGACCTCAATCACCATGGAAAATAGGCAAAACTGAGATGAATTAGAAACTAGGAAAGACCCACTAGAAACCATTGGGTCCTTTTGGGGGGGTATATTTTTTACAACAAAAATATCACAAAATAAGATTCTTCATTAACCCAAAACATAAAAAAAATTCACATTTAGTGCCAAAAAATGGGATTAGAAGCCAAACATCATAAACACATATAAAATCTTATTTTCAAAATCACAATTTCCATTTTAATTTTTTTTAAATCACCTTCTTCCAATTCCACATTCCAAATCCAAGATCCACTTTTACAAACAAATCCTTCTTCTGAAAGTAATGAAAATTTTCACGGAATCATTATTCACCTAAAAATCATTTTAGAAAAACCATGTCAAGGCTTTAATTTGAAATAGTCACTGATCGCATCCTATGTGTCATCACATATGTTTCCATCCATTTTCACTTATATCAACCAAGTGTTAACATGGACTTTCTATAGTAACCCACACATATGTAAACATTCATGAGGAATAATAAGGGTAAAACATTCGATCCCATCATCAAAACCCATGAATTAATTATATTTTCAACCAAATGCTCAATTCAATTTCTCTATTAAAAACTCATTTAACTTTTGAATCTTGAAACACTTGAATGAAATTATTTCTATTTTCATAACCATTTTCATTTTAAATGATCACATAGACCAACAGAAACCCACGCAAAACACAACTCACACCAAACTACTAGAATGGGGAACTACTATCCATACCTAACTTGGAAACAAGGTTAGTGGGCCATTACCCAAGTATGCATTAATAAATAAGAAATACCTTGAACTGTGCACATAGACACCTCATGGGTCACTACTCCATGTGGGATCACAACATGACATCGGCTAACTTTTCTTGTCATTCCTCATTCACAAAAAAAAATCGAATGAAAAAGTCTCAAAACACGAGTAACCCCTAGAAACTCGAGGTTCAATATGAGAAAGGGTTCATGAAATCATTCTTGTACCTACCTCCTGAGTCCCTACAGTCATAATTTATAAATAATGGATGTCCAAAATAATAACAACCATGATATGATACCAATTTTTCATGAAAAAAGCTGAGATTCCATTCAACCTGACATCAGACCCAATACAAGACAAGGCCTGAAAGGAATTCCCGATCTCCACAGGCTGGCATCAAGTTCCATGAATTAAAATAAACCAATGGGAATGATTTATCCTAATAAACAACCAGGACCAAAATAACCAAAACTAAACATGAAAAAAGGTTCAACATTTTATCATCAATAATATACCAATATATCTAGATATAACAAATGAAAAAATTTAATTGAATACAAAACTAAGACTCAATCGAGCCAACAAGATCTTCATGTGACCTCTTACTCACCACCATCCAAAATACTAACCTACACCAAGAGAAACCAAAATAGAAACCTATACCTACAAAATATCATGGGTTTACCGACATCATGTGGAACAAGTAGGGTGCGAGATTAAATAGCTTAGTAGGTAATCACCAAAGATCCCACACATTTCCTTTCCAAAAACAATCCAAAAAAACTAGTATGAAATACATACCTATTTTTTTAATCATTTTGAGCAACAAAAAATAGACTCTCACAAGTTCCAATTTTAAAACAACTCATGCTACATTACTTTATAAAAATAGTTCCACCTTTCATATCCTAGTTCAAAAAAAACCCATGTGAAATCCATAACAAATAATAATAAATGTGCTTTGTTGAAAATGAAGGTAACAAAACAAGAATGCATAATCTAATAGTGAAAATCACCAACCAGAAGTATTAATAAATAGAACTTATAGATAGTAAATCACGAGTATTTCCTAAACATATCAATTGAAATACCTATAAGTACATAGTTTATACTCTCCTACCAATATATGATGCATCTATGTTGTCAAAAACAAACTAGACTCTTAAAACTAGCAAATCTAGTGGCACATACCTCCAAGCCATATAATGTCAAGAGGTACCAATCCGTCTAATCAGGGTGGAAAATTAATCATTACTCAACACTATAAAATACATCTAGGAATACCATTATAGTAATAGTTATACAGATTGGAAAGAGAGGCCCTTGAAAGCATGGATCACGAAACCTGCCGCCAGCGTACGTGCCTACCCCAACCCCCAACACCACCCACGTGATAACCCAAATCTCATTAAATTATATATAGGTGTTTCCATTTTTCAATAAACTATACACAATTTGCAATCAGTATGCCTCATCATTTGAGTTTCAAAAACCACTTTCCCAATCATTTTAAAATACCAATCATCTTTCATGTCATATGAGTTTTAAAACAAAACTCCCAATACCTCTCAAGTACCAAAAATTCCTCACATTTACAAAACCAATTCCATTCATAATATCATTTACCACAAAATTTCTGAAATTGAATATAAAACACCATTTCAATGTACAATTCCAAAAAGTACATTATATTTCAAATCCAAAACCATTTCCAAGCTAAAGGAAAATCACGCAACAATATAAAAGGTTCCAAATAGAGCATAAAATCACATGAAAACCTCATAGAACACATTTAAGAAACAAAACACGAAATCTCATGCAAAACAAAAACCATTTCTATTTATAAAACTAACTTCCATCACACTTGTACAAAAAATCCCCTTTAAAACATAATTCACACATCATATTCCTTTAAAAACACTTTTCACACATTTCACACAATCCATTTAACACATTTATGATACAAAACAATGAGGAACATATGAAAAAATACTTTAATATAGAAAAATACTTACCAACAAATGTGCACCTTGAACCATTGTGAAACACCATTTGTAAGGAAGAATCACTTGCTTTTAATCCAACACCACAAGCTACACACAATCATTAAACCGTAAAAGTCATCAATCCCTATATGAAACCCACAATTAAAAACCCAATCATAATAGAAAATCATAACCAATGGAAAACACCACTCAAAACAACCAATTTCATTTTAAAAGGGAAATCAACATTTAATCAAACCCCTTGTGTGAATTGAAAATGTGCATAATTATTGAAACCCCCTTTTTAAACCATTTCACCCCCATTTTCCATCTTGAAAACACCAAAATAATTTTTGTGAACACACCATAGATAATATTATAATTTATTTAAGTCATTAAAGGAAAGAAAAATCCTTAACAAAATGTTTTGGAAAGAAAATAGATGAAAACATGTACCCTAATGATGTGCGAGCACAACAAAACACCTAGAGAAGGAAGAAAATTTCCAAAAGAAAAAACCAAACACCCAAGAATAAATGAAATCAACCCACATCATCCAAACATATCCCAAGGGTTTTGAAAATATAGATCCAATCTAAGTGGAACTAAGAAATCATGAGTGGGATAAGAGAAGAAGAGGAAAAGGAAAGATTTGATGAAGAAACCATGAAGAATCACTAACTGTTGGTGAGAAACAACACATAAAGTGACCCAAAATGAAGGATGGGGGGGGGATTTTAGTAGATACCCAAATGATATAGCTTAAAATGGGAGTTGAATCACTTAACTTTGGGTTTAAAAAAAATTATTTCATTTTTAATGGGCTGTAAAGTTCTTCCATACAGTTTTGTAAACTATTCACAAACCATGTGAATGCTACTAGAAACACTCTCTAAACAACCAAATCTAAGTTGCATAGTTTGGAAAATATATTATCAAACGACTTGACTAGAAACGTTTCCCAAAAACCCTCAAATGATAACCCAAACACGAGGGGAGTCCACCCAAATATCGTTGAATTATTTTAACACAATGTAGTGACACCATGGGTGTCAAAACTCTCCAACATGAAAAATATTAACAATACTTTCACAATAACCATAAAAAGAGATAAATAAATGTTTAAACAACAAAACCCAAAGACTCTTTCCAAACACTCATCCAGAACCTCATCCCAAAAGATCTGTGATTGAGAAATAAATAAAAATAAATGAAAACCATGGTTGGGTTGTGACGCCATGGATACTCATCGTGAGAGAATTTCTTTTATATTATCTTTTAATGATATTTATCAAGTATATAATAAAAATATCAAAGGTTTTTTATTCTTTTTGGTGTATGGAATGTTTTAAATTAGGCTCTTCAATTATTTTTATCATGTTTTCTTTTATCTTGCATGAGAGATTCTGGAAAAAGGGTTTGAATCACTTCTACTTTATCTATTAATCATTATTAGATTCCCAAAAAACCCTTAGGTGGTATTAGAGGGAGTATATGTTTTATATTTATGAATTATTATGTTGTAAATGAATAATATGTATAACATATCACCATTTTTCATTTATAATAATTGTCAAATTAATTGAAATTCCATTTCATAGAAACATCTGTATAAGATTCATCCTGGATTAACCTTACATAATGTGACCTAAATGAGGGTAATTGACTTTTAAATTACATATATTAGTCTATTTAAGGGTTATCTTCACATAAAAGTCATGTAAAGGTAACCAAGGGATGACCTTTAAATGAGAGTTATGTATAAACGTCCTTGATCATTACACTAACATGGGAAATATATTTTGACCTAAGATTTAACTTTATGTGAATGGTTCACATAATGGTAGTTCAATTCTTACCCATATGTTAATATTTTACATAAATGAAGTGTTGGGGTTTAAAGGCTTATGTCAAGGTAAGTTATGTAAATGTTTCTTTATAAATGTTATGCAGTATTTTAAAACATGCTTAATGGTTCTGGCATTTTTAAAAGCTTACATTAAGGTCACTTAATAATTACCCATATATAGATTCTCATCTAAAATTAAATAAGAAGCTATATAAAGGTATTTTATGTTTACTTTTATACAGTATACGAATTATAGGTATTATATAAATGTTATGTCATTTTAAATGATTATGCAAAGGTTGAATCATAATTAACCTTACATAGATTCTCTTGTAAAAGTAAAAAGGATGTGCAAAGGTCATTGATGTTCAAATTAATGAAGAGTGAGTAAATTTAAGGTTACCCTTACATAAAAGAGTTATACATAGGGGTCACTCGATCTACCTTTAGAAAGTGGGTTATAGCCTGGTTGCGTAATGGTATTCATTAACACATCTTTATAATGATAGAATCTATGTTAAGGTTTCATGAAGTAAAATTTAATTAGAAGGGTCTACGTAAAGGTCACTCAGGTTTACTTTTTTTTGAAAAATAAAAAAAATTCATCTGTGCAAAGGTAAACAAGGTTACCTTTACACACAATGGTTTTCTTGTCTAAGGTTATGTAGAATAGTTTTAAAAATTGTTATTAAAACGTCAAATGATTTAAATGGGTTTTATGGTTAGTAAGATGTTTAAAAACTTTGATAAAATATATTTTTTGAATATTTAATTTATTTTTAATTTATAAATAAATAAATTAATTTTAAAAGGTTTATAATTATTTTATAGAATGTTTATGAAACATTTAAATATTCTTTATATATTAAATTTTAATATTTAAAATACATTTTAATAATCTATATGACATTTATTATGATATAAACACATATTTTTTATTTAAAAATAATAATATATAATATATAAAGGGTTTTTAATTATAAAATAAGGATTAGAATAAAAAATTTCTTATATTTAATTTATAAAATGTTCATAATTATTGATCAAATATTAAAGGGACTTATTTGGATATTATTTAAGTCTCATCAAAATTGTTTAGATGATAGATATGATCATGGTATACAGAATGTTAAGTATATGATATTAGATTTTGTAAACTATTCATATAATAATAATTAGATTTTAAATTTACTATAATTCATAAAATATCACATATTGAAAATAAAAATTCCATATAATGAAGATTGTGATATTTTTTTTATTCGAGTGAATAGAAAATATTTATGTTTATATTTAGATAATGTTTATAATGATAAGAATAATTATTAAAAGTTTATAGTCATATTTTATTAATGAATCATTCATAAATGTTTATCTCATGTTTAAATATTTGAATTGTCCATTTATTTAAATTTTATTCCCTCCTATATTCATGTTTATTACTTTTTTGGAGAAATGTGAATATTGTGTATGCTTTAGAATAATTGATATACTACCTGTAGAAAGATCCATGCATTATATGATGTGTATGGAGATGAATTTAGTTTTCATCTACCATTACCATATTTTATAATAAAGGTTATGAACTTACAAATGGTTGTTGAATATAGTTTGTGGATATTAGGTGTTAGAGATATATTGGATTGAATTCTATCTTGAATAGAGTATCTCAGGGTAAGGAGACTTGGTGTTAAACCACATACAGTCCAAGAGGCTTATTCCATATCTTGATAGGTGAATGGGGTTGGCTATCTATCACTCCAGGATTAATCATGTGTATATTTTCAATCACATATAAATTTATGCCTCTACATTAAGTGTTTTAAACCTTATACATATGATGCATTTGGATATGTGTAAATATAATTGAATTTCATTTTTGGCTGAGTAATATAAACTTGTGGGTCATCTAAAGAGATAAACATAAATATGTTTAGAACATATTGGTTTGGTGGAGGGAATAAGATTCCAAATTAAATCAAAAGAAGCATGCATATATAAAATGAAATAACATGAGGTAAGGTGACAATATTAAGTCCACTTACAATTTTAAGTGTTATATTCTCTCCAGAGAGTCACTTTTCAAGACCATGATTATCTAATTGGGTAGTTTCATAGAAAATCTAGGAGTCCCAATATTATATTATGTATGGAAAGAATTTAATTGATCACACTCATATGTCCTTGGGTAGTTACATTCCAAAGTGAAGTGACCTTGGATTTTATTTTGTTAGATTTTTTTGAATTTTTTCTTTGGGATACACTTGGATATGAAACCACAAGGATCAAAACACTAGAGGAATAGAGTTGGGTTCACCCATATGATCTATTGGAAAAATATTTTTTATCTCAATTATCCAAAATCCATATATGATATGATTCGGATGAATCCCTACCTAAAAAACTAATCAATGTGTTTCATAATGAATTGGGGTAATTTTCTTAGTTAAATATATATATTTGGCCCACTAATGGGTATTGTGAACATCAAAAGGAGTTATCAATTTACTGGGACCCCATTTAATAAAATTATTTATCAAATGATCATAAAACATGATACTCGTGGTAAAATCATCTGTCATAGATGAATGAAATCATCATCCTCAGCCTAAACATTGAGATTAATAATTGTTAGTGGAATATTAATGTAATATAATACTAATAATCATAACATAATAAATGTTATTATGTAATATTATTGAATTATGAAATGTTATTAAAGAAAAATTTTATTTGTTAGAACAGTTGCCTCCTTAGGAACCGAATGTTGAAATTTTTCAACCAGTGAATCTGGATGCTTCTAGAATATGAATGATTCAATTATAGCTTCCAAATAATTAGATGAAAAATTCCAAAAGGAATCTTAATAACTAACCATATACTCAATATTATTGGGTAAATCAACAATTTAGGTAATTTTATTCTCATATACTCAGTTTGATTGGGCATACCGAATGATATTAAACACGATTGAACAGTTCAATGACATGGTTAGACTAAAATTTTTCTTATAAAATTTATTGGTTATAGAATTAAATTATATTAATATAGAATATATATGGTATTTAATGTATGATTTACAAGTCTGTTAAATAGAAAGATGGTAAGAAAGAGAAAGGAATTTATGTTTTAAGATTATAGTGGTCATTCAAGAAATGGACAAAAGGTGTTTCAACATTGATAACTTGGATACATAAATCATAGATAATATTTTCATAATACGTGTATCTGTTATCGCATTTAGATTTAGAGAAGAGTATGTAAACAATTTTTTTAATGAAATGATATGTTTGTTTTAAATACAAAATGTTTATGTTTTGTTTAATTTTATAAAATGTTTTAATAGAGACTAAAAATGGATTGTTATTGTAAGGAAATTTTTTCTATTTTTATCCATGGAAATGTTCTGACAATATGATTGAATTAAATAAATGTTTCTCAATATTCTCAAAGATTCTAGTATGACTAAACCAGAGATATTATTTTTTTTGAAGAAGGTGACATGGATTGGATTCCCAATCCATGCCGAAAGGAATTTATTAAATGAAAATTTTACAATGTGGTCTCAAGCTGGAATGACCTTACACTATCTGGAAATATGAAAAAAAACAAACAGAATTGAATATTTAAAGAACCTAGTATACAACATCCGAAGGCTCTAGGAAATTAAAACTGCAGATTCATCCAGCAGGTTCCTAGGGTGTGCAAACACAGAGGTTCCAGATTAGCAGTATCAGAGAGGCAGCATAGATAAAAGAAACATGTTGCAGTAGAGAAACAGATCAGTCCAAGAAGCTAAAGATTATCATCATGCCAAATTGCTGACAATCTTCATCTAATAGGCAAAAAAAGAGATGTAGCCACAAGTGAAAGCTGAAAAGATCCATTAAAACTGAACTAACATCAAGTAAAAGCATAAATTCAAAACTCCAGCATCCAATATTAGTTTTAGACAAACATTGTAAAATAGAAAAGCAGAGCGGAAGTAACACATAAACCAGGAAATGATCATGAGAAAATCTCCTTGAGAAATCAGCAACAAATCACAACAAGAAAGAATGATAAACAAAAAGTATGTAGAGAAATCCTACAATATAGGAATCATAACACCATCCATGAGGCATTAAGGAGTTTAAAAAAGAAAATCATTCCTGATCCTCTCATTAAAAATGTCTAGCATGATAACTAAATAGGTGTTCCTTGAAATATCCCCTTCTCTAAAGGATTTATATAAAACATCCTCTCTAATTTTCTTTGAAGAATCAACGACTTCACAATCATGCACATTCTAATTTTCTACTCTTTTCTCATGTTGCTTGCCCTCTAATTGTTGAGATGTTTCCGGAGTATAAACTTCCCTTCTTGAAGTATCCAATGATCATGTGACTATAGTTTTTTCCAATTGGGAGTAATCACGATGTTTCCTCGTTTTATTTGGATTAGGGGTGATAAATCCATCATCATCCACTATTGGTTTTTTCCTTTTATTGCTCTAGTTCTCAAATACTCTTCATCCATATGTGAAGATTTATCTTCTTCTTCCATAGAAGTGTCACTACTTTCAGATCTATCACATTCCTCATTATCAATGTCCTCCTAACAATCATCATGATTTTTCTTTCATGGAATATCTAGAAGAGGAGGATTAGGACTATGAGGAATATTAATAGTCACAGTAGTAGTTTCTTTAACTAGGATAGGTGGAACATAAGCCCCCTGATTAGTCGTCTCCAAAGCATCAACTTTTCTGATGCTATCTATACCATCTTTGCAGGTAGCTGGACATGCATTGTCTTCCAGTAAAATATTTACAAAAGCAGATATTTGATTATCCTCAACATGTCTATTATTAAAATCAGTATTTGAGATAGAATCTAAACCATTTTTAAAGAAGTCTAAAGGGTCAACTTTGTCCTTATGGTTTTGTTTTCCTTTTTCAATCCAAACATTTTTCAAATTTTTTAGGTTTAATGGAATCCTTTCCACAATTGTTCAAGGAGTGAACAAGCGTAAAATAGTTCTGACAGTAATCAGAAAATTATTCATAAACAACCTCCTAAGAATAACCAAAATTCCCACATTGTATCCAGATATAATTCGACAAATTCTGGCAAACATCTATTTCAATACAAATTCTGGAAAAAAAGTTCTGGGAAAAAATTCTATTACTGAATTGAGCTTCAATGGAGTTCCAATAAGGCTTGCAATAGGAAATAGAGCCTCTTGCTTGAATAGGTGTAATGGTAGATCTGGGATGTTATCCCAGATAGGGATTATTGGTGATTCCTCATATGGGTCAAATCCAAGCGTCCATTTTAATATTTTCATGAAACAGCCCCCGAATGACCAAGACCTCTTCAACCAAAGTCGGTAATAATCCTCATCAGAGATCAAGCATAATAAAATATGAGATGAATTAAGGAGACCCAAATTAAAACCTATAAAACCAATTACTTCCATATATGATTGAAGAAACATCAAATAAGGTCGATGATTTAGGAATTTACCAACTAGAACATGCCATAGATCAGATGCTAAAAGTTTTACCTCATCTTCAGTAAACTAAATCACAGGTTGAACTCTATGTCGAAATAGTTCCGGTTTAACCTGAGCTCCAGGAAGCACATCCACAGGAGAAGAGTATTCCCTTGTTTTACTGGAAACCACATCTGCAACAGATCATCTCACGTCAGGGTTAGGGTTGAGGCTTCGCTTCGGGTATCGCTGTGGCGGCGTACGTTGGGTATCCATACTTAATCTTCAAAAATTCATGATCATACTAATAATTCTAAACCAAATATATGATGTTTAGGTTTTAAAATACTACATTGATTGTAAAATTGGGTAAAATTTCAAACTAAAAGAAGAAAATTTTGTTGAAGGAGTTAGAAATTATTCCTTCTAGAATCCATTCAAGGTCATTAAAATCTAGGGTTGTTATAAAGGAGGAGTAATCATTCTATATGATGGGATTATTCTAAATACTTGATGATGTTTAAGAAACCCCATGGAATTTCCACATGAGATATCGATGTTAAAGAAATAAATTCTTCAATTTTGAATGGTATGTGAAAAAAAATTATATTTTAAATGTATTGTAAATATAAAAAATTTCAAAATCAATTGAAGAATTGATGTATCTTGTATTTTATATTCATGTGATTAAGTAAATAGTTACTACAATAAGTATATGAATGTTAATGATTTTATCATCCCCAGATGAATCTTTGTAAAATATTTTTGTATTCTTCTCATTTTTATTATATGATAAGAGACATGGTTCAATAAAAATATTTGTTGTGAAAAAAACATGAGATGATTGGGAGTATACCCATGGTTTTTATTAATCAATTTCTATAAACTATGTTTGAAAGATTATATGTATAAAATATTTTATTGAAGATATGGATAAGGTGTTTATCTAGGACAATGTTTTTATCCAATTATTTGTTAAAATATTTGGGAATGTGTTCCCACAACCCAATAGTTTTATATTTTAATAAAAATTATATTATAAAGAAAATGCTTTAAACACATAGAGTACCATATATGATATGAATATAATAGTTTATTTATTAAATATTCCTAATAAGTGGTAATAATTGTTAATTCATATAATAAAAGTGTTTGTGTATCTTAGAAAGATATTTATAGAAAATAATATAGTGACTAAAAGGTTAGCGGGAGTGTGTTCGGGCTTTGAGATGTTCAAAGTTAACAAATAAAGTGTCATACTAGTATAAGGTTAAATAATTCTTCAATTAATATCCCATATAGTTTAGGATATATGATGATAAAAAAATGTAAAAATTTACATTTAGTTATTGTGAATAAGTTAACATCACTATTTCTTATAAGTTTGTTCTAATCAAATTACAAAGTTAATTACTCTTGATATCATAAAAGTGTTTTGGTTATGGTGGTAAAGGGAAATGTATAGAGTTATATTAGTTAACATAATAGAGTAAATTTCACTTAATCCAAAAAAGGTTTAGGATATACTAGTAAATAAAATACATGTAGTTACATTAATTCAAGGAAAATTTTTGATTGAAAGGGTTTTAATGAAGATGATGATAAACATAGAAATTATCCTAATTATAAAATACAAGTTAACATAATAAAATTTTATGCTATGATGTTAAATAGTTTTAATATGTTAAAATACCTGAATAGTTATTAATATGATTCCTAAATATCACTATTATTAAAATTATCTTACTTCATAGATGTTTCTCACTAATGAGTTAATGGAAGAGTTTTATCAGATGGTTAGATAGAGATGTGATAGCAATTATGTGTGGCATAATGAGTTAATAAAACCCCTAATAAATAAAATAAATAATATTTGTCTTATATTATATTACATATGATATGATCAACTAAAACTTATTTTAGGTTTCTTAAATATTTATCAAAATGTGTTAATGCTATAAAAATGTATCATAATAAAATGAAATATTCAATTTACCATTATTTCATTTTGACTACATAAATTTAAATATTTATATACATTTCATGACGTGTAATGATAATTAATTTCTAAAAGTATGACTTTGAGTTATCCCTAATTGATGATCTTTATGAAGTATTATAGGTTATGATGAAGTATTAAGGTTAATATGAGTAGGATTATTGTATATATACATAGACTATTCTTATGGGGTATAAATAATAATAATATTATTTATATGAACTTGATAACCCACTAAGTATACCGTATAGAGTCTCATACAAATGTATTTGGCATACTAGTGGTGTGTGGATCATATTTGAGTCCACATTACAGGAGGTTGGTGAGACACCTAGCATGAGAAACTCTATTCTTTGATACCCTACATATGTAAGTCAACATGTTGACTTTGAAAATAAAATTATGGTTGGGTATGTTATTGAACATTTATTTGGTTAGAGATTAACTAAGATAGGATTTTACTCACATATGATGTGTATTTCATCAGGGACCTCGATTAAGATATATTATGGAAGTGTGGTACCCCACCAAGAATATATAAGTTTGTTATATGGTATTGACATGATCTATGTCCCATGGTCACTTGATGTCTTAGAAAAAGGGAAAATACATGAATGCATGTTTTCATATTTTTTAGATTAGTGGAAATAGGTAAAGATATATATGTATTTGATATAGATCATGCTAGATCCCTTTGTAGATTGTGTAACATTGAGTATTTTCTAGAGGATTCTCTTTAATTATATTTATTAATATGAAGATTTATAATTGTTTTCAATACTATAAAGGCTTTTGGGGTCTCACTTTTAGGTTGAATTAATGAAGATTGATTATGACTCAGAAAGATACTCTAAAAAAATTATAGTTTAATCCAGATGTGTTTTGGATAGGTGTTTACAAGGCCTTTTATATGATATGATAAAAGATGAAGTTAGTGATATCTTTCGAAAACGTGTTTTGGAAGATATAAAAAAGAGTTCTAGATATGATTTAAAGAGTTATTATATATGAAACAATATAAGGTGAACTGGAACAAGGTCTTATATGATTTAGTACAAGTGGGATATTGAAGGAGATATATGACCTAAGGCCACATTCATGGGATTTATACCAATATACGACATATATGAGTTATATATTATGATAGATATATCAAGATTCATAATTGAATAAGATTTCGTACATTCCACTATCAGTAGTAATATGATAAAATGAATATAAACTGTGTGAATATTTTAATGGTTTAAACTCACTTATAGTTAACATTTATTAATATAATACATAAGATATAATGAAAATAGTGATGTTTATATTCATGTGATGAATTCTAAACAGGACGAATCATTAAATCATGCATTGAAAATTCATGAGTTATTGTGTGAACTTTCGAGGATATTTCTTGAGGGATTTATAAATCTCACTTCCATATAAAAATTGTGTGTGTGTTCTCATATGAAAAATTGATTCTAGATTGAAAATACCATTACATGAAACTCTATATATTATTCTACTTTACAATAGAGAATCTAGTAGGCTATAGAGAAAGGAAATATCACATCTATATGATGATTTATTTAGGAACAAACCATGGATAATCATAGATTTAGGATGTATTTGGGATGCTCTTATTGTGATATTTATAAAGAATACCTGTCAAATATCAGAGGTCACATTTGATCTTTAGTGTATGATATGTTTTACAATGAGTCCATCATTTCTATTTATAGAATTTTCATCTAAATTTCATGGGAGATCCTTATACCAGGATTTGAATATATTCTTTATCATCTAATACTAATTATTAAACCATAACAAAACCCTTCAATAGAAGCATACTAAGGCTCCCATATATCACAATGAATATAAAAATACATGAACACACACAATGTAATATCAAACATTGAGAAATATATCTCTAATCAAGTAGGTTTCATGTTGGTTTCATCAAACTTCGTGATCAGTGTTTCTTTCTTTGAATTTCTAGAATGGAACTTGTCGATAGAACCCCATGAACATGGAATTAATAATGAGGTTCCATTACCATCAAAGGGAATTTGATATGAGATTATGTTAAAATAATATATGAGGAATATACTTTCTATCATTATCTATTAGTGCAATATCAGTCACGACACACCCAACACACCCATCTTCTATATGAGTATATATCATCATGGTTTATGTAAATAAATCAAAGTACATGAATCATGATATGAATTAAGAATAATCTCAAAGTATACTAATCACTACACATGTCCATGGACAAGAACATCCAATGGAACTAAGAAATGTGTATTTATTATGGGTTGGTCATATTTTCAAAATCTTTGTATCTTAGATATTAATAAAGAAGTAATTTATGAGAACAAGTATAAATATCTTTTGATCCCACTACCCTAGATATACCATATCATATGTGTCCCTTAAGATGATATAATGTCCCACCACACATCCTTATAGGTATAATTATTTAACATTACCTTAATTAATTTTCTTTGAATTTAATTTTGTTTTATGTTTCAGGCTTGAGTTTTAGTTTTCTAGAATTCCCCCACCCCCTATATACACAATTCCCATCATATGGTTTAGGATAAACCAAAAAATTATACTTATATATATGCACACACATGGACTTATTAGTTTATCTTGAACATATACAGTTTGACCTTCAAGGGTAGAACAAAATTTTCCTGACTCCTATGAGAAACCTTGTAACATAAATTCCATTGGTGTTTGTTGGACAACATCCATATTGTTTTACTTTCTAATAACACTTTTAAGAGTAAGTGTGAACCCTAACAAAACCACTAGAAAACCCATCAAAATAATTACATCATTCAACATTCATATTTCAAATAAACAAAACTGAATCCAAACCACTACCATCATTTCCCCTTCCAAAAAAAATCAAAAATCAAAATTAAGAATTAATCCAACTTCACACATCTTTCTTGAGATTCACCAACATGGCGCTGGTCACCCTGCATCCAAAAGAACCATCACTAGAAATCAATATCGCCAACTACATCCATCACCACATCACCACTGATACCACTGCTCACATTGTCATGACCACTCAACGATGTCGTTCCATCAGCACTGTCATCGCAAAGCACCAAACTAGAATACCAACGTCGACCATCAGAAATGTTGGAACATGGTTTAGAAAAAAAATGAAACCTAATCATGCGAATGGTAGAGCTTTTGATTTATTTGTTTCCCTTTTTTCCTTGCACATATTTTATAATAATTATCATGTCTTTCTGTTCCCCATCATTCAACGCGGTCTAGGTGTTCCTCAGGGGATATAATCCTCTCTCCATAGGTGTCCTCCTTTCGCCTTATTTCTTCATCATCCTTTCCTATCGATCAGTTCTTCTCTGTCCCATTAATCCTAGGGGATAAAGTGTTTGACATTATGGTTTTGGATAATATAACCATATATTCTAATATTTTTTAAGAAATTAAAATGACCCCTTGAGGTTTGTTAAATCATTTTTCATCAAAGGATATGACTTCCGGCTTGATTTTCATTGAACTGGGGTAGGTGTTTTTATGTGGACCCATAATTTGTAATTTCCTTTGATGTTTACAATATCCAATTTCTTTATTTTCATTAATATTAATATGGATTATAGTTTAAATGGATATCACCAAGGTTTGAATGTAATTTTAAATCAAAATAAATCATTTACTTATCATTTCAAGTGGAACTTTAAAGACTAAGTATTTATAAAAGGGAAAAAGTTTTATTTTAAATTAACTGGTGATATTTAAAGTTATTTGACCCCGTTTAGGTCATCAAATGACTTGGAATTAGTGTTTTTAACTTTTTGGAGTTTCCAAATGAAAAAGGGACTTGGTTTAAAAATTTATTTCAATATAGATTTAATGAATTTTTTAATCAAATGTTTTATAAATGGATTTTAAAGGTCTAATTTTAAGAAATGGTTTGAAATGTAATTTCAAACCATTATAGAATGAATAGTAATACTTTTTGGAACTAAAGGTATTTTTGTAGTTTATTTTTTGTTTATATATATTTTTTGTATTTTTGGAGATGTTTGAGAGTCTTGTAAAGGATCTTTATGAATCTGGGGTTGGATGAATCTTTGGTGAAGGAAATATTTACCAAGGCTTGGAATACACTATGGAGATTCTAGTGAAGTTGTTTTGAATTTATAAATAGCTATAATAAATATGAAGAAGGAATTTTGATCCCCAATTCAATAAAATATTTCACTTATATTAAATTTTCAAGAGGAATACACCATGGGTATGGCCATATTGGACTCATGTGAAACAAAAAACAAAAATATTTGATGGACCACTTCGTTGTGGAACCCATGGTGGTTTTTCTAGTCCATCTATGAGAAATAAAATGCCCAGTATGTGAATTTTGATAATACTATTTAACTCTTTTGAAGTGGATAATAAATAATACCTCCACACTGTAGTCACCATAAGCTATTCATTTTATAAGTAATTTCGATATGGAGTTCTAAATGTGATAAATGGTGTGCCGAAAATGGGTGTGATCCTTCCAATTGTGGACGTGTTTTTTTAGAAAATGAAAACAACTTATTTGATTTATATAATGAAATTATAAATAAACAAAAGTTCATATAGATGGGTATTTCAAAGATATTATTTATAAATATTCATTAGACCATGTTGTGGTGTCAATGAGCAAGTTGTTTTAATGGGAATTTTGGTATGGATATATGAAAATGTAAAAGATAAATATAGTTATGAGGTTTTGAAGATTCAAAAACCATATATCAGTTATGTATGAAATTTTTAAAAACCTTATTCAACATAATAAGATAGTATGGAGACTTCCTATGTGGTATCGTAATGTATATAATGATGGATAAATACAAGAGGGTGGTGGGAGGTGAATTGTAGGTTTAATTTTTTTTTGTTTTTAAACATGAAGGAAACATTGTTTAAAAAGAAAAAAACCATATTCACAAAACCAATTATATATTTAGATGGTGTGCACAATTTGACCTTGGGTCCAATAATAAAAATATCACAATCATGTAGATTCTGATATGTATGTCAGAGGTTGTAACTTAATCAAATTTTAATCATATTCACCATAGAGAATGGATTTTTTTTAATCTCAACAGTTATGATATATCATAGTAATAATAAATAATTTATTCAATCTTAGAGTATATTAAATCATAATCAGAGTAAAATAATTGTATCATAATCAAATCTACTATGATAAAAAAAATGCAAATATAATGATTAACACAAAAGAATCACATTTTATTATATGTTAAGAAATAATAGTATTATAATAAAAAATTAATAAATATTAATACAATTATTTTATACCAAAGAATAGAGTATCCAATAACCATAGATAAAGGTCCCATGAATTATTATAACAAAAATTCTATCTTTTACTTACTAGAGAAAGGCATTGAAACAATGATCAGTCAATCTTACTATCCCTGTGACCCCTAGATATGATGATCAGTCTTTCTTTCTATCCCCATGATCCATCAATAAAACAATCATTTTATCTTACTATCCCTATGAGACTTGGATACGATGACCATTTTCTATGTCTTCTAATCCAGTATAGCCCCCGATTGTATCGACACAATCAGCAATTACGATTACAAAAAACGAACTCAAAAAGGATAAACGTACAAAGAACAAGTACATCTGTAAAATTTATTTTAAAAATAAATATGCCTTGGTCATTTGGGACAAGGAATCAAAATCTTCAAAAAAACAAACTTCACTCAAAACTCTTATAATGGTTGGGTATTTATAGGTAGATCTTCAATGGTCATTTTTATTGTATAATAGTAATATTTCTTCAAGTTTTTCAGGATGGCTTGGACACATGGAAATTCGTTGACTATATTATAACATAATGTATCACATCATTTTCATGTACACCACTAATAGTGTAAAACATATTCCTTATATTTGAAATATTATTTTTTAGTTTTGTTAATAAACATGAAATATTTTCTCATAAAACAAAAGAAAAAGTCATTATGATATATTCTTTTATTCTGAGTATGATTTTAATTGAAACCATTATCATTCTGAATAATAAGATATTATCAATACAGATGAAAAACATGAGATATTATATTTGATATGATAAATTCGAGTATGAAAATTATCATATCTAGTTTAATTATGATAATCACAATGAAAAAGTATATTATCAAAACTCTTTAAATCTTGTTTGAAGTAAGATAAAAAGATTATGATTTCTTATAAATGAATTATAAAACATATTGAAAAAGTTTGTTAATAATGTGATATGTTGTTTTTGACTTCCAAAACAAAATATATAAAAAAATTAATAAGAGAATGTCGTGACTCAATATTGCCCCCCTTTTGGGAAAGTACAAACCACAAAACTTAAATGTATATGAAACATTGAATCATAATCAAAATTAACAATTATAATTATGTCCCTTTGAGTTTATAACTCATTTGAATATATTGACGATTAATACTAACCCCTCCTAAGGATAATTACTTATCATAAGGATCATATTACTCCCTAATAAAATTTCTCCCCCTTAATTAAATCATCTCCCCTTTGTGATTTTCAAAAAGAAATGGGTAAAAGACTTGAGATCCCTAAAAAGGGTTTGAGAAAATAAATAAACAACTATAAGGTAAAAAGTGAATTCCATTAGTTAGAGAAATAGATGATAAAAATACAGAAAGTGTTCAATGTTAAAAAATTATATTTTTCTTAGGCATCATTACATTGAAAATGGTCCTCATATTTTGAACTCATTTCTATCTCCCAAATGTTTTGCAATCTTTTTATCTTGTGGTCAGATTTATTATTCCCAAGAATGAATATTTTCTTCTAGAAGCTTATCCTTTTCTTTTTGATCTTTAATTATTTACCAGAAGATATCATTCAGATTATTCAAATCTATAATTTCATCTTTATAGACCTTTAGTCTCTATATCTCATGCTACAGATACTGTGACTTTCCATTTAAGTATTTTAAATCTTGAGACTGTTTTTTCTGTTGAATTTATAAAATAATTACATAATTTTACTTTATTGTCCATGTACTTTTCAATAATATTGAAGGTAAGATCAGTTTAATTCAATTAAAAATTAAAATATTGAAAATTATTCTCATGAACATTGATATAATTATCAATAGTATGATAACATTTCATTATCTTATTTTAATATTTCTTATGAGCCTCAAAATTTTTTTGAATGATTTTGAAATCTACCTCCAAATGTGTCAATCTATCTATAAAATCTTTAACTGCATCCATTTTTAAATAAGAAATCAACTAAAGTATGAATGATATAGTCAATTATTTGAGTTGAGATAATATTATAAGATTATAACTCTGATTGATTATGTTCTTGAGACTTAGTAATATTGGTATGAATTACTATTCCTTTCTCTTTATGAGAATATATTTCGACTAAATCAGTTGTTTTATTTCTCCATGATGATACATAATCTTTTTCAGTGTTGGATTTTATAGCTTAGTCAACTTTTATTTTTGAAGAATATGAGTGAACATAAAAAGATTAATGTGATTATTTATTTTAAAAACATTCTGATTTCCATTTTAATATTCTTGAGAATGAAGCTTGGAAGAGTTTTTTTCTTGGGATCTTAGGGAAAATTTATTATAAATGTATTTCTCAGTTTCATCTCCTTTAGCATTTGAATTTTTTTGAACATCATCATCTCTATATTTTCATTGATCAAATTATTTTTCCTTTTCCTTATCTTGAATATAGAGAACAATCATACTAACAATGACAATTTCTTTACAAAACATTTCAGAACATGGATTCTGTTTACCAATCTGGATAGACGTTAATGAGATTTTAGTTGATCCTTTTCAAAATTTTCATTAAGATATCAATAAATTGATCTTTAGACACTATTTTCTTTATCTTCTTATTATTTGTTTCTTTTTGTGGAATTTTATCACCACAACATTTGATTGCTAGAGCTTCAACCTGGTCAAGACTAAATAATGGATCCTCTATATTATTTTATTTATTTTTCTTTATTTATTCTTCAAAAACATCATAACTATCTTTCTTATACATCTTGGTTCTTTCATGTGAATTGGACTAATCTGTACTTTCTTTTTATGAACATGTTTAGCTAGTTTTGATGTTTTCCCAGTACCTTATTAATATTTTTTAGATTGTTAGACTTCAGGGAATTTTTCAACAAACATATTCAATCCATTATAAAAATTTTATTTTAACCTTTGATCATATAATCAATAATATAATCAATGTTTAAATTATTATAGATTTATTGTATCATAATCTTGAAGAAATCCATGCACTTCATCAAGTACTTACCAATGACCATTGGATACATAATAATCTTGGATTTTATGTAATTGGTCATGATATTTTTCATAGTGAGAAATGTTTAATCCATAAAATTTATTTTTCTCACATTCACCAACAAGTCAAAAAATGAAAACATATGTGACCTTAAGGGTTTCCCTATCACCCTTTATTAGTATTGAAAATCTATGAATTCAAAAACCTGTTAAATTATTCTCTAGTGATTATGAAAAACATTCCTTTTTCATTCAAAATATTTGAATAACAAATCATCTTATATTTTATAATTAAAAGATCCATGGTTGTTAGGATGTTTATGTAAAGGAAAATTTTCCTCTCTTTATGAAGAAACACCAAAAAGGCTAGCATCTGCTGTAATCAACATATTATAATCCTTTCTATAAATTGTAAAATAAAATGTCCTTTCATAATTTTTAAATAAGAAATCGACTAAAGTATAAAATTCTCAAATATCATTATCAAATATCAGATCCTAATCGCTATCAGCTTTTTCAATAGATAAAGATCCAAAACCTTGAAAAATGATGATCCTCTTTATGGAAGAATAATATTCATTATAAAATGATTTGTTTACTAACCTTTCAGTAATGATATCCATCATACAGAAATCCTTTGAAGGTATTGAATTCTGTGAGGATACTAAATATTCTAACATGGAGACTTTTCTCATTGGAAGAAAATCATACTTGGTACTTTTAAGGTTTGCAACAGCTCGGGATATAAAAATAGAGAAGATCCACATAGGTACCACATATTAGGCCCCCTTTATATAGGCAGTCAAGGGATTCAATTCAAATTCTATATTTGGGATTTAATGTCTTATGATCTAACATTTTTAAATCCTTTGATGATTTCATTTTTCAAAAATTATAATTTTTTGTGATTCTTAAAGAAAATTTTTTATCATATTAAATGAATTTGATAATTTTTTTGAAATCCTTTAAAAACCCTATTTTTGTAAAGAAAAAATAATGAAAAAATAAAACTTTTTTAAAAATAGTGTAAAATGTAGAAAGTAATAAAGTGTACATTATAGAGTTTGAAGTTGTTAACGTTGTTGGTAACTAGTTATTATTTATTTTAAAAAAATATGGAAATCATTTTGAGTATAAAAAATTTTGATTTTGCAAATTTTTGACTATAAAATATTTTGAGAAAGAAAAATTTATGAGTATGAAAAAATTTTATTGTGAAAAATTTTGACTATTAAAAATTTCCAAAGACATAAAATTTGTGAGCTCAAAATTTTTTTGAGTTTGAAAATTTTTTGATTATGGAAAATTTCGTAAAAAAAGAAATCAATTATATATAATTCCCTTTTGAAAATGAGTATCTTAATATAAAAATATGGCTTAAAAAAGACTTATATGTGACTTAATACTTTAAATTGATCATTCATAACTTTTTTTATTGTATTAAATTCTATTGCAAGGTATTGGTTTTGTAAAAATATCAGAAAGTTGTTCTTGTATTCTGATAAATTTTAAAATTATATCTCATTTTATTGTGTGATCCATAAAAAAGTGATGCCTAATATCTATGTGTTTTTCATGAGAGTTATGTGCTTGGTTTTTATTATGGAAATGACACTAGTGTTGTCCTATAGTATTTGAGTTTTTGTAAAACTCATGTCATAATCCGTCTATAACACCCCAAATATTTTATGGTATATTTTTCTTAAATATTTTGAATTCATTAGGAAGCCTATATTGCATGGAGTACTGAGTCTCTATGAAACAACACTTTATTATAGGAGATAGTTATAACCTTTCCATTAAACTTCAATTTGAAACTTTTGTGATTTGAATTTTGAAAAACGGACATACACAGCTGTGATGAAGGTGATATTTGGAGTGTGATAGAATCAACTTATGTTTTGGTGAATAGTAACTTACCCTTATTAATAGTAACTAAAATTTATGAAGAGTAATTTTACTCTTATGAATATTAATATGAATCTTATGAATGGTAACCTTACCCACGAAAGTATAAATAAAATTTAGGCAACTTATAAATAAAGACAAGTATTTTGATTTTGTGTTGGTATTTTTGTGTGTAATAAAAATTTAATTACAATATAATAATTAATAAAATATTTTAAAATATTATTAATTCTCATAAAATGTATTTCTAATAAATATTTTCATTCTCTATTAATTTAGGATAATTTAATGAGAACTTAGTTAATTTTTCAAAGGGTCATAAAATCTATTATAATTTTAAAATGGGTAATTATTGATTAAATGATGATTTAAATTAAAATTAAAATTTTCATATTTAGTAAAATATTTTCCTAAAATGGGTTTCATTTTTTGATTCTAAACATTAAAAAATGGTTCAGGTCAATTTAAGGTATTTTTCTAAAATAGTTTAATTTTTGGTGAATAGTAAAATATGATAATTAACGATAAATGAGAAAAACATGATTTATTCAATAATAGGTGATATGTGGATGATTCAAAAACACTTAATTATATATAAAAATAAATTATTACTATTTTTTGTCACAATATGCAATACTATTTCTTGTCATGAGAAAAATAATAAAATATTGAATAAAATATTGAGAAATCACCCCATCTCCATTATAAATTCCACCCCTCACCCACCTCTTACTATCACACCTATCAAGATTTAAGCCTTGAATAACTTATACCAAATAATCTTACCAATCCCCTATCCCACTTCCAATAACTTATGGTCTCACAAAATTCCCAAACCAAAGTCCTTAAGTAGGTTCCAAAGGAGACGAAATTCAATAGGTAAACATCCTCCTTATTTTGTTTTATTTCTTTTCATGTTATTTATTTTCATATAATCTCATCAAATTTCCCTATCCAAGTATCATGATAAATCCATAATCATTTAATTAATATAATAATATTATGTTATTTGGGGATCTATCATCAATATCCACACTCTCTCTCTTTATTTTATAAAAGAAATCATCATCCAGGAGGGGCCAATTTAAAACATTCGTGGATGACGAAGCTTCATTCTTCAATTTATTATTCAATTCTGATCATGAAACCATTTTTATGGTTGAAACATATTCTAATGAATTTATTAAATCTTTTATAATGATTCTGGAACCATCATTGATACATGATATTAAATAATAGAAAAAAATTAGTTCATTATCATAAAAAAACCACTGTAATAATCAAAACCATTATCACTAAAAGTATTATTTAATGATTCATCCTCATAATATATAACCAAATGATATATATAACCATTTACACATATTTATGTTCAATAATAACATGTAATTATAATTCTATATAATTTTATCCATTCCACAGGAACTCTGTTACTCATAGTCAAGCGAATAGATAACGAAAATCAAGTAAACAATCACTCCAGAACAATGGAATTCAATAATATAACTTATCATTAAGGCCATAAATGAACTTAATAAAGCTATAATGAATACAAGAAAATTTATATATTGTTTTTAATTGATATTTAATGTTTTTAGTTTGAGTATCTAAGACATTAAGATCAAGTGAAGAACACATTTAGGCGTAAGGTAAGAGGTTTCTCATCTCACTTTTATTTCAGTGATATTTCCATTGTTCGACAGTTATTTTTTGTATTTGGTTTATGTGTACATAAATTTGATATATAATATCATTATTCTATTTATATTCATGGTATTAATTCATTCATTTTAGGTGTATTATTTTTTGGTCATATGATTCGATTGATTACAATGTGGTAAGGGACTTTGTCTAATTTTCTATTTCATTGAGATTTACATTGTATTGTGAAACTAATAATTTTTAGGTGGTGTATCTACTACCATGTTGATATCATTTTTCATTTAAAATTTTAATTATATTATATATCCTTACTCTTGTTACATGGATATTATTATTTTCTAAGTTGAATACCATATTATATTCGGTAGCTATTTTGAATGCTATTTTAATTGGGGAAATATTTAAGAATCTATATACTCTACTAAAAATGGATTTTTAAAAGGTATATTGTTCTTGTATTAAATACTTATATAAATAATGATTTGGAATTGTAGTGATGGGCATGCCCTGCTATAGCCCATCGATGTATCAACAGGTCTAATGAGACAAAGAAGTTGGAGACAAACACTTGTTTATTTCCAAAATTTTATCAGATGAGTTTCTACCCATAGACATAAACCATTTCGACAGTATGATGGTTCATACACCAGATACATGACATCATAATAATAGTAATAATTCTCTTTATTTAGTATCTAGTTATTACATTCCATGATCTTACCACTATGAAAAAACCTATGGGTGCCTTTTCATTCTAAGTTTATTGATGGTGCGTTCTTTTAAATTAATCACCATGCCATATAGATTTTGTATAATTGATTGTGATTAACTTATCATTGATTCATAATAAATATAAATATAACCCTTACTAAGCATTTGAGCTCACCTCTATCATTTTTCCCTTCCATAGGTTACAAAGAAGGGGTCATTTATTGAGTTTTTAGGCATGTATTTTCTAGTTTTGTTATATATTATATGTCATTTCTTTTACCAATATAAAATTAGTTACATGTATGAGTCTAGTTTCTTCAAGACTATCAAAATGATCGGTCCTTTGAGATTTTTTTCTTGTAATCCTGTGAATGTAATAAAATAATCCATTGGCTCTAGGTTTCTAGGGATGGGGTGTTATAGTTGGTATTAGAGAAAGTTTAGTAGAAACCTTGTTAGATGGATTTCGAAAACATAGTTTAGGGAACATAACCCTAATATAGACATTGAGGGTAAGGATAGAGTAACATCTTAGAATTTTGGTAAGGAAGAGAATATGTGGGTCTTCCTAGAAATAAAATCCTTGTATGGATACTACATTTGGACTTTGCTCTAACATAGATGTAGCTAGGAGTAGCAAATCCAATAAAAAGTTTTAGGATTAACCTAGGGTATCCTGGTGCATGACAATGGGCCTTACCGCACACCTGGTTTGACACTCCCAGGGGATATGATTATGATAATTCAAATTTTCTTTAAAAATAATTATTATGTATTTAAAAGAAAATAGAAACCGTGTTTATGATTATGAGATTAGCTATGAATAAATTTTCAAATTATGGTAAGTGTTTGATAGTAAGAAATTATATAATATGGAGTAATTTAGTGTATTACATTATTTAATGATGGTTCCTAATGGAATAAAGGGAATCAATACCATTGGAAAATATAGGGAATTCCCCACCGAGCAAGTCAACACAGTCAATGTTGGAGCGGATCAGATCATGACCATATTGGGACAACATACTCCATATATGATGAATAACCATGCTACACCTGTGTTGGATAGTTTCATGTGATATAAGACCATATATTTATGTGGGAATACTAATCAAGTGGTTTTTGTGTAGTGGATCAAGTCTCTTGAAATTATATTTAGGGCATTAAAATACAATGAAAATAAAAATTTAGTACTAACATTATATTGTCTGGAGGGTGTTGTTGATAAATGGTCATCCTTGATCCAAAATACCCTAGAGGAAGATGAAATAGAAGATATGGATTGGAGAAATTTTAAGGAAGTATTCTTTGACAAATATTTCCCTCGTGAGAAATGAACTGAAATGAAGATGAAATTTCATAGCCTAAATTAAAGGAAATAAGAGTGTGTTGTGAAGTATGAAACTACCATCAAAATAGTTGACAGATATGTTATAGATTACATAAATTATTTGGAAGAAAACATTGATCATTTCATTTAAGGTATTCATCCATTTATATGAAAATAACTGACTTATCAATAATTTTTATCATATGATGAAATGGCGTTACGTGACATAAAAATAGAGAAATAATTATCTATATTGATTTTTTTAAACAAAAATCAAGATAAAAAGTGGTATTTAGATAAACATGGAAAGGTGAATCTCCAAAGAAGATGAAGGGAATGATGAAATTCCGATTATAAAAAAACTGTGGAAGGAATCGTCATGAAAAAATCTTGAATGGCATGGGTGTTTTTTATAAGTGCAGAGAAAAGGGTCAGTAATCTAGTGATTACAAGGGGAAGAGACAAATCAATGAAGATCAATGATATAATTGTAAGGAGATGAGACATAATGAAAATGATTTCCCTACACTCCAAGGAAACATGCCTCATAAAATCCATGAGAGTAAGGGAAAGAATATGTGATAACAACCACGAAGGTTGGAGTTCTTAATTATGTGGTGGAAGTTACATTATTTGTTTCCTCAAACTTATCCAATGCTTTATTTGATTATGGATAATAACATTCCTTTATATGTTTTGTGTTTTCCTTGAAAATTATAAATTTCCAATTATATTAAATAAAGGAGTTTTCATTAAAAACTCCTAAGGTAAGTATTATTGCAACAAATATGTATCACTTAGTCCCCTTTGTGACACATAAACATACTTTAGTTTCTAACCTTATCATAATACATATGATTGAATTTGATAAAATTATTCATATGGATTATCTTTCAAATTATGACAAAAAAATCTATTGCAAGAAGAATGAAATTATAATTTTTGAGAATGATGTAGAATCCCTTATCTTTTGAGTAGAAAAATAATCATATGGATCTTATCCAAATCCACCTTCAATAGATATTTTAAATGAAATTCATGGGGAGGAAGTGAAAACCTCATGTATGGATCTTGAAATAAAAGATGTTCCTGTTGTGCAATAATACATTGAGGTATTTATAGAGGATTTACATGGACATCCTCCAGAGCAAGAAGTTTAGTTCTCTATTGATTTATTTCCTAGCGCAATACCAATATCAAATACTCCCTATATAATGGACATTGTGGAATTAGTGGATCTAAATAAAATACTAGAGGAATTGAGTGACAAAGGATTTATTCAACCTAGGGTTTCTCTACGGGGAGACTCGGACTTATTTTTTAAGAAGAAATATGGATCCATGAGGCTATGCATTTATTATAGTGATATCAATTATATTACATTAAAGAACATGTATCCTCTTCATCATATTAATGATCTATTTGATCAAATTTTGGGATGCCAATATTTTTTTTATGATTGAACTTCGATCTGAATATCATCAGTTGCATATGAGGAAAGAAGATATTCAAAATACATAATTTCTAACTAGGTATGGACATTATGAGTTTATAGCATTCTATTTGTTATAAACATATGAATTCATTGATATTCTTATATAGGGATCTTACCTGTGCATTTTTAGTATTTCATTACATGTTTTTTAGGAAATTACAATGTGTACTTCATGATTCTCTTCATGGATCTTTCATTTTTTTCTGTTTCCCAGATCTATTGTCATGCATGGAAGTATTGCTCTATTTTATTCCTTATTTACATGTATTATCTTGTGACTTAGTGACTTAGTGTTTTACTTTTATTGTTCATGATTATTTTTCTAGTTTATTAAATTTTTTTATAAATATATTTCTAAAATGGTATTAATAAATTGAAATTGGTAAGTGGAATTGAAATGAAAAACTTTGATAAAATAGGCCTAGGATTATTTTTTTCATAAGGGGTTGTTTTCATTTAAAAGAAAAAAAATAAAAAGTGTGTAAAATGGGTTGAATGTGATTTTGGATTTAATAAACTCATGAGTGAATTTTTGTCATATTGTATTTCAAAATAGTATAAAATTAAATTTCATTTTTAAATAATTTCACAAACTATTTGGTGAACACTAACTGGTCTTGGTTTCTATCCCTCATTAAATACACCATTCGGTGTATATAGATTTTGTATATTTATTTCATGTTCTTTGCATTTTTATTTTTACTTCTTATATAGAATATTTTTCTTGTTCATTGTGTTTGGTTTGGGATATAGATAGTAACCTAGGATCACAGGGAGATCAATTGATGTGGATCATTTTGGGATTTTTTTCATTTGGTATGTATATGTATCTGACTTAGAGGTCTAATTCTATTTTTTTAATTTATCATAATGATTTTTATTTATTATTTAGTTCATATATGTGATTTTACCCTATTTATTTAATTTGTAGTTTAAAGAATGTATCATTTATATTACTGTATACTCAAATCGAATGTGTTTTATTATTTATATCATGGGTGAAATCATTCGCAAAAGTTAGTATTTGATACCATGGAACTATTTTATTTCCTTGGGTGATCGGGAATGTTCCACTATTATGTTACATGTCGACTACATTCTAGGGGGCACAAGTTTTTTTGTGATAAAATAGTATCAATTCACCCCCTTTTCTATTTGTGTTGTGTCTAGGTAGTATAGAGATTATGATTTTTACTTAAACTCAAGATGTAGGTGTGAGGGTGGGCCTGATGATCTCTTTCTCATTCAGAACCAAAAATATCCATTAGTATTTTAGTTTATGAGTCTTTATTTTTGTTTGATTTTTTCTTTATTTTATGGATTTTGATATTTTGTGGTGATACTTTGGTCCCTGAGAATTATGTGGATGATTTTGGGGTTTTTTTTAATTTTTATAGGTGAAAGGGATGAACAAAATAGGCATACAAAATTGTCCCACATGAATCATTGAACAATGAAGAGCCCATCTAGAAAGTATTTGAAACTATCATAGTCTGTGTCACACAGTTGGTGCATGGTTTACTAGATTATATAGGTAAAACAAGCACAATTATATTTCTCCTTTAGTTTTTTTGTTTCACCATACTTACTTTATGGATTGATCCCAACGATGTATAACACGGGTGTGATGTTAATTAAGAGAGTATTTGTGATGAATTGATTCATTTGAATGCAATTGGATTGATATTTTTCTCGAATTCTTGGTTTTATCCCCTTAAGTACATTGAGTTATGTATTTAAAAAAATTGGGATGATACAATTAATTTTGAGATGGGTTTATCTTTTGAAACACATCTTACAATGGTTATGAAAAAATTCAACATTTAATTATAAAATATTGGGTTTTTATTTTAAAATTTTGGTTTTAAATTTTAGTTTTGTTAATGTATTTTAAATAATGTCAATAAAATTTAAATTTTATTAAATAAGGTTAAGGAATTTGTTTTGGGTTGAAATGGTGTTTTATTTTTAGAATAATTTTTTTTAAGATAAAATTTTAAATTAGGATGTTCTAAATTTTTTATAGGATATAATCCAAAGAAATAAATTTCAAAATGTGATTTGAACATATTTTTGGGTGAAAATGGAGATTTATTATTGAAGTAATTTTTTGGGAAGTGTATTTCCATGGGTGCTATATTTATGAAAAATTATAGTTTTGCAAGGATTTTCTTTAAAAATGAGGTCCTTTAAAGAGTTTAAAATGCGATGAGATAATATAAAGTGGTGGTTTATTTAAAGGAATGTGGGCTCTGTAAAAATTATTACTTTTATAATGATTTTGTTTTGGTGAATGGGAGTGTTGGTTTGTAGCTTTTGTTATATGATTTTTGGTTTTGTATGAAGAGAATAAAACAATGGATTCAAGTATTATAATAGTTTTTATATATCTCCTAGAAAGGTCTTAATGAGAGATTTGTTATTTAAATATAAGATATTCCTTGTGTGATGACTTTTATTTATTTGACTTGACCTTTTCATTATCCTTAAACCTACCCATATTCCACCTGTGGTGGTATATTTCAGACTTTTTATACGCTCTTGGTCTTCTTGGGTTAGGATCCTTCTCCATTTTTCCGTGAACTGGGTTATAGTGGAGTGGTGTTTTGATTTGGGCAGAATTGGGATTTCCATTTTATGGTTTTTCTTGGTATCGTCTTAGAGACTCATGCGGTTTCCTTAGGTGGTTTCTTATTTTGTATATTTCTATTTGTTTTGAATCATGTATTTGTCTTTAATTATCTTGTAAATGGTGATGTAATATTGTTTTGCGTAAGCTTTGTAGATAAAGATATATATAGGAATGTTGATGGATTATGGATTAGTATTATGTTGGATAGGGAATGAGAGATATTTGGATCAGTTCAAGGATAATAAGGATGTTTGTTTCCTTAAATCTATTGAGCTCTTGATGAGGACAACATTGTTGGGTTTGATATGGTGTCACGAACCAGGCCGGGTCGCCATCCGACCCGGCGCCCGACCTGGTCCGCAGCATGGCCCGAAGTGCGTTCCTGATCCACACGGGCTGGCACAAGTTCCCGGGTGTCAAACCTTACATGGGAACAATTTACCCGAAATAAATACAGATAAACAACTAGCCAGATAAATATACTGAAACTAGAAATAAACAACCAGACATGACTTTAAACTATAAACACGTTTAAAGTCTACAACTCGAAACAATAACTAAAAAGAAAAGACGATAGCGGAAACTAAAACTCATACTCAAACCTCCCGGCAGAAGAGAGGCCACATCAACACCATTATGCATGAGAAGACCAACTGCAACCTGAACCACCATCACTGAGCACAAAGTCATAACCTAGAATAAACAAGAAACAAGGTCTACATACACCCAAAGGTGTATGTGGGGTGTGAGCCAAGAGCCCAGTAGGACGTCACCCAACAAAAAGGTTCCACATATAAACATTAGATGACAAATAAATATGCAATATTAACTAATGAAAAGAAAATGAATTCTTCAACAGTTTAAAAGAAAACGAGATTAAAGAAAACAGTTTCAAATATAACAACTTAAATTAAATCACACACACTCACTTTTTAAAATAACCAGTTTGTCACACTAATGAGCGTAAGGTAACCAATGAGTACTAATACGGGAGGGGCCGCATGGCTTGGGTCCCTAGATCTTCGTGTCTCTGTGAAACGTGTCTTAGAAGGCCATGACCCTCAGAAAAGCATATGTTTAGTTAGTGTTGCAATCGTCAGTCCTGCCTGTGAATCCGGGTCGAGTCACCTCCGGAACACTAGCTCACTAGTCTAGTCCACCCTCCTAGCTACCCGGGCTTTCCGGTTTGTGCTCAAACAAGTTTCAAGTTCATGTAACATGTCACTATAATGCATACAAGCTAAACAGGGTACTTACACACGCAAAATCACAAATTTTACACCAAAATACTCTTTTAAAACCATACGCACACCAAAATCTTTTCCAAACAATATCTTCATTGGTTACATATACAATTAAATCATCTGCACACTTTAAAAGACACTCGTCACTAAAAAAACCACCACTTGCACACGTAGACACTATTTTGAAATACGGCACACACTAAATCATTTTTCAAACATGTTTAGCACAATTTTCATAATTAAGCAAACCATAGAAGAAATTATAAAGCAATATAAAAAAAAGTGTCACATGTCTTTTTACAAAATAAAGTAACCATTTATAAGTTCAAACGCATTCACACGTCGCACACACTCAAATAATATTTTAAAGTGTGACATGCACCACCCGAGTAGTTTAATGTAAAAAAACTTACACTATGAAAAACACAAATGCATAAACCACATAATTTAACAAGCCAAAAATAAAAGCTTAAAATTTTTTTGAAAGAAATCGCTTGGCATTAACCACTAAACCGACACAAACCCCTCTTTTACGATGAAACACACATGAAATCATGTCAAGGATACTATTTTCACCACTTGCACAAGTTAATAAGACAACCGCATAATAAAAAAAATTACTAATAACTAAATAAAAGTTCACAATAGAAAACACACACGTACATAGACAGGCTACTAACAATTTTCAATGCAAATCAAACTCTAATGAAAAATCACTTCACACTACACCAATTAATTAAATAACATGATAAAAAAATTAAACTTGCAAATTAATTTTTCAAATAATGATTAAACATGGAACCACCTACCTCAAACCAAGAAGCTTCCTCAAAGACGGTGCAAAATCCATCATCACCCGAAGACATGTTTAAAAATCCCCCTTTTCAGACCAAGCACACCACATAATCAAACCAAAGAGTACATTAGTACATCTATAAAAATATATTAAATTAATCAAGTGATGTCAAGGCATCGAAACACCTACCTCGGTGTTTAATTTTCATGAATCTTGTGCGGACCTCATCTGCACCTAATACACACCACAACAAACTCAAAGCAGACCCTACAGTATGGATACAGGGGCTGTCTGAACACGCTGGAGAGGTGCGGAGGCACGTCACGCTTGGAAAGAAAATATCCACCGAATAGCGTTACACCCGCAAATAGGAGGAGATGCCAGAAAAAAGGGGAGCTGTGACCGACATAGCAACGACTCAAGGCACTGCACGAGGTGGGGGGGGGGGGGGGGTCGGCGGACAGCGACGGTCACCAGAAGGGGCATCAGAGGGGAGCTCCGGCGTGGTTCTGAGCTGGAAACAGGGGTTGGCGGTTTGTCCGTCGAACTGTGCAGGTGAGGAGGGCTCAAGGGGGAAGCGCAGGCCGGGAGCTGGGGGAGGCGCTGGACTTGGGAGCCAGCAGGAGGGGGCTGCGATGGGTCGAGGGCAGCCGGGGGGGGGGGGGGGGATGGAAGCGGCACGAGCGGGAGGTGAGACGGGGAGCTAACGACAAGGCATCCGGGCCCAGAGAGGGAGGTGGGCGAATGGAGATAAGGGAGGAGGATCAGTAGCTCAAGGAGGAGAAGGGCGCGGTACCTGCTGGTCAGCTGAGAGGGTGGCACACACCATGTCTAGGGAGGGGGTGCGACGACAGATAATCCATGGTATAAGAGAGGGGAGTGCGGCGCAAAAGAGAGGTAGGGTTTGGGGGGTTGGGGCACGACGGGTTGGAGGGAAAGGGGCAAGGGGGAAGAGAAAGAAAAAAAAGAAAAGGAAAAAAGGTAAAGAAATGAGGGAGGGTCCGCAAGCCCAAAAAAACCCAAAAAGAAAACTAAATAATAACTTAAACCAAAATTCAATTAAAAATAAAACTAAATAAAAACATAAAACAAAACTAAAAACGAAAACAATAATAATTGTAATAAACTAAAATAGAAATAACAATAATAATAATAATAATAGATATAAGTTAGTAATAAAATAAAAAAATAAAATGAAATAAAACAAAATAAAATAAACCTAATAATAATAATAATAATAACCTAAATAAATTATTATCTTTACAACTAACAATAAAAATATTAGTAATAAAATAAAAGTTGTAGCAATTATGACCATAGTGATAAAAGTAATTATAACAACTACCTCCTCAAATGATATTATTATTATGATCATTAAAATAATTTATTAAACTTTTATCACCTTCAATTTTATTTATTTATCATTAAGCCATTTTATTTAATTAATTTGACCCTACCAGGTCACCCGATGGACCAGGCAAGGCTGCGCAGTTTCAAAAACATGCCTCACCCAAGTCTGTGCGGTCTCAATTTTTATTGTTTTATTGTTTTATTATTCATTGTGTATACTTTTCATCTCCGTTAAACATAAGGCAGGTCGTGCGGTAAGCTAGGCGAGGTCACGCAGCAACCCAAGTGAGGTTGTGCGGCTTTGACAGTGGCGCGCTTAACGCCGAAAAGGCCAAAAAAATTCATTTCAAAATAAAACTCTGAAAATTTAAGTTGGGCCATGACCCGAATTATCTGATGTCCAACAGAAATAATAAAATAAGTAATATATATATATATATAAAAATAGGTGTGACAATTCTCCCCACCATAAATCTTTCCGTCCCCGGAAAGCCACAACTAAGGCTGAGACCCAAAAGTAGGAAACGACACCCCCACTAAGGATCAAATAGGATCCCCACAAACATCAAGAAAAGAGAGAGAGAAAAATCATGCTCAGAGAAAGTGACTCAAAGACAACATCAAGAAATGCATAAAAAGACTTTCTGATATGTGTCGCCTGCCCCAAAGAGCTGAAAAACCTCCAGTTCGTTGTTTAAGAAGATGAGCCCTCGCACCCACAAAAATCAACTTTACAAGCCGAAATTTCCTCAAGCACTATTAAAAAAAACCACACCATTTGGCTAGAAAGAACATCAAGGTCATACCACGTCCACAAAACACTCTTATCACTTATTACCAACCTATCTTTAGAAACAGAACCTAGAAGGTTAACGTGGGGAAGCCCGAGGGGCTCCCCACCATTAAGAACCTACTAACGCCCAAGACGGGACTGGAAAACCGATACGGGGAGGTTCAAGTGGACTCCCCACCATTAAAGAAAGGCCAAAACCGATTTATTCCAGAGACCTTTGTGCGAGACCCATCGTGGGCCTCTCCTCCACTAGAACTAACAGAGTATATAGAACTTTGAAAAAAAATTCTCGATGGTGACCAAACACCCCACCACAAAAGGCGGGGAGGGAGGGGCCCAACCACTAGGCATCAAAACCACGACCGACCACAACCAACATCTCAAAATTTCCTGGACAAACACCATTCAGATTTGAGACTGATGTACCCAATAGACTCTCATAAGGACCACTAAAGCAACTAAATCCAATGGAATGCAACCCCCAAGACTTTAAGGCACGAGATGAACACGCCTCCACGTGGTTGCGAAAACCTAATGCAACTAGACAACTCATTCAGAGCAGAACAACCATAGAAAACAATTTATGTTGCTTTCACTCTCGACACCGATGACAGAAATCAAGTTGGGGTCCCGTACACTCCCAGGGTTCCTGACCACGCGCCAGCTTCACTATGAGGCCTATGGCTGGAGCCCTGATGTTTGAAGCATCCCCTTCCTTGCAGTCAGGTATTGAGGAATCCCGTGCGAAGAATCTCTTTTTGGTGTCACACGCAACCTCACTGCAACTGAGATAACACTAGCAACACAACACATTACAACATCTGACTGATCATACGCGAAACATTCACCAACACCAGAGTTGAAATGGTGCATGCACATCACCCTTTGTCACACTAAATGAGAACACGACACCACCAATCGTCACCTGAACATGACCGTTGCTATTGAGAGGAACTTTACACTGAGAAAGACCTTAAACAGCGTCTTAAAAAACACGTGATTCGTGCGAACGACCATAGCAGCCTCATATGACTTGGTCTGCCAAACTAGTAGCCTAACACAGAACTTTCCTTAAACGAAACAAACCAAAGACCAGAGGTCATTTAGAACGATAGACCGCACCAACAATATAGGGTTTGTTCCACCTTTTCCCCACTGGGGTCTCCTTTAACACTTCTAAAGGGACCTCACGGTGTAATACATCACCGAACATGACCCTTGCAACCGATGTGAATACTACCAGACCATTCAAGACACTGGTCAACACTGATAATTCCAAACCGCCTTCAACCTTCCCCACTGGAATTCCATTCGTCATTTCCAGGGGGAACCTTCAAATGCAACGACGTCAAATTTCATATCCGACAACTCAGACAACATAATGAAACCAAAACTTTTTTCAACTCCCCTCGCATCTTTCATCCCGATTCGGGAGGTTCCACTTGTTGTGAAAAGGAGAGGTGGGTTCAATTCTAGAATTCAAGAAGATATTCCTCTAATCAACTGGAGGGTCGACCAATGGCGAAATTCCCATGGCCACACGTAAATCACATGTCAACACTTTATGGGGGCGTATAATAATGAAGAAGGAAAAACATGGACCCAAATAAAACTGGTCCAATGGTAAAGACATACTGTAGGCGAACACCAAACGTGCAGGGGAAACCACTGCAAGGGCTCCCCGATGTACTTTTCAAAAGAATTTACTAGCTACATGCTTGCATACCAACTTCTAAATAAGAATTTAAACTCAATACACAAACGATTCAGAAAGATTACTCAGCTCAAAATTCCACACATACAACATCTCAAAAACACAAGGACACACCACGCAAACTCCGGTTACTAAAACACCAAATTTTCATTTAACAAAACATTTTGAAGACAAGAAAGCCAGTGGGTTGCACAAATAGCAATGGTGTCCCATGGGCCTCGCACATGTATGTTCTCCTGCCACACCGGCACCCACCTAGTATCCATCCAGGCACTCATCTCCTTGTTCCGTTAACCATTTCCCTTTTCGTATACACTCATGCATGTGGTTCCCCATAAGAGCGCCAAGGATAAAACCAAAGCTTTCCATTTTTTTTTCAAAACCAAAACATCCAACCCACACTTTCCAAACTTTCACATCATTATATTTTTAAAGAGTTTCATTTGAAAATATTTTCCAAGACCAAAACATTTTTAATTAAAAACCAAATTCCTAGGAATCCAAAACAAGGAGGCGAGAAACAATGCAGGAGGAAACTATGGTCAATGGATGATTGGAACATATGGTTGGTGGCTATATGACGATCACGCCACTGGCCATAGAGAGCATTTTAGGACAATGTATCCAGAACCACAAGGCTTTCCAGACCCTGCGAGCTCATTAAGACCACTTCCCTTACACCCTTTTCGTTTCCCCAAGACAAGATTAACCGCAAGGACCAAATACTCAGAAAAACCCCAACATAATTTGGTAACTTGAGTCCCGCCATGAGTTGTGCTGGCCAGGCACCTTACTCATAGCCAGAACGTCGAGTCCCGACAACCTTAACGTTGCTCCACACTGACTCTATCTCAAAAGAACACGCCCCAAGAGATAAAACCTCCTCTGATACCATTTTTTCATGAACGAGGCCGGGTCGCCATCCGACCCGGCACCCGACCCAGTCCGTGGCATGGCCCGAAGGGCGTTCCTGATCCCCACGGGCTGGCACAAGTGCCCAGGTGTCAAACCTTACATGGGAACGATTTACCCGAAATAATGATAAAAAACAACTGGCCAGATAAATAGACTGAAACTAGAAATAAACAACCAAACACAACTTTAAACTATAAACAGGTTTATGGTCTACAACTCAAAACAATAACTAAAAAGAAAAGATGACAATGGAAACTAAAACTCATACTCAAACCTCCCGACAGAAGAGAGGCCACATCAACACAATTCTGCATGAGAAGACCAACTGCAACCTGAACCACCATCACTGAGCAGGAAGTCACAACCTGGAATAAACAAGCAACAATGTCTACATACACCCAAAGGTGTATGTAGGGTGTGAGCCAAGAGCCCAGTAGGACGTCACCCAACAAAAAGGTTCCATGTATAAACATTAGATGACAAATACATTTGCAATATTAACTAAGGAAAAGAAAATGAATTCTTGAATAGTTTAAAAGAAACCGAGATTAAATAAAACAGTTTCAAATGGAACAACTTAAATTAAAACACACACACTCACTTTTTAAAATAACCAGTTTGTCACACTGATGAGCGTAAGGTAACCAATGAGCACTAATACGGGAGGGGCCGCATGGGTGGTAGCTAGATTGGGTCCCTAGATTTTTGTGTCTCGATGAAACATGGCTTAGAAGGCCACAGACCTTAGAAAACATGGCTTAGAAGTCCATGACCCTCAGAAAATGTGGCATAGAAGGCCACGACCCTCAGAAAAGAATATGTTTAGTTAGTGTTACAATCGTCAGTCCTGCCGGTGAAACCGGGTCGAGTCACCTCCGGAACACTAGCTCACTAGTCTATTCCACCCTCCTAGCTACTCAGGCTTTCCGGTTTGTTCTCAAACAAGTTTCAAGTTCATGTAACATGTCACTATAATGCATACAAGCCAAACAGGGTACTTACACACGCAAAATCACAATTTTTACACCCAAATCCGCTTTTAAAACCGTACGCACACCAAAGTCTTTTCAAAACAATATCTACATTGGTTACATACACAATTAAATCATCTTCACACTTTAAAAGACACTGGTCACTAAACAAACCACCACTTACACATGTAGACACTATTTTGAAATACGGCACACACTAAATCATTTTTGAAACATGTTTAGCACCATTTTCGTAATTAGGTCAACAATAGAAGAAATTATAAATCAATAGAAAAAAAGTGTCACATGTATTTTCACAAACTAAAGTAACCATTTATAAGTTCAAACACATTCACATGTCGCACACACTCAAATAAAATTTTAAAGTGTGACATGGACCACCCGAGTAGTTTAATGGAAAAAACCATACACTATGAAAAACACAAATGCATAAACCACATAATTTAACAAGACAAAAATAAAAGCTTAAAAAAAACAATTTGAAAGAAATCTCTTGGCATTAACCACTAAACCAACACAAACCCCTCTTTTACGATGAAACACACACGACGTCATGTCAAGGATACTATTTTCAGCACTTGCACAAGTTAACAAGCCAACCGCATAACAAAAAAAATTACTAACAACAAAATTAAAGTTCACAATAGAAAACACACACGTACATAGACAGGCTACTAACAATTTTCAATGCAAATAAAACTCTAATGAAAACTCACATCACACTACACCAATTAATTAAATAACATGCTAAACAAATTAAACTTGAAAATTAATTTATCAAATAATGATTAAACATGGAACCACCTACCTCGGACCAAGAAGCATCCGCAAAGACGGTGCGAAATCCATCATCACCGGAAGACATGTTTAAAAATCCCCCTTTTCAGACCAAGCACACCACATAATCAAACCAAAGAGTACATTAGTACATCTATAAAAACATATTAAATTAATCAAGTGATGTAGAGGCATCGAAACACCTACCTCGGTGTTGAATTTTCATGAATCTTGTGCGGACCTTCATCCGCACCTAATACGCACCACAACAAACTCAAAGCAGACCTTGCGTTATGGATACAGGGGCTGTCTGAGCACACTGGAGAGGTGCGGAGGCACGTCGTGCTTGAAAAAAAAATATCCACTGAACAACGTTACACCCGCAAAGAGGAGGAGATGCCGAAAAAAAGGGGAGCTGCGACCAACATAGCAACGACCCAAGGCACTGCACGTGGTGGGGGGGGGGGGTCGGCGGATAGCGATAGTCACCGGAAGGGGCATCGGCGGGGAGCTCCGGCGTGGTTCCAAGATGGAAACAGGGGTTCGACGGTTTGTCCGTCGAACTGTGCGGGTGAGGAGGGCTCAAGGGGGAAGCGCAGACCGGGAACAGGGGCGATGCTGGACTTGGGAGCCAGCGGGAGGGGGCTGCGATGGGTCGAGGGCTGCCGGGGGGGGATGGAAGCGGCGCGAGAGGGAGGTCGGACGGGGAGCCGACGGTGGGGCATCTGGGACGGGAGAGGGAGGAGGGCGACGAGAGATAAGGGATGAGGATCAGCAGCTCAAGGAGGAGAAGGGTGCGGTGCCCGCTGGTCTGCTGAGAGGGTGGCGCACACCATGTCCAGGGAGGAGGTGTGACAGCGGATGATCCATGGTGTAAGGGAGGGGAGTGCGACTCAAAAGAGACGTAGGGTTTGAGGGGTTGGGGCGCGACGGGTTGGAGGGAAAGGGGAAAGGGGGAAGAGAAAGAAAAAAAAAGAAAAGGAAAAAAAGGTAAAGAAATGAGGGAGGGTCCGCAAGCCCAAAAAACCCAAAAAGAAAACTAAATAAAGACAAAAATAAAAATCCAACTAAAAATAAAACTGAAAAAAATAAAACAAAACTAAAAACCAAAACAATAATAATTTTAATAAACTAAAATATAAATAACAACAATAATAATAATAATAGATATAAGTTAGTAATAAAATAAAAAAAATAAAATCAAATAAAACAAAATAAAATAAAACTAATAATAATAATAATAACCTAAATAAATTATTATCTTTACAACTAACAATAAAAATATTGGTAATAAAATAAATGTTGTAGCAATTATGACCATAGTGATAAAAGTAATTATAACAATTACCTCCTCAAATGATATTATTATTATGATCATTAAAATAATTTATTAAACTTTTATCACCTTTAATTTTATTTATTTATCATTAAGTCATTTTATTTAATTAATTTGACCCTAGTAGGTCACCTGGTGGACCAGGAAAGGCTGCGCAGTTTCAAAAACATGCCTCTCCCAAGTCCGCATGGTCTCAATTTTTATTATGTTCTCGTTTTATTATTCATAGTGTATACTTTTCATCTCCCTTAAACATATGTCAGGTCGTGCGGTAAGCTAGGCGAGGTCACGTGGTGACCCAAGTGAGGTTTTTCAGATTTGACAGCGGCGCGCTTAACGCTGAAAAGGCCAAAAAAATGCATTTCAAAATAAAACTCAGAAAATTTATGTTCAGACTTGACCCGAATTATCTGATGTCCAACAGAAATAATAAAATAAGTAATATATATATATATATATATATATAAGACGGGTGTGACATATGGGATGGTGTCCATGTTGAGGTACTAGCATACCTTCTGAGTATTGTGTCAAGAGGTCTAGAACCTATGTTATTCTTTATGTGGATTACCTGTGGCTGGTTTTTATGAATTTCAAGGTTGAGTTACATGTTAAAATTGGTGATTATTTTTTTATACATTGAGTTTTCCTGGGATGTGAGTTCCTTTGGGGTTTGAAATTTTGATTCTTAGTGGTTGTTGGTTTTGGAAAGAATTTAAATCCACATGTGAATTTTGAGAAATTAGTATAAATTCAATCTCTTGGTTGATTTCCCTGTCCAATGGTGTGTTTTAATTTATTTCACGCCATTTAATGATTTTATAAATGGCAGGGAGACCTATGTTCTCTCTTCATCCCTCCTAGTATCTTACTTTGTGATATCATACTATTGTGTTAGGTGATATATCATGGGTTTTTAGAATTAATCATTTGAATTAAATAAGTTGTATGTGTTTGATGGTTTCCTTACTTAGTGTATTTATAGGCAATTCATCTGCCTAATTGCATCACTCTATGGGGTGTATTTTTTGTGTCATCTATGGTGTTTCCACTTTTATTAAATAATTTCTATGTGATTAAAGTAGAATGGGGGGGGGGGAGGTATTCACACACCATACTATAGTAGATATATATATTTTATTTTTTTTAATTAGTTTTGGAGAAATTTGAATTTTTATATTTATTGGTCTTGAGTTTTTTTTTTCAGATTTTTTTCCTATTTTTGCATAGTTTTCACTACATGATTTTAGGGAAACCATGTGATGATTATTATAAAAATGCATAGATATGGACATTTTTCATTTTCAATGTTCATGGTTTAATACACATGGGTATCACATAATTTTATTGATTTCTAGGAGAAACCATGTTGCTTACTTTCCATGGGAGTTGGCTGGTGCATGGTTGGAACACAATTAGTAGTAACTATGTAGCTAAACAACATGCAGGTGGTTCATAATTCTACTGTCCCCCATACAATTGGGGTACAGTTTAGAAACATTTTCATCCTAACCATGTAAGTTTCCTAGGGTTATATTTTTAAGGGTTTTCTTTCTTCACCTACACTGACATAAGGTCTATTCCCCTTAGTTTCTCTTCCCCGTCATTTAGCTTAGCCTATGTGCACTTAAAGGGATCTTCTCCTCCCTACTTATGGTGTCTTTAAGCTTCCATTCCTTCAATTTTCAAGATTAATCTCTATGTAAAATCATACTTCCTCATTATGTCTTCCTCCACATCCCTTATCCTTTCGTTTTCCTCTCTACCATGAACCCTCAAGGATAGTGGGTTTTTTTTGAGTTTAGGTTAACCTAATCATGGTTTTTTTTTATGTTTGGGCATGTAGAGGACCCATTGAAGATTTTTGGAGTGTTCTTCAACATAGGCATGACTTCATGCTTTATTATCATTGAATTGAGGTATGTATTTTTGTGTGTTCCCTTAATTTGGAATGTTTTTTTATTATTAAAATTTCCCAATTATTTACATGCTCAATTTTTCCTATATATGATACTCAAAAAAAAAATTAATAAAGGATTGAATGATGTTTTAAATTGGCATTAACATTTACTTGGGATTTCAAGTTCTACATGAAATTAAAATTATTTATTAATGGTTTAAAGGGGTTTTTAGATCAATTGGTGAAGTTTGATGTACTTTGACCCCATTTGGATAATAAATGATTATGAATTGGTGTTTTTAACCTTTTGTAATTTTCAAATAAAAAAGAGATTTGGATTCAAAATAGATTTTCATATATATATTTAATGAATTATTTTATGAAATGTTTTAAAAATATATCTAAGAGGATTAATTTTATGGAATGGTTTGGAATGTAATTTAAAAACTTAAAAAAATTACTTAGAATCCCGATTCCATATTTTGTGAAGTACTATTTGGTACCTTTGAATAGTTTTCTAAATAGTGTGGGTGCTTGAGACCCTATTGAGACCCTTGTTGATCCATGACTCCTGATTGGACTATTGATTATTTAATTGGAGTGAATTATGGAATAAGGGGAAGGTATATATTTTTTATGTGATTGAAATGTGAAAGGGGATGTTTCTATCAAGTGTGTAAGAGCTGAGATGATGTTTATTACTTATGATTTATTGATTCTTGTGATTTATCAAGACCTTATGATTAACATATATGGAGATCCTCTGTGTTTTTTGAGGGATGTGATAAAACTACAATCTTGTTCTGATTAGATAGACCAGATCCATTATGTTATTATAGGTCATAGGGTATTTCCCTTAGTGAGGCTAGTTTTCAGTAGATGGTGGGTTATAGACTTAGGAATACATCAATAGTCTAGCTGATTTTTTTTACAAGAGTACATCTTGGATATTCTAATTTTATGTTTATTAATTTCCCATATATACTTTGTGATTCTACTTAGGTACATTTCATTGTTTTTTGTTCCCAATCTTGTTTAGCAAGTGTGGAACCATAACTCTCTTCTATTTCTTATTTATATGTATTCACTTATGATTTTGTGCCTTAGTGTTTAATTTTTGGTATTCATAATAATTTTTATTGTGAATATAAATTGTTTTTAAGAGATTTAAAAATGGTTTTTAATAAAGTGACTCTTGAAATTGGATTTGAAATGGGTAATTGTGGTAAAAGTGGCTTGGTACAAAGAAATGTTTTCTATGTGATTTTTTTATTTAAAATAAAAAAAGGGATGTTTATAAAATGGGTTGAATCTGATATTGGTTCCAATAAACTCATGAGTGAATTTTTATTTTATTTTATTTAAAACTAGTATAAAATGAAATTTCATTTATATGGAATTAAAAAAATCATTAGTGAAATATTATTGGTCTCTGTTTCTCTCACATCCTATATACACCATTCAATGTATGAAAATTTTATGTATTTATTTATGGTCATTTAGATTTGTATTTGGTCTTCTAGTTTGAGATTTTTAGATTATATATAGTGGTTGGCTTGGGAGATGGAGTGTGATCAAGGTTCACATAGAGATTGATGGTAGTGGATCAATTTTTGATTTTATTTTGATTTATTTTGGGATGTATTTGTATGATCCTCAGTGACCTTGTTCTCTTTTTTTATCTATCATGGTGTTTTTTATTTATTCTTTAGTTTATATATGCGATGTTTCCCTCATTATTTATTCTTAATTTTATAGAATGTCTCATTTATATTATTGTGTACCTTGACTAGTTTAATTTTTTTATTTATATTTAGGTTATAATCATTCCAACTAGTTATGACTTGAGACCTTTACACTAGTTTGCAGCCCATAGTTATTCAGAATTTATCTTAGGCATGTCATGGGTTGGCTTGGGTGCAAAATTTTGTGGCAAACATGGTTGTTTTGTGAAATATAATCAAACCATAGAACTTGTATTTTCAGAATATAGTCATATAACTTATAGGTTCCCATCATAGTCCGGAACTACTATGACATTTCAATGTGACATGTATCCTTTTTAAATTATCACATATGGAATAAAAATCATACACTAACCGCCCACTAGGATGATTATATATACAAACAAGTACAATAATAAAATAATATAATAACCCCCTATTGACTCTGACCCATCCCTTATCCTGATATCCTGATTTCATCTAATTCATCCCACTTGACCATCCCACTTTTCATGGTCACTTGATCTGGGTATGATTACTTAACTCATTAGGGAACCACCAATATGACCCCATACTATACCATCAATGTAGTGATATGTGCATGTGAAATGACTAGAATAAAATAAAAAACTTTTCCAAATAAATAAACCGCATCTAATCATGTTTATCCTAATGTAGAAATGTTTTTGGGCAATATATATAGAACATGCCAACAAAAATATCACGATATCCACTAGTGCATAAGAATATAACTTGGGATGATCCCAATGACAATCATCAATCATTGGGTTTAATACCCTGATTGGCCATACCATCATTGTCCAGTGTTGGGGTGTATGTTAGCATGCCACATGATCATGGAAGAAAATATTACAAACACAGGTCACCCCACATTGTACATAATATTTATCATAGACCTACCACATGGGAGTTTTCTTTAGTCATAACAAACCTACCATACGGGAGTTCCCTCAATTGAGGCATATTCCTATAATTATCATGGTCCTCTATTCATAAGAGTTTACTCATTCAAGGAAAAAACCCATAATTATATCATACCTCCCCGATGGGAGTCTTCACATCCATAGAACATGTACTATAAGCATATCATGTAAGGAATAAGCCTATATGTATCACAAACATGAAGATAATATCACCCCCATATACTGGACCAAAAATGACTCAATAGATATTATTTCCCAAACATATCATTGGCCTCAATCCCCCACCAAAAGGCCCACACTAGGAGAGAACATGATTACCCACTCTGACATCCCAACTTTAACTCATGGGAGCCCAACAATGACCACAATCACACCCTATGAGTTTCAATTTATCCACCAAAATGCCCCAAGGAATCTACCAATAAGCACATAAAGAAATAAATCAGAACCATGGGTGTCCATATTCCTAACCCATCCTGAAAAACAAGGTTGGACTCATTATAGTGTTACCTAGATCATCATATCCTAAATAGGCTCTAATAACTAATTTGGGTTCAAGGATGATACCCATGATCATCTATAACCATTACCACATACACCAACACAGGTAAATATTTCAATGGGGAACCAATAGTGGTCCCCTAGTTCATCATTATAATGTAGAAATCCAACTCTTGATACTTGATTATAACTACTTTATCGGGCCTATGACCATCATTTGAAGTAAATCCTATCCTTGAGCAACACAAAAGTAATATCAAAGCTTTACAAGCCTCCGGGGTACACAATACTAGTGACTGTATTAAGAGATGGATTGAGGACCATATCTAAGTCTCAGTCCACTCCAGTCTGATCAACTTACACATTTTATGTCCTGTTCTACCTGAGGTCTTCCCAACTAGGCTTAATTCACATTAAGGGTTGTCACATGGCCTAGTAGGGTCATCCTTCTCATGTCTCATCACACCCTCTCTTGGGGTCTCCAAGTGTATGAGTTTAGGCCTCAAGCATCGATGACCAAGGCATCAAGATAGTGCCCAAGTTTCCCATTTTCAATGGTACTTTGTATCTTTTTTTATCGGTTCCCACCCCAGTTTAAAATTTCAATTTTTATTTAACTAGTTAAATTAAATTAAACATCTCAATAGTGATTCATCTATCAACTTATAAGTAATGACCCATACACCCACATTCATATATATAATAATCATTTAGCCATAGGGCGAGTACAAGGACAACCTACCTCAACTTGAATTTTCTTCCAATTAATATATTGGCTTAGTATCTTGCTTCCCAAACTCATCTATTCCTTTCCAAAATATTTTACAAGCCCGATCTATCACTAGATCACCTACCTCTACCATGACATCAAGAATAAATTTATTATAAACATTTATTCTCAATTATTTAATTTAACTCAAAGTGGTATAAATGATGAATACTCACCAGGAATCCAATGACCACCAAGTTCATGAGCTATGGGGTAACAAACCCCTACAATAAACCCTCAAACTCACATTAAATCAATGACACTACCTATTCCACCAATTTCAAAATTAAATGAATCCAATTATAAATTAAACTGAAGAAAAATCATTGATGAGATATACCTTTGAAAATTCAATGAAAGACCACACCCATAAATTGTTTAAGGACATCCTCAATCTAGGATTCAGGAAACACACTTCAAAATTAAGTGACTTTCCATTCTCCAATGAAATCTCCATTTCTAACTGAAACCAAAAAAATGATCAATAAGCCTGGAGAGGAAAGAGAATATGTAGAGGGATGGAGATGATCCTTTATATTTCACCCTCGTGGAAGAATAAAAAAAATCAATCCTAAACCAAGGGGGTCTATGGGAGGGGAAGGTAGGGGATGTTCTATCCATATAAGGGAAACATAATAAGAAGAGGGGGTCACCCCTCAAAAAACCCAAGGAGTAAAAATAATAATTTTCCACAATTAAAATGATCAATGGATCCCAAGTGGAGGACACTTGGTATCTCTAAAGGTTACTATGATCCCCTATAATTATTCAAAATCCTCTAACATTGATGAAAACACCTATTTGATGGTTTATAAAGTCTTGAAAATATTGATTCTGAATCTTAGATTAAAATATGGACTATCCTCTTGTTTGAAAATTAAAATTCTTCCTAAATTTCAAATTCCTTACCCCACAAGGAATAATTCCCCATCCTTAAAAATTACTTGCATGAGTTATTTCAAGAATTAACATTTATGATCTTTTAAATATTAGTTTTTTTGAGAATTAGGCTGTAACTATTACATTACATCTCAAAAATTTCAAAGTAGACACTTCTACTCTATCCAATTTCTTTTCACAATAATAAAAATCCTTAAATAAAACAATAGTTCTCTTCTTGATATAAATATTCTCGAATACTTTCTTTCTCTTACCATTCCTTATTCACTATGAAAAACATTTCAGAAACATGGTATGGGCATAAAAAGCACAATAAAGATTATAAAATAATGAAAGACAACATTAGTCCATCAATACATACAAATCAATGAAATCATACTTCTGAATCAAAAAACATAATCTCTTTAACATACCTCATGAAATCGTAATATTTATGAATAACAAATAGAAATCATAAGTCATAAATGTAACTTGTGGAATACATTACATACATACATTGTATATTCCACAACTACACATGGAGTTACATTTAGAATACCCATCATAGTGTATTCCCTAGATCTCTTAGGAGAAACATTAACGTTCACCTCTGTCATGTTACCCAATGTATTGAAAAACAATCTCATGCTCACCCTCCATAGGTATATCATGGAACCTCCTATATATGTAATCAATTACCATGAACCATAACATATACGTAACACATAAAACACGTAGAAAGGAAAGATAACATTTACACATTTCAATCACAATATATCATTTCAATACATTGAAATAATCAATGATTTCTCAAAACAATTTTCAATACCAAAATACATTAAAAAATTATAAGGTATTTATTTTACATTTAAAAACATTACTACTTGTTAAGGAATCCAAATATCACATAATTCTCACGACGACATAAAGGTTGTTGTCACCACGTACGTTAAAAAGTAAGATTCCATTTTTCATTGAGTAAAAAACTTTGTAGAAAAAGATTTAATTTTAAAACCATTGAATTAAATTAAAATAAAATGGGTATAATTATACATGGTGTAAAATAATGTCGTTCATAAACCAAAATATGCCTCAATGAAAAGAGATTGAGATAAAGTCCCTTACCTTGAATCTAACTCGTCACATATGTTGCCTGTTATTACTGAATAATAAACTTATGTTAATTTATACATTATTAATAACCTTTTCATGTTTATTATTCTTTTTATATCACTTATTACCACAGTTTAAACATTACATAATCTTTTAAGTTAATAACCATCATTTGTCGATATTGGGTACTTGAGTCAAAAATGAACTTGTTATAATTACAAATTGCCTATGTGATCAAAATTTCATTATATCCAGTATCATATTCATGATTTAAATATAATATATATCCAGTATATATGTATTTATATACATTATATATTTATTTATAATATTCCATAACATTTGGATATAATAAATGAAATGTACCGTTCATGGAGACGATAATCCATACGTACACATGAACACTACTTTCATTTATTTTTCATATATAAAGGAATGAAAAATAAATGATACATAGTTATATTATAATTAAATTATAATATATATGTTATATATGTTACAAAAGTTCATTGATCCCATTCTTTATTCATTCCATGTATATCATGAATGAGACATATCACTTTTAGGGGGTGGTAATCTGCACTTCCTCAAATGAAATTATCCTATTTACGTGTTATGGAAATAATAAAGGTATGTTGTAAATTAAAAATACATAGGAATAAAGAAAATATACATATAATATATATCATATATAAAGACTATACTATCATAATGGCCATCATGAGAGGCAATAGAAGAAAATTGAACAATCATCATTTTGTGAGGCAGTAGTTCATCGTCTACAGATCAGTATGTTTTAAATCCATTAGATGGAGGTGTGTGTGAGTTTAGGTTGATTTTTTCTCATAGGAACATACTAGTATACTGAAGATACAATTTTTGATATAAAATAATTGAATAAAGATAGTTCAGGGGACTGGATAAAGAAAATAAATGGAAGAATCTTAAGAGAAGACATTACATAAAATCGGGTAACTCTAATTGATTTAAGATAAAAGGCTTCCTTGAATTTCCTTATGCCCAAGGTAAAGCATATAGAAGGAATAGAGGGATGTTGGGAGCTTATTTGGGTAGAGTTTTGATGATCCAAGGGGCTTGAGAGGTGTGAGTAAGGGTTAGAGGTGATTTCCTTTTATAAGAGGGAGGAGGGGCACTTTAGAAAGGTATTGAAATATTATTTTATTATAAAATGGTTTTCGTTTTTAAATCGTCCCAAAGTAATTTATTTCAAAGATAAGATTTTTTTGGGGTCAATTAACTATCAACAAATAGGTTTTAGACAAGTCTAAGTCACAAATGTAACCTTATCTTTTTTGCTTTAACCCTTCGTTATCTAATTTGACTCTTACCGTGTCTTCTTTTATATTCATACAATATGGTTAATATAGTAACTATAAAAATCCAATAAAACCTAAAGTGGTCCATTAATTACAATTTAAATATTGTCTAATCCATTTCCTTGAATCATATATTTTTAAGAGTATTATATCATTTAATAAAATAGTATTTGTTTTAGGAACTCATTTATGTCAATTTTATACTATTCATGTCATGACTTTTTTTAAAAATCCATAAAACATTATTATTTCAGCAAAAAATTCATTAATTAAAATATAACAAGTCATAATCATCCCTAAAATTAGTGTATGGCCAAAAAAGATTCAAAATGAATTTATTTTAATTTTTATAATGTCATTTATTTAAAACATTCATTAAAAAGGTAATCACTACAACATAATTGTGTCATAAATAAATTTATTTCTTTTATGTATAAAAATTATAAATAAAATACCATGATGTATGAAATATTTTTAGATTTCTAATGACTATTTATAGTCAAAGATATGACTTATATAACCGCATATAAAAATTCTTTAGTAAAAGATATATGTTTATGTTATATTTTTTATAACATTAAATTAAAAGTAATTAAATGTCATTTTCACACACAAGTGGATCCATTGGGTCCTAAAATTTTAACACCCCAAGATTTCATAGTATGTTATTTTTTTCAAAGTAATTCAATAACTTGCACTACACGCAACACCGAGTTCTAGCGCACCATGACTTACCAAACAAGCCTTTCAAAAGCGGTTATAAATAGTATTAATTGAATTTTGAACATTACATAATACTTATAATTTTAGAATCCATATTATGAGTTTCTTAGACATAATGTAAGAACAAATACATTTTTTTCAGATAAAAGAAGTATTTGTCAAAAAATTCAATTTTACCGCCTTTTAATGACGAAGCCTTTTTTAAATCCAATATTTGAAACTTTAATATATTAATTTTGACAAGAATAAAATTATTCTTTAGTATCGGTACATAAGAATTTAGTTTCAATAATGTTTTGGTGTTTTTCTGATAACATTCATATTTCGGTGAATAGTGAAAAATAATATATTTTAACTGAAAACAACTTTTTAAATCAAGATAATTTATATTGTTAAATTATACATTTTAATGGTTTGGAAGTATAAATAGATTATATTTTTTCCATTTAATCCAATGATGGTCATTGTAAGTAATTTCACTTTGAAATTGGACGTAAACAAGTGTCAAACCTTTGGTAGTTATTATTTCGTAAAAATACGCCTTTTGGTTTTGACAACGGGAATTAATTTTAAATTAATAAATGAAACTTCTATGTTTTTAATTTTATAAAATATAATTAATTATTGAATTCGGAATATCAAAATTATCTTAGGGTAAATTTTTGGTATTTTTCTGAAAACTTTTAATTTTTGATTAATAGTGAAAAACACTGAGTTATAGTTTAAAACCGAATTTTTATTTAAATAATTATTTATTTTATTTAAATATATTTTATGTCAAAATATATACATAATACCTATATAAGTTCAAGGTAATTCATTGGTTTCAGGATATAATAATTTTAGATATATGAAAATCTTATTGAACTTTTCACCGTCTTTTACCCACCTCTTCGGAGAATTTGCAAATTCACATAAAACGTAATTTTACCACTTCTGTTAGTGGAATTTCTAAAATCTGAGAGACATGGTTAATATCAACGAGTAAAATATGGTTCAATGAGATGAAAATAATTTTTTGTGAATAGTAACTTTTTACCTTTATTTACCACGGTTAAAAGTAAATAGGGTAATTAAGGGTAAAGATGATATTAATATTACCATAACACATGTCATAATTCTATTGGACTGGTGTATCTCGACCAAAAACAACCGTAGGAATAAAATATTATCATTTAGATCCACTTGGATTAGATTAGGACATCAACTATTATTTAATTCAAAGAAGAGTTAAAAGAGTTAAAAACAAAGTTTAATTACTAAAATATTTTTAATATAGTGTTATACATAAGATAAAGTTGATTTTAAATATTAGTTATAAAGCTAAAACGATTTCATACATAATGGTATTTTATTTATAATTTTTAGATATTAAATAATTTAATTTATTTATGACACAATTGTGATGCAATAATTACCTAATTAATGAAATATTAAAATAATTGATATTATAAATATCAAAATAAATGTAATTTGATACTTTTTATGAAGTACACTAATTTTATAGGTTAATATGACATATTAGGATTGGTTACATAAATTTGTTTCGAAGTAATAATGCTGTTATGAAATTATCAAAAACAAAATACCCAATAGTGTCAAAATTGACATAAAAGAGTTTTTAAAAGAAATATTATATTATAAATTGATATTCTATTACTAAAAATCTAAAGTTCAGCCAAAGGACTTATATAATGATAGGTGTATCATTAATGGACCACTTGGGGGGTCTGTTGGATGTATATAGTATGTTTATTAACTATATAATATAAAAATACAAAGTGACATGGTAAATGTCAAACTAATTAACTAAGAGTTAAAACTAAAAGATAAGGTTAATATAATGACCCAAAATTGTCTAAAATCTACTGGTTGAAATTATTTTGACCCATACCCACCTTAGACTTTGAATAATCCACTTTGGAGCCATTAGAAACTAAATATGAATTTATTATATAACAATACTTTATGTTTTTCCTAAAGAGCCCCTCCTCCCCTTATAAAAGGACACCACTTCTAACCAATTCTTCACACCGTAAAAGCCTTTTGGCTTGGCCAACCCCTACCCAGATATTCTCTCAACTTCCCTCACTTTGACCTAGAGGCCTTAGTTTGATCAGAAATCCAACCTATGGAGACCTTTTGATCAAATCAAAAGGAAGAACCCGATTAAGAGGAGGTTAACCTACCCTCAACCAAGGAAAAGTACAAGGTAAGGGTTTATTTCACAATCTATTCATTATTCGAGGTTGTTTATACATAATTATCTACTGGGACCTCTTTATCATCCACATAAATGTTTCTTAAAAATGTATTTCAAAACATTCTTAATATTTTACAGAATATAGGTTAAAGTCATTTATACCCTTGTTTGAATTTCTATAAGAAGTTTATAAAGGAATCTTTACATCATTTTCCAAACAAGGACCTTTTTAACCTTTTCAACAAATTAAGGTAAGAACGTATTTTTTTAACTTATACGGTGGGTGTGGCTATTTTCCACCATTGTAAAATCTTCTAAACTTCCCTTACAAGCTTATAAGAATATTTTCGAAGTAAATGTTTTCTTTTATAATTATGTGACCTTTAAATGACTTCAAAAAAAGAGATATTTTCCTCAAATAGTTTTGATTTCATCTATGTCAACATCTTTTGATAAAATTTACACTTGTTTGAAGTTGATTTATTATGATACAAATCGTCCATATTGTATTTATGGTTTTGTGATATGTTTGACTATGGATGAGTCATTTTTATGCCATTAATTGTTTATGATTAATGTTTTTTCATTTCATATGGTAGTTTTAATACGAATTTTTATGTTATATTTCATCCTCTTCTTAAGATGAATGTGTTGGACTAGTATGTTCCGGGTTGTGGACCGGTAAAAGTAAGCCCTCCGGGTTGGGGTCCATTTACTGCAGACCCTCGGGGTTGGTGTCCGGTTATTAGAGGCACTCCGGGTTGGTGTCCGGTTATTAGACGCACTCCGGGTTGGTGTTCAGTTATTAGAGGCACTGCGGGTTGGTGTCCGGTTATTAGAGGCACTCCGGGATAGTGTCCGGTTATTATAGCCACTCTGGGTTGGTGTACGGTGATTAGAAAAACTCTGGGTTGGTGTCTGGTTTTTAGAGGCACTCCGGGTTCGTTTCCGATTATTAGAGGAACTCCATGTTCATGTCCGATTATTAGAGGCACTCCGGGTTGGAGTCCGGTTACATAGGCTCTCTGGGATGGAGTCTGGTTACAGAGGCCCTCCAGGTTGGGTTCCGGTTACAATTATCCCTTAGTTCTTGGAACAAGGCCATGACATAGAAATTAAAGTTCAACATTATGCATTCCATCATTATGAAAGTTGTTATTTATTTTCCATGTGACTATTCGACTTGTAGAATATCAATGTGAATAAGTAAATGGAATTATTTCATTTTATATTTTCCATATTATGCTGAAGTTCAAGTTTAAAAGGATTTTGTTTTAGTTATACATTGCCTTAAATGTTTATGCTTATTTATGAATGTTTCCGCTATATTGTTATCCTTACTGAGCATCTGAGCTCACCCCTTTCTATGTTTTATTTTTCCCAGGATGTGAAGAAGTATTTTATGAATGACCTTCCGGGATAGTATTAGGGGATAAGAGTGTGGACTATGGAGACTATATTGTTGTAGTTTTCATTTTATGATGTAATGTAAACTTTATGAATGTATCTAGTGATTCCAAGGCTACTAAACTAATCAGTCTTTCGAGACTTGATCTTTTGTAATCATGCCAATGTTATGTAATAATGCACTGACTCTGGGTAACAGGGGTCGGAGCGTTATAGTTGGCATTATAGGAAGTTTAGTACAAACCTCGGAATCTAGATTTATGTAAACTCTTATTAGATAACATAGACCTAAGATAGACTTTGAATATTGGTATAGTAGAACTTCCTAGAATTTTGGTATTGTAGAGATTTTGTGAGTTTTCCAGGAAATACATCCATGTCTGGATACGAGCAGGTAGAGGCAACTCTGGCGCAGATGTACCTAGGGGTAAAACCCGAAAACACCACTTTGAGCTAGAATTGAACGGGAACTGGTGCACAACAACAGGCCTTGCTGCACTCTTGGTTACGACACTCTTGGGGGATATTCTTAGGATAATTCTCAATTTCATTAAAAACCATTATGAAGGGTTTATGAGTATATACTTCCTCAAAGAAAACATTTTTATGATTATGGATTATATCCATAAATAGTTCAATTTATGATAAGTGTTTTACAAGTATGGAATTATGTATTTTGATTCATAAACTGATCTATTTTATGCCATTGTTTAGAAATGGCACCCATTTGAAGGAATGAGAACTCCAGCAATACGCATGATCCAAAGAGTAAGAAGGATCATATATTTCATGGTCTTAAGACAGAAATTAGAAGGGAAATAGTCTCCCATGTATTATCATCCTATGAAGAAATAGTATCATGTGTTGGAAAGATATGTAAATAATTCTCGGAGTCCTATTGCTTTGAAGGGAATCCAAAGAAGGAAAGGATAGTAGAGAGAAGGACAGATAAATGGAAGAAGGTAAAGAAGGATCTTCCCATATGTGATAATTGTGGAAAGAATCACCTTGTAAAATGGTTGAAGGGAATGAGAGTATGTAATATGTGTGGAGAAAAAGGACACCAAGTACGTGACTGCAAGGGTAAGAAAAATGTTTCAAATGTACAATGCTTCATCTGCAAGGAGTTTGGACACTACGCGAACCAATGTCCCAGTCATCAGACTAAGCCGCAAATGATGCTATTGGATAATAATCAATTTATAATAATACCACAGATGAAGAGGAATGACTAGTATTCTTATGTTGTTATTTTGGAATTATTTCATTGAAGTGTTGTATCAATGATGTACTAGAAATAAATAAAGATTATACTGCAGTACTATTTCATTGAGGTTTTGAGATTTTATGGTACTAAGAAAAGTGACTCTACAGCAAGTTAATCTTTTTGGAAATTACATGGTTGAAGGAAAGATAAACCTTAATATGGTCCTAATACTAAGGTACTGATTTTGGAATAAGATATGGTTGATTTGGTAAATTATATTGGATATTCTTGACTGCCTTGAAACTGATTAAAGATTTGTATATTCCATCATTGTTGGAGTTTACAACATTTTTGGATGGATTAATTATATCCAGTATTCTATAAGTAATGAGGGAGCATGAATGCAATCAATAAGGTTTTATGGTAATTCAGGATATTTCAGTGTTTTAAAATAATACATGATGAAGGTATTCACATGCTATTACGGGGTAAAAAGGATCTTTATTGTGTTTACCTTCCTTATAAATTTTGGACTGTGAGTTTGGACAGATGTATTTTGGATAATTCTAGTTTGAGATTATTTTTGGATTTCTATAAAAGGACAACCTGGAGGTCAGGCGGAAACCCGTCGCGTCCAGCGAGGCCGCTAGACTTGAACCCACAACCAAAGGGTGACAAGGGTGTATCACCTACCACTGAACCACGTGATGTCCTGGATTGAATAATGTGGTCTTTTTTAAAAACAATTTTGGTGGATGAACTATAAATTCATTTATTTTTTTTAAACCTACATGAATAGGATAAATAGAATATGATTTTTTAGTTCTACTATCTTTTAGAGTGAAAGATGAGTTTGTGGAAGAAATTAGTTAGAGGATGGGACTCTAATTTTCATGTATATATTTTTCTTCTTCTCTAATTCCATGAAGAAATTAATTATTATACATTAGTGAAGGGATATTAAAAAAAATGTGTTATCCTAATACCATATGTTTTGTTGAACGGATGGTATTTTAAATCATCATAGATTGATTTAAGGCCCTCAATTTTACACTTGTTTGTGATTGATGACCTCAATCACAACCTATAAATATTTACGTGTTTCCTCCAATTATATATCTCTAATTTCAACCAATGTTCTCCTAATTGAGTTCATAATTTGGTGGTGACCCTTTCATTTCCCTTTTCCTCTTATTAAGACTAAATTTTATTAACCTAATTTCCGATGTGGGTTTTCCCAAAGGTATTTTGTATTTTCATCCTTTTATTTTCGAAAAATAATTTAAAATTGCGATGACATGATTTATTGTTGGAGGGAAAATGTAACACCCCAAGATTTCATAGTACATTATTTTTCAATGTAATTAAATTACTTCCAACACACGAAACACCAAGTTCTAGCGCCCCATGACTTACCAAATAAGGCGTTCAAAAGTGGTTATGAATAGTAATAACTGAATTTTGAACTTTATATAATCCTTCTAATTTTAGATTCCATTTTATGAGTTTCTTAGACATAATGTAAGAACAAATAATTTTTTTCAGATAAAAGAAGTATTTTTCAAAAAATTCAATTTTACGGCCTCTTAATGGAGAAGCCTTTTTAAATCCAATATTTGAAACTTTTATATATTTAATTTGACAAAATAAATTTCTTCTTTGGAATCATGACATAAGAATTTAGTTTCAATAAATTTTTGGTGTTTTTTGGATAACTTTCATATTTGGGTGAATTGTGAAAAATACTATATTTTAACTGAAAACAACTTTTTAAATCAAAATAATTTATATTTTTAAATTATACATTTAATGGGTTGGAAGTATAAATAGATTATATTTTTACCATTTAATCCAATGATGATCATTGTAAGTAATTTTACTTTGAAATTGGACATAAACAAGTGTCAAACTTTTGGTAGTTATTATTTCTTAAAAATACGCCTTTTGGTTTTGACAGCGGGAATTAATTTTAAATTAATTAATGAAACTTATATCTTTTGAATTTGGTAAAATATTATTAATTATTGAATTCAGAATATCAAAATTATCTTAGGGTAAATATTTGGTATTTTTCTGGAAAACATTTAATTTTTGATGAATACTGAAAAACATTGAGTTATAGTTTGAAACCAAATTTTTATTTAAATAATTATTTATTTTATTTAAATTTATTTTATGTAAAAATAGATAAATAATACTTATATAAGTTCAATGTAATTCATTGGAGTCAGTTTATAATAATTTTAGATATATAAAAATATTATTGAACTTTTCACCGTCTTTTACCCACCTCTCAAGAGAATTTGCAAATTCACATAAAAAATAATTTTACCGCATCTGTGAGTGGATTTCAAAAATCCATGAGACGCAGTTAATATTAAGGAGTTAAATTTGGTTCAATGAGATGAAAATAATTTTTTTTGAATAGTAACTTTTTACTTTTATTTACCACGGTTAAAAGTAAATAGGGTAATTAAGGGTAAAAATGATATTAATATTACCCTAACACATGTCCTTATTCTATTGGACAAGTGTATATCTACCATAAACAACATTAGGAATAAAATATTATCATTTAGGTCCACTTGGATTAGATTAAGACATCAATTATTATTTAATTAAAAGAAGAGTTAAAAGATTTAAAATCAATGTTTAAGTAATAAAACATTTTTAATATAGGGTTATATATAATATAAATTAGATTGTAAAAATTCATTATAAAGCTAAAAAGATTTACTAAATAATGGTATTTTATTTATAATTTTTAGACATTAGATAATTTATTTTATTTATAACCCAATGGTGATGCAGTAATTACCTAATTAATGAAATATTAAAATAATTAATATTATAAATATCAAAATAAATGTAATTTGAGACTTTTTATGAATTACACTAATTTTCTAGGTTATTATGACATATTAGTATTGGTTAAATAAACTTTTTTCTAATTAATAATGCTGTTATGAAATTATCAAAAACAAAATACCCAATAGTGTCAAAATTGACATAAAAGAGTTTTTAAAAAAAATATTATATTATTAATTGATATTCTATTCCTAAAAATCTAAGGTTAGGCCAAAGGACTTATATCATGATAGGTGTATCATTAACGGACCACTTGAGGGTCTCTTGGATGTATATATTATGTTTATTAACTATATAATATAAAAATACAAAGTGACATGGTAAATGTCAAACTAATTAAGAGGGAAAACTAAAACATAAGGTTAATATAATAACCCAAACCTCTCTAAAATGTATTGGTTGAAAGGATTTCTACCCATCCCAAAATTAGACTTTGAATAATCCACTTTGGAGCCATTAGAAACTGAATATGAATTTATTATAGAATAATAATTTAAGTTTTTTCTAAAGAGCCCCTCCTCCCCCTTATAAAAGGACACCACTTCTAACCAATTATTCACACCTTCAAATCCTTTTGGATCAGCCATCCCCTGCCTAAATATTCTCTCAACTTCCCTCACTTCGACCTATAGGCCTTAGTTTGATAAGAAATCCAACCTAAGGAGCCCTTTTGATCAAATGAAAAGGAATAACCCGATTAAGAGGAGGTTAACCTACCCTCAACCAAGTAAAAGCATAAGGTAAGGGTTTATTTCAAAATCTATTCATTATCCGAGGTTTTTTATACATAATTATATACTGGGACCTCTTTATCTTCCACATCCATTTTTCTTAAAAATGTATTTCAAAACATTCTTACTATTTTACAGAATATGGGTTAAAGTCATTTATACCCTTGTTAGACTTTTTATAAGAAGTTTATAAAGGAATCGTTACGTCACTTTCCAAACAAGGACCTTTTTAACCTTTTCAACAAATTAAGGTAAGAATTTATTTTTTTAACTTATAAGGCATGTGTGGATATTTTCTACCATTGTAAAATCTTAGAATCTTCCCTTACAAGATTATAAGAATATTTTAAAAGTAAATGTTTTCTTTTATAATTATGTGACTTTTAAATGATTTCAAAAAAAGAGATATTTCTCTCAAATAGTTTTGATTTCATCTATGTCAACATCCTTTGATAAATTTTACACTTGTTTGAAGTTGATTTATTATGATACAAATATTCCATATTGTATTTAAGGTTTTTTGATATGTTTGACTATGGATGAGTCATTTTTATGCCATTAATGGTTTTTGATTAATGTTTTGGCATTTCGTATGCTAGTTTTAATACGAATGTTTATGTTATATTTCATCATCTTCTTAAGATAAATGTGGGGGACTAGTACGTTCCGAGTTGGGGACCGGTAAAAGTAAGCCCTCCGGGATGGGGTCCGGTTACCGCAGACCCTCCGGGTTGGTGTCCGGTTATTAGAGGCACTCTGGGTTGGTGTCCCGTTATTAGCAGCACTTCGGTTTGGTGTCTGGTTATTAGAGGAACTCCGGGTTGGTGTCCGGTTATTAGAGGCACTCTGTGTTGGTGTCCGGTTATTAGAGGTACTCCGGGTTGGTGTCCGGTTATTAAAAGCACTCCGGGATGGTGTCCGATTTTTAGAGGCCCTCCGGGTTGGTGTCCTGTTATTAGAGGCTCTCTGGGTTGGTGTCCGGTTATTAGAGGCACTCCGGGTTGGTGTACGGTTATTAGAGGCACTCCGGGTTGGAGTCCGGTTATAGAGGCACTCTGGGATGGAGTCTGATTACAGAGGCTCTCCGGGTTGGGTTCTGGTTATAGTTATCCCTTAGGTCTTGGCACAAGGCCTTGACATAAGAATTAAAGTTTAGCATTATGAATTCCATCTTTATGAATGTGGTTATTGATATTGCATGTGATTATTCGACTATTAGAATATCCATTTGAATAAGTAAATGGCTTTATTTCATTTTACCTTTTCCATATTATGCTGAAGTTAAAGTTTAAAAGGATTTTGTTTTAGTTATACATTTCCTTAAATTTTTATGCTTATTTATGAAAGTTTCTGCTATATTGTTATCCTTATTGAGAATCTAAGCTCACCCCTTTCTATGTTTTATTTTTCCTAGGATGTGAAGAATTATTTTATGAATGACCTGTAGGGACAGTGTGAGGGGATAAGAGTGTGGACTATGGAGACTATATTGTTGTAGTTTTCATTTTATGATGTAATGTGGACTTTATGAATGTATCTAGTAATTCCAAGGCTACTAAACTAATCGGTATTTCGATATTTGATCTTTGTGATCATGCCAATGTTATGTAATAATGCACTGAATCTGGGTAACTGGGGTCGGGGCGTTACAAAATTCTACCTAAGGATATCCAAGGTCAGAAATATATCATCCAATAGGATCAAGGCACATGTCAGAAAAATTCAATATTATTATAATATTATTTTTTCCCTTATTTACCAGATTTACCCTTTAACCATAGAAAATAAAATATTTACTGAAGTAACTTTTCATAATGTCTAAAAATAAAAGTTTCCTATTTACACAATATGTACCTCCTTATTCCAAATATGGAATCCATTTTTCCAAATCCAAATTATAGAAGTTTTGTAAATTAATTTAAAATTAATTCCTGTTGTCAAAACCAAAAAGCATGTTTTTAAGATGTAAAATCTATCAAATGATTTACAGGTGTTTATATCCAATTTCAAAGTGAAATTACTTATAATGAACAAAATGGGATTAAATGATAAAAATATAATATAATTACACTTTAAAACCAATAAAAATTACACCCAAACTATATAAATTAATTATATTAAAAATTAGTTTTGAATTAAAAAGTAGTATTTATCACTTTTCATAAAAAATGAACTTTATCAGAAAAATAACAAAATTTCATCCAAAGTAAATTTTGATGTTCCTATTTTAAAAAAGATGTTTATTTTGTCAAATATAACATATAAAAGTTACAAAAACTAGATTTAAAAAGGGTTCTCCATTAAAAGGCGTTAAAACATCCTTTTAAACAATATTATAGTATTTCATGCTTAAAATTAGATTCATTTTTATTTTAAGCCTCTATAATTTATTGGATAAATGTAAATAAATTTAACAATCATTTTTAATAATAATATAGTTAGTTCTGTTAATTCCCTCCTATACAACGGTTAGGCGTTAACTAACATTTAAAAATAATAATATTATATTATTATTATTATTTTTTCTGTATGACTCAGCCTTGTGTGAAACATAAGATTTAAACGAAACTCGTTCCTTTGTATTAATTAAGATATCGGAAAAAGTGTCCTATTTAACATAAAAAAATATCTTATTCATAAATATTAATAAATATGAAAATGTATTATTATCTAAATACCTAGGTTGTCACATCCTTCCCCCTTATGGAAATTGTGTCCTAAAAAATTTAAAATTAGGCTCGAAAACATCATTGAAAGGCCCACATTGGAAAAAAGAGTCAATAAAACTATCACATTAAAAGAAATAAAGAGAAGTAAAAATGTCACCCAAGATTACACATAGTCAGGATCCTTGAAAACATTGATATGGAAGAGAAAAAAACCATCAATTTCGGATGGAGAGTGATAGAAAACATGATCATGAGAAAGATAACCACCAGAAAACCACAAATATGTGATAAGTTACATGGTCTTTGATTTTGTAGTGGGAAAAGTGAATGGGAAAAATTTATGTTTTAAGTTCCTTTTCAAAAAGTTGAGAAATTTATTAATGATATAGACTAAGAACATAAGAAAATATACTTACTTTTCAAGTAGAGTTTCATCCTTTAATAAATTTCTACAACAAACTCATCTTTTCTCCAAATGAGAAGTATTCAAGATGACTTGGTCACACATGAAGTTCTAGAAACTACTTCTTGAGAATCACATAATCCACAAAAGAAGAACTATATATTTCCCCTATCTTTAGAAAATAACCAATACCAAAATGGTTAGTATGAGATCACATAATACCCAAAAAGTACAATCCTTTATAAAAATAAATACTACCCTTAATATCCAAAATTGAACAAACATTACCAGGAGTTCAAAAAATACCATTCAATAAAGAAATGTCCTTATAATTCATAAAAATAATTCAAACTATGATTGAAACCCAAAACTCAAAAGAATTAGTTCACATTGTCATCCATTATAAATTTTAACATTTATCTCCAAAAAATGTCGACTACTCTTAAAGTCTCATACCTGAAAAATAATTAACCTAATCACATATTCTCTATGATCGGTTAACCATTTCCCTAAATAAATCAAATCACCATATGTCAAAAATAAGAACTTATATTCTTACAGAATAATATTTCAACCATTATTCCAGAAATGAAATCCCATAGTATTCTATTTTCCTTGGGCATATAGTGTTCCCAAAAGAGTGAACATCTTCCAAAATATCATTTATCACTTTCATTTTTCTATACTATGGATATCCATTTGATAAAACATAATTTCCCAAAATCAACGTATTCATGATCCATAAAATCATTTAACAAAAATGAATAATTCATACTAACTATGGAATTCATGTAGTCCAGTGGTAGGCGATAAATCCTAGTCGTACATTGGTTGTGGGTTCAATTCTTGTAGCTTTGTTTGACGCGATGGGTTGTCACATAGTCTGCATGTTTTCATTTTTCAAAAAAAATATTTTTATAACATTCCCAAAAATGAGATAAATTCCTCAAATAACCATAACATATTTTAACCTCAAATTTTATCTCATACCTCGAATTTTAATCCCCAAAAGTAATAACCTGTAATTATCTCAAATTAAATGATCACATAAACCCAAATGGGGTTTTATAAATATATCCACAAAAGAAAAGATAATTCTTCCTCAAATATCATTTTCACATAACAAACATCAGGGATACAGATAAAAGAAAACGTCTTACAAAGTATTCCTATAATTAATACATTTAATAATATCATCATCCATAGGTCCAACATAACTCTTGAATTCATATACATCTCAATCATCAAACATTATTCATGATCCTTTCTCCATGTTTTTACATCTTATTAATTTATACTTCTTTCAAAAAAAAACATAATGCATAATTCCTTAATATTTCATTAATTTCTAAACATGAGATATGAAATAATCCATACCTTCCATGGGTTATTTTCAGTTTCTTCATATTAAATTGGTATGTAATTAGGAATTGGTAAACATATATTTGCATGATCCTGTTGATCCCATTCCTAAACCTTCTTCGTATGAAATTTATTTTTATAATTACCATGCACACCACAGTTAAAACATTTAATTGATCCATCAGAAAGAACTCCTTTCCCATTCCTAGAGTCAACTGGATGCTTCCTTTTTCCATGGAAGGTTATTTTTTTATGACCTTCACTAACACATCTAAAACATATTACCATCCCTTTGAAGAATTTTAATATGTGTTTCATTCCACATCCTTAAGACATAGGTTTTTGAATATACTTACCTTTATGATTATTACCTAAACTTCTATAGGGAAACATTTCTCGCATATATGACACCTTAGAAAAAACCACCAAGGTTCAAGTGGTCAATCATGACTCCCGGTAGTTGATTAAGAATTACCATAAGAGTTCTCATTGTAGCTCCCATTTCATTTTGTTGTTCATTCAGAATACCATCATAGTTTTCCTCACATCCATTATTACTTTTGTGCCCGCTAGATCCAACCATTTACTAAAACCAAAAAGGTATGTGTTAGTATATTATAAAAATAATCATATAATATCTTATGAGGAGGTTAAAAACTATAATATACTTATTCATGTTATCTTAATCTCATTCAATATATCTTACATAACTATGAATATTTCTAGTATGATAACCATTATGGTTATTCCAGGTATTCTTAAATAACACCCTAACCTCTAATGTTATCAAAACTGACCTATGATACCAACTATAAGTCCCCAGCCATTAACATTTATTAATCTTGAGTTAAGTCTAGAATTAGAATTTAGGATCTTTTTAGGCTTTGTGTTTTAGATAATTAGGTCGTAACTATTACATTATGTCTCAAAAATTACAAAGTATTCAATTATACTCTATTAAATTTTTTCACAATAATAAAAAAATTTAAATAAAATAAAAGTTATTTTCTTGAGATAAATAATCTTGAATATTTCCTTTCTCTTAAACTTCCTTATACCCTATGAAAAACATTTCAGAAACATGGTATGAGCATAAAAAGACGAGTAAGGATTATAAAATATGGAATGAAAACATTATTCCATCAATACATACAAATCAATAAAATCATACTTATCAATCATAAAACACAAGAATTTTAATATAACTTAAGAAATCATAATATTTATTAATAACACATAGAAATCATAAATCATAAAGGTAATTTGTGGCATCCATAACATACTTAAATTGTACCTTTCATAGCACTATATGGAGTTACGTTTGGAATAACCATCACAGTATATTCCCTAAATATATTTGGAGAAACATTAACGTTTTCCTCAGTCACGTTACCCAATTCATTTAAGAGATATCTCAAACTATCCCGCCCTAGGATTATCACAGAACCACTAGTATACGTAAAAAATTCCCATGAACCATAACATATTCATTACATTTAAAACAAGCATTAAGGAAAGATAACATTTCTACATTTCAATCACAATATATCATTTCAAGAAATTGAAATAATAAATGATTTATATAAATAATTTTCAATACCAAAATATGTAAAAAAAGTTATACAGTATTTATTTTCCATTTAAAAACATTATGTCTTGTTAAAGAATCCAAATATCAAATAATGCTCGCAGAGGCAGAAACTTCATTGTCACTGTGAACATTAATAAGAAAGGATCATTTTTGGTTTAGTAAAAAAATTCATATTAAAAAATTTATTTTACAAAAAAATTAATTAGATTAAATTAAAAATGTAATAATTATACACCGTATAAAAAAATTCGTGCATAAACCAAAATATTCCTCAATGAAAAGTGATTGAGATGAAGTCCCTTACCTTGAATCTGACTCATCACATATGTTCCTTATTCTTCCTGAATAATAAACCTAAGTTAATTTCTACTTGATTCAGAAAATTTTTCATGTTTATTATTCTTTTTATATCACTTATTACCACATTATAAACATTGAATAATCATATAAGTTGATATCGGTCATTTTGTTGATATTGGGTACTTGAGTCGAAAATTAACTTATTATAATTATAAATTGTATATGTGGTCAAAAGTCCATTATATATAGAATCATATTCATAATTTAAATATCATATATATACATTATATATGTATTTAGATTCAGTATATATGTATTTAGAATAGTCCATAACATTTGGATATAAGAAATTAAATGCATCGTTCAGGGAGACGGTAAGTCGTACGTACGCATGGACACTACTTTCATTTATTTTTTGCATTTTTAATGGAATGAAAACATAATTATTCATAGGTATATTATAATTACAGTATAATATATATGTTATATATGTTACTTAAGTTCATTAATTTCAAACTTTACACATTCCATGTATATCAGGAACGAGTCATATCACTTTGAGGGGGTGGAGTCTGCACTTCCTCAAATGAAATTATCGTATTTATGCATTATGAAATGCATAAAGGTTTATTGTAAATGAAAAATACAAGAATCATAGATACAATATAAGTATAATATATATCATATATAAATACAGTTCCATCATAATGTACACTATGATAGGCAATAGGAGATAATTAAACAATCATCATTTCGTGAGGTAGTAGTTCACCGTTCACAGAAATAGTATATTCTAAGTCAATTATATGGAGGTGTGTGTGAGTTTAGGTAGAATATTTCTCATAAAAAAATCCTATAATACTTAATTTACTGGTGTTTTCATAAAATAATTGAATAAAGAGATTTTAGGGGGTAGGAGAAGCAAAATAAATGGAAGAAGCTTGAGGGGAGACATTAACTCAAATTGGGTAACTCGTTTTGATTTAAGCTAAAAAGATTTTTTTTTAATTTCTTTCTGCTGAATGTAAGGATTATATGAGTAATATAGGGATGTTGGGAGATTATTTTGGTAGAGTTTTTATGAGCCAAGTGGCTTGAGATGTGTGAGTAAGGGATTGTGGTGATTCCTGTTTATAGGAGGGAGAAGAGGCACTTTAGGAAGGTAAAGAAATATTATTTTATTACAAAATTATTTTCATATTTAAATGGCCCCAATGTATTTTAATTCACATATTATATGATTTTGGGTCGAAAAAATCTCAAACAATACGTTTTAGACAATTCTAGGTTACAAATTGAACTTTATCTTTTAGCATTTACCCTTAGTTAACTAATTTGACTCTTACCATGCTTTTGAGTATAATCATACTATATGGTTAGTATAGTTATAATAAAATTCCAATTGAACCTCATGTGGTTAATTAATTAAATTTACAATATTATCTAATCCATTTTTCCTAATATTATATCATTTAATAAAATAGTATTGTTTTTAAGAACTCGTTTTTGTCGATGTTTATACAATTCATGTAATGACTTTTTTTAAAAATACATATAAAAATTATTATTTCTAAAAGATTCATCAATTCAAAGATAACAAGTCATACACATCCCTAAAATTAGTGTATGGAATAAAAAGTTTCAAAATAAATTTATTTTAATTTTTATAATCTCATTTATTCAAAACATTCCTTAATAAGGTAATCACTACATCGTCATTGTGTCATAAATAATTTTTTTAATTTTCTGTATAAAAATTATACTTAAAATACTGTGATTTAGGAAATCATTTTATATTTAAAATGAATATTTGTAGTTGAAGTTATCGAATATATAACCCCATATAATATTTTTAGTTAAATAAACATGTTTATGTTATATTTTCCTTAAATTTAAATTAAAAGTAATTAAATATTATTTTCACACAAAAGTGGCTCCATGGGGTCCTAAAATCTCCCCAAGGATACCCATGGTCGGAAATATCTCATAAAATAGGATTAGGACATGTTTTAGGGTAATTTAATATTATTATAATATTATATTTTACCCTTATTACCAAATTTACCCATTAACCATGGTGAATAAAATATTTACTAAAGAAACTATTCATAATGTCTTAATATAAAAGTTACATATTGACACAATTTGGACCTCATGATTCCAAATATGGAATCCATTTTTACAAATTCAAAATATTGAAGTTTCTGAAATTTATTTAAAATTAATTCCCGTTGTCAATACCATAAAGCATGTTTTTAAGAAGTAAAATCTATCAAAAGACTAACATGTGTTTATGTAAAATTTCAATTTGAAATTACATAAAATGACCAAAATTGGATTAATGTTTAAAAATATACTCCAATTAGACTTTATAACCAATTAAAATTATAATCTAATTATTTAAATTAATTATATTAATAAGCAGTTTCGAATTAAAAAGCAATATTTTTCACTATTCATAAAAAATGAACTTTATGAGAAAAATACCAAAATTTCATCCAACGTAAATTTTTATGTTCCTATTTTTAAATAAAATGTTTATTTTGTCAAATAAAACATATAAAAGTGATAAAAACTAGATTTAAATTCAGTTCTCCATTAAAATGCGGTAAAATTACCTTTTAAATAATATTAGAGTATTTCATGCTTAAAATCAGATTCATTCTTATTTTAAGCTTCTAAAATTTATTAGATAAATGTAAAGGCATTTAGCAAACATGTTTAATCACAATATGGTTATTTTTGTTCATTCCCACTAATACAATGGCCAGGCATTGACTACAATTTAAAAATAATAATATTATATTTTTTCTAGTATAACTCAGCCTTGTGTGAAACATAAGATTTCTAAGAAACCCGTTCTTGCGTATGTAGTACGCTATCGGAAAAAGTGTCTTATATAACATAAAATAATTATCTTATTCATAAATACTAATAGATATGAAAATGAATCATTCTATAAACACCTTCTTCATTAACCATGGGGTCTTACAATGCCACCACCATAACACTTATCATATCTAAAAAGTCTATGTGGTCATAAACCAGACAAATCTAATATAAAAGGGTTAGTGAACCATCATCAGTTAGCCTTGTTCTAATTTAGAATTCCAAAGGATCTCCATCTGTGAAACTCCAAACATATGGAATCTCATTCATCAAAGCCTAAACCACAACCTATAGCCCTCACCAAACCCTCTAGATAGTATCCATAATGACCATTTTTTCCAAGACACCCCTATATATTATCTAATTGATTGTTTTTCCTATTATTCTCCCCACAATAGAACCTAACTCATAGTCGCTAATTTTGATCCGTGATTCTCCATGCCATCTGAACCACTAACTAAAACACACCCTTTAGCAATAAAATGACCCCCTGACCATACTCTACATAATGATCCCGACATGGTTCCCCTCTCGCTGTTTCCAACCTAATGAAAATTCACTAGTCAGGACACCATTGACTAACTTCATTCAAAACACTAGAGCACACCCACCAACACATCCTCAATAGAAAAAACATACTCAATTATATAATTTTCTATTAATGACCCCATGCATAGGGACCCATTCATATCCTGAACCATAACACAGTCTCCCCTCTCTATCCAGGAATTTTCACCCAAAAAGAAACCATCACTATCTTTTATCAAATGATTCACCCCAAAACATGTCATGAAATATTTTATCACATAATTGACCACCTGAACCATGAAATGAATTATGTTTTCAACACTTTAAATAATTAATGAATCATGGATCACCCCATTAATCACCCTCACATCAAGATCACCTCAATCACAATTTCAACAAACTAACTCCAACCATTAGCTCACCTGAATCTCAAATATGGTATTTACCTTTGCAACAAGTAAAATCAGGTTTACATAACCCAAACCAACCATCTGGTTACTAGTTCACATCACACCCATGAACCTACCATCTTGGGGTGATTTTATTAAGTCAAAAACTTTATCCATTACCACACATAATGGCTGGAATTGAAAGTATGGTTTATACTAGAGTCCCGACCAAAATATCCATCAACACCCATTCCCAGCTCATGGGAATTTCATCTGTGGAATCTACTGAAATTGTAATTATAACAATGTTTATACAATCAATGGATAATTTTTAACTCCCCACTATATGTCTTATATTATATCGCTCCAAGATCTCCACCTCATTAGCTTCTATCACTGGGAATGTGTCAATCCCTCTGATCTATGCCCACAGATCCCATCTGAAACTGTTGGTCCTCAGATCACACATGGTCATTTAAGATTCTAACCTACAAAATACCAAGCATAAAAAATACACACACTACCTCAGTCTCATCTAAAAATGAATATTTTACCCTACCATATATATTAACAATAGAAAACATGACTCACACTTCCTTGAGTAGCATCTCTAAAGTTGGCTGACCATACTTCACAACATGCCAAATCCTCAATACAACCATACAATTTTCTTCAATCCAACACCATTACATTTCATTATATTCCACCCACAATATCACCATGTAGAGAATCATATCAAACATCTATAGGGTTAGGAAATATAATGGGTTTTTCCTTCAAAACCGACCATGAGACTATGACTATCTATGTGCTTCACAACCCAATGTGTAACCATGCTTTTTCACCTCTAAGAAACACATGTTCCTAGGATAACCCCTCTCATAGTTTTCCATTATATATATCTTGGAACTATCTCATGTAACACTATGTCACATCTCTAGGGTCTCTAGGCTTCCCACTTAGCCCAAAGGTCTTGACTCCTCAAAGGTCACACATCACATGAAATAACTTACTACCCCCATCTCAAAATCCATGAAAACACATGTACCAAAATATCAACTCTAGGGTCTCGTAATGTATATTTTAAATATCATTCCAAAACTATCAAAACTTAAGGAACCAATCCTTATGATAGTCAACCTTTTAGAAAAATCCCTCAAGAATTACACACCCATTATTCATCACCGTCATAGCTAATGATATTTTCCTAGACAATATTTTGTAAAAAACACCACGACCACTAGATTAGTTAAGTAAAATATTATTTAAAACTATATGGGAAAACAACATATAGGTTATTATTTTCACTTTATGTATTTGAAACTGAGAAATAAAAACCCACCGAGGGTTTCCTACTCAAGAACCATGTTCTTCACTAAACTACTTGGGTTACCAAATGTCCCATATACTAGAGGACTATATCAATAATGCCAACATGAATCTCACTATATATCCACTTGTATTTCCATCAGAAGAAAATACATATACATGTTAGTAAATATGAGGATAATTACACCAATTAATTATAAGGGAAAAAGTGTATGAGGATATATTTAAATATTAAATAGTTGAACCTTTGTGAAGAATCACACTAGTAGGTCCTTGCATGTCATGTGAATCCTACATGCCAACTCATGATGAATGAGGAAAATCATGCTTTTATGTGCTAATATTCAAATCCTAATGTTAGATCATTTTAAATGGTATAAGATCTATAAAATACAATAAATCATAAATCTAAACATCATGTGCATTAAACAATGTGAAAAACACATCGACTTTGAAATAAAAAACCAAAAACATCAATATCTGAAGTTCCCAGTCAAGATCCAAGTATCACTAAGAGGGTGAGGGGGTGAATCAGTGATATATTTTTCTTTTTAAGTTTCCTTCTTAATGAAACAACATTCGCCTCCTGTTAAAGAGTTTCTTCCCTGCTAAACACACAGAACCACTGGAACACAAGATTTACAAGGTTCACTACTCAATAAGAGTAGTTACGTCCTTGATATGGTACGGAAATAATCCAGTACCACACAATCCACTAGAAAACAATCCTTTGATGTGGAATACAATTAGTAGGATATACCCTTACAATCGTGTAGCACTTTGAAAAAAATCCAATAGTACGTGTGCTCCCTCATAGCACAAATAGGGTAATGAAATAATTATGTTCTTCCTGATGACCTTTCCCGGATCAAATCTTTCAAAAAAAAATCTTCACTTTCCTACCCAGAAGCTGGTAGAAACCTCATGGAGAAAACTGATTGCGTGCCTCATTCCACTTGGGCGCCTCCTTGCACTTGTGCGCCTCCTTCCACTTGCACGCCTCCTTGCACTTATGCGCCTCCTTCCACTTGCGCACCTCCTTTATACTTGCACTCCTCTTTTTGGATAGGCAATACTTTTTTTCTACCTTTATACTTGCGCGCCTCTTTGTGGACAGCACAAAAATTGTGCACCACCTAAAAATGAGGCTCAACTTGTGCGTCTCAACCACTTGCGCTCCACACTTCTTCGACTTGCGCGCTCAGAGATCAAAATATTTCTCTAAGTCTTAAACCTATTAACATGAGGAGGGTAGTCGCCTTTTTATAGGAATTTTGGCAACCTGCGTGTCACATTAACTTACGCGCCTCCTTGGTACTTGCGCGCCTTCTTGGCACTTACGCGACTCCCTGGCACTTGCACGCCTCCTTGGGACCTGCACGCCTTCTTGGTACTTGCGCGCCTTTTTGGTACTTGCACGCCTTCTTGGAACTTGTGCGACTTCTTTCCTTTTCAATATTTTTGAAATAATGATATTTTAAATTTGACTTTCATGCCTCTACATACTTGTGTTCCTACTGCATACTTGCGCGCCTACTACATACTTATGAGCCTACTGCATACTTGCACACCTACTTCTTTCTCTATCCCTTTCCTTTATAAGGCTTGCATCACAAGTTCTCCAACTATATGATATTTGTGAAATAAAAATCAATAAAGCATCATCATAGTTCGACAAGTCTTTTAAAAAGTGAATTGATTAAGCTTCGTCGACAACAAAGGACAACACTCTGTAACAACAAACATTTCATACTTCCTTATCCTTCTAACTTGGTCCCAAAAATCTCCCCCTTTGGATTTTTTTGTCAACCATGATTCATAAATCACTAAACTGTGTAAACATAAGAAATGGATTACTTATCAACAATTCTAAGCCTACGTGAGCTAACTCATTGTAGGAAAAAAGAATTATTGACAGCCAAAACCATGCTGTCCAAAAGTAGTGACTATGACATCTCATGAGTGACCTCCTCAGCCTTCTTCAGAACATCTTTCAAGATTCTACTTCAGAATTCATCACTTCCTCAACTTTCCTCCTCAGCCTTCTTCAGGACATCATTCAGGCTTCTACTTCAGCATTCTTCACTTCCTCAACTTTCCTGGAAAACAAAATTGTTTCCCACAGGCACTCCAACAAACAGTTAGGATAGTTCACACACATACATGCTGGATTCACAGCTTACCCACAACTCCCCCTTTATGCATGCATCTATAAGGATAGATTTATGAAAAAATTCTACCCCTTGACAACACTATCCAAAGGTAACATGAGATAGGGGACAGAAACGCTTACCTTAACCTTGATGAAGAGGTTGTACACCCATGTTCAACCTCAATTTTGAAAATGGTTATTTCGGTAAAGTCTTGGTGAATATATCAGCAACTTGTTCAGATATAGGAACATATTCTAGCCTTAATTCATTCTTCTCTACCTTCTCTTTGATGAAGTGGTACTTTATATCAATGGGTTTTGAAAGAGAATGTTGTACTGGGTTTCTTATAAGATTGATTGCACTCTGATTATCACAACCTAAGAACAATGGTAGCTTAACTTCAACAAGAAGATCTTCTAACTGAGTCTTCATCCAAATCAGTTGAGTTGCAGCTTGAGTATAAGCAATATACTCCACTTTAGCTGTGATAAGAGTTACTAAATTCTGTTTCTTGGTATGCCAACTAACCCAACTTTTCCCCAGAAAGAAAACTCCACCATATGTGGATCTTCGATCATCCACATTTCCTTCCCAAACAGCATCAGATTACCCAAATAGATCAATATTTCCTGATCCATCATACCTAATTCTAAAATATTTTGTTCCTTTGATATATCTGAGGATTCTTTTTCCAGAAATCAGATGTGATTCTTTAGGAGCACTTTAAAATCTTTCACATAACGTGATAGCATAGATGATGTCGGGTCTTGAGGCAGTCAAATACAACAGAATCCCAATTAGCTTTAGAAACTCTTTTAGATCAACTTCCCTACCTTCTCCATCTTTAGACAACTTGGTTACCACTGAGATAGGTGTGGACACTGGTTCTGAATTTTCCATGCCAAACTTCTTCAGAAGTTCCGTAACATATTTTTCTTGAGACAGAAAGATATGATCCATTTTCTGTGAGATTTGTAACCAAAGAAATTATTTCATTTCACCCAGCATCGACATCTCAAATAACTTCTTCATCTCCTTAAAAAATATTTCACATGACCTTTCATCATTCCCAGCAAACATGATGTCATCAACATAAACAATAACAATCAGTGAGAACTCTTGGCCCTCCTTGATGTAAAAATTTCTATCAACTCTACCTTTCTTAAAATGAATTGTCTTCAAGAAAGTATCCAATTTAGAATACCATTCCCTTGGAGCATATTTTAGCCCATACAAAGCCTTCTTCAATCTTCACACATAGCTTTCATTCGTTCCAATAACAGATCCACAAAGTTGATCAATGTAAACTTCATCGTCAAGGTCATCGTTCAAGAATGCGGATTTTACATCCATTTGAAAGATTTTGTAACCTCATTGTGCAGAACTGGAAAGAAAGATTATTATTGTTTCTAATCTTACTACCAGAGAAAAAGTCTCATCAAAATCAATGCCTTCAATTTGTGAATACCCTTTTCAAACCAATATTTCTTTGTTTCTTATTACTTCACCTTCTTCATTCAGCTTGTTCCGGAAAACCCACTTTGTACCAATAATGTTCTTGTTCTCCGACTTAGGTACAAGTTCCCAAATATTGTTTTTCTTTATCTGATAAAGCTCTTCATTAATAGCATGAACCCATTATGGATGCTCAAATGCTTTATTTACATCATTCGGTTCAACTTTCGAATAAAGGGAAGTAAGTTATATAGTATTTGTTGTTCTTCTTGTTTGAACCCTCTGATCTTTATATCCAATAATGTTCTGAGACTCCACTTGCTTCCTCAATCTAGGATGAGTTGTTTGAACTTCTTCCTCATCACTCGAGATCTCTGAGTCATATTCCTCTTCTTGAGTAGGATTAACACAGTCTGCATCATTATCAGAATTGTTAACAAAAACATTTCTATCCTGCTCAACTTCCACATCAACATATGGATGCTTTTCTTTCTCATCATTTTCAACAACTTTTACATCTTAAGAATCCACAATTCTTCCTGTTTCTTTATTGAGGCATCTATAACCTCTTCCTTCTGGAGCATATCAAAGAAAAATTCTGTCATCTCCTATTTTCTTAATCTTTCCTAGGTTTCCACCTTTCTTCTTTATAATGCATGGACTCCCAAAGACTCTCAAGTGTTTCAGACTTGGATAAATTTCATAGAACATTTCATATGGAGTCATATCTAAGTTTGGCCTGTAGAAACATCAGTTCGGTATATGCACTGCAGTGATCATGGCTTGCCTCTAATAATAATGAGAAAGACTATGTTCAAGTAACATAGTTCTCCCCATTTCCACTAGACTTTGAATCTTTCTTTCAGCAACCCCGTTTTGTTGAGGTGTGTATAGTGAACTAAACTCATGCCAAATTCCATGTTTGTCGAGGTATCTTAAAAAATCCTCATTCTTATACTCACCACCATTATCAGTTCTCAACTTATTCACCGAATACTCACATTCCTTCTCAACTTTCCTCCTGAAACTCTTAAACATTTTCAGAGCATCTGACTTATGTCTCATGTACATAACACAAGTAGTGCAAGTAAAGTCGTCAATGAAAGTAATGAAGTACTTATCTCCATTTTTATATTTCTTGCTCATTAGTCCATAGATATCAGAGTGTATGAGTTCCAATGGACTTTTTGAGTGAATTTCAACTCTCTTATGAATAGAGTTTGTAATCTTCCCTTTCTCACAAATGGTGCAACACCAAAATCTTTTTCTTGATAAATCAGGCATATCTTGGACACTGTCTCTCTTTGATAACTTGCACATATTTTTCTGACACATATGTCCCAGCCTTTTATGCCATAACTGATTTTCATCCACTATACCCATGTAGCAAGAGCTCTGCACTTCCCAAACTTGAAACAAATGTCCTTTTGTGTGTTGGCCTCTCGTAACTATATTTCCATCATTTTCACTTTTAATAATAAATCCATATTTTCTAAATGTAACATTGTTTCCTTCATCAAAGAGTTGTGACACACTAAGCAGGTTATGTTTTAGTCCATCAACATATAATGTTTTCCTAGATTTCATCTGTTATTTTCCAATGATGGTTGATCCAACACCTTTGATCCTTAGAGATTCAACATTTCCAAATGTCACTGTTCCTTCTTTGAAGTCTTTCACATTCTTTAGTATCTTTATGTCTCCTATCATATGAGATGAACATCCACTATCAAGAATCCATGGACGTTCTCCTTTTATAGCGTTCAAAGCGGTTTCAACAACAAGAGCTTTTACATCTTCCTTTTCTTTCTTCACCTCCGGCTTCTGAGAATTGTTAATGAGATTTTGTTGTGCTGGTAATAAAACAAGGTATCCTTTCGCAAGATTTCTAGGTTGTTCACATCTTTCACAAAGGGTTGGAACCTATTTTTAATCATTACTCCAACATTCTCAGGTTTCTTTACAACCACCTTTTCTGAATTCTTTCTTTGAGGAGATTGACTCCCCCTCAAACCTTGCCTTTCATAACCTGTGGAATAATAGTAATGTTTTTGGTTGAACCAAAACATATTTTTAGTATGTCCAAATCCACCAAAATACCAGCAGTATCCATAGAAAGATTATTTGCCTCTGAAATTTCCATACTGACCCGAATAGAGAACACATTTCTCAGCCACCTTCCTATCTTTCTTTTTCTGAGCCACCAACAATTCTATTATCAATAAAAGTATTTCATTCCATTTCAGTTCTATCAAAACCATATATTTTGGAAACATTTCCGGATTCAGAATGTTTTTAATCATTTTTGAACTCAGGGTTCTTTGAAACATCAGAATTCCCAATTTTGTTGGTCTTTAAAACATACCTGGCTATCCCATTATTCTTCATTTCAGAAGCACTTTTACTTTTCTGTTCAACCTTTGAAGGAAAAACTTTTTGATACTTCTTAGGTTCCTCCTTCAAATAACATTCACCAACTTCAGAGATAGAGTTTTTGAAACTGATACTCATTTAATTAGTTTTATGAATTTTTTGTTGGACAGCTTCCAACTCTTCTTCTTTTGCCTTCAGCTTTACTTTAAGATGATCATTGTGATTCTTTTCATTCTCAAGAAAATTCTTCAGATCATAAATTTCCTTTTTCATATTGATTTTCTCATCATTAAAACCTTGTTGATTGTTTACTACAGAATTTTCATTTGTCAACTTCTTGTTTTCCTTATCAAGCCTTTTGATCTTTCTCAAACATTCCTTCAATTCTTATTTCATATTGGATTCAAGTTGAGCTTCTTCTTCTTCAAAACTACTGCTCTCATAATCATCATTATTCACAGTTTCAAAAAAGGTCTCTTCTCTAGCTTTCTCAGCAACTAAATTTTCAGATCTAGTCTCACTATAATCTTCTTCTTCACTTTTTGAAAACAAGATTATTCTTTTTGATTTGAAGAACTTTTTATCCTTACCTCTTCCAGAAGAACTATCTTTTCCACCCTGTTTCTTCCAAGACCTTCTTGGTCTTATGTCTTCTTCATCACTGTCTTCAAATATTTTCCTTTTAGGACAATTATCCGCAAAGTGGCCAACATCTCTACATTCAAAACATTTCAAGTGAAGTTTCCCTTTATATTTTCATGTACCTATTCTCACATTTTTAGAAAAAAAGGATAAAATATCATCAAAGTTTTCACATACCTCATTTTCAGAGTCAGATCCACCAAAATCATCTTCCTCAAGAGCCTTCTTACACATTTCTCTCTTGGAGGCTTTAAAATGCATTTCTCTATCAACTTTGGTTTTGTTCTTAGGATTCCTCTACCTTCTCATTTCATAAGTGATAAGGGTGCTATGAAAATCATCTAGAGATAATTCTTCAGGGTATCTATCTTCCAATGAAGAATCTTTAGCATCAATTTTTTTGTGAATAATTCTTAATATCTTTTCAACGACTGTAGAATCCTCCAAATTTTCACCAAGACATATGATAGTGTTGACAATGTCATTTATCATAGTAAAGAAGTCCCCATCAGATTCAGCTTCTCCCATTTTCAATTCTTCATACTTCAGTCTCCAGATTTGTATTTTATCCTTATTCACTTTTTTATTTCCTTCATAGATGTTCTTCAGTTTTTCCCTGATTCCTTTGGGTGTAGAAACACCTTTCACTCTTAAAAATTCACTCTCAGACAGAGATGAGAGTAACACATTTTTATCTCTTCGATAATTCTCAAGATTCTTCTTATCAACAAGATTAAGAGGAACCTTGTCATCAATAGTAGGAAATCCATCTGTTGTAGTTTCAAGAACTTCATATCCAAGGGACATAAGATATGGAATCATTCTATCCTTCTAGATGTGATAGTTCTTTCCATCAAAAATCGGAATCCCCTTACTGTTCACGTAGTTTAGATTTTCCATCACAGCTTCTCTTCAACCACTTCAGCAAATAATAAACGAAGGGAACCTGCCTCTGATACCAAATGAAGTTACCAGTCAGGATCCAAGTATCACTGAGAGGGGGAGGGGGTGAATTAGTGATATCTTTTTCTTTTTATGTTTCCTTCTTTATGAAACAACATTCACCTCCTGTTAAAGTGTTTCTTCCATTCTGAACACACACAACCACTAGAACACAAGATTTACAAGGTTCACTACTCAATAAGAGTAGCTACGTCCTTTGTATGGTACGAAAATAATCCAGTACCACATAATCCACTGGAAAACAAGCCTTTGATGTGGAATACAACGAGTAGGATATACCCTTACACTCGTGTAGCACTTTTAAAACAATCAAATAGTGTGTGTGCTCTCTCTTAGAACAAATAGGGTAATGAAATAATTATGTGCTTCTTGATGACCTTTCCTGGATCAAATCGTTCAAAACAATTCCTCACTTTCCTACCCATAAGCTGGTAGAAACCTCATGGAGAAAATAGATTGCGTGCCTCCTTGCACTTGCGCACCTCCTTACACTTGCGTGCCTCCTTGAACTTACGCACCTCCTTCCACTTGCGCACCTCCTTTATACTTGCACGCCTCTTTGTGGATAGGAAGTACTTGCACACCACCATTATAATTTCACGCCTCTTTGTGGAGAGCACAACACTTGCATGCCACCTAAAAATGAGGCTCAACTTGCGCGCCTCAACCACTTGCGCACCACAATTCTTCGACTTGCATGCTCAGAGCTCAAAATATTTCTCTAAGTCTCAAGCCTACTGAAATGAGGAGGGTAGTTTCCTTTTTATAGGAATTTTGGTAACATAGGCATGACATTCACTTGCATGCCTCCTTGGTACTTGCGTGCCTTCTTGGCACTTGTGCGACTCCCTGGCACTTGCCCCCCTCCTTGGGACTTGCGCGCCTTCTTGGTACTTGCGCGCCTTTTTGTACTTGCACGCCTTCTTGGAACTTGCGCTCCTTCTTTCCTTTGCCATATTTTTGAAATACTTAAATTTGAAATATGACTTGCGTGCCTCTACATACTTGCACACCTATTGCATACTTGCGCACCTACTGCATACTTGCGCGCCTACTGCATACTTGTGCGCCTACTTCTTTCTCTCTCCCTTTCCTTCATAAGGATTGCATCACAAGTTCTCCAAACCTATGATATTTGTAAAATACAAATCAGAAAATCATCTTCATAGTTTGACAAGACTTTTACAAAGTGAATTTATTTAGCTTCGTTGACAACAAAAGACAACACTCTGTAACAAAAAACTTTTCTTACTTCCTTATCCTTCTAACTTGGTCCCAAAAATCTCATCATTAGAAACCTAGAATTCTTACCCGAGAAGGTGTTCATGAGGAACTAGCCTAGTATCCATCACAAAATATAAAATATTCTTATATATATTGGCTAAAAGGTCCCAAATATTAATAAAAAATAAAAACTATTATAATACCCCTTTGTAACATCCTGACCCAATTAACTCTATGAAACTAAATAGGACCAGTTCACCACATGACCTCATGTGCGCCAATGCATATGCCAGAGGATGCTGACTAGTAGTGGGGTTATATATGAAGGTACTATTGAGAGACTATAACCCCTATATCCGAGTGAGAAATCATAAAATAAATAACTAAACAACATACATATTATAGTACATAGAAAGAATAAATAATCTGATAATTCCATGTAAAATAAAAGTTGACACATGACTTACACCTCCTATATTGACCTCCCACTGGTATGGTTGCTTATATACCAAAGTAAAAAAGGATAATAATATATTGAATCACCATTGAATCTGATCTATCCCTTATCATTATATCTTGGTCACATCCAAGAAATTCTACATAACCATACTATCTCGAGCCTTTGACCAAACATGTTCCCACAATAACTATGTGAGAGCTACTTGGATACCCATGTGTCATGTCATCTTGAGAAAGGTTTGAGTACATAACTCAATAGGGGAACCCCCAACATAGACCTGTGATAAACCAAGAATGTAATGATATGTTCATGTAACATGATCATTAAAAAATAAACAATTTTAGTTAATAAATGAACTAAACACAATTCCTACTTTGACCTGATCTCAGAATGTCTTTGAGCACATCACAAGGACCACAACATCCAAAATATCATGACTACCACTTGGGAGTAAGAAGATATTCCTTGATGATCTCAATGACCATTGTTAATCATTGGGTCTAATAACTTGATTATCCATGCCTACTTCATCTATTTTCACAGGGAATCTGAGCATGTCTTGTGATCATGTCAACTAATATAAAAAAATAAGGTCATGTAGCGGTTTACATAATATTTATCATAGACCTCCTCTAGGGTAATTTTATTTAGTCATCACAATCTTACCTTATGGGATTTTTCTCAACTAAGACATAATTCAATAGGTATCTTGTCTACCCTTATGGGAGTTACCTTATTTTGGGAAGATTCCCCTCAGTATGTCATACCTCCACTATAGAAGTCTTCCCAAATGAGGGGTAAGAGCTATAGGAATATTAGTTAGGAAATAAGCATGTATGTGTCACAAACATGAATCCAAGATCACCCTGGTCTAGTATACTATCCATGAATTGATATATATTAATCACTTGATAGATCACAGGACATAATCCCCCACTAAAAGAACATTATAATGATAACACATGATGAACCACTTTGACATCACGGTTCCAACTCATGGTATCCCAAATAAGATCATGACCTATTCAAAATCATTTCCATTCATTCATCAAAACACCCAATGGCATATAACATTCAATTCATTAAGATAAAAATCATAATCAAGGGAGTCCATATTCTAAACCTGTTATGCCAACCAAGGTCAGAATCGTTAGACTGTGACCTAGATCGTTACATCTTATCTATGATTAAATCATTGATTCAGGTTATAAGGTGACACCCATGATAATTGTTGGTACCAGGAATGATGCGGAAGCACAAAAATAAATCGTAAAGTACATGGTTTAATTTTGATGTCGCACATGACGCCTGATCGTCATTGGAGATTTCTACTAAAATAATCCAAAGTCAAATTCCTATAGATCTTTCACACACTCTTCAATGAATTTGTGTCAGTGCCACTCATTGTAATCTGGGAGCTAGTTCGGAATACCGACGATGCCTTTGATGCTCCAACAATCACCGCATTGCTTCACTAACGATGCACGAGAGAGAGCTCCTTTTAAGAACCATTGATTCAGGGAATCTATCTCTAGATAATGGGAGAGAAGAGAGGCGATATATTCCAATTAATAGTGTTCGGAAAAAGCCCCATGCTCTTCTATTTATAGTGCTTAATTAAAATACCCAGTATAGCCTTGCCGACCCTGGATACTTAACACACATTCAATGAAATTTTATGACTACTAATCTGAGTCATAAATATTATTATCATTCACTTTTAATATATTAAAATATATTATGCAATAATAATTGAGTCATTAACTTGACTAATCACTCCCATAAATATTAATTTAATCTTGAATAATTTGATATTCATCAATAAATACTTTTCATGTATTTACTTAAAACTCGTAAACACGTTTAATAAATAAATCCATCACTCATTATTCTAAACTCAAATAAGATGAATTCATTTATTGAATCAGTGATCATTTTACCATGGACAAATCCCAGACACCAGTGGTGGGGCCCACCATGTCTAAAACTCCTATTCAACTGAATATGGTAGATTATTGAATATGATATTGTCTGTGACCCTCTAGGCCCTTATCTTGACAGTAGTGAAAATTTTTCACAGACCAAGAGCGGGATCTAGAAACCCATCATGGCCCCTGAAGAGATATGGACTATCCCAACAATGACAACCAACCTATGAACACACACTTTGTAATATAATCTCTTTGTCCTTAATATCTCATAAAGTAGGACACACTCATGTGCATCACCCTTATCATGCTTTATTGTTTTTTGATAAAACTGGAATGATTTACCCACGACTACCATGGCCATTTTCTTATAAAAGTACATATATCCATATCAACATGTCCTGTGATATATTACATCCATAACCGAGAAGCAACAAATCCTTTCTTGACCATTCAACCACTACCATACCACCAACGACATACCCAACACAAACTACCTCGTCACAACTTCATTGCCCTGGTTTTTGTCATGCATCAAAGTATGCAATCAAATGACATACATTGGTAATGATCTCAAGCCAGGAGACCATTACACATGATCCTAGATAGAAACATACAATGACACCTGAAATATGTGGCGTTCTTATTTGTGGGGTCGTCCTCATGATCTCACTACTAGATATCACCATGTGTGAACTTCATGAGAATAAGTATCAATGTTTATGAGCCCCATTCACCTGATAGTAAAACATCTACTATGTCTAATCAGTAAGATGTATCTATAATATTGAACCCATATTTACGATTAATGTCATAGTATATAGAGGTTATCATTATATCCTAGGAACTGTTATAACCTTTCAATATGAAGATTATTATTTGGACATTACCATTTAAATAATGGATGCATATAAGTCTACACTATAATGGTAAGATGACATAATGTATAGCTTACTGTATACATGATATGGTAATCAAAATAACTAAATAGTTGGGTCTAGGGCACCCACTATTTCAACACTCCCACTTACACTAGAGCCAACTTGTTAACTAAACATGTTAGCTACTCACATTATTAACATCATGTTTCTATTGAGTAACGACTTTAGCTACTGGGTCCTCCATGGTTCCTCCACGTGGTGATTCTACTATTTTTACCTTATATCATTGAGTAAAACTTCTCAAGAGATGGTATCTTGAGTATATACCTTTTTTTCCACTATCATAACTTGACATCTTGTCTAGTAAAAATATCACAATTTACATTATGGTAATACTTTTCTTAATAGGTTTGATTGCAAGAACTAGAACATATCATTGCGTATATTTTCTTCTTAGCTACATCAGAATCCATAGAGTACTCTGTATTTGTAGGTAGAGCTACCACTAGCTTATATGTGCTTGAATCGCTCATCACCTTTATCCTAACTACAATAGTTGATCTCTTGAACTATTGAATACTAGTTTGTATCCTTGAAAACGAGAATAATTTCTTCTCAACGTACCATGTATGTATCTTTTGTACTTTCCAAAGTACAATTAGATAGTTTTAACTACATCTCTTGCAGTGCTCCTAGATATAATTGATATTTACCTACTGTAAAACATACCTTGTCAAAATAAATTATTGTACATATTATGGAATGTGTGACTGATCCATCGCTTCAACATAGGGATGGTAACTCACCACGTTTACCTCTTCCCATGTCATGAAAATGTCAATATGGGGAGATTATGCCTATGACATAGTCAAAAATTCATCTCTTGAATTGTTCTAACTTGTATTTTTCAATACAATGTTACTATATGTACAATTTACTAGGAACAAGAAACCAAAAGATCTACCTCAATAAATCCTATTCCCTAGAACATAGGATGCTACTTTATGTCAATCATTGGAGAATAAATTTCATTTTTGTATTAACTAACTATAAGACCAATGCATGTCTTACATATGTCACCAAATATATTTTTCGTGGAAAACATTAACGCTCCTACTAACATTTTTTAGACACATGGAAATCAATTGTTACAAATTTATATTCTACGATCATGTTTCTTACTTTAATCCTAAACCTGATTTCAGTAACATTCAACTTTTATTATAATTCTATGACATGAAAATCCTTTTCTGGTTGTGTTGTATACACACCATCCATGACTGTTGGTCATGACACCCAATACTAAATAATTTAATCCTAGATATTATATATGATAAGTAAAATTCTAACGGATTTAGGTATAACGAGTTTGTTAAACCAATTGAGCCTTATTGGTACCAAGAATGTACCATCCATGTATCAAATCACTTGAATACCCACCATAGTATTCAAAATGATAATCCTCTTTTCACTTTGATGCATGGAATCCATTTATTTAATTTTAGTTGGACTTATCAATTTTTGCTAATTTCCATACACTGCTTACTTGTAGGAAATATTATTCACATTGAATAATCGATCAACTTACATAGTGAATATAAAAATGATCACCATGTTTTTATCCTTCCTATGTAGTATATCTCTCTCAAGCATACTATGTTCCACATGCACTTGTGGAACTGGTTCCTATGCCAACTACGTGTGCATTTTGACCATTGACTAAGGACAAGTCAATATAGCTCCCACTATCTCTCATAGAGATGTGCACCCTTATATAAATAGGTATTCCATCGCTTGACTACAACTTTTATATCTTAAGGATTTATGTAATATCCAATGAAATCATTTAGATAAGTATGCAAGTCTGTTTGTATCTGAACAAACTATTTACATCCAAACACATGTCCTTATAACATAATGGATTTACATCATATAATGAGTCGTATGATATCCATTTTTCATTATAGTTGGAATATGTTTGTGGGATATTTCCGTTATTTGCAAATAATTTCATAAAATATAATGGAATTTTATGCTAATTTCAACATTGATATTACTTACATCAAAATTTCAATGTACAACATATGCGTTTAGGAATTTCTCCATGCTAAATGTTTGTTGATCAATGTTGATATGTAATACTTCATCATCAATCCTCCTGAATTACCTTAATGTAGTGATGTTGATAAGATAATGGGCATTTATGAATTGCTCTAGACTAAATTAGCACGATTGATGAATGCTAGGTCAAGATATTATTTGGTATCCCAACCCGAAGCAACTCATATCTCCAGACCAGGCATACACCTAAATTTATTATTCCTCAATTATATAATGGAATGATATGAAGTATATATACCTCTAGATTATACTTGGAATATTTCACGTTTACTTGTTGAACTTTTTCCAAAAGCTTTGTGACATACCATTATTTCTAAAGGCTATTCTATCCAAACTAAATACTTCAATAATACCAAATGTATTTACCTGTGACAAGCCTAAATACCATACTTAGTATATTCATGACATCCACTTTTAGTATTACATGACAGAGAATTATATTTTCCCAACTAGGTATAAGTATTACATCTATATTCATCACTAATTACCTATGATTCATGTATTACTGAACTAGTGATTGAGTTTACCAAAAAACAACATTCTTTACAAAACCTGAAATAATGTCTCCTTTCGTCAAAGGACACATAGGATTAATGCTTGTGTTTATACTCAAAAATAGTTTAACACGAATCTTTCATTTGTAAATTTAGAAGTCGTGTACTTCTCACCACTTGAGAAGGTGTCACCCTTTGCAGCCACTTAGATAATACACCTAACTTATAGTAATGTTTCTATACTTACTTGGTAACTGTATTTAAATATACATATTTAAAAAGAATATAATATTAAATACCCATGTAATAAAAATAAAACATTACATTGATGAATATGCCTTATTTAGAAGTGTAAACTTTCTTCTTTAAATCAGTTTATTTCTTATAAACAGTCATTGTTTTATTTTATAATATACAATGCAATTAACCTTTGTTAATACCTCATTAATTGATGGACTTCATGAATGTGTCATTGGAATTAAATGACTTTGAACTTTTCAGGTTGTCTTTAAATTTATTCTCCATGAGAATAAAAACTTAATTTTCATTTCTTCTTATCCACTTGGAGAACCTTACCAAGATAGGTGAAAGAGCATTTACTCAATACTTGCTCATTTTATTACATAAAACAAGACTTGAGTAATGTGGTAAAAATGATATGAGAAAGGGATCCATTATGAATCTTTCAATTTACTCATGTTGGTGTAACCATCACCCTATTCATATCATTGCTTCAGTTTCTCCTTGAAAACATATCAGAGATGAACTTCATGTTTATATCATCAATGTATTAGTGTAATGACCACAACTGACACCATACATTGATGAAAGCATAATGATATTACTATCATATGCTATGTAAATTAGTCTTCTATATGCAATTTTCACCTTCACTTATGGAGGTATTTTAACAGTGTTAAATACACTGTCACCTTGAGTTTCTAATATCATAGTACTATGTGCATGATCCTGTAATATTCTTTGATACTCGTGTTAGTGTGGACATTTAAATGTTCCCATAATTATCAGAGTTTAAACTTGTGGTATGACATTCCATTTTTCTATAAAAATGAATTTTAGAAGATGAGTGCATTTTATCTGGATTACCGGTTTATAAATTTTGATTAATTATTTAAATCATTTAATGTATCCCACTATTTTATCTGTTTCTAGGAACCCTCTATGCTAGAATCAAAATACTCTATCACTTAAGTATTCTAGTGTAAAGGATCTCAAAACCACCCCTCATAGTCGACAAACTATGGCTACACCACTACATGGAGGGTTTTAGGATGTCTTTTGGCTCGTCAACCACTTTAACTTGTGGTTCCTTGAACTATTGAGTGAAGTCCCAACTTTTAAAATTAGAACATGATTAACTCAACACTTGCCTCTAAAATTTCAACAAGATATATATGACTTTTTCTTTAATGAAATTTTAGTTATGTAAACCCATAACTCTTATAAGGACTCCCCAGTAATAAGATGAACCCTCAGCTATGGCATGATCGACACCTCAAATAGCTAGTTTTGACCAAATTTAAATGACAGAAGGTTGTTTAGTCTTTATATATTATTGAGGGTTTTATTGTTTTTACTGCAATAAAAGAAATCAGTTTTGTATTTTTATAAGAACATATTATCTGATCGCACTCACAACTGATCCTACATGAAATGGAAAAATCATTGCATCACATGTTCATTTTATCTTGCATGCTTCTTTATTATTCGTTTATGTGATCATGTTCAATCTACACATTCCCAAAATAATAAACCATACAGAAATAAAATGAAAAGACTGATCATGAGTCGATTCTAATGGTTGATCTGTTGAGTGAATAATAGACCAACCAAAATTCTAGGGGTATGTACCTTAAGTCGCGTGGCTTGGAACTTGAATAGAAACATCTCCTCATCCATGGAATCCAACTCCTGTTTTGTGTGTCACTGTCACTTGGCACAAAGTGTGTCATTCCTTGTCTCGTCATTATACAATAGTACCCACACACAAGCGAGGGGATCTCATAGTATAAAATTACAACTTAGAGAGTGGGCGTGAAGAACCTTATACATATAACGCCACTTGAGACGACATGAAAATCATCTTTTGTTTAATTAAAATAATTATTACAAACCAACATTCCATAATTAAATAAATAAACAAATAAAAGGCACCATACATACAACAATCAATCTCCAACTCAAGATCAGATTAGGCATTAACTCGCATATATAAAATAAATGTAGAATAAAATTAAACTTGAATTAAAATAATAATTGAGGGAATTTTATTGAATTAAAAATTTCACTCTTATTTTTAATTCAACAGTTATGTTATTTGATCCCAATTTATAAATTTAATTTTAAAAATAAAAATATATGAATTTATTAATTTATTAATCTCCCAATTAAATTAATTACAAAAAATTAATTTTAATAACCAAAAATTAATATTTAGTTAATTTAATTCTCATATGTAATTAAATTAATTGTTTTAATAAATTTTTGATTAAATTAAAACACCCGAGCCCATAAAAACTCAGGCAGGGCCTGTGCGGGTCAAGGAAAACCTGCGTAGGCCTAATTCGATCTATTCCGACCCTGTGCGGAGGCATTCTGGGTCACAAAGATCTTTTGAAGCCTTTCCCAGGCCGGTCAAACCTTGTTGGACATGGTTTGGGGGCATACCCTTGCTGTGAAGACACTTAACTCACACAGAAATATGATCCTGGAGTCAACAGGTTCAGCGGGTGGTCGTAGTGTGGTTCGCCATGCAAGGTGAGCCTCGAGTCCGCAGAGGAGGTGTCCAGGTGGAGGGATATAGCCCAGCAGTGATGTCCAGTGATTTAAGGGGATAGGTGGCCCAAGGATGGGTGATACAAAGGCTTACTGAGGGAAGGAGGCTGGACCAAGGCGTCGGTGCTGCTGCACCTGGTGTTGGGAGCATGTCCGAGGCGGGAAACTACATGTCTGTGATGCTGTGGGGAAGACCAGAGGACCATGGGGGTTGCTCCACCAAGCCTAGTGTAGCACTCTATAGCTCCACTAAAATGCAAGTGGGCTAGTGGACAAGGTGTTGTCAGTGGAGGAGGAGCCATAGGGAAGGGAGAGCAGCGACCACCGGTGTTGTCCATGGTAAGCCACTGCTCCGTGCAAGGGAGACCATCAAGAGGGAGAAGGCACGGGGCCTACGGACCGGAACAATTATATTTCATGCGGTCTGCTGCCTGGGAGCCAAGGATCCATGGGAGGACCTAGAAGAGGCTTGGTGCGAACAGCCTCCATGCGACATGGGGTGGACGAGAAGGCGTCCCAGGGATCTGTTGCTACTGCTGCCCGGCGAAGGGGAGAGTGACAATCATGGGGGCACTGGTTGTGTGTGCTGTAGGGCAACAAGTAGTGGGAGGCCGATTATTGGTTCCACTGGCCTGGATAAGAGGACTGGTAGGGGGGTTCACCACCCCTAGTGGTTGCCTATTCGCCACACGACGCGGGGAATGAGAGGGAAAACGAGTGGCCACTCCTACCCCCAAAAAACATTTTTTAACACAACTTGCACATGAAGGTCATCACCCCCACCATTTTATTATTTTTATTTTTATTTTTAATCCGTGACCTTCTTTTCAGGTCACCTTTTCACCTTTTTTCAGCTTGACATTCAAATGTAGGTCCTCTACACCATTTTTTTATTAACTTTACCCTCTTGAGTCATCTCCCCTTTTTTAATATATTTGTCCTAAATCTATAGAGAAATAGAAAAATAATTATATTATTTTATTATTAAAATATTGTTATAATAAAATTATTATAATAATCAAATTATTATTACAATAGAACTATTATTATTACAATGAAATTATAATAATAATAATAAATACTCAAACTCACTGGAAAAAACTATTCATTTGGAAACAAGGGATTTGGATAAATGTAATTGAGGTTCATAGATCTTAAAACTCATATGTATTAAATAGTGTTAAATCTAATCTAAATACTTTGGATGACCATAGAAGGGTCATCCAATGTCAGATTAACACACGGCCAACAACGTTAGGACCATATTGATGCCCTATTCATAAATTAAAAAATTTAATTTCATGGCTTAAAATCGACACGTAGCACTCTGATACCACTTTTTGGAACTGAGCATGCAACAGAAGCCCCAAACATATGGGCTTTTAAAAATTTTCTACCAGTGATCGACGTAAACCTGTTGACATCGGTGAACATCAACCCTTTCTTAGCTGAGGACCATTCATGAAGGATTTTAAGCACAAAAATAAACCGTAACGTACCTGGTTTAATTTCGAAGATGCGCACAATGTCTGCTCATCATTGTATATTTATTATAGAAGAATACTAATTTGAATTTCTCTAGATCATCCACACATGATTCAAGGAATCCATGGGAGTGTTGTTCATCGTTATCTGAGTTCTAGTGCGGAATACTGGTGACACCTTCGATGCTCTAAGGATCAACGCATTGCTTCACTAGTGATGACTGAGAGAGATCTCCATCTGAGCTCATTGGATTCAGAGAATCTCTATCTATATAACATGAGAGAGGAGAGGAGAGAGAATCCCCATTAATAGGATTTTTAAAAATCACCTCCTCTTCTATTTATAGGTATTAATTAAAGTACCCAATATAACCTTGCCAGCTCCGGATACATAATGCACTATCAATAACATTTTATGAATACTAATCTGAGTCATAAATATTATTATCATTCACTTGTAATATATTAAAATATATTATGTAATAATAATTGAGTCATTAACTCGACTTGTCGCTCCCACAAATATTAATTGAACCTTAAATAATTTAATAGTCGTCAATTAATATTTTTCATGTATTTACATAAAACTCGTAAATACATTTATAAAATAAATTCAATACTCATTATTCTAAACATGAATAATATGAATTCATTTATTTCATTGGTGATCGTTTTAATTAGAAAAATCTAGAACCCTAATGGTGGGGCACACCATGTCCAAAACTCGTATTCAACTGAATAGAGAAGATTCTTGAATATGCTATTGTGAGTGACCCTCTAGGCCATTATCTCGATAGTAGTTAATAGTATTTACAGACCAAGAGAAGGATCTAGAAACCCATCATGGCCCCTGAAGAGATTAAGATTGTCAAAGCAGCGACAATCAACCTACGAACATGCATTGTATAATATAATCTCTTTGTCTTTAATATCTCATAAAGCCGGACACACTCACGTGTCATCACCCTTATCTTTCTTTATTGTTGGTTGGTTTAACTGGATGGATTTACCCTCTACTACCATATCCATAGTCTTATAACGGTATTTCCATCCATATCAACATGGCCTGTGATATATTAATTCCATAACCCAAAAGAGAAAAATCATTTCTTGACCATTCAACCAATGCCATACCACCAACGATGTACCCAACACAAATTACCTCTCCATGACTTCATTTCCATTGTTTTCATCTTGCATCAAAGTATTCAATAAAATGATATACATTGGCAATGATCTCATGTCATGAGACCATTACACACGATCATAGATAGGGACATCCAATGACACCGAATACATGTGGTGTTCCTATTAGAGGGCAAGTCCTCATAATATCACTACCAGAGATCACCAAGTGAGAACTTCAAGATAATAAGCCTAAATGCTTAGGATCCCTCATCACTAGATAGTCAAACATCTACTATGTCCAACCATATTATGTATCTAGACTATAGAACATATATTTAAGATTAAGGTCATAGTATCTAGAGGTTCTCATTATAGCCTGGGAACTTCTATAACATTTCGATACCAAAATTAATATATGGATATTACCATTTCAACAGTGGATGTACAAAAGTATACAATATAATTTTTAGATGACAACATGTATAGATAACTGTATACATGATATGGTAATCAATAATGCTGAATAGATGGGTTTAGGGAACCCACTATTTCTACAATAATATATATCCTATAACGCCCCGACCCCAGAATCCAAGAGCTGGTGCATTATTTTAATACACTGGAATGATTACAAGGAATAAAGTCCTAAAGGACCGATCAGTTTAGTAGTCTTGGAAACAAGATACATACTTAATTTCAACATTAAAACTTGAAAGAAACACACATTAATTTATTCCATTAGAAACATCCAAGCTTCGAAGATTATATCTGCAAGTCACTCAGAACTAACTTCTTCATAACCTGGGGGAAATGAAACATGAAAAGGGGTGAGCTTAGATGCTCAATAAGAGTAATAAATATAGTGGAAGATAACATAAACATTAGGTATGGTGAATAATTGGAAACACATGCCTTATTGAATAATAAACATGAGCACTTTATGGAAGGAATACGAGTTGTGTAAATAATGCCATAATAAAACATAGTCATGGGTATTCTACTAGTCAAATAACCACATGAAATATCAATATCTAATCTTATAATTATGGAATTCATAATTCCGGACTATCATAACCACATAGTCAAGGCATTGGGCGAAGAATACAAATATGATCTTGTCATGGCCTTGTGCCAAGACACTATTTTGTCTCACGAGACATACTGATGCACTGAGGAGCTATAGAAGGCTCCACCCGTAACATACTAAGTCCAATGCATTCATCATATGAAAATGATGAAACATAATCTGAATATTCGTATTAAAACTAGCATACGAAATGTCAATATTTTAACCAGAAACCATGAATGGTATAAAAATAGCACATCCACAGTCAAACATAACTCATTCAATACAATATGGAAGATTTTATTATAATATATCAACCTCAGTAGAGAATAATGAATGATATTGACATAGATGAGAATAATCATCAAAACTATTTGAGAGAAATATCCCCATTTTTCTTGAAAACATTTTAAAGTATCACTATTTATCAAGAAGCCATTTAAAATAGATTTTTGAATCAAAGTGTCCCATACCAATTTCAAAATTTTAAAAGTAATTTTAATTTTAAAACTTTAATGTCCATATAATAAATCCTTAAAACCATATTTAAAACATGGATATTGAAGAGATAGATTTAGAATAATAAATCTTTAAAACATTTTAGAATGATATTTTAGTTAGAGTTCATAACCAAAAGAGAGACAATTGAATATAAATAATTGAGGTAATCAAAAAATTATAATATCATGGGAATAACAGGATACATGATATACTTTGTCAAAGTACATTATATACACCATATAAAATTTAATTGGCGTATAACAACAAAGAAGTCTCAATGGAAGGTAAATTGAAATGAAATTTCTTATAAAGACCGTATCCTTAGGTTAAAGATAAATCAATGACATAATTATGTATTTCAAATATAAATACACTAAATATTATTGGATATTCAGTGTAAATCAATCAGGGTAAATTCACACATATTCTTATAAAAACAACACCAATGAATTGGATGTTTAACTCAATAAATAAAGATTGAGTTAAAATTACGTTTATCAAGTTCATATCGATGACTTGAGAATTTATCAATGGAGTGATTATGTGTATAAAACCTATATTTCTAGAAAGGGGAGTGGAAATTACTACAAAAATATAAAATAGTGATTCCACACATAATAATGGAGTAAAATAATCAATGAATTATGCGTAAATCTAAATGAGTGGAAATTGAAATTTGAAATTCCATTACCAATTTGGTAACTTACGAAACATACATCCCATGAAAGATGGATCATAAAATTAAGATGTAATTAATCATAAATTAAATTATATTACATAAAGAATAAAATCATTGGGTAGTACATACACCACACAAAAGGAAATAGTGGCAGTATGGTATGAATCTCACGGAAATAGGATGTGAGATGAAAACCCTTACATCGTTGTAATCAATCGAGTAGTATGACCATATGTTAATAAAAAACAAATTAATAATATAATAGCATGAATATAAATATAATAATGATAATATATATATATATCAAATGATAGTACATAATACACCACATTTAATAAATAAGTGGCGAACAATTGAAATCTCATGGAATTAAAAGTGAGATAAGAAACCCCTTACATTGTACTTTTACATGGTTGAGGGTAGGTTAACCTCCTATATATTGGTTAAATAAATTTTATTAAATTATCAAGAATCATATACATTAATATGATATCATATATGATCATTTAATATTTCTTTGTTAATAATATTTTAGTATTATCGTCGTTTCGTGTGTAAACAGATTTGTTTTCCTTTATAGCTTTATTTAGTAAGTAGTGTTTGTTACGAATAGGATGTATCTTATTCATATTAAGAATTATATAAAGTCATTAAACATTATTTTTAATCATCTAATTAAAATTTGTCTTGAATGGATTACGATGGGGAATGAATCTCATCGCGTTTGTGAAGACGGTAATCCTTACGTACGCACGAGCGACAATATCATTTTTTTTATATTAAAATAATATATAATTGGATGGTGTGTAATATATACAGAATCATTATCATTTTATATTTATTATTTACAGAAATTAAACATCATTATTATACCCATACAAATAATAATGTATTGAATAACAATTACACCACGACGTGGAGATGGTAAGCCATACGTACGCACGTATGGTGACATATCATTCAAAGGATGGATAGAATATTGAATATGGTTGTACCATATTTATAATAAATTCATAGTACATAGAAGATACTGGAGTTATTATTTTGTAATGGAAACAACAAAGAAATAGGTAGTGGAAGAAGAAATGAACTTGAAAGAGGTGATGAAATATTTACCTCTTCTTCAGGTTCTTCCTTTTGATTTGATCAAAAGGGCACTTTAAGATGGATTTTTGACTAAATTAAGGCCTCTGGGATGAAGGGAGGATATTTGGGAAGATATTTGGTGAGGTTATGGCCATTCATAATGGATTTTAAGGTGTCAATTAGAGAGAAGGGGGAGTGCCCTTTTATAAGAGGGGTGAGGGGCACCTTAGGAAAAGTTAGAAATATTATTTTATAATAAAATATTTTTCTGTTTATAATGGATAAAAAATAGATTATTTAAAGGCTAATGTGGTTATGGGTTTAAAAACACTCAACTAATAGGTTTTAGACAGGTTTGGGACACTATATTAACTTTATCTTTTATATTTAACTCTTAGTTAAATAGTTTGACATTTACCATGTCTCTTTATATTTTTATATTATGTTGTTAATAAACATACTATATACTTCTAAGAGAACCCACAGTGGTTCATTAATGATACACCTATAATTATATAAGTATTTTGGATGAATATTAGATTTTTAGGAATAAAATATAAATTAATAATATAATATTTGTTTTAAAAAGTCTTTTATGTCAATTTTGAAACTATTTGGTATTTTGTTTTTTCTAAATTTCTAATAACATTATTACTTAGAAAAAAATTTATCTAACCAACCCTAACAAGTTTTATTAACCTATAAAATTAGTGTAATTAATAAAAATTATCAAATTACATTTATTTGGATATTTATAATAACAATTATTTTAATATTTCATTAATTTGGTAACTACTGCATCATCATTGTGTCATAAATAAATTTAACTATTTACTGTATAAAAGTTATAAATAAAATACTATAATGTATTGAATCATTTTTTTCTTACTAATGAATACTTAGAGTCGAATTATCTTACTTTTAACCCAATATTAATAATGTTTTAGTTATTAAACATTGATTTTAACTCTTTTAACTCTTATTTGAATTAAATAATAATAAATGTCATAATCTAATACAAGTGACCTAAAGGATCATATATTATTCATAAGGTTGTTTTTGGTCGAATTACACTTATCTAATTGAATTAGGACTTCTGTTAGGGTAATAATAATATAATTTTTACCCTCAATTACCCTATTTACTTTTAACAGTGGTAAATTAAAATCAAAAGTTATTATTCACCAAAAATTATTTTTATCTTATTGAACCACATTTACTTAATTATATCAACCGAGTCTCTTGGATTTTTGAAATTCAATTCACAGAAGTGGTAAAATTATGTTTTACTCAAATTTGAAAATGCTTATAGGAGGTGGGTAAAAGACGGTTAAACATTTCAATAAAATTTTTAAATATATAAAATTATTATAAACTAACACTAATGAATTGCATTGATCTTATATAGGTATTATGTATCTATTTTGACCAAAAATAAATTTAAATAAAATATATAACTATTTAAAGAAAAATTTCAGTTTCAAACAATACCTAAGTGTTTTTCACTATTCATCAAAAAATGAAAGTTTTCAGAAAAATAACAAAAATTCACCCTAAGCTAATTTCAATATTCTGAATCCAAAAATGAAGTCCATTTTGAATGATAAAATTTATAAAATTTTAAAAATTGGTTATTACTATTCATAACGGCTAGTTTGATTGGTTGCGGTGTGTTAGAATCTCGAAGTTGTGTACAATGTAAGCTATTACATTATTTAAAGGGAAATGTACCATAGAAGCTTGAGGTGTTTCATTATTCCCCTATTTTGGAAATTACATCCTCACAATTGTTAAAATTGTGCTTGGGAACATAATTGAAAGTCCCAAATCGGAAAAAGAGTCAACAAAACTATCACATTAAAAGAAAGAAAGAGAAGTAAAAAGGTTACCAGAGACAACCCATACTAGGATTCCTTGTAATAAAACATGGATATGGAAGATAAAATAAGTGTCGAGTTCTGATGGAGAGGGATAGAAAACATGATCCAGAGAATGTTATCAACAAGAAAACCACAAACTTCTAATGGGATAAACGGTCATTAGTTTCCCAGTAGGAAAAGAAAATAGACAATGTTTTTTTTGTTTTAAGTTACATTTTATAAAGATGAGTGATTTATTTATGAGATTGACTAATAACATAAGGATATATGTTTACTTTTTAAGTATAGTTTCATTCTATAATAAATTCCTACCACTAACTCATTTTTTTTCAAATGATGGGTATTAAAGATGACTTGGTCACACCGGAAGAGCTAGAATCAACATCTAGAGAATCAAATGATCCAAAAAGAATAAACTATATATTTACCATGTATTTAGAGATTAATCAAAACCAAAATGGTTAGAAAAAGATCAGATGATCCCCCAAAAGGATATTCCTTTAGAGAAATAAACATTAATCTTAATTTCTAAAATTAAACCAACAATACCCCAAAGTTAAATAAATACCATTCAATAAAAAATTGTCCTTAAAATCCTTTAATATAATCCAAACTAATATTGAAACCCAAAAACATAGAAGAACAGTCTTCCTCGTTAAATTGTATCTCCAAATGACATCAACTACTCTTAAAGTCACATGCTTAAAAGTAATTAACCTAATAAAATATTCTCAATTATAGGTTATTCATTTCTATAAATAACCCAAATCACTATAAATCCACAATAAAAAAATTGATAAAAATACACCATTACTCCTCAAATGAAATCCCATAGTATTCTATTTTCGTTAGGCATATAGTGTTCCCAACAGAGCAAACCTATTCCAAAATAATATTTATCACTTAATCGCCAAATCATTTTCCAATACAAAGGGTATTCATTTGATAAGACATAAGATCCCAAATCAACTTATTATTTATCAATAAAATCATTTATCTAAAAATAATTAGTCACAATAACTAGGGATTTCACGTAGTCCAGTGGTAAGCGATAAATCCCAATCGCACTCTGGTTGTGGGTTCGATTCCCACAACTTTGTCTGACGTGACGAGTTGTCACACGGTTTGTGTGTTGTAATTTTTCAAAAACAATATTTTATAACATTCCCTAAATGAGATAAATTCCACAAAATTATCATAACATAACTTACCACCAATGTTATCTTGTACCTCACATTTTCATCCCAAAAATTAATAACTTGTAATTGCCTCAAATTCAAGAGTCATATAAAACCAAATGGTTATTTATAACTATATCAATAAAAGAAAAGATAAATATTCCCCAAATAGAATTTTCATATAACAAACTTCAGGGTTATACATACAAGAGAAAAGTCTTCCAAAGTAATCTCATCAACAAAGAGCACTAATACCTTTAAACATTTTTCCATCCATTTATTTCCACTTAGGTTCTTCCTTGACCAAGAGGTTATCCTATAGAATAGGTTATTGACTTCGGTGATGCCAAGGTCCCTTAAATTTACAAAAAATTAACATAATTGGATTCTTAGGATCATTTTTATTTTATTCCATAGTACTCTTCATTATTCCCCGACAATTCTTTACTTTATGCCCTTCTTTCCCACACATAAATCATTTATTTGTTCCATTAAGACACATTCCTAGGGGTCTCCTTCCAAATTTATTGCATGATGGAGAATGATATTTCTTTTCTCCATGGACTTCATTGCTGGAGCTCTTATCATTCACCACTTTTCTCTTCCTTGTTGAGTCCGGGAGTTGGTTAATATATATGTTTTTGATCATATTTTTTGAAAACTGCTTCAGAATTAACACAACATATTTTATGCCTATAAACATTCCATTTTGTTGCTCATTTCCACCATTCTTCCCACCTTGTACATCATGCTCAAAGTTACAATGACTTCCTTGGAATCCATCAATTGACTAAACCAGAAATCATTGTGTGAGTAATAATATTCATAAAATAATTTAGAGAATATCATGAAACATTATTATCAATTTAAAACACCGTAGAATTAACCAAGGTCATTTATTCTCATATTATATTAAAATACTTCAAATTAGTTTCCAAAGAGAATGAAAATTATCCTAAACATATCCCCTAGGAGTGTCCTAACCAAGAGTGCAGTAAGGCCCGTTGTCGTGTACTAGGATACCCCAGGTCAAGACCGAAACTCCTTCTCGGAGTTTTCACTCCTAGAAACATCTGTGCCAGAGCCGCCTCTACCTGATTGTATCCAGACAGGGATGTAATACTTAGAAAATACACAAAATATCTACATTACCAAGATTCTAGGAAGTTATTCTATACTAATCCTCAAACTCTATCTTAAGTTAATGTGCTATAATCAGAGTTTATCTAAATATAGTTTCCAATGATTTTACTAAAATTACTCTAATACCAACTATAATGCCCCGACCCTAGAATCCAGGAGCCGGTGAATTATTTTAATACATTGGCATGATTACAAGGAATCAAGTCCTAAAGGACTGATCAGTTTAGTAGTCTTGGAAACAAGATACGTACTTAACTTGAATATTACAACTTGGAAAGAAAAACAACATTAATTTATTCCATTTTAAGCATCGAAGTTTCCATGATTATTCCTGCAAGTCACTAATAACTAACTTCTTCATATCCTGGGGAAAATGAAACACGAAAATGGGTGAGCTCAGATTCTCAATAAGAGTAAGAAATATAGCTGAAGATAACATAAACATTAGGCATGGTGAATAATTGAAAACACATGCCTTATTGAATAATAAAGATGAGCACTTTATGGAAGGAATATGAGTTGAGTATATAATGCCATAATAAAACATAGTCATGGGTATTCTACTAGTTAAATAACGACATGAAATATCAATAGTTAATCTTATAATGATGGAATGCATAATGCCAGACTTTCATAACCACATAGTCAATGCCTTATGCCAAGACTACAAATAAGATTTTGTCAAGGCCTTGTACCAAGACACTAGATTGACTCATGAGACCTACCAATGCATCGAGAAGCTATAGAGGGCTCTACCCTTCACATACTAAGTCTAATTCATTCCTCATATGAAAAGGTTGAAACATAATCTAAACATTGGTATTAAAACTAGCATACAAAATGTCAATATTTTAACCACAAACCATTAATAGTATAAAAATATCACATCCACAGTCAAACATAACTCATTCAATACATTATTAAATATTTTATTATAATAGATCAACCTCAATAGATAATAATGAATGATATTTACATTGATGAAAATAATCGTCAAAATGATTTGAGAGAAATATCACCCTTTTTCTTGAAAACATTTAAAAGTAACACTATTTATCAAGAATCCATTTAAAATAGATTTTTGAATCAAAGTGTCCCATACCACTTTGAAACTTTTAAAAGTAATTCTAATTTTAAAACATTAATGTACATATAATTAAATCCTTAAAAACATATTTCAAACACGTACATTAATGAGAAAGATTTAGAATAATAAATCGTTAAAACTTTTTAAAATGATATTTTAGTTAGAGTTCCTAACCAAAAGTGAGACACATGAATAAAAATAACTGAGAAAATAAAAACATTATAATATCATGGGAATAGAGGGATTCATGATGTACTATTTCAAAGTACATTATATACACTGTATAAAAGTTAATTAGTGTATAACAACAAAGCAGTTTCAATGGAATGTAAATTGAGATGAAATTTCTTATAAAGACCATATCCTTAGGTTAAGGAAAAATCAACTACATAATTATGTGTGAAAAATATAAATACACTAAATATTATTTGATATTAAGTGTAAATAAAATAGAGTACATTCACACATATTCTTATAAAAACAACACCAATGAATTGGATGTTTAACTCATTAAATGGAGATTGAGTTAAAATTACTTTTACCAAGTTCATATCGTTGACATGAGAATTTACCAATGGAGTGATTATATGTATAAAAATTATATCCACATAAAGGGGAGTGGAAATTAGTACACAAATAAAAAATAGTGATTCCACATATAATCATGGAGTAAAATAATCAATGAAGTATGCGTAAAGCTGAATGAGTGGAAATTGAAATTTGAAATTCCCTTACCAATTTGGTAACCTACGAAACATACCTCCCATGAAATATGGATCATAAAATTAAGTTTTAATTACTCATAAAGTAATTTATATTACACTTAGAATACAATAATTGGATAGTACATACACCACACAAAAGGAAATAGTGGCAGTATGGCACGAATCTCACAGAAATAGGAAGTGAGATGAAAACCCTTAGTTCATTGTAATCAATCAAGTCGTATGGAGAAAAGTTAATAACAAAAAAATTAATCACATAATACCATGAATATAAAGATAATCATGATAATATATATATATATATATATATATCAAATTACAGTACACAATACACCACATTTAATAAATAAGTGGCGAACAATGGAAATCTCACGGAATTAAAAGTGAGATAAGAAACCCCTTACATTGTACATTTCCTTGGTAGAGGATAGATTAAACTCCTGTATAATGGTGAAATAGTTGTTATTAAATTATAAAAGAATCATATACATTAAAATGATATCATATATGATCTTTTAATATTGCTTTGTTAATAATATTTGAGTATTATCGTCGTTTCGGGTGTCAACTGATTCGTTTTCCTTTATATGCTTAGTTTTGTAAGTAGTGTTTGATATGAATATGATGTATCTTATTCATATTTAGAATGATATTAAGTCTTTAAACAATATTTTTATTCATCTAATGAAAATTAGTCTTGAATGGATTACGATGGGGAATGAATCTCATCATGTTCATGGAGACGATAATCCATACGTACGCACGAGCGAAAATATCATTCTTTTGACATTAAAATAATATATAATTGGATGTTATATCATATATACATAATCTTTATCATGTTATATTTATTATTTACATCAATTAAACATCATTATTATACCCATCCAAATAATAATGTATTGAATAACAATTACACCACTACGTGGAGACGGTAAGTCGTACGTACGCACATATGGTGACATGTAATTAAAAGGATGGATAGAATAATGAATACGGTTGTAACATATTTATAATAACATCACAGAAAATAGAAGAAGCTGAACTTATTATTTTAGATTGGAAATAACAAAGAAAGAGGAAGTTGAAGAAGAAAGGAACTTGAAAGAGGTGATGAAATATTTACCACTTCTTCAAGTTCTTCCTTTTGATTTGATCAAAAGGATTCTTTAAGATGGATTTTTGACTAAAGTAAGGCCTCTAGGATGAAGGGAGGAGAGCTGGGAGGATATTTAGAGAGGGTTTGGCCGAGCCTCATGGCTTTGATGGTGTGAATTAGAGAGAAGGGGGAGTAACCTTTTATAAGAGGGGTGAGGGGAACCTTAAGAAAAGATAGAAATATTATTTTATAATAAAATCATGTTCAGTTTAAAATGGCTAAAAATGGATTATTTAAAATATATGGTAGGTATGGGTTGAAAACCACTCAACCAATAGGTTTTAGATAGGTTTGTGTCACTATATTAACTTTGTATTTTAGATTTAACTCTTACATAAATAGTTTGACATTTACCATGTCTCTTTGTATTTTTATATTATATGGTTAATAAACTTACTATATACTTTCAAGAGAACCCCAAGTGGTTAATTTATGATACAAATATCATTATATAATATTTTTGAATGAACCTTATATTTTTTGGAATAGAATATCAATTAATTATATAATATTTGTTTTAAAAACTCTTTTTTGTAAATTTTGAAACTATTTGGTATTTTGTTTTTTTTTAATTCATAATAGCATTATAACTTCGAAAAAATTAATCTAACCAACCCTAACATGTCATATTAACCTAGAAAATTATTTTAATTCATAAAAAGTCTGAAATTACCTTTATTTGGATATTTATAATATCAATTATTTTAATATTTCATTAATTGGGTAATTACTGCATCATCATTGTGTCATTTATAAATTTAACTATTTAATGTCTAAAAATTATAAATAAAATACCATTACAAAGGAAATATTTTTATATTTCTAATGAATATTTATAGTTTAATTTATCTTATGTGTAACCCAATATTAATATCATTTTAGTTATTAAACTTTGATTTTAACTCTTTTAACTCTTCTTTGAATTAAATAATAACAAATGTCTTAATCAAATCCAAGCAGACCTAAAGGATTATATTTTATTCATAAGGTTGTTTTTGGTCAAATTACACATATCCAATAGAATTAGGAGATGTGTTAGGGTAATAATAATATCATTTTTACCCTAATTTACCCTATTTACTTTTAACCGTGGAAAATAAAAGTCAAAAGTTATTATTCACCTAAAATTGTTTTTATCTTATTGAATCACATTTTACTTATTGATATCAACCATTTCTCTTGGATTTTTGAAATTAAATTAACAGGAGAAGTAAAATTAAGTTTTATTCAAATTTGCAAGTGCTCTCAGGAGGTGGGTAAAAGATGGTTAAAAAGTTCAATAAAATTTTTATGTATCTAAAATTATTATAAACTGACTCAAATGAATTAAACTGAACATATATAGGTATTATGTATATATTTTGACATAAAATAAATTTAAATAAAATAAATCATTATTTAAATAAAAATTCATTTTTAAACTATAACTCAATGTTTTTCAATATTAATAAAAAATTGAATGTTTTTAGAAAAATACCAAAAATTCACCCTAAGCTAATTTTGATAGTCCAAATTCAAAAATTAAGTTCATTTTGAAAGATAAAATTTATAAAAATTCAAAAAGTGGGTATTACTATTCATAACGGCTAGTTTGATTGGTCGTGGTGTGTTAGAATCTCGAAGTTGCGTACAATACAAGCTATTACATTATTCAAAGGGAAATGTACCGTGGAAGCTTGGGGTGTTACATATCCATTTCAACATACAACCACCCAGGGTCATATCTCAAAGGGGTACCCACAGGGTTCCTTTAAGTCACCACTATGGGGGAGGAATCCCACTCGGGATCCTCGATCCAAATTTGTTATCGAACCCACTGTCAACACTTGAACAACATCCCATCTTTTAGTATTTCAAAAGTCATCTCATAACCTCAGAGGCACCCAGGGTATTCCATATTGGTGAATGTATTGAGTGATGGATCAAGGCCCATATCTATGTCTTGGGTCAATCTATGCTAGTCAAGTCACCCATTATATGTCCACTTCTGTCTATAGTCTAACCACCTAGGCCTAACTCATCTTAAGGGTCATCACATAACTTATTAGGGTTTTCCTAATCATGTAAAATAGAAAAACCTATTGGGATTTCCAATTTTTTGGGCTATTATCTACTCTATGACTCAGCCATCAATGGCCGAGGTTTCATCATAATGACCAAGGTCCTCAGTGGCCATAACACTTCATTACATTATTTACTAGTGCTCAGTCAAGTCTAATAGGTTTATTTAAATTTAACTATTTAAATAAAAATAAATAATTCCATCTTAATAAATACTCATCCTTATGGGTGAGGTTGTATAAAACCAAATGAATATATATAACATTTATCAATCCATAAGGCTAGTGCGGGAACCACATACCTTATACTAAAGTTTTTTCAAAATAATCCTCATCTTGAGATCTCATAGACCAAGCTCATCCAAGCCTTGTCAAAACATTTTCCATTATTGATCCATCTACAGAGAACCTACATCATCCATAACATAAAAAAAGTAATTATAAACATTTATAATTAATTAATTAATTTATCCCAAGGAGGATTAAATTTCAAATACACACCGAGAGACCAACGACCAACATGTTCTCAAGAAACGGGGAGTTGACCATCACCACACACCCCTTAACCCATACTAGATCAACCCCCAAACCCATGAAACCAATTTCATAATTAAATAAACTCAATTTAAATGTAAAATGATGAAAAATATAGGATGAAAAAATATATTTAATGATTTGAAAAATAGAAACACTCAAACATCATATTTGGGCATCCTCAACCTATGATGCATTAAGGTCCCTTAAAAATAGGGTGATTTCACAACAATATGGTGAAATAAAAACATATAAACTAAAAAAACATTTTTAAAAAAGAAATAAGAATAAAAATAATATACGAATGGAGTGAGTGTATCATGTACCTTGAATCGTCATTGAAAATGCCCAAAAAGATACCCCACACACATAGAGGAGAGGGGAGGTGAGGCACCAGTTGTGTGAGTGAAAAACAAGAGGAAGGGGGGATTAACACTTCAAAAAGTAAGGGGGGTTGGTAATTTATCTCTCTAGAAAACCATTTTATATCTGGTAGTGCCTACTTGTGAGCCAGTGGTTCTACTGTAGCTTTGAATGATATAACCACCAGGCCTCCCTTGAGGCCCCTTCAAGCCCTTGGGACGAATCTCAGGCCTCCAAACATGCTTCAACAACCTCTTTCTTGGTGTTAAAACTCATGGAAATCGATAAAAATCATAAATAATAATATACCACATCTATTAGTTCAAAAATTCAAATTACAATTGAATATAAATGGTTTGTATGGACAAAGGTTCTTCCAATTTTTCTTCACCTTATTACCCAAGGCTATATATTCCTTCTTCTCTAACATTCATGGATTAATTTATTCATGTAATTTTTTCACATTTCTAGATACAAGTGTGTCATTTCTATCAACACTATGATTCCAATCATAACAGATATTTTTTAGTTCCTTAAATCTATTTTTAACCAATAGAATTTTACTATTCTTATTTGGATTTATCTTTAAAAATATTTCTCCACCATAATGTTGGATTTCCATGATTTATAAAGGTTTTAAAATTGTAAAAAAATATAGATCCATATTCAAAGACATGATACAACATAATAAATAGCCCACAAACCCTGTTAATATTTAATACAATAGATTGTAATTTTTTTTCAGATTGAATGTTTTTTTATTTTTTGTGTTTTCTCCACCCGTGGATAAGCATTGTTTGTTGAATAACTTCTCGTACACTTGCTTATAAAAACACTAGATATAGTAGTGGGATTTTAAATATTTTTATTCAAATGGAATTTAGAATTTGATTTTACGTATGAACTATATATGAACGAAAATTTTGTAAAAAAATTATTTATAGAAGTGGATGAAGCATCTTTCTTTGAATCTTCGTTTGATTTTTATTCATATGATCATATGATTTTTTTCCATAAGATATATTTATTTTATCATAATAACCCTCCATGAAATTAAATATAGTAGTAGATCTCTTTTCTACTATTTTTAAAGACTTTACTTGAACATTTTTTGGATTTTCCAATATAACATCCAATTCTGGTCATTTCATATTTAGGATGTTTTTATCATCATCCATTGATACTACTACTAAACATGCCTTTAACATCACATAGCTTTATTAGTGTCAGTAAAAACTACTGATAAAGGAGAACTTTATTTCTGCTAAAAAGCACTAATAAAGGGGACCTTTTATGAGTATGTTTGTAGCACTAATAAACACTACCCTTTATCATCTCTTTTTTTCCAGATAATGGTTAAAATTTATCAGCGTTTATATTTAGTGCTAATAAAGGGTACCATTTATCAACGATTTATATTTAGCACTGATAAAGTGTACCTTTTATTAGTGATTTATTTTTAGCACAGATAAAGCTATCAAAAAAATCAAATAATTAAAAAAATAAACAATGAAAATAAGTAAATTAATAAATGTATTAAAAACTCAATTAATTAAATAATTGTTTATAAAAATAATCTAATTTAACACACATATATATAATATATACTTAAAAATAAATAGTATATATTAAATACATAGATATGTAAAATGAAAAAAATGATATAATTAAACAACTAATAATTAAAAACGAGAAAATTGAGAAAATATTAAACCTTTTATTAATTAATTAATTATTAATAAAAATGAATAAATTTAATAGAAATATATATAGATTATAAATAGTAAAAAATAGGATATATTAAATATAAATATATAAAATTAATAAATTTTAAAAATTAAACAAAAAAATAAAAATGAATAAATTGTAATAGTTAAATAAATAATTAAAACTAAATAAATTAAAAAATTACTTTATTTTTTGTAATAAAAACATTATTAATAAAATGAATAATTTTAAGATAAATATATATATATATTAATTATAAATATCAATAAAATATATATATTAAATTTAAATATAGAAAATGAATAAAATATAATAACTAAAAAAATATTAATGTCTTATTCATTTTTTATTATTTTTATACATAATTATTCATTAATACATTTAATATAGAAATATTTACATACATACATACATACATATATATATGTATATAATATTTTAAAATATGACTTATATAAAATAATAATAACTATGCTTTACATTAAATAAGTCATATATTTATTGAATAATGATTTATAATTAAAAATTAATATTAATTAAAAATACTGGCTAATTGCATCGAGTAATGGACATATTTGAATGTCGTTTGATTTTTCAATTTAATATTTATCAAATATGTGTTACATTGATATAACATATATATACACAATTAATTCATTTTTATATACAACACTCACAGACACACAAATATTTACACAATTAATGAAATCTTTTATAGAAACAATTGCACCAAATAAATATGTAATTTTCGAAATTTTTTTATTTAGTTTATAATTTCATTATAACATGGTACATTTAATATATTATTTCTTTAATGGGTATATTTTATTTATTTATTTTTAATATTATTACAGTTATGTAATAATTCATTTTTAATATTTTTTTGGGAATTTAATCATTTTATAATATTTATTTATATTTATTTAGTTTCTATATTTTAATATTTTTAATATGCATATTAATATTTAATTCATTATATAGCCATACTTATTTAATAATTTTTATTTAATTAAAAAAACTTATCCATTTTTCTAAAAAAATTCAAGTGTACCCTTTTTTAATTATTCAATTTCACTCATTTTTAACATGCATGCTTCTAAGATTATATATTAATCATTAAATTTTGAAAATATATTACTAAATATTTAAAAATAAATATATTTCTTAATTTATATTTACTATATTTATAAATTTATATATTTAAAATTATAAAGAAATAAATATTATTTAAAAATATTATTTATATAATTATTAAAATGTAACTATATATATATTTAAATAATTTTAAAATTATAATAATTTTATTTAAATAATGAATACATTTACTATATCTATATTTATTTATTAAATATGTATATATATATATATAATTATAGAAATATATATAATGATATAAATATATTAATATTATTTTTTTAAAAATTATTTATATAATTATAAATAAATACTTATATATTTAAGTAATTTAATATTTAAATAATTATAGAATTATGATAAATATATTTCAATAATGAATGTATTTACTATATTTATATTTATATTTATATTTTTATATATTTATTAAATATATATATATATAGATATGATTATATAATTATATATAATGATATAAATATATTTATAATTAAAAAATTCTAATAAATATATTTAAATAATATAAATATTTACTATATAAATATTTATTAAATAATATATAATTATATAAATATATTTACATTTTTTATTTATAATTATAATGATAAATCCTTTATCAGTGCTAAATTTTTATCCTTGATAATGATGCATTTTATCAACACTTTTTTAGTATTGGTAACGCTCTATCTTTATCAACACTAAAAAAGTGGTGATAAAGATTATTTTTACCCGCACTTACTAATTTATCACTAATAAAAGTATTCCTAATCTTTTTAAAAAATTGTAACCAGCCACAAACTAGTCGAGATATCTCAATCATTCTACAGAAGCCACTTGTTGTCGACGCTCCTCCTTGTCAAATCCTAGCTCAAATCAAGGCTCAAATCGCGACTCGAACAAATCCAAGGCTCACATCCAAGGCTCAAAGTGATCAAGGATCGAATGAATGAAAGGATCGAATGAATCCATGTTTTGGTGATATCTGTACCTTCTCTTAGATGATTCAAAGCATCAATCCATGGTTTGCTATTTTTTCCTCCTACTCACTCCTTGATTGCTTGTTTGGTGATATCGTTTTGCATTTTTTGTTCATTATCTCATTATATTCAATATCCATTACTAATTTTACTTCTAGAATGATTTTCTAATTTGGGGTTTCTATGATTTTAGGTTTGTATTAACCCTTTAAGGGAATTTCTTACTACCTTGTTGCATCTCAAGACTTCCACACATTGATTTCATCCATTCTGGTAGGTGGCTCTATTCAATTTCCTTTAAATATGGAACCGTGAATTCTTTCATCCTTTAAATCCAGGTTTTCATCTGATGTAAAAACTATTATAATTATCCATGTTAAGGTTATGTATTTATAAGTGTTTTTATTAAGTCTTCATTAACATCAAAATATATTTTCTTATGTTAAAATGATTTGAACATCCTTCCATGCAAATAACAAACACAATGTTTTTATTAAAATGATACACATAGATTTATTGAATAAATAAAAATGGATTTCTTATAATAATTTCTTATGAATTATAATGAATTAAAATTATATTTTGACCAAGGATTTCTAAAAATTTGACCATGATTGGATATTTTTAATGATTCTCTTTACCTTAACAAAGAACATGGAAGTATTGTTTCCTTTCATTGTTTCAAATGTTTTGGATGGGTTTCAAATGGATAGTTTGATGTCTTTTACCATATTTTCAAACATGGTAAGCTATGTTTGATATATTTTCCCATTTAGAATAGTATTTTGTATCATAAACACACTTTATGTTAATCCCCTAGTTAAATCATAAGTGAAAAGTAGTTCGTCATTGTAATATGGATTGATCATGGGTCATTGATATCATTAAATATTTTATGTTATTATGATGGGGGTTGTTCATTAAAGGTTGTTTGAAGGTGCAATGTAGTTTATGTTTTTCGAACTAATATAATAATTATTTTTATTGTATTGATATTTGATATATTGTATTGTTCTCCACCACTTAAATATAATGAAAAACCATGGGTATCTTAGTGAAAGATCTACGAATGAGTGTTGCACTAGTGTATTATTACACATTTCACTAAATAGTTCTTTTTAAGTGTTTAGCACAATTTATCTATTAATTTTTTCAGAAACATCCCTTGATATATATTTTATAAATGGATCTATAAATATTTTACATGATTTTACACAAAACATTATAATGGTTCTATTTCATAATAAGTGTATCACATATATTGTCTAAAAGTATCATGTTTAGACTTTAAATTATACATGAAACTATAATATTTTGACATTTTTTCTTCACTACCATAACTAATGGAAATAAGAGGTATTGGAATATTTCATTACTTAAATTCAATTAATAAGTATATTATTTATTTTCTCTCAATTATGTGAGTTGTTAAAGTATTAAATTTTGACTCTAATATCGAATGTAAAAATGTATGTTTATATATTTTCCACCCCCAAATTGATAGAATCATTAAGAGTAAATATCCAACCAAATTGAGATTTATAATATCCTATGATGGTATTTCAACTTGAATTAGTGTATACATAATGTTGTCAGGTAAACATTATAAAATAAAATAAAATTTACAGCCTTCCTTAAGACTAAAAAGTTTTTAATTATACATTTATAATGATCTATAAGTTTATTAATATAATATTTATTCATTTGAAAAACAAAAATTGTGATATTCATTTTATTATATTATATCACATACCTTAAAGAAAAAATTTCACTATAATGATCATGTTGTGATAAGACTATGAATGTATTAATAAAAAATTGATCACTGGAGTAAAATAAAGTATTTGCAACTGTGAAACTAATAAAATCAAATTTATTCAACATATTCAAAATATAATGATACTATCATTAATAATAACCCCCACTATGTGTTCTTACATTTATAATTAGTATAATATCAATTATACTAATTTTATTCATTTTAGATACATATTAGAGTTATAGTTAAAATGAAAATGTATTTCATTGCATCCACCAGTTAATCAACCATTTAATTAAAATATATTAGAATGAAATAATTCAAACATTTATAAATTCTTCCAACAGTATGAGTTTTTTTAGGTTTTTAGATTCTATTCACGTTTCACATATATTTAAAGTCGAGATTAATTTTTGTAAAAAAGGCAACTGACATACTCAAATACAAGAAAACACATTTGGATTGTTTTTATATTTTAGTAAAATAATCCATAAGTCGTTTGTGATGTTTAGGAATCATCCTCACCGAAATATAATGCACGATGTTCCTCGTATGACTCAAAGGGTCCACTGTCATTTTAAAATTAAAATTTTAGTACAAAAACAACAACTCACTGAAAATAATAAAACATTATTTTATTATCCTGGTAGTTTAGGAAAAATATTCATAAATCATTTGTGATATTTAGGAATAATTCTCTCATCAAACTGATATATTATGTGACCGATATGACTCAAAGTGTATGTTTCCAATTTAAAATGATAGTTTAGTAAAAAGAACAAGAAATGTAATAAAAAAATTAAAATACATTAATATTGTTTTAATACTATAGGAAAATGATCCATATGTCATTTGAGACATGTACTATTTATCCACATCTCAATCTAACACACAGTGTGACCAGTATGAATGAAAGTGCATTTTTTATTTATAATTGACATTAATTTTAGTAAAAAAGTCAACCAACCTTCTCAAAATAGAGAAAACACATATGGATTGTTTTGATACTTTATTAAAATGATCCATAAGTAATTTTGACATTTTTCAACTAGTCTCACCTTAATTTGATAAATGATGTTCCCAATATGTCTTAATGTGTCCTTTATCATTTTAAAGTTGACATTTTAGTTTAGAAAGAGTCACTCACTGAAATATGAGAAAATGCACTCGTAGTGTCTTGCTAATTCAGGGAAATGATTCATAAGTCATTTGTAATGTGTAATAATTAGTCACATGTAAAACTGACACACTATGAGACCGGTAAGACTCAAAGTGTGTATTTATAATTTAAAATGACATTTTAGTTAAAAATAGAAGTGATATACTGAAAAATGAGAAAAAATAATTTTTATTGTTTTGATAATTTGGGAAAATAATTGATATGTTATTTGGGATTTGTAGAAATCAACATAACCTCAATCTAATGCATGGACTGACTGGTATGACTCTTAATGAAACTTTTTATTTAAAATTGACATTAATTTTAGAAAAATAGAATAATGAACATACACAAAAACAAGAAAACACAATACTATTATTTGGATACTTTAGTAAAATGATATATAATTAATTTTAACAATTAGGAGTCATCCACACCTCAATCTGATATATGATGTGAAAATTATGGCTCAAAGTGTCTGTTTTCAGTTTAAAATTAACATTTTAATTCAAAAACCGTCATTTACTGAACACCAAACAAACACAATCAGATTGTATTTATAATTTAGGAAAATAATTATTAATTCATATTTGATGTGTATTAATAATTATCATTTTAATATAAAAATCATGCAATAATTATGATGAAAAGTTCATGTTTCTAGTTTAAAATGATTTTTTTTTCTAAAAAATACAAGTGACATACTCAAAACCGAGTAAAAGTTTTCATATTGTTTAGATACTTTAGGAAAATGATCAATGAGTCATTTGGTATGAATATGAATCATCCACACCTAAATATGAATCATGATGTCACCAATATGACTCTAAGTTTATCTTTTCAATTTATAAGTGCCATTTTAGTTTTAAACTTGCATCACATCGCCATAATTGAGAAAATTTTCCTAGATTGTTTTTTCCTCATTCCATATGATATTACTGAATTAATTTCGTTATCATTTTTATCTTATAATTATTTTAGTTAATTTTCATATTGTTAATATTAGAAGATGAATAATAAATGGAGTAACATGAAAGAATCAACCACAACTTAATTTGATACACTGTGTTCTTGGTATGACTCAAAGTTTAGTTTAAAATAAACACATTCTATTTAATTTATTTCTTTATATTGTTACTAAAATAATTTTTTTTTTCATATTCAAGTTCATTGTTTTCTCAATATGGGGTGATATTTTTGTAGATATCCTCAGTTAGGGTCAAGGAAGAAGATAATGGTACATTGATGTTTTTGAATTTATGTAAATATTTTGACATACTTAGGTAATTGGACAAACCAATGGTTTAAATTTCTATAATATAGTTATGTTTTATTTATGTTTTAAATTTAATTTCATTTAAATTTTATATTTTTACTTGATTTTTCTACTTTATGGTGATTTTGTTTCATGTTTCAGTGTGTGGTTACAACACACAACACTGGTTTTATAGTATGTAATTGTCTCAAACTGTAGTATGCCCCTTTATCATTAATATTAAATGTATTGATAAATTCTCCCTTTATGAATGATTCTAAAAGCACTGATAAAGGATCTCGTTATCATCCTTTTTAAAGGAGTTGATAAAGTAACCCTTTATAAGCACTAAATTAGAGCATTGATAAATGGGGTCCTTTATCAACACTTCTAAAATCACTGACAAATGGGTCAATTATTAGTGTAGATAAAATACCCCATTATAAAAACTTTTCTAGAGATTATAATAGATAATGTCTTTTAATCGTTCCCCAATAGTCATCTCCATTCTATCGTGGATAAATGCCAATTCTAGCTTTGTTAAAAGACAATTTTCTAGTAGTGTGGTATTTTTTTTATCTACACCCATTTCCAATTTCCTTTACATTCCTTTAAAAAATCCATTTTAGTATTCTCTTTCAACAGAAAAATAATTCTATTTTATCTTGTTGACTTTTATCCAGGGTCGAGAATTTTGACATTAACGAAATATTTATTTTTATTTTTATTCAATATAAGGAACTTATTATATCGTTTCTCAATTAATTCATCATTATTAAAAAATCTAATTTAACCAATCCATACCATATTTGGAATATTATTCTTTATGATCCTTTAATCTAGAACATTTGAAATTTCTTTTCTTAGAGATATTAACACTCATAATCACCTTTTTTGCGAGAGTTACCTATCTTTTCTAAACTTCCTCTCCAATATGAGTGATCAATTTCTGAATAATTTTAAAATATCAATAATTAGTAGTGACTAAAAAATTTGGTAAATTAACCATAATATCATTTAAAGTAGAAATTGATTCTTCTTGTGAATAATATGTATTATTATGTTTTCTAGTAATACATGGCTCTTTGAAAATATATATTGGAAATAATCCTATGCTTCCTCTTTATCTAATGTTTTAATTTATTCTTTAAAGGTAAATTTTTTTCCATCTCCTCAGTGATTGATTTCACCCCCATACCTTATTATTCTCCTAGTCTGGACATCATGATTAATTTTCCAGAAAAACTCAAACATTTAAGAAAACTTGAAATATGAGAATTAAATATCAATGTGACCTAATATAATCTGAATTCATAGAATCATAAAGAGATGTGTTCAACACTAGGGGGTGAATCAGTGTTAGTGTATTTTTATCCAATTTAAAATTTTCTATTGTTTCCTTCTTACTTATTATGTTAATGTATTTATATCACTCTATCTCATCCTTCATTGGTATGAATTTTATGTTAGTATCAAAGAATAGAAAATAAAAAAAATTGTTAATGATATTTTCCCCCATAAATATGACTATTTCCCTAGTAAAGAGTGGTTTATATCCCACATGCACACATCCTATTTATTATTACCGGATACTTGGGTAAGGAAATGAACTTTGGAAGAGTACAATACTAGAACCAACTAGTTCCATAGAAATCCTCATATTAATTCACTCAATAAATGAATAGTATTATAGAACCTTGTAGTAGATGAAAAATAGTATTGATTGCCTTTCCTAGAAAAATATGATCGAGTTCTTTAAATAACAACAAGATAAAATTCTAACATGATCATATTTAGTTCTTATAATATCAAAATATTACAAGTTGGGATCAATCATCTTATTCTTGATCTTATTTTAATTTATGATATACTTGAGCTACCCACTTTCTCCTTTTTATCTTCTTCTTCAGTGTATTAGAATGTAAATGGATCACTCTTACTTATTCAATACGCAAGATTTGTAACATGATGTATTGTAGGGAGTCTCACAATTTCCTTAATACACATGTATTATCCATGAACATGGTATTAAAAAAACACACTCTTCTTCTTTAAATTAACCTAATATATATTCCATGTATCATGAAAATATTATTTTTATATTATTTTCACATTTAATATCTATGATACTCTTTCTTTACACCACTTATATTTTTGTTTGAATCTTCATGATTGTTATATTTCATTAAATTTCTCTAAAATACCCAGATCACATTTTTTTATGATTTTAAAAGAGCTCATGGACTTTTATCTCACCTATGAATATCCACAAACACCACATATATTAAGTAAATCATAACTATATGTGATAATGTGGTAAAAATGATGCGGTATAGTTCCATCAAAAGTGTCATGAAACTCCACACAGTCATCTCCATTCTTCATATTCCCCTGATGTGGAATCCTCCATTGTAATCGTTGTTTTCCCTCATTTATCATGTAACTTAGCCTAGAAACCTCTTATTTACTCCCTTAATTTAGATTCAAAAATCACAAAATATGTACCATGATATTTAAATATTGAAGCCTCAATTTAATTGAATTGTCATATCAAAATATTGTATTGATTTAGAAAAGGATTATGCTCAACATTTTCATATGAATTTATAAGTCATACAATAATAAAATACATACTATCCTCTTTGAAGACATATTCTCACAATTTCATAAGATATTATTCATCAATAACATATAATCAAATAATTTGAATGACGGTTCGAAGTCATATAATGAAAATTCATGTGATGGCTCAAAGTTATATGATGAATTCCAAAATTTCCAAACTCAACTCATATTTTTATCTTTCTCAATATATGTATATCAAGATTCATAGTATTACAGTTCTCAACTATTGAATGCATACATGAATTTCTGAAAATTCTTTCCTCTCAATCCCCATGTTGTGGTGTTCTTCTCTTTGATGTGGAAAACAAGAAACTTGTAACTGCTATCAGATCATATTGTGTTTACAATCATCTTGATATATTTATATAATAGAAAAATAGATAACATCATATTAAATATATCTCATTTATTTTTAAAATATAAATTTATATATTCTCAAGAGGTATCATATAATATTACACCCACATAGAATACCCTCACACGATTCCTATTTTCTATCAAGTAGCTCTTTTTTTAAAATTGATGTTACATTTATATAGGTTCTAGATCAACTTTACACAACATTTAGGATTTTATAAATACCCCTACATGATTGGCCTATGAACTTTATACTAGTTGTTGATGACCTCAACACATCACACACTTACATATACACAACTCACTCAGATATTGAAAACCATTATACAACTCTCAGATTACTGATTTACCATGACTATATACAAATATGACATTTACATGTCCTCTTAGATAAATAATTTCCACGATTCAAGGAGGGATAATATTTACTTAGATTTCAAGTAACGATTATGAAAAGTCTAGTTTACACTATTTTAGCCCACTAGACGTTAGCATTAACATCACACAAATGACCAATTTTCTGGACTACCATTATCCATATTTTATAATTCCTAGAATACATATACAAAAGCAACCAGTTTAACTCATAATTCCATATTGTTTCTTCAGATCAAATCCATCCACCACAAACATCTTAAGACCTCTTAAAATCATTTAAGTCACTTAATAACACATACAAACATCATCCAAGAATCTATATTAATTATTTCAGTATTCATTGACCCTCATAAACCATGAAATGACTTCTCCATACTACAAATTTACTTTTTTTACTTCGATAGATACTACCTATTAAATCATAGTATCTTCCATATTTTTTTGTCGCATGATTAATGGAAGAACATATTTCACATTAGAGTTTCTATACAACTAGTAATAGTAGAAACAAATTTAAAATTCATGGTACTCCTCCTTAACACACATATTTTGGGAACACCCTAATTATTATCAATAATACACTTGAAGAATTTCAACTACAAAAACACACCCCATCATGTATATTTCTTCAATTATTGATATCTATTATAAAAAATACAGTAAAATAGAAATAAGTAAATGATATTTGGTATTGATAGAAAATAAAGCAACCAAAAATCTGGTTTATAGAAAGGGTTACATACGAACCAACATATATAATTATTTCTATTAGAAAGTTTTAAACGAAAATTTATTTATCATATTTCTCATGTATGATGATGAAATACTTCTAATGGGTCAAAAATTCAATAGATACATGAATTTAATTTTGATTAGTCTAGAAATTTTTAATTGAAGGACATCTGTATTTAAAATCAAATTATTGGTATGATGATTAAAAAAGATAGAATCATTAAAAGTTTAGTGTTATCCTAAATGGGGTGGATCAAAAAGGTCATAAAGTGCTTCTGAATGAACAAATTTAAATTAATTCTTAACTCCCCTATCAAGGTACATTAAATTGTGAAAGTGGAAAGAACAAAAAATGTAAGATAACGTTTCATGTATGGAAAAAGTTTCATTTTCATTGAATGTTTCGAGTTTGATGTGTGAAATGGTTTTCAATTACCCTAAAAATATATTGTAGTGAGCGTTGTTAATCTATATATGGATAATCCATGGAAATAACACTAAGAATATGTTAATTGGATAATATGAGATCTAAAAGATATGGAAAATTCCATGTTATGATTTAGGTTTTTCAACCCATGACAAGGGTATGTGGATTAAAATTTTAGATTTCATTTTGATAATTGTATATTATAACAGGCTTTGGGTTTAAATTTAGTGGAATTAAAATTAGGTGGATGCCTGTGTTCCAATCAATAGTTTCACTCTCTATTATGGTGGTTGAATATATAGTTATAGTGACATTGGAAAAGGAGATGCTCTAGTTGAAGCCTTTTTTGTGTATCTTGTGACGAATTAGGTAAGTAGTTTAATTAACTATGGAATTCAAAGTATGATTCACTTGAAAAAAAAATACAATGTTACATTCCAGGGAAAAACATGCCAACCTAAAATTCTGTTACATTAAAAATTTGGTTAAGGATGGAAAGTTATAGATACCAAATATTACTAGAAGAAAAAATATAAATGAAAAGTTAATTAAGGTTTTAATCTAAGAAATAATTGGGTAACACCATGCCTTAGTGAGATTGTAGTAGCTGGAAGGTAGTGTAGACCGCTATGTGTATTAGAATAGAGGATAAGAAGTTAAAATATATCTCATTTTGAGGATTTCCTATGTATACTTAATATAATATTCAAATAGTTTTTTAGTTATGAAACCTCTTAATGGATCTAGATTCAGTTCACTTGAAGAATGGGATTCAGTTAACCGGAAGATGGTAGCGACAATAGAGACTTCAAATAGTTAAAGATCAATCAGGTGAAAATTCAGATGGAAGTGTCAATTTAGTCGAATATGGATTACTTCGTGGTGTAATTCCATGGGAGGATGGTGATGTAATTGGTCTACCATTTTTATCTTTGTTGTTGAGGTTTTCAATAGGAGATTGGTAGTTATTGTTGTGTATGGATAAAGATCCTAGAAAGTCAGTGTTTTGTGAAGATATATGAACAGATGGAACCTACTATATACATTTGGTGGGACCATATACTAATTTTTAGTGAATATTTATTTCATTTGAGTAATACATATATCTGAAAATTCAATAGGTTTTATTCTTTGTACGTTTAGTGAAATATACTTTTTCGTGTTCATTCATGGTCATATGATGGAAATACAAACAATGTAATCAATGCGTTCTTTAAAATTTCACATTTCATTGGAGTGAATGTAGGTTTGTGTATCTGTTTGTTAGAATATCATAGTGTATGGTAATTTAGGATGTATAAATAATTATATGTTTAAATGTTAAAATCTAGGGGTGTTTGGCCTTTTTTACTTCGTGTGATGTCTTGCTTCGTGAATTTTAAGTGTATACAAGATCCTACTACCAGTGGTTGAACATATAATAAACCCGTGATCTGAACATATTCTTCTTCTATCCCCCAAAAATACTAAGTCATAGTACCAGACGGAACAATATATATACCAAAAGGATAATAATTCATGCCACTTTCTAGAAACACTTCCTGTCTATGGGTACTATTTCACCACTATTAGTGGTGTATATTTTTCCATTTATCTATCGGAGGCCAAATAACATGACAAACAAATTTGAATATACCTTTGGTTTGTTAGTCAACATATTAGTATAAAATTTTAGGAATAATATTGAAAATAATTATTGTGACCTATGATTGACACACATGTATATTATATTATTATAGATGAATATTCAACACATTACAAAAATACATGCCTAAGGAAAGTGTTATTTTAGGGTCTCTGGAAACATGGAAACAACAAATTCTATCATGGTAAAATATCTTCAACATATTCCATTAAGATCACGTTTAGTAATTTTACCTAAAAATATTCTTCATAACCTAGAGAAAGGAAACATTCAAAATCGGTGAGCTCATATGATTATTAAGGGTAAATAAAATTAATTTGTAATCATTACATGAAAAAGGGGTATGTAACATGATCATAACATTTAAAGATCATACCATGTATATTAGAGATCATAATAATGATTGTATGTTCACAAGACATGGATCATTATAGAATTAAAAGTATAATCCATGCAATCATAACATAGGAATAATACATGGAGTTAATGGCATGCACATTTTCTTATAACTCTTTCAACATGTATAAGTAGAAAAGGGTTCAATCATTAAGTTAATGAAAGTAAATCAATCCCATGTATCAACTTATGGATTTGAAACCAGGTCCATTCATAACATTATGATCTTGTAATCAGGTTCACACATAACATTATGGACATGAAACCAAGTACATGCATAACATTTTGAACATGTAATCAAGTTCATGCATAACATTGTGAACCTGTAATCAAATTCAGGAATAAAATTATGAACATAAAAACATGTCCATTCATAACATTATGAACATGTAAAAAAGTTCACTCATAACATTGTGAACATCCAATTAGTTTCATGTATAAACTTTGGGACATGAAACTAGGTCCTTGCATAACATTGTGAACATATAATAAGGTTCACTCATAACATTGTGAACATGAAATCGGGTTCATATATAAACTTATGGTCATGAAAACAGGTCCATGCATTATATTTTTAACATGTAATTAGGTTCATTAATATCATTTTGAACATGAAATATGGATGAAAAATAACATACATACTCATGATCCATCCATTGTTACCCATTGAATTGGAGGGAGATATCAATCTAACCCAAGACACAACCACGAAATACAAATGAGTGACACATGATTATAAAAAATAAACATATTTTACCCATAAAATGATATAGGAATAATGAACATTTATTCATATAATTACCTTAGAAAAATATGTAGGTCTCATAATCACCACTTGTGAAAAGAAGCGAGTTACAAAAGCATATATCCTAGGGAAGAGAAAAAAGTTTCATAAATATCATTCCATCACAAAATAAACCATTTATGGAATGAATATGAATGGAATCATTGAATCATTTCATAAAAAATTCACGAGTAACACCAATGAATGTTATCTTATATGGGAAATAAATTTGAAATAACTTTTAAGAACACATCATGAAGAATTTATCCTTATCCTTAAAAATGATTCATAAAACATAAAACCTTTGGAAAAAGATCTCTTCAAAAATCACTATTAAAATATTTTTTTCATAAAAATCAACATTTATTCATGAAAATAAATCTTTAATGGATTGATGGTGGATAAACCAATACATTTAGTATGAGGTAAAAAGATCATTCCAATTGCACGGTAAAAAGGTTAAAAAATTAATAGTTCGGAAAGAGATAAGAATATTCCTTCTAAAAAAATTGGTAAAAGACAAAAAGGGTAAAAATTTATTTTTATTATCATAGGATATAAGTATTATATTCTGGGAAACACTTTTTTTAAACAATTGTTTTAAAGGAATAAATATTTTCTATCAATGAGATGGTAAAATCTAGATTTTATAAAAACACTTTATTAACCATCTAATGTACCAATGAGTGGAAAATGGAACAAATATATGAATATATCATGAATAAAATGGGAGAATAAAATTCATGAGTCTTCTTGATAGATTTATAATAAGATTTAATTGAAGGAATCATAATCATAAATAATATCAAAAAGTGATAAGATTGTATAAATAAACTCTTACCACTAGGTAACTTTGAACCATATTTCTAATTTTATAAAATGAAATTACATAAAGCATAAAATATAAAGAAAATAAGAATATTCATGATATAAAATTTCAAAGGTAGTATATACTCCTCATGGAAAAATATATGTGCATAACATGTAATGTGTCTCAAAGAAGTTAAACTGATACAAAACTATCTTACAGATTTGGTATCTTTTGAAAAGTAATCCCAATAAAAAGAAGATAATAGAAGGGATAAGTAAATATAAGTAAATTTAATAATAAAAATAATATAATAAATTCATGTTAATTATATACACTATGCAAAAGGAAAGAGTGGTGAACATGGAATCTATCTCACAAAAATAAAAAAATGAGACAAAATCCCCTTATATTGTGTCTAGAATATCTTCGTACTCGTTGTAACAACCTGTATAATAAATATAAAATTATTATACATATTTAGAAAAATATTTATATCAAATAAAATTTATGGGTTTATTATGACTTTATATTACCCTCTTGTTATAACAATCCGATGTTATGGTTTCACTTCTGGTAATATCAACATTGTTCTTCGCATGCGTCTTAATTTTTTATATCATGGTCGCATATACTTATATCAAGATTCCATAATTTTAACAATGTTATAAATGTAATTTATATTTAGTAAATTTTTATTATAATAATATGTATTATAAAGAATTATGAAATGGAATAAATCGTTCATGGAGATGGTAATCCATACGTATGCATGAACACTTATTCCATTTTTATTATCACATTGAAAGAAAGAAGGAAAATGAAATTTATGTATATATGTATATAATATCATTACATTATAATTATAATTTTATATATATCATATAATTTCACTAAAATTATCATCAATACATTCAATGTAGTGTGTGAACGAATCAAATCACTGTAAGAGGGTGGTAGTCCAGACTTCCTCAAATAGAATTATCATATTTAAAAAATGGAAAGTAAAATGATATGTGATGGAAATGGGATAAATAAGCTTAAGTGAATAATAAATATAATATATTACATATATAAAAATATTTTTCATCATAATTTCTTTCGTGAGAGGCAGTAAAGGAAAAATGAACAATCATCATTTAGTGAGGTGGTAGTTTTCTTTCCATGTAAACAATATGTTCGTTAGCCATTAGATGGAGGTGTGTATAAGTGAAGGTAAAAACATTAGAATAAAAATTTCCTATAATATTGAGTATACCGTTTTTATTATAAAATAATGGAATAAAGATATTGGAGTGGGTGGAGAGAAAAAATAATTGAAAGGAGCTTGAGAGAAGACATTACCTCTTAAGCAAGTAACTTCTTTTGGTTTGTGCCAAAAGGATTACTTTGATTGATTTATTCAAAAATATAAGCTTATAATAGTAATTGAGAGATTTTTTGCGATCATTTGAGCTTATTTTGGGTGATCGAAGGGGTTTTTGTGGTGTGAGGAAGTGGGAGGAGAGGAGACCCTTTTATAGATTTGCAGGAGTGACACTCTTATAAATATTTGAAGAGACAATTCCACCAAGGTTTTTCATCTTTCAAGTGGATATAATAAGAGAAAAAATTATATAAAAGGGATTATATAGTAAAAATATGGCTATACAATTTATATTTGACAAGTTTATAGGTTTTATGGATACTTATATTTAACGTTTTGTCCTTTGTTATGTTTAATTTTACCTTAATCGATGTAATTAATTTTAATTACATTCACTAATATTTTTGGTAAAAATAATAATTTGAACATATTATACATTATAAATTATTATAATTCCAAATATTTAATCCAATTTTACAAATTCATGCCATATAAGTGAATAAAATTAATTTAAATGTAACCCCGTTGATGGGATGACACTGTTTGTTTTTAATGTAAAAATGATCAAAATTTGCAGTGATTTTTTATATCCAATTTCAATGTGAAATTGGTTTCAATGACCTAAATTAGATTAATAGTAAATCATATAATGTAATTAAACATTTAAACCAATTGAAAATATAATCTATCCTTTAAAATAAATTAAATGAAAAAGTAGTTTTGAATTAAAATCCAGTTTATTTAGCTATTCATTAAAAAATGAATCCTAATCGAAAATACCAAAAATTTATCCAAAAATAATTTTTATATTTCTATTAAGGTTTATTTTGACATATGTAATCTTTAAATTTGCCCAAAATTGTATTTTAAATGGTTTCTCTAATAAAAGGAATTAAAAATGGGTTAATTAAAATATAGGTATTGGTGCAAAAAATAGGGTTTGTTCTTTTAAAATGTATATAAAATCTATTGAATATATATAATTTTTTTATTCAATATATAAAATATATATTATGTTAATATCACTCAATAAATATATTTAATATTATTTTTAGGGTAAAACAACTATGTGACCATAAAAATAATAATATTTCCTTTTTATATTCAATAAGTTTTCATATTCATTTTTAATTAATTGGTAACCCATGAATTCAACTTATATTTGTGGAAACCATATATTTTAATAAATTAGTTAATAATATTCTTGAAAACTAATTTAGAGGCTAGGTTATGTCCTATTATTTTAAATAATAACATTTTAATAATATATAATTGTTCGGTAAAAATCATTGATGTGTGTTATGAAAGCGGTTGAGGAAAGTCATTATTTCCTATAATGAAAGACAACCTCAATGTTTTTTTATAACAAGATAAAATAAATGTTGCGTTTAGTGCATGATTAACTTGGTGATGTGTATAATGAAATCCAAAGATAGTGCTTTAATATAAAATGAATTATTTTCAGTGTTGCGTGAAATGAAAAATATCAAAGAGGTAAAATTAATTTGAAAAAAATATTTCACACAATCATGGGGTGTAATAATTATAATCTTGTGCAACACTCAGAAGGATCCAATCCCTTTTCTAATATATGATCACACCTCATGAGGAGGGATTCTTGATGTCTCAATCACACAGCCCTTTACTACCATTATCAATCATTATGAATCTACCCAACATACTATTCTAATAAATCCAAGGACCGACCACCCTAGGAACATCCCACACTCTAGAATATAACTTCCATAGTTATACATTCCCCTAGGATATAACTTACAATTCCCAAAAATATGGGTCTCATGGTAAGCCTATCCTCTTCCAACCAATGTGTCACTATAATCTTGGTAGATGAATAACTCAAGGTCTTATTAAACTTCCCCTACCCTATAAAATTTATCCCATACCCATATCACAAGTCTCCATAGACACAAAAACTTCATAATAAATCTTATGATTAACTACTTCCTTGCACTAAACCCCAAAGTTAACTGATTAGAGGATAGTTAACTAATTTTCTACTCTTGGTAGACTTATTTATATAATTATAATATTAAAATGAACCCACAAAACCATCTCACATAACATTTATAGGTCACCCATACCAATGAACCCATATTATCTATGAATGTTCAAGAAACCCATTCAATCAATTCACAAATAACTCACTACCCTCATTGAAACATCATTTATTAATATCCAAGACCTATCTAGGACACTCTAGCCATTTCCAAGGATATGTGATCTCCGCTAGTTCATATAATGTTTAACTCAAGTGTTTCACCAAACTATAATTTTGGATTGACTGGATTTCTAAGAAAAAATGTGTAGGATTTTCACCACATCCATAATAGTTCATAACTTTTTATTTCATAATAAAAATTCTCCTTCTGATCTCACTCAGGTCTATCACACCAACTTACCCTCACAGAAAAATTAAGTAGCACAATATAATATATATATAGATATATTATACATATAACAGTGGGGGTGGTACACATCTCTATTGATGATCCTTATATTATTTTTTATGAATGAAAAAAGAATGGGAACATCATGACATATGTTTGAGACTCAATATATGAAAAAAATAATAGAATGTATTACAAGAAGAAAAATAAATTAATGGAAGAAAGATAGATTGATACATAAGTTTATAATTCATGCAATGACAGTGGTTTTTATAATAAAGATAAAAACCCATGTTTAATGGATTAATTAAATAAATTAAGTGAATATAAATATAATTATTATAAATTATATTATGAAAATCCATATTTTGATGATCTATTTAATGAAATTAAGAGACTAAATCTTGGGATTGAAAATATTTCCGTTATATAAAAAAATATTAAATGTAAACATAAGAAACTTATTAAACAAAATAAAAGTTCACAGAATTATTTTCCCAATTAAGAAACATATATAGAATAAAATTATTATTAAATAGATCTAAAATATAAATGTATTAAAATTGAAAAAAATTAGGTGTAAAATGAAAAAAAACATTGATTTATGTATAAGAAAAATGTGGTCAAATAAATGGGTTTTAATAGTTTTTTAGAAGATAATTAAAAGATTAAATTTAAATTTGATATTTTAAAAATAGATTTATAAAACAAAATTAATGGTATGCAGAATTTTGGTAAAATGATAAGGTTGAATACAGTAAATAAAAGTAAGTGTAGTGTTGGTTATGAAAATAAATTACCAAAATTTTAAGAGAATTTTTTTGTTAAAGGTTCAAGTGGAAAATTTTCAAGTTTTATATGTTTTATATATAGGATAAAAGTTCATTAAGAAATTTTTTTCCAACTTATACTTCATCAATCTCTTAGACACAAAAAATATTTTAATTCCAAATATTTATCTTTAATATTACTCGATGATAAATGTTTGAAATCAGTAGGGAATCATAAAATCAGGAATTTATATTTATTTGGCCCAGTTAATCTGATTATTATAGATTGGAGTATGTATGTTTTCATGAATATAGATGATTTTAGTAGATACAAATTGGTTAATTTTCTTGCACAAAAATTTACAATGTTAAATAAATTTCTGGATTATTGTAAATTAGTTTCAATTGAGAAAGTATATCTAATTATATCAATTAGAAGTGATAGAGGTTGATAGTTTTTAAATATATAATTTACAAAGGATTATGGGGAGAATGGATATTGTAATAGTTTTTTATTACCTAGGACACATAGACAAAATAATGTTGTTGAAAATAAAAATACAACCCTCTAATAAATAGGTAGAACGATTATTAAGGATTTTAATTTTTCTAAATATTTTTTTATTAGAATTTTTTAATAAAAATTCTCTCTTAGTAGTACAATTATTTTATGTCCTGTTTTTGAAAAATACACACTTTGAATAGTGTAAATGTAGAAATCCAAAAATTAGTTATTTTATAGTGTTTGCTTCCAAAATATTTATCATGAATACTAAAGATTATTTTGATAAAATAGATTCCAAATTTGATGAAAGTGTTTTATTGGGTAATAAAATATTAGTAAATCATTTATATTATATAATTAAAAAAACTAGAATTGTTTAAGATTCTATTAATATTAAATTTTATTAGAAAAAATTAAATGATAAATCAATTGATGAAAATTATTTGTAAGAATATGTAAGGGATTTTAACTTTTTGGAGAATAAAAAATTAGATTTGAATGAACCTGTTGAAGAAGAGAAATGACTATCTATAAGAAATAATTAGTTTCCTAGAGGGATAACCAATTTTAATAATTTATAAAAAGACCCCAATAGTGAAAGAAACTAATCAAATATAGTAAGTCATGATTTTGAGGTAAAATACATGTACCAGAGAAAGTAGGGTTTTATGAATTTAAAATCAACTGATTAGGTTGTTTTTGGAAATAAGAGAATGAAGAAACCATTGTTTAGTTTTGAAAATCAGATTTTAGAACATGTTAGAGTTCAAACGATTTAGGGTTTAGGTAATAATGGATTTCAGAATTAAATTGGTTGATTATTATTGGTTTTGGAGTCAAGAAGAGGGAGATACTTAGTCTTGGTATCCCCTCCTTGATGAAAAATTATCACCATTCCCATGGTCAGGTACTTTAGTGTGTTAATGAGTTATGTTTGGTCCTTATACCATTTTTAAAACTAATTACCCTAAACCATTAAATGGTCATTAATAATTTAAGTTAACCAGTTATGTAAATTAAAACGATAATTTATAGATTCTATTATTGGGCATGATACAAAAATAGAAAAGAAATAAAAACTAATTTATTATTGGGGAAACACAAATACATTATAAAAATAAGAAAATAAAATCCATGAAACCTTCCCCCATTATCTACCTATCCCAACACATATACGGATTTACTCCTTATCTTAATAATGAGGGTGTAAATAGGTATAATAAAATAAAATTAAAGAATAAATAAAAAAAGACAAAAAACTTATGGAAGACTTAGTAGCGCAACACCTCACCCATGAATTTGATCTTTGAATGATTATTTCCTAGATTATCAACCCGGTATTCAATTTACATGACTCTAGGGTTATTTTTTTAATTAATTCATCCATTAATGTATTCCTAAATGAGTCCAAGGTCAATTATTCTCTTAAATATTAGTTCTTGGTTATAAATTTCATATCCACCTTGAATTTCACAATAAATCGATCGAATCCAGGTCTTTCTAGGTAGTTCCACAACATGACATATTTGCTACATTGTTAATTTTTTGGCCATCTACCAACACTCAATGACTTCTACCCTTTTCTTCAAAACATGAATGTCTGACATTTTCACACCATGTGTAATAAATTCAGAATGTGAATGATGTTTTTTAGTGCAAAATGATCCTTTTTAGCCTGTTTCTTTAGTTTTAAGCCATGTGAACATCTTATATGCACCCCATGTCCTGGAAAGTATTATTTCAATGTAAATATTGTTTATCTTTCCCCCTTTTGTTTGTTTTTATCAAAAAATAAATTTTTTCATTGTTGACCAAATCATTAGACATATAAGGAAGTATTAATAATTTAAATCACAAAACCAATGTATTTTAATATCAAACACCCATGCATGAAATATTTGTATCAAATCACCCACATTTTAATTTATGATTTTCCTCAAGGATGAAATCTCAACATATTACAATTATTTCTCACCATAGCATAATTTAAATTAAATGTAAATAAAATTAATTAATTAAATGGGTAATTAAATGTTTAATCATTAAGTAGTAAAATTTTCATCAAATACTCACTTTTAAAAGAAATAATCTATTCTTGTATTTTACTTTTCCCCTTTAAAAATTAATCATGCTTCTTTATTCATCCATTTTTATTTTTTAATTAATTATCAATACATGCGACCTCTTATATTTACCTCAATTTAATTTTTCTTCTCATATTAAAGGCATAAATGAATATAGAGTTTTTCTTATACATCGAATAATGCTCCATACCATAGAATTTTAATTCATCTACATTTTCCATCACATCGTTAAAAATTTACAAATAATCATGGGGGATTCACTATTAGGTTTAAATGACTCTAAGGCTAAGGGTAAAAGAGTAAATGATATAAAATAAGTAATGATCAAGAAAGAGGTTATATGTAAATTAATTTTCCTGATAATAAAAATATCACAATTGAAAATTTCAATACAAAAGTGATGTCACCACTTCCCCAATATCTCAAAGAAGGATCATAATGTAGTGATGTGCAATGAATGAAACACCCTCATATATTATTTATTATTTTTTATTTTTCGTTTTTTAAATTTTCTCTTCAGAAAAATCCAACACCCACCACCCAACCCTAAATGATCTTGTCATGAAACTATTTTTATTAGTTATAAATATATCACAAGTCAAGAAATGATATTTTCTGAATTTCCCCAGACACCACCCATATATTGTTTTTATTTCTTAAGAAGGTGAGATATGAGTACAATGTATGATAATCATAAACCTTTCCCAAAATATATCAAAAAATATTTCCTACACAAAATCATTTTTATACACACATCCTGTAATGTCCCTTTTGCTCCGATGCTTTCGCCGGGGTGCGCGCATCCGTCTGTGGGGAGGAAACACTGCTTTTTACCCCGCATTCCCGCTTTCCAAAGGTGGGCGACATCCATTCCTTATTCAGGGACGTCTGCTCCTTGATCGAAACCGGGATGATGGGATTTCGGTTCTTCCTTCTGTGGATTCCTCCTCGGAGCTCATCACCTAGACCGGGTCTCCCTAATAGATTTAAGACAGGTTTGTGAAGATCATTCCTGGTGCCATATCTACATGGACTCCAGTTAATTACGCTGCTTCCGTCGAGACTCCCCAGGGGGTCTTGTCAGGGCAGCAACCTTTGGTGAGGAGAATGGTCACGTTGGGGAGTCGTTGGCATGTCTGTCTTTGGTCCCTCATCACAGGGCTTCTCGAGGGCGCGGAAGCCCGAGGCATCCCACATCAAATGTGGGGAATGTGTACCATCTGAGGTTTTCCTCATCTTCCCATGTTTAACAAAGGGTTTGTCGCGAGTTTAACGTCTTGCGGATATGGATCGGGTTGAAGGACCCCTAGGGGGATCACTGATGTTGGGGCCAGCACGTGGGTGACTTCCCAGATGTCATGGAGTGGGATGGGGTGGCATGATCTCACCGGGATGTGGTGGCCCAGGTAAGGATCAAGATGGATGGTGGAGTGAGACATGGGGGTTACATCCTAAGACGGACCAAGAGGGGGAATACAGTTTAACGTCATGCAAGACGAGATACAGTTTAACGTCATGCGGGACGAGATATAGTTTAACGTCATGCGGGACAAGGGGTTTGGGGCTTATGCTCTAAGGTGGCCCATGGTGGTCAGGGAACCGACGTGGAGAGTTAGGGACAACATGGTGGTGGGCTTGAACCTCGTGGAGGCTTCCTACGTACCGTGAGTTAGCACGGATCAAAGTCCACGTAGTTCACTGGGATGGGGCTTACGCTCTGAGGTGGCTCAAGGTGGTTCCATGGTCGATGCGCACTCTAAGCCCACGTGAGTCATTCTCGGTGTGAGAAAAAAGAGGTAGCCGAGACCAGACGATCATGTCGCAAAAGGTGCATCCGTGAGAAGCGGAATAGGTCTTACGCATTGAGCGGCCCAAAGAGGAAACAGGGTCTTACGCGTGGTTGGTGGCCCTTGGTGTCGGGGCTTACTCTAGGGTGGAGGCCCGTGGTGCGACAAAGCACATTGGGAAAAGGAGTCCACTGGCCTTGGCAGGTGGGAAGTACGGAGATGCACGGGTGCAACCATCCATTTGAACAGCTAGGGGATTACGCTATGAGGCGGCCCTTCCCCCGCGGACAAACGCCACTCCGACAAGGAAGATCTCATTCCATGTGAGGAAGAGTCCATTCCCATGGAGACGAGAGGCGTAAAAACTGTCCGAGCTGGGGGGACCCTACGTGCGAAGCACGGGGTCGGACCACAATTTAACGTCATGTGTTGAGGATGAGGTGCTTAGCAGTTTAACATCCTGCAGCTTGGATGAGGTGGGATCGCTCCACACCCCTAGGGCTTACATGCCCAACGCCCTCTACACCTTATGGGTGGGAAGGAATCAGCAAGGCCATAGTGAAGGGGGGCCATAGGGCAAACCACCAGGGGGTCCACGTTAGCGTGGCTATGCGAAGAAGCAATAGCCGTTAGCGTGCATATGCAGAGAAGCATAAGGCAAAGCAACGCAACTGGAAACACGTCCCAAGGGACATTGAGGATACTTCGCATGATCCTGGAAGGCCCTACGGGAAAACAACGCATGGCGCGCATTCCCGGTAGGGGAGACATCAGGTGCCGGTGTAGGGGGCAGCCAAGGGGCGTCAAGGTGATGGGTCCTGGGCTTTGCACGCAAAAAATAATGTTTACGTGAAAAATACTGGGGTGGCGCGCAATTGGATAAAGGGAATTGCATGCGGAGAGGAAATTATGCGCATGGTATTGCACGCACAGCAGGGTATTGCATGCACGAGACATAGATTGCGCGCAAGGCTGGAACCCAAAGAAGGGGGAAAATTCACTTAAGCTGGTGGAGTTGCGTGCAAAGGAGAACTCCGGGGAAAGGTTGCGTGAAATGAGGGATCACCTGGAAGTCAACTTGCACGCGGGGGTTCCGATTGCGCAGATGAGAGTCGCTTCGAATTCTGCAACCCCCAAACCGTTTGAGGTCACCTTCTATTTATAGGCGACGTCTGGCACGGAATCCAGGCGGCACATGAAATCTTCCGCACCAAGACCAACCGGCGCGCAAAAAATCGCCGCGCAGAACCGGGGCGCGCAAAGATTGTGCGCCTTATTGGCTCAATTCTGCGAAACCCTGAGATACTACGCGCGCAGAATAATTTTTCGCGCGGATCCTCCTTTATTTCGCGCACCACATCCCGGGCCTCCGGATCGGGCCTCTGATTCTGAATATGACTTCGTTTCGTCATTTCGAAATTTCCTCCAAGAGTTGCGGACTTTTTTCGGCATCAACAGTTCCCCCCCCCCTTGGAATTGGATCGGCGAGAGGTCGCAACGATCGGATTCCAAGGGAAACGCCGAAACACCAAAATGCTGAGTCTCTTAGCCAAGTTGCGCACAAAATTCTGATGGGGCACGCAAAACTACAGACGCACAAAAAATCCTCTTTCCGCGCAGCGCAGAACCCTGGCCTCGCCTATAAAAAGGGTCGCAGGGTCCCAAATCCGTACTTCCACTTTTTCCCGCGTGATAAGCTCATTGCTCTCATGCGCGAAATCGCTTCCGCGGCTACACATAAAAACGCTCTACCAGCGCAGAATTCCATCCGAAATTCGGCCGTGACTTCGCGCCTGTTCGTGATCTTCCGCGCTTCGCGTGCCGATTGCACACTCATCTCCAGGATTTCACGCAACTCCTTCAGATTTCACACAAAACTCTCCGATTTCGCGCACTGCATCCTGATTTCAGCCAACTCCCGAAAAATTCGAGATGGCTGCAAACCGAGTTGATGAGGGGGAAGCCGCTGCCCGTAGGATAGAAATGGCAGCGAATGAGGAGGTTTATGGCGCCAAGGTGATTGTCTCCAACAATCTGACCTTGTTCAATCTACTGACACCAACCCAGAAAACGTATCCCTTGTCTGACAACCTCTTGCTCTGGAATTTTGGCATCCTGGAGGAGGTGCCACTGCCGGGCTTTGAGGTGGACACGCCGCGGTCTTGGGTGACTTGGGAGGACGAACTTCCTTACTACAACATCACCAACAACGGCCATCCTGCCAGGGAAACCAAACATATAGACGTATATGTCCAGAACCCGATGACGAGGACCATTACCGGGGACGAGCCTGTGGTAGAGGATTCTTCGGCCCTCTACGCGAGCACGTTTTGTCAGAGCGTCATAGATGATACGATGGACTGGCTGAAGGATTTGGACCTGCGGTCCAGGGGAAACTTCACTAGATAATGGGAATGGGCGTTCTGGGTCCGCCATACCTGTGACCAGTTCGGGGACGAACTGCGGTATATCGGCCTGTTCGAGGTGGTATGGACATCGCAGTTCCACTTCAACCGCCAGCATGAACTCGGACCGGAGCTATTCAACCGATGGTCCCCTGACACCAACAAATTCCACCTTCATCATGGGGAAGTCATCATCTGTATCTGGGACGTTCACTGCATCGGAGGTATCCCACTGGAGGGTTACCAATACGACGAGTTCGTTCCTCTAAAGAACACCTGGGGAGACAGGTCACAGATGCCTATGCAGACGTGGCACGTGTTGGAGCTGGCCAAAGAGAGGCTGGGGGTCAGGGACCTCCTGAAGGAGGTTGCCTTCAAGGGCTGGTTCAGCCTGTTCCTCGAGAAGGATCCAGCCGTCAAGATGACGAGACGGGGAAAACGGTGCCCAACCACGACACAGAGGAGCAGGGATGGGTCATACTGGAGGACCATGGAGGAGGGGCAATACCAATCATGGGGCTACCATGTCATTGAGGCCTGGGACCCGAACATCCGGTATGCCATGTTCCTTGCCGCTTTCCTGAGTGGGTGCCTCCTGCCGGTGCGGGATGCGAGGATGGGCATCTTCCCAGCAACATTGGTGATGGCGGGCTCCATGGCCGCCAACAAAGGGTTCAACTTGGGCGTCCCCGTACTGGCCAAGTTGTATTCCATCCTGGGGAACATATCACGAGGGGGGTTGCCTCGGAGAGTATGTGGTCCCTTCCAGATCTTCCATGGCTGGGTGGCGGCTCATCTCAGCGGGTACACTTTCCCAAACGCCGTCCGTCCTCCGGGAAACGGTCTGAGACCATCCTTACTAAACATCACAAGGGTGGCACCGATGATGCTCAATGAGGAGGGAATGAGGATCCACATTGTCAACCATGCCAACTTCAACTTCAGCCCATTCCCCACCCCAGTCGGCCACCTGGTGGACAACGGTCGAGGCTCTCTAGAACAGCCGGAATACTTCCGGAGCATTCAGGGCAGGGTGCTCGTGGCCCAGATCGAAAGGAAGGTGATCTACGAGCCTTACGTACTATCCCGATTCTCTAGGAAGTTCGGGTGCCTCCATCGAATGCCGAAGAAGGTATTCACGGCTGCCTGGCAGGAGAAGAATCCATGCATCCTGCGCCAAATGTGGTTGATGTTTACCACCTTCGGCTCTGGCGATGTCATCACTCTTCCCCCCGCTGGGGTCGATGTCGGCCTAGCAACCGAATACGCTGAACACTCGACCATTGCGTACCCTGAGGGGCTATTACGCAAGCGCGTTCGGCAACTCGAGGTTACTCGCGCGGAAACCGGGTGACGGGAAAGAAGGAATTGTGCCGTCGGAAGGGGGGAACCAAGGGCGCGTCAGGCAGCGAGGCCTGCGCAGGCCAGGACTTCGGCAGCGGGAACATCACATGGGGCTTCCATGTCCTCGTTACCCGTAGGGGGGTCGCATGAGGCGGCCAAGGAACTGCCCGGGAAGCATATAAGATATCTGATCGAACCTTCCCAAGACGCAATTCTCTCGGCACTGTGGTCGGCCTGGATGACCCTGCGGAAATCGATGAGCATCGAAGCTATCTGTTAGAAGATAATGGAAAACGGGATCCAACTGCCAAAGGTCGGGATCGTTCGAATTATCGACCGAGTAAACTTTCATTGGCGGCATTCTTATCTGACGGCCATGGACGCATACACATGCCAAAGGGGGCGGCGTGCGGAGCCACCTTTCCTAGTGAAAGTGATGCTCGGCCAGGAGTATGATCCGGAAGCGATGCCTCCGGGAGAAGGCGACAGTGACGAGGAGTCGGAGGGGGAGGAGGAAACCGTAGAGGATGAGGGCGGGGGAGAAGACAAAGAAGAAGAGCCCGAAGGTGAGGGGTCACAAGGGGAGACCTACCAAGGGAGTCTCCAAGAGAGCGGTGAGATTGCCGGCTCTGATCTCGATATAACCGAGATTCTCGAGGTTTTTCTCTGTCTTCATTAATTTCCCTTATTCATCCATTCTCCTTTCCAACTTCTAACCCACTTCCCCATCCTACTCAGGAGCAGTTGAGCGTTGGACGGGCATCCCTACCAGAGGAGGGAGGAGAGGAACCGGTGGGACATGATGGGGTTCCGACACCCATCATTGAATTAACAAGCGCGAAGGGGTCTCCCCTTACGGCGTCTCCTGTAGTGGCCGAAACACTGGGGACCGATGCTCTGGATTCATGTAAGTCTCACGCTTCAGTACTGGCGCTTGGTGTCAAAAGATCCCGTCTGAACAGCGTATGCCTTGTGCAGTGATCTCATCACTGGAGGCACGTCAGGCTGCGGAGCCCAGGCTGCCCGCGAGTGGACCAGCGGCGGACATACCACCTCGTTCAGAACATGCTCTCTCCACTGAGTCGGCCCCGAAAATTGATGAACAGGGGGCGGTGGACATCAGCAGCGCTGTTCCTGAGATGAGGTCGAAATCTGGTGGAGGCATCATTGCTACTGGGGAGAGAGAAAAAGGTCACCTGGACGTCGAGGATTCTATTCCTCACGAAGGCATCCCTGTGGAGGATCCTGCTGCCGATCTGCTGGATGCCTTCCCCATATACCGACCCGCTGACCCTGAGGAGATAGATGAATCAGACTCAGAGGCAGCCGAGGAGAGCCGGATGACACGATGCAATGGGTGGAAGTTTATCCAGCGCTTCCTCAGACAGCCCTAGTCTGATTGGATGAGGCAGATGGGACCACTTCAGACTTGGCTGCGCTTCCTGTGCGTCGGAGGGGCTAACGCTCAGTGCCTTCATCTAACGGTTCGTGATTACATGGCCGATAAGATACGCGAGATCAGCCGGCGCGATGACATTGTCTAGTGCCGGGAAGGATCGGCAAGCGCTCAAGCGCTGCTGAGGGCAGAGCGGGAAGTCTGACCCCTCAAAGGGCAGGCGGCAGAGAAGGAGGCCTTAATCGCAACATGCTCTGAGCTTGTGGAGCAACTGACGGCCCAGCTGGCTGACGCGCAGGAACAACTGGTGGAGGCGAGTCACCAGATGACCGTACTTCGAATCGAGTGGGCGAAGGCACAATCTAGGGCTGGCGAGTTGCGCTCTGTGGTGGCCGATGAGGAGAGAGTCTTCAAAGAGCGAGAAGCGGTCCTGGAGGCTACCAGCCAAAGGGTAGCAGCACTGGAAAGATCGCTTCAGCACGCTGATCCCTAAGGGCTTTGTTTTTTCCATCTCATGAACTTTTTTGCTTGTACTTATCATCGTCTCAATCCAATATATGGCCAAATCCATTCATTTGTACCCTTGGATTAATGCTCTCAACCATAGTTTCGAAACGAATAACAACTCATCCCTAGGCTCCTGTGGGTCGCGCCCAACGCGAGAAGCAGAGGATGATCATGCCATCATTTCATCAAACTGTGGGGCATTGACCAAGCTTCAGGCATCCGAAATTGGTCCTGGACTTCTGAGGAGACCCTGGGCTGATTGATATGTCGACTTCTCGATGTGCTCTAACAAACGAGTGGGGCGATGCCGGGGGCATTGAAATCCATACGAACATAGGGGGATGGAGAGGAAGGGTGAATCACGCTGCCCAAATTCGGAACACAATGGGGAAAATGGTGGAGGATAACTCTCAACCATGGAAGAAACTCATAATCCATATCATGTTGGCCTGGAATGGGGACAATAAATGAGGGCTGACCGCTGACCATGTTCGCAACATGGGGCCTAACTCAAATATCATCGGTCAGTTTTCCGGAACGTTGGCCCAGGGGAGTAGGCGGACCATAGTTCTGTCATCCATACTATTAGGGGGTCCTGTCAAACATGACCAGTCCTCCAGAACGTTGGCCCAGGACAGTAGGCGGACCATAGGTCGAGCATCCATACTGTTAGGGGGTCCCGTCAAACATGAAATGAAATGAGGATCCGAATAAGGGGGGACACAAAGCGTGGAAGGTGGAGTGGTGGTTCGTTCAAACAGAGTCCAACACTCCCGAAATTACGCCACCATGGAGAAGGAACATTAGGCAGACATACCGACCTGATCACCGGTCTTCCCAATTTCCAGGTAGGACCTCTTTGGCGAGAGAACTGTCGCTTCCCATTATTACCATGGGGCATCCCGAACCTGCTCAGGGTAGATGTCCCGATTACACCACTTCCCATGAAGTCGGGCCAAGGGGCTGACAATAAAGAAGGATGGGGTTCAGTAATCCCTGGGGCTGGACCCAAAATGAAATGTCTGGGCGGTCCAACATATCTCATTATGATGAGAATCAAGCCACACGTAGTTCTTGAAACATTGTTTAACGTCATGTTGGACGAAATACAGTTTAACGTCATGTGGGACGGGGAACACATCTCATCTGTGGATAAGCACGGCACGACGAGTAACCCGACATAAATGAAGACATAATCCCGCACCACATCGTGCAATCCCACAAGAGAGAGCGAGTCGTAAAAAGTCAAAGAAATGATCTTATTTTTAGGTCTTAGAACTAGGACCAAAGGTCGTAAGGAAACATAAGAGCCACACGGTGGAGTAACTCAAACACCTGGTGTGAATGGGAATAGGGGATGTGTACGGTGCGGTGAACAACCCGACGTGAATGAGGGAATAATCCCATATCACACCGCACAACCCCCTTAGGAGAGGTTTTAGGTCAAGGGACCGAAAACGAAAGTATGTTGGGCCCGCGGGGAAGTGCCCGAGTGCTCCTACGTATCTCATTAGGATGAGAATCAAGCCATACATAGTTCTTGGAAGCGTCTTAGTTTAAGGTCTTAGAGCATGGACCATGAATGGGTAAAGGGAGAATGGACACATGGCAAGACGGTTACAAAACCCGACGTGAATGAGGACCTAAGCCCTGCTTACCATGTGCTCTCTAGGGAAATGCTCGAGTCGAGGGACTGAACACAAAGGTAGGTTGGGCCCACAGGGAAGTACCTCGGGCACTCCTACGTATCTCATAAGGATGAGAATCAAGCCATACGTAGTTCTAGAGCGGTAGTGCCCTAACAGCGCATAGCCAGGATGATATCATCACAGTTTATGGTCATGTGGTTGGACCATGCAGCACAGTTTAAGGTCGTAAGGTTTGGACCATCACACAGTTTAAGGTCTTATGGTTTGGACCGTCACACAGTTTATGGTCGTATGGTTTGTACTATCACACAGTTTAAGGTCCTGAGGTTTGGACCGTCACACAGTTTAATGTCCTCAGGTTTGGACCGTCACACAGTTTAAGGTCATGAGGTTTGGATCGTCACACAGTTTAAGGTCGTATGGTTTGGACCAACAACACAGTTTAAGGTCATGAGGTTTGGACGGTCACACAGTTTAAGTTCATTAGGTTTGGACCGTCACACAGTTTAAGGTCGTATGGTTTGGACCAACAACACAGTTTAAGGTCGTATGGTTTGGACCATCACACAGTTTAAGGTCGTATGGTTTGGACCAACAACACAGTTTAAGGTCGTATGGTTTGGACCGACAACACAGTTTAAGGTCGTATGGTTTGGACCAACCGGAACACGCATGATGCAATAAAGCATACCTGATGCAGGTGAGGACGTAATCCCATACCATCACCATGCGCAGTTCCGAGAGAGGAGACTTGGGCCAAAGGGGCCTATGAGGGTTCAACAATCAAGGGGGGTAGGAGATGCTAGATCCCAGCTATGTTGGGCCCGAAATGCAATGTCTGGGTGACTCCTCGTTCCCCATGAGGATGAGGGTCAAGCTGCACGCAACCTGTAGAGAAGAGTCCCAAGCACATACTCTAGCGCTCAGATCGTAGGAGCCCCGAGAGACACCATTACGTAGCTCAGTCTGTCTGATGTGTGGGGGTGTACTGAGGGTTAGTACAAGGAGTGCTGAGATTCCACCTTGACACATTGGGGCGGAACATGACATGAACCATTCTACCAACATTCAGGGCCCGGGGAAACCGGCGTGACGACTGAGGACTACTGCTGACCATGTTCGCAACACAACATCCTGTTGTGTTAGCCATGGGGACAAACAAATGAGCATCAACAGCTGACCATGTTCGCAACAAAGGATTCATATCAATTTGTTGTCTGAAACCCTCAGGGGCGTTGGCCCATGACGGTAGGAGAGCCCTTGGGAATTGTATCTAGGCCGTTTTTGGGGTCCCTCCGGGTGTGAAGGATGACGGGGGCCCGAATGAAGGGGAACACGAAGCTTGGCAAGTGGATGGAACTTGCCTAAGTCAAATCTGGCACTCCAAGTCCTAGACCAGAGTACCTTGATCACATCAGCAGACCACTGGAAAGGGTCAGAGGGCTCAGTCCGAGAGCGACAAAAAAATGGCGGATCCCCGGGAAAAAGAGGGGGCGTAATGCCAAACACCTTGGGAACCGGGAGATCGTGGGATCTCCTAGGAGATGGGGCTGGACCTGACATCTAGGTATTCAGGTGGTCCTACGTATCCCATAAGAATGGGAATCAATCCATACGTAGTTCTGGAAGCACAGTTTAACGTCATGTAGGATGAAATATGGATCTTAGTTTTAGGTCTTAGAGCTCGGACCAAGAGGATCTTAGTTTTAGGTCTTAGAACTCAGACCAAGGTGAAGTTTAGGGTCGTGCAGGACCATATAGTTTAAGGTCATGCAGGACCACACAGTTTAAGGTCATCCAAGACTACACAGTTTAAGGTCATGATGGACCACACAGTTTAAGGTCATGCAGGACCACACAGTTTAAGGTCATGCAGGACCACATAGTTTAAGGTCATGTAGGACCACACAGTTTAAGGTCATGCAGGACCACATAGTTTATGGTCATGCAAGACCACACATTTTAAGGTCATGCAAGACCACACAGTTTAGGCAAAGTACTTCTTGAGGAACCTGGCGTTGGAGGGAGGAGTGATACGCTCACCATCCATATTCACTAGGGAATACGCGCCATTGGGATAGACCTTGTGGAAAATAAAAGGCCCATCCCACTTGGGCTCCATCTTGGGTGGTTTCCTTCCGGGAATCATTGGCGCTCTGAGAGCCAGCACCAAGTCACCTTGCAGGAAGGAGCGGAGGAGACCCTTATTATCGAAATCTCGACCCATCCTGCTCTGATGCCTTTCCAAGTTATGTAAAGCGCGAAGCCTACTTCCGTCCAGCGCTTCCAATTCGGCTAGACGGATCACAGAAACTCAATCCGGTGCTTGCTGGTTGTAGAACACCATGCGCAATGAGGGCAGCTGGACCTCTATGGGCCGGACGGCCTCAGCTCCATATACAAGGGAATACGGAGTCACCTGGGTAAAGTTACGAGTGGTCTTCCTATAAGCCCAGTGGGCATTGGGGAGCTTGTCCGGCCAACTTTTCTTGTTCTGACCAACCATTTTTTGTATAATACTAGAGAGGGTTTTGTTAAACGCCTCAATCTGTCCATTCACCTGCGCATGATATCGGGAGGTGTGGTTAGAGCGAATGTTGTACTTGGTGTACAATTTCTTCAGCTCAGCCGCTCAGAAGTTGGTTCCGTTATCTGTGAGGATGGCGTGAGGTATTCCAAACTGGTAGATGATATTGGAGCTCACAAAGTCGGCGATAGAACAAGCCTTGACTTCCCTGAGCGGGGCTGCCTCTACCAACTTTGAGAAGAAATCCGTAGCGGTTAAGACGAACCGGCACTGGCGGGCCATCGCCGGCGGGTAAGGCCCTACGACATCCAACCCCCAGACTACAAAGGGGCAAGAATACTTAGTAGAACGGAGAGGCTCCAGTGGCTGATGCACAAAGTTAGCATGAACTTGGCACGCATGACACCTCTTGGCTTGCTAGATGCAGTCGTGGATCATGGAGGGCCAGAAGTATCCCAGCCTCCGAATTTGGTGGGACAACTTCGACTCGGCCTGGTGGGCGCCACAGGAACCAGCGTGCACTTCTTGCATGACCTGTGGGATCTTGACTCCTTGAAGACAACAGAGGAGAACACCGTCGAACCCGCGCCTGTAAAGGAGCTGCTCACGGCTGGGACCGCTTTGAAGGGTGAACTGCAGTACGCGGCGCCAGATTCATTCCCGCTCTGCTTGGTCCATCGGAAGATTTCCGTACCAAAGATATTCAACCAAGGATGTCCTCCAGTCAGGAACTGTCTCGATCACCATACCTGAAGCCCCGGGGGGTCCTGACGTAGGGGAACCAGTGGTGAGATGGTTCACTCGCGGACCACGATCGCCCTCTGGGATAAGAGGAGCAATGACTATCCAGTGCACCACGTGGATGATTAGGTCATCCTTTTCAGGCTCCGCGAGTGATGCGGCAAGGCTGGCCAAAGCATCTGCTCGACTGTTCTGCGACTGAGTAATGTGAACGACATCTGGTCGGGAGGGAAACATAGCCATTAGATGGAGGGTGTATTCCAGCAACGATATGAGTTCTGGCTTCCTAACAGCATAGTCACCATTAACCTGCTTGATGACTAGCTTAGAGTCCCCTTTTACGTATAGGTGGGGTACATTAACCTCCAGATCCAACTCGAGGCTAGTGACGAGGGCATGATATTCTGCCTCATTGTTGGTGCAGCCTTCCGAAAACAATAATGAATATGGCAGAATGACTTGCTCCGGGGTGATGAAGACGATACCCAGGCCCACTCTATTAAGCCTAGGATCATTGGGCCTTCTACCTGTAGGGATTCAGGAGGCGCCGTCAAAGTGAATCTTCCAGCATGGGGTGGTGTGATCGACTGAGAGGATTGCCTCATCAAGAAAACCCAAATCCAGTGGTTGGTCCGCAGAGGTTGGGTGGGAAGCTCAGAATTCTGCCAACACCTATCCTTTGACAGCCTTCTGAGGTACGAACCTAATGTCGAATTGCTGGAGGATCACCGCCCAACGTGACAATCGTCCGGTCAACATAGGCCGGATCAGGATGTATTTCAACGGGTCTACCCGAGAGACCAGCTGTACCTCGTGGTGCTGAAAGTAGTGCCATAATTTCTGTATGGTGAATACAAGTGTCAGACAGCTCTTCTCGATGGGAGAATATCTAATTTCCACGTCGAGGAGCATGCAGATGAGGTAGTAGAGGCTATTCTTCATTCCCTCATTGTTCTTCTGGGCGAGAAGGGCACCAGGGGATCACTCCAGGGTGGTCACGTAAAGGACTAGTGGATTTCCGGGAATGGGTGGCATCAGGACCGGAGGTTGAAGCAGCTACTGCTTGATTTCCTCAAAAGCGGTCTGACACTCTTCGTCCCACCCATAGGCGGCGCCTTTCTTCCTGAGTCGAGAAAAGCGCTTACACTTTCCGGCCAGATTTGCAATGAATCAGTGTATATAGGCTAAGTGGCCTTGGAGGCCTCGAAGCTCCTGAATATTATTCGGGGGAGGCATCTAACTGATGGCCTTGATCTTCTCGGGGTTGATCTAGATACCTCGATACCTAACAATGAAGCCACGAAACTTTCAGTAGGTGACCCCGAAGGCACACTTCAACAGGTTCATCTTCAAGTGGCGTGAACAGTGGAAACTGGACACTTTCTCAAAGTCTTTAATATGGTCCTGGAGCTGACGAGATTTAACCACCAGGTCATCTACGTAGCACTCCACCAGTGTCCTGAGGATCGGCTTGAATATGCGGTGCATAGCCCTTTGATAGGTGGCACCTACATTCTTCAGGACGAAGTGCATAACCCGGGAGCAGAAAGTACCCGGGGGGCCCATGAAGGCAGTTCACTCTTCATCCTCAGGGGCCATTCTGATCTGGTTGTACCCGGAGTACCCATCCATTAAGGAGAGGGCATGGAACCTGGTCGTTGCATCGATCAACAGCTCTGTCACGGGAAGGGGAAATTCATCCTTCGGACAGTGGCGATTAAGATCGCGGAGGTCGATGTATACCCTGATCTTCCCGTTCATCTTCCTGATGGGAAAAATTTTGGCTAGCCACCTGGGGTACTGGACTTCCTTGAAGAAGTTGGTCTTAATGAGTTTATCAACTTCGGCCACAACCATGGCACCATGAAAGGGGTGCATTTTTCTAGGAGGCTGTTTGAACCCGCGATGGTTTGCTGGGAGGCCAAGGCGGTGGACGGCTACCTGGGGATCTAGTCCCGACATCTTGTCATAACTCCAGAAAAACACATCACAGTTCTATCTGAGGAAGTCTATGTACTGTTTCCGTTCCTTGGGAGGCATAGCGGCGCTGACCAATGTGGGTCTCGGGTCTGCCTCGCTACTGAGGTTCACCTGTACTAACTCGTCGACCATGGTGGAGATGCCCTCCTCAGAGGAAGGTGGAGCATCTTCCATGTCTTCTTCTACGCTTGTAGAAGGATAGTCCACGGGGGGAGCCGTTTCAGGCCTGCTCGACCCTGATGGGGAGGTGGCACCGGCTTGGGCGGGAGAGGTCGTCATGACGGGAGACTCATGCACCACGGAGACCATGGCAATGAAGGCGGTTGATCCAATCCTATCCGGCCTTTGGCCCAAGGGGCCACGTTTTACGACATCAAAGCAGTGGTGACGCGTTGGCTTGAGCCGGTCAATTCTGGCCCGGCGAAATAGACACGTATGACGTACTGCCTTTGCCATGAGCCCAACGTCCTGATATCGTACAGGGGTAGGAGGCTCGGGGATCACCTGAGCCTGGTTGGTTTAAGAGTACGAGGTGATTTCCCGCCATCTCTTAGACCCGGAAATATGCCTTCCTCTCGTACCCGAGACAACAAAGCACTCTACCATATCGGGAGTCGTGGCCTCCAACCGATGGATTGGGAAGACATATGCGTCATCCAAACCTGCCCAGGGATCACTCGTGACAGCGGTGGGCTCAACCTCACCTGCCAGGACTTTCTTGTCCTTGCTCTTGTAATAGTCAGCGTCCAGGTAACGAGCTTCACAAGAGGCAAACGAAGACACATCTCTTTGGATCATGCCCACTTGACCCTTAAGGGAGTATTTGAGGCACTGATTGTACGATGAGGGAACCACCGCGTGAAGATGGAGCCACGGCCTGCCCATCAACGCGTTGTAGGCGGTGTCCTGAGAGACAACCATGAATATGTTATTGGCAATTAAGACACCGAACTGGGTCTTCAGACGAATCTTGCTGAGTGGAATTTGCTCGGTCCTGTCATACCATTGGATTCTGAGGATGGAGGGAGTTAAATCATCCTCGGACAACCCCAGTTTTCGTAGTGTTTGAGTTGGGATCAAGTTAATCCCAGAACCCGTGTCGAAAAATAGCGACGGACTTCCACGCCATTGAACTGGCCAGTGATGTACAACGGGCGGATGTGCCCCTGTATGGGAAGGTCTTCATCTTCACCGGAAAATGAGACAACCGCCTGACATTCGATGTCCTCAATCACCTCGGTCTGGAAGGCTTCTGCGGCCGCTACCTTAATTTCAAAATGGAGGGGGCTCCTTAGAGCCACGGAGAGCGCCTCACGCATTTCAGACAATAGGAGAAGGGCCTCAAGGATGGAAATCATTACCGGAATTCCGGCCATATGCTTCAGGACATCATACTTTCGTGCCAAATGCGAGCTTCTGCTTACAGGATGTCGCTCTGCGATTGGGGGTATGAAGGGCCCTGCTGGCGGGACTGGTGACTGAATGGTACTACGCACGTCCATTGTTCACTAGATGAAACCCGGGAGGTGTCTATCATGCTAGGACCAGAAGGCCATAGTCGGTCAGTGGCAGGGCTGGGCTGGTTGCGATGCGGGCAAGGTGGTTCCACCCAATCTAGAAACACAAACGGTGGTGGAAGAGAACATGTTGTCACCGGGTGAGGGAGCCGCCAGTGCTGCTCTCTGTACCAGGATTGTGGCTTGGTCTCGGTAGCATTCATGTCCTGACTGGAGGTGACGACTGCCATGCCCCAGCGATTCACATAACCACGGCTCCGTCGACGTTGGCGACGACTGGGGACATTGGGGAGGTCCACCTGGCGCTCCTCATCGTCGGGAGTCAAAAAGGGATTTACCAACTCTACAATGTTAACCAAAGCATACCTCGGGCTTTCAATCGAGGAGTAATCCACTACCGGATGGGGTCTCGGAGGGATCCCCATTTCCGGGGGCATGAAATCGCCAAGCATGCGGGAAGATGACGACAATGGCAGGGCGCGTTCTTTCTTCTTACGCCACCGCCTGCTCTTCTGGGAAGAAGTAGGCTGGGACAACGATGCCAAAGCTGCTCTCATAGAATTCGAGGGCTCTTGATGACTCAGGCGGGCACGGATGATGCCATGGGAAAGGGAGACCATCTTGCGTGCCATCCAGTCATTATACTTCTGGGACCCACGGTTGAAAACCTGTTCCCACCCATCCCCATTGTCACTACTACCATCTGATCCCATGGAGACACCTGCCACCTATGCCTAGGCTGGGCCCAACCTGACTATGTTGTGGTCAATATGGTCTGGGAGCGAGTCCTTGAACACATAGAATTGCTGGATGGTGTGTCACAAGATCCGGTGATAGGGGCAGTAGTTAGGGTGATCAGTGAGACACGCCTCTTCTGGCTTCCGACACTCAGACAGCTACATGATCCTCTGCTCCAAGGTGCTACGGAAATAACCGGGGACCTGGGGCTCGCCAAACGAGTAAGTCCGATTCCTTCTATCTGGAAAGGGGGCTCTTGGGGGATAACCATGACTAGGGGCCAGAGGAGCAGGCTGAGGAGGCGGAGCTGGATTACCTCGCCTAGGTGGTGGCGGTGCGTTACGCGGAGGCGCCTGCCAATTTTGAGGCGGTCGCTGCTGGGCTGGAGGCTGTGACCGTGGTGGTGGACCCCTATGAGCCTGCTGAGCTGGCCTCACTAGCAGCAACTCTAGCTATCTAGGGGCCTCTATCTGGGCCACAGCAGCGGGCTCGACTCTGGTGGCTCTCCTTGCAGAGATCACAGGAGGCAGCGGGCGTGCCTAACCGGCCTGTTGCAGGGATTCTTCGAGGCGCTGAGTCTTGTCCGAGAAGTCCCGGAACCCTCCAGGGTAATTCTGCGTGATCAGAGAAGGAACCAGCTCTTCCTTGACGTTACATACACACATCGTTATTAATTTCCCCTAATTCAGTGGCATGTAAAGGGAGTACGTGAGCCCCTTCCACTGGGCGACGAAGTCCACGACTCGCTCATCGAGCCTTTTCTTGCACCTAAAGAGGTCTGAAATGTTCGTCTTCCAGGTTGTGGAACTGAACTGGTAGAGGAATTTCCAGCGAAGGTCCTCCCAGCTAGCCACAGATCCAACAGGGAGCTGGCTGTACCAGACGAATGATGGTCCTTCCAGTGTCTGAACGAAGCACTAGAGCTTGGCAGCCTCCTGCTGCGCTGGAGTCCCTAACATAGTCCCACACCTCGAGTTGAAGTGGACCAAGTGTTGTTGCAGGTCTCCGGTCCCGTTAAAGGGGGAAAAATTGGGCTTCCCAAATCCCGACAGAGCCGGAATGTCATCCACCCCTGCTGGGTATGGCTTGCCGTCCGATGTGATTGCCACCTGCCAAGTTTCCAGGGGCTGCAAGAGGGCGATGAGTACTTCCATCAGATCATCCGGATGCGGATTCCTGTCCTGACGGGAATCTCTAACCACAAGCGTGTTTCCAGGATCTTCGATATGGTAGTCGCGCTCAACGTCTCGTGGGGCAGCTGGAGGAGCGACTCTCGGGGCGGCGGGAGGAAACCGAGCAGGGTCCCCCAGGTGGTCTCGCCGCTCGGGAGGGTTCGACAAAACATATTGCGCCTTCTTTACATGGGTCTCAGTCTCTCCCCTCTCGGAGAACATGACACGGTCACGGTTTCTTGGGGGGATCTCAGTAAGGGGTAGATTCTCCTGCCCCTGCTGTCCTAGTCTAGGGTCACCGTAGTCAGGCCGTCGCTCTGCAATGCGTTCAGCCAAGAGCTCATCAAGAAGCCTCTTTTGCTCAGCTATCTGTTGACGCAGCGTGGCCTTCTTGGGATCTTCCTCTACCTTCTGCACTGAGATAGATGGGTCGGCGAGTTTGACTGACCCGATAGGCTCTTTACCCTTGCCGATGTTTCGGCCCAGTGTCAGTGCCTCCGTGGGTACATGAAGACCTAGGAGGCTCTTCTGTTAGCGATTAATCCTCCGAGATGGGTCCAGTAGCAGCCTGTCCTCAGGGGGTGAGTCCCTATCAAGGGGCTATATAACGTTTCCCTCATCTGGAAGGTCATCCATGTTGACTTCCATAGCCCTTGGCGACGTTCCCTCAGGGCCGCCCAGTGGATCGGGCTGTCGGCGGATCGCACAGAAGAGGAGAGAAGCGTACTTCCCCCATCCGCAGATGTGCGCGTGGGGGGTGGATTCTTCAATAACTCTGTGGAGTACTTGAAACCTCTGGATGCATTGTTTCTGGAGGGCCTCATGGTGGTCCAACGACTCGAGGTGCCGAACCGCGGGGAGTGCTACAAGGTCAACCTGACGACACTGCCCACCGATCTCCTCGAGATGCGCTTGGCTCCCGAGATAAGGCGCTAGCTGATGGAGAAGGCGGGAGTGAGTCACCCGACGAATCTGGCAGAAGCATTCAAACTCTCTCGAGGTGAGTGAATCTGGCACATCAAAATCCAATTTTGCGACCGGCCAAAACTTCTCAGGGAAGTGGCCCGCTGCAAGAACGGTCCAGAAGCTCCACGACTCTGGTTCGGGGTCCGGACCTTGCTGACCCTTCTCGTCCACCGAGGATAGTCGGGGAACTAGAAATGGCACCGAGGCAGGCCATCGGGCCGGTAGGCTGGCCGGTGGGGAATACGGTGAACAAGCCGATTGGCTGCCGATCCCTGGGTCATCCTCCAGGGGTTGCAGTGCCCTGGATTCCATGTTGCGATAGGATGGGCCAGTGAATGGGCCTCCTGTCCCAGCGTCGGTGCTCTCCGAGGGTGTTTTGCCTCGCAACTCTTCCGTCGGTCCCCAAAAAAGTTCCCCATCCTCCCTAACAGGGGTGTGAGGTGCTTTCGAGGAGGCCAGTGGCAACTGCGGGCTTGATCCCTAGCGGTACGCCAAGTCCTCGTCTTCTAGGATATACCTTCGAAGGGAGGAGGGAATCATACGGATCTCGCATTCGGGGAGTACGAGACTGACGCGTCGCGTACCCATCCCTTCCCTCAACTCAAAGGGTTGGGGGGAAAGTTCCATCGTCGAGTCGTACTCCGCCTCAGAATCCGAGAAACGGACTGGTCTAATTTCCGTCCGGACTCCCCTAACATTCCTCCTACGGGGACGACGCCCGACCTTCCTTCCCCTAGGTAGCTCTTCAGGGTAAGGATGATTTCCGTCATGGGGTCCCCCAACCACAATAGAGCTGGGGCAGAGGGGACTGAAGTCCGGGGTGCGAGAAGCACCAGGATAGATGTCGAAAGGGACATGGGGAGGACCTCCATGTGAGTGAGCGACTGGATACACAACGGCTCCATACTCATGACCACCTGTTGGGGGAGTGACCTCATACCCCATGCAGTGGGCGCTGGAAAGAGCCATACCCAGAGCATAGCCATCGCGAAGAAGCTTTCAGCTTTCTAGATCGGTGGCACGGAATGAGCATTCATGGGGAGCGGCACTACCGCGGATTGGTCCGCAGTGGCCATTGCTAGTGCCCGTGACTCGGAGATTCAACCCAACTTTCCTGTAGGGCAGTCGGGGTTTCGATCCCAGTCGGGCACGTGGCTGCCCCTGCTCAACGTGTGCGGGGATCTGGTAACAGGAGTCCGTAGTGGCTCGGGCCACAGTGGTTGCTGATGTTGATGACCCAGGACGGGCATTCTCTCCCGCTCGCGCCTGACTCTGGCATCATGTAAGATGGGTCGGAACCGGCGGTGCGGGCATGAAGATTGCCTGCACCTCAGCTCGGGGAGTCGGGCGGCAGCGTCGATGCAGCCTGGCGGGGGTTCTTACCGTTATCCCCTGGGATGGATCACCGATCATGTGGACTCGGACATCCCCCACCTCATTGGCATAGGGGGAGGGATGTGTCAAGGCACTCCGGGGATAGGCTCCCGAAGCGGTTGAATGACGGAGTGGGGAGCGTCGACTCCCTGCGTGGCCCTCGAGGGCGGCGATGGTGGTGACGCGCAGCCGACTCTAGATCCAAATGGTCCATTCCCCTAGTGGGGATGATCCCTTCCTCGTCATACCTATGAACCAGGTCATTGATCACCCTCCACTGGATGATTTCTGACGGGGAGAGGGGGCAAGAGAGCCCGGCTGCTACGGCGGTCGAAGTCGGAGCGACCGTGGAATAGGCAGGACCACACGGGGTAGCCGCGTCTGTACTGCCCCTGCCCCTATGCCGGTGGGCAGGTGGCGATCGAGCTCCGAAAATAGTGATCTGATTCCTGGAAGCAGGGAGATAAACCCATTAGCATCAACAGGAAAGGAGATCAACAACCAAGGCCCAACATCATTCCATCTTCCATGGTTGGCGAGAGGGATCCACGCTGATGACGTCACAGAACGGAGTGGTCAACGTCCTGACGGCCTCGACCCCTAGTGGGTTCACGTCCCGGTGAGGGTTACCCAGACCTGGTGACATGCTAATCTTCCAACGCCCCGACCGCTACCATTCCCCTTATTGAGGAGAAGAGCTTCACATCGGGTTCACCATTTTTGTTGCTCCGATGCTTTCGCCGGGGCGCACGCATCCGTCTGTGGGGAGGACACACTACTTTTTACCCCGCATTCCCGCTTTCCAAAGGCGGGCGACATCCATTCTTTATTCTGGGACATCATCTCCTTGATCAAAACCGGGATGATGGGATGTCGGTTCTTCCTTCTGTGGATTCCTCCTCGGAGATCATCACCTAGTCCGGGTCTCTCTCATAGATTTAAGACAGGTTTATGAAGCTCATTCCCGGTGCCATATCTACATGGACGCCAGTTAATTATGATGCTTCTGTCGAGATTCTTCAAGGGGTCTTGTCGGGGCAGCAACCTTTGGTGAGGAGAATGGTCACGTTGGGGTGTCGTTGGCATATCTGTCTTTGGTCCCTCATCATATGGCTTCTCGAGGGCGCGGAAGCCCGAGGCATCCCACATCAAACGCGGGGAATGTGTACCATCTGAAGTTTTCCTCAGCTTCCTATGTTTATCACGGGGTATGTCGCGAGTTTAACATCTTGCAGAGACGGATCGGGTTGAAGGACCCCTAGGGGGAACACCGATGTTGTGGCCAGCACGTGGGCGGCTTCCGAGATGTCATGGAGTGGGATGAGGTGGCATGATCTCACTGGGATGTGGCAGCCCAGGTAAGGATCATGATGGATGATGGAGTGAGACAAGGGGGTTACATCCTAAGATGACCCAAGAGGGGGAATACAGTTTAACGTCATGTGGGACGAGATACAGTTTAACGTCATGAGGGACGAGATACAATTTAACATCATGCAGGACGAGGGGTTTGGGGCTTACACTCTGAGGCAGACCATGGTGGTCAGGGATCCGACGTGGAGAGGTCGGGACGACTGGGTGGTGGGATTGAACCTTGTGGAGGCTTCCTACATACCGTGCGTTAGAACGGATCAAATTCCACGTAGTTTTCTAGGATGGGGATTACTCTCTGAGGCAGCCCAAGGTCGTGCCTTGGTCGATGCGCACTCTAAGCCCACGTGAGTCATGCTCGGTGTGAGAAACAAGAGGCATCGGGGACCAGATGATCACGTCGCAAAAGGTGCTTCCGTGAGAAGTGGAATGGGGCTTACGCGTTGAGCAGCCCAAAGAGGAAACAGGGGCTTACACGTGGTTAGTGGCCCTTGGTACCGGGGCTTACTCTAGGGTGGAGGCCCGTGGTGCGACAAAGAACATGGGGAAAAGGACTCCACTGGCCTTGGCAGGGGGGAATCATGGAGATACACGGGTGCAACCATCCATTTGAAAGGCTAGGGGCTTACGCTCTGAGGCGGCCCTTCCCCCACAGACAAACTCCACTCCGACAAGGAGGATATCATTCCATGTGAGGAAGAGTCCATTCCCCTGGAGACGAGAGGCGTAAAAACTGTCCGAGCTGGGGGGACCATGCGTGCGAAGCACGGGGTCAGACCATAGTTTAACATCATGTGTTGAGGACGAGGTGCGTAGCAGTTTAACGTCCTACATCTTGGACGAGGTTGGTTCGCTCCACACCCCTAGGGATTACATGCCCAATTCCCCCTACCCCTTGTGGGAGGGAAGGCATTGGCAGGGCCATAGAGAAGGGGGGCCGCAGGGCAAACCACTGGGGGGTCCACGTTAGCATGGCTTTGTAAAGAATCAATAGCCGTTAGCGTGCCTATGCGGAGAAGCATAATGAAAAGCAATGAAATGGGAAACACGGCCCAAGGGACCTTGAGTTTACTTCTCACGAGCCTGGAAGGCCGTACGGGAAAACAACGCATGGCGCGCATGCCCGGGAGGGGAGACATCAGGTGCCGGTGCAGGGGGGCAGCCAAGGGGCGTCAAGGGGAGGGGTATTGGGATATGCACGCAAAAAAGAAGGTTTCGCGCAAAACACCGGGGCGGCACGCAATTGGAGCAAGGGAATTTCATGCGGAGATGAAATTACGCGCAGGGTATTACGCGCACGACAGGGTATTGCGCGCACGAAACATGGATTGCGCGCAAGGCTGGAACCCAGGGAAGGGGGAAAATTCACTTAATCCAGTGGCGTTGCATGCAAAGGTGAACTCCGGGGCAAGGTTGCGTGAAATGAGGGATTACCTGGAAGTAATCTTGCGCGCGGGGGGAGCCGATTGCCCGCACGAGAGTCGTTTCGAACTCCGAAACCCCCAAACCGTTCGGGGTCACCTTCTATTTATAGGCGACGTCCGGCGCGGAATCCAGGCGGCGCGCTAAATCTTCTGTGCCAAGAGCAGCCGACGCGCAAAAACTCGCCACGCAGAACCGGGGCGCGCAAAGATTTCACGCCTCATCGGCTCAGTTCCGCGAAACCCGAGGATACTACGCACGCAGAACAATTTTTCACGCGGATCCTCTTTTATTTCGCGCACCACATCTCGGGCCTCCGGATTGGGCCTCTGATTCTGAATATGACTTCGCTTCATCATCTCAAAACATCCTCCGAGAGTTACAGACTTTTTTCGGTGTCAACAGTCTGGGTTCTGGGTGCCACTAAACGGGTTCCCCGAACCCGGTTCGCCACGTGACCTCAAGCGCATTTTCCCAAACGTCAAAGGCTGCCGACTAGCAGGGAGGACCCATGTCTGATAGTGGGAAAACTATGCCCTCATTTTTCAAAGTGGAACACAATGGAATAAGATAGAAAGCATACAACAACAGCAGAAGCAGTAACAATACATATAACTGAAAATGAAGAACTGATAACAAAAAGGGAAACAAGAAGTCATATATATATATGAAGATTCAGCTTGTCACTATTCTATAAAATATCCAGAACATTTTACAATGTAATACAATACAATACAACTGATGTACAAGTACAGAAAAGCAAAACAGAACAGCCAGCGTCATCGTGAGCCAATGCTCGGTCCCATGCTCTCATACACCCCAACAGCAATCAAGTACATGTATAAGGACCCTTTCCCTTATCCACACCTATAGAAACATAATCTGTCTGGGCCAAAAATCAAGACCCAAACATGGTGTGAGAAATATATCTCAGTAGGCACCCACCAAAGGTCTATTCCCAACTCTGTGAAAATATGAAACAACAGTGTACAATAGTAAAATGAAATAAAATAAGTAGTACTGAAAAGTAACTAACATACTAGTTTTTTTGCCATTTTATTAATCACTTACTCCATTTCATATAAGAAAACACCACAGTGAATTTCTAAGTAAACAGTCTGTGTCCAAAGACACTCAACCCTTACCCTCAGGTAATCAGGAATGTAACCCACAGGTACTTTCCCACAAGCAGAACAGATTTTTCCCACAGGCATACGTAGTGCCTCCCTCAGGCATAAAGTCTATTACCCACAGGCCCGGAAGAAGTTTCCCGCAGGCTAAGTAGTACAATGCCCACAGGCTTATGACAACACTGCCCTCTGGCTAAACAGGTAACCAGGCCAAGCCCAACATGTAAAAAAGAAGTAAACAAGAAATTCCTCTAAAGGAAATTCTACAATAATTTTAGTAAAGGCATAAAATGAACAAGGAATACGCTCAGGTATCCTGGCCAAACGGCTAAACAGAGGAACACACCCCTGGGGTGGTCCTGGATCCAAGTAGTGATACCAAACAACATTTTTATATCACATTCAATTACCTATAAAATTCAAGGTAGTTAAAATATCCATGACCTTAGCCACAAGACACCCCAAATATGGGTTCGTAGCTCAAAAAAACTCAAAAACGCACAACAGTTGGAAAGAAACACCAAGCCACCTATGTTTAACACCAACGAACGATATACGCGAACGACGCCTTCTGAAACGTCCAAAAATTCCATATATCTGAGGTAAAAGAAAACTTTCATAAACACAAATAACTCCTGTTAGAGGAAGAATATGAAATAATGGTTAATGAAGAGTGGAGGGATTACCCGTACGGTTCCAATGAGATCGTCCGAGGCAGAAACAGATTCCGAATGTGCGCTCGGCGGATCCTCGATGATTCGGACTTCCTCCCCCGAGATCTCTTCCCTTTCTAAGCCTTCCTTGTATACAGGGGAGGCTACTGCTCATTTTAAGAAAAAAAAAACAAAGTACATGGCGTGTACTTTCAATTTTATACTGTACCTCTGGAGGCTTCCCGCCAGCGTGGCACTGTTCATCTGCCGACATGACTATACGACGTGTCTCCTTGAGTACACGGCGTGTTCAGTCGCACAGCTAGCCACTGCCTTATTATTCGCCTTCCGACTGACTACACGGCCTATAAGGGACCACTAAACGGCGTGTAGTTTGTTCCTACACCCTTCATTGCTGACACAGCCACATGCCCTGTGTACTCATTCCACACGGCAAAAAGTACATGATGTGTGGACAAAGTACACGGCGTGTACTTTCCAAATTTTGGGATGTTTCCCCATTTTCCATATTTTCTCAAAAAACAGTTAAGGAAAAGAGAAAATAAGAATCCCATACCTCAGAACTAAGAACCGGGTTCTTACAAACTTCCCCCCTTAAAGAAGTTTTTCCCCGAATTGCACTCCCAAAGGTGGTGAAGATAAAGCCGTGAAAAACTCCGGCCACTGAGCACATACATCGGTCTCCCGCTCCCATGTTTCATCCTGCACTCAGCCATGCTGCCATAAAACCCATACGAGAGGAACTGACTAGCCTTGGAGAACATTCGTGCTCCTATCAATGATACGAATCAGATGCTTATCAAAAGACGCATCTAACTCAAGATCAACCTCCTCGGGCTGAAAGATGTGAGACGAGTCTGAATGATAGCGGCATAACTGAGATACATGGAAGACGTCGTGCATGGCCTGGTACCTATGAGGTAACTGAAAACGATAAGCAACTGACCTGACTCTCTCCAGAATCTCAAATGGCCCCACATACCTCGGTGAAAGTTTGCCCTATCTCCTGATCCGTCTGTGTCCCAGCCTCAGCGAAACATGCAAGAAATCTTGATCCCTGGCCACAAACTCCAAAGTCGTCTGCGGCGATCAGCATAAGAATCTTGACGAGACTGCGCGGTAGCCATCAACTTCTGAATCGACTGGAGCTGCTCAGAAGTCTCCTGCACGAGAGGTGGTCCCAGTAAAACTGCCTCACCTACCTCTAACCATCAGAAAGGTGAACAGCATGGCCTTCCATATAAAGCCTCATATGGTGACATCTCAATAGTCACCTGAAAAATATTGTTATAGGAAAACTCGAATAGGGGTATATGCCTCTTCCAAGAGCCCCCAAAGTCTAGGACCAATGCACACAACATGTCCTCTAGCACCTGTATCGTACGCTATGACTGACCATCTGTCTGAGGGTGGTATGATGTGCTCAGAAGCACCTGTGTACCCAGTGCCTTCTGAAAACTCTGCCATAAACGAGATGTAAAACGGGTGTCCCTATCTGAAATGATAGAACGAGGGACCCCATGAAGACGTACGATCTCTCAGATATACAACCTTCCATTCTCGTCAACATCAAAGTTATCCTTGATCGAAAAAAAGTGAGCTACCTTCGTGAGTCTGTCCACAACAACCCAAACAACATCATTGTCTCGAGTTGACCACGGCAACCCAGTCACGAAGTCCATCGTGACATCATACCATTACAACTCCGGAATAGGTAAATACTATTACAGTCCGGCTGTCTTCTGATGCTCCGCCTTCACCTGCTGACAGATGGAAAATCTCGTAACAGAACCAGCTACATCTCTATTCATACCCGGCCACCAGTACGGACGTCTCATGCCACGGTACATCTTCATAACCCTGAGATAAACTGCCCAAGCTGATGTATGAAACTCCCACATCATCTCCTCGCGTATATCCCCTGGAACCCATAATCTTCCATGGAAACACAGAACCTCATCATCTCCTATTGTCTAACTAGTTGGAGGGTCCTCACTTACCACTGACTCCTGTAGAACTAGGCCTTCTGGACCAGATAGCTGTCTCATCCTCACTCTATCCAGGAGGGTAGAATTCATAGCTAAAGCGGAAAGATAAGTTTTCCCATGACTGTCATGCACCTTCAAACGCTTCTCAGAGAACAAATCCATGAACTTCCACTCATCAATGGCCTCCTGCACTGTCTGTGTCTGAGTCTTCTGGCTCAGTGCATCAGCTACTGCATTACCTTTGCCAGGTGTATAGGCAAGCTCAAAATCAAAGGACTGAAGGTATTCGACCCACCTTTACTACCTCAGATTCAAGTCACACTGAGTAAAGATACACTTGAGGCTTTTGTGATCGGTGAAGACCACGAAACATTCTCCCAATAGGTAATGTCTCTAACAGTGAAACACATGCACAACTGTAGCCAACTCGAGATCATGCGTTGGGTAATTCCTCTCTTGTGGCCCCAACTACCATGACACGTATGCAATAACTCGTTCGCCTTGCATCAACACTGCTCCCAGCCCAATACCTGATGCTTCACAGTAAACTGTATAGCTCCGCCCCGTCTCTAGTAGTATAAGGATTGGTGCTGATGTCAACCTTCCCTTCAGGTCCTGAAAGGCTGTCTCACAAGATTTTGACCAAAAAAACTTTACACCCTTCTTAGTCAAACCCGTCAATGGCGCTTCTAAGTAGAAGAAGTCCTAGATGAAGCATCTATAGTATTCAGCCAGCCCTAGGAAACTCCATATCTCAAACACGTTCCGAGGCTGCTCCTAGGAAACTACTACTCTCACCTTCTCTAGGTCTACTGAAACTCCTGCCTCTGAGATGACATGACCCCGGAACTGAATCTGGTCCATCTAAAAGTGGCATTTTGAGAACAAAGCATATAGCCGATGCTCTCTCAGTGTACTCAATACGATCTCAATATGGGTGGCATGGTCGTGTCGAGTGTGAGAGTACACCAAGATTTCGTCCCGAATACTAACACAAAAGAGTCCAAATAAGGATGGAACACACGATTCATCCGAGCCATGAAAACTGCTGGCGCGTTCGTGAGTCTGAACCGCACAACCATATAATCGTATAGACCATACCAGCTTCTGAATGCTGTGAGCGGTATATCCGATGGTATCACGCGTAGCTGATGATATAATGATCTCAAGTCAATCTTCGAGAATACTCGTGATCCACAAAATTGATCAAAAATATCATCTATCCTTGGCAAGGGATATCGGTTCTTAACCGTCAACTGGTTTAGCTTCCGATAATCCACACAGAGTCTGAGGGTACCATCTGCCTTCTTCAAAAAAAGGACAGGAGAACCCCAAGGAGAAGTACTGGGTCGGATGAACCCCTTTTCCTGTAACTCCTCTAACTGCCTCTTGAGCTCCTGCAACTCAGGTGTGGCCATCCTATAAGGAGGAATGGACACCGGTGTTACCCCTGGCACAAGCTCAATAGAGAGATCCACCTCACGCTCGAGAGGAAGTCCTGAAAAGCTGTCCGGTAAGACATCCCTAAAACGATCATCCACTGGAGGGAAATCCTACTGAAAATTCCCTTGGTCATCCAGATATAAACTCGCAATCTGGGTTGTGACCTCACCCCTCCCATGATTCCCTTGTCCAGCTCCACTCGCCTGAACATCCCACTCTACCTTTTATAGAAACTCTCTGACCTCTGGTGACATGAAGCTCACCCTGTGATGATAGCAGTCTACAAAGGTACGAAAGGGAACCAACCTGTCAATCCTGATAATGAAGTCATAAGCTGTCATATATAAGACATAGAAATCTCAAAAAAATTTACATCCACCAACCTCAAGGGGGAAATCCTTGCACTGACGCACACTAGCCATTCTAGTCCACAACAGAGTGTCTAGCGTCATGATATCAAAATAAGAAGAAACACAGAGCCCAAGGCTCTCCAAAATGGGCACAGATATAAAACTATGTGTTGCAACCATATCAAAAAGTACTGAAGATATGATAGAAGCTACTAGAATAGTATCTCTGACTGTAGAAGGTCCGTGATCCTGCTCCTGCTTGGTATGTTGCACTGCATATGCCTGCCCAGTGCCGCGGCCTTGCAACACAGCCTGACTACCCGGAGCTGTCCCTCCTTGCTGCTTATGAGATCCTAGTGTCTAGCTACCACGGCCCCGACCACCATCTCTGCTTACACGCCCTGACGTATTCCAATTACCTAACTGGTAAGAATCCACTACTCCTGGTCCCACACATGGAGTCTGCACAAAAACCCTCTCACTAGACATCGGCGGAAACACCCTACAAAAGCGCTGCAGATGACCCATATTGCCGCAAGCTCAGCACTCCACTGGATCACGTCGACACTATGGCCTCTTGTGCCCCTCTCTACCACACTTGTAGCACATGACCTGGCCACCTGAAGTATTCTTCTGACTGATACTTCCACCCTGAAATAAGTACATCTGTCTCTTCCTCTTTCCAGCAGAAATAGTACCAGTAACTAGTGATGAATCGCACTGGACCACACCACTAGATTCCCGTAGTTTTCTCCCTGTAATCAGTACCTGATTTACAATAGCGTGTACTAAAGGAAACCTGAAAACATTCACCAGTGCTCAGATGTCATATTGAAGACCATCCTCAAAGATCCTGGACCTCAACGTCTCATCACCCACCAGAACGGGTGAAAAACGCTGAAGCTCAGTAAAGCGAGCAGAATAATCCATCACCGACATAGAGCCCTGCTACAGATTCATGAACTCTCAAGCTCTATCTACCCTCAGCGTCTCAGGGAAAAACAAGTCATAAAAGACTGCATGAAAATATTCCCACACCATGTCTCTGTGATGCTCTGACTGGGTGGTAACATCCCACCACCTCTTGGCGGAATCACGCAGCATATACATCGCGAGCTTGACCCTCCAACCAGAATGCGTCTTAAGGTGGTCAAAAATAGTCTGCATCAATCCAAGACAAGATTCCATAGCCTGTGGTCTACTATTCCTTGGAAATGTAGGGGGATGCTGCTTCTAGAAGATACGAGTTTGCTCAGCCATAGATGTCGCAGCCGGCGGTGCTCCCTGAAAGGTCTTCATGAACAACATAAAGCCTTCACGAAACTGTGTCTCCATGCATGTGTTTGGTATAACGGATGGCGCTGCATCTGGATATGCTGGAGGATCCACTGGTATCCCATGGCCCACCACCTATGGAGTATTCTCGTTGCCGCTCTCATGGTGAACCACACGCGGTCGTCTAGGCGACATGACACTACAAGGTCAAAAACACGCCATAGATTCAAGATTAAAAATGACCGAAAAAAAAAGAAACCCAAAAGGAAACAGGAGGAAGAAGGCATTCAAAAGTTACAAAACAAGACTACACGGCGTGTATACTAACTACACAGCATGTACCTAACTCCTCTTCCCCTGCCCGGGTCCTTCTACACGGCTTCCATTTGAACGAAACTAAAGAACGTGTATATCATCTACACGGCGTGTATGGTGTTATTTTCCAACTTCCCGTGTCATTTGTGACATGGCCAACTACGCGGCTTGATACTACATGGCGTGTTACACCCGCACACAGCGTGTACACTACTCCATATTCCCAGCCACACGGCTAAGTCCACACGGTCTGTCCTTGGACAAGACTACACGGCGTGTCCCACAGGTACACGACGTGTACTAGACGAGCTTTTCCGACCCGTGTTGTTAGTTACACGGCCGGATACATGGATCCCACTACACGGAGTGTTCAATATACATACGGATTGTACACGAAAGGATTACACCAACCCGTGTTGTTAGTTATACGATTGGGTCTCCGGGTCAACACTACATGACGTGTACATCTGGTACACGACGTGTTCACCCCAAGCTCTTCCCTTCCCTGTGTCACCGCCCACACGGTTTGTGACACGGGTAGAGACTACACGGTGTGTACTCTGGGTACACGACGTGTACTCAAAAAGATTATTTTTCTTCCCGAACAGAAGGTTATACACGGAACGTCTAATGTACTACACGACGTGTATACCAGGTTTTTCTGGAAAGTATTCCTTAGAAAATTCCCCAGATAGAAAACACTGAAAAAAACACCTAAGTGCCAAATTCCGATCCATGAGGGCCCATACTCCCCATGAATAAAAGTTTGACATCTTATCTGTGTTATAACAAAATAAACAGTCAATGATCCACCAAATTCCAGTAAATGGGGGCCCATACTCCTCAGTAACCAAAGTTTGGTGTCTATTCTTTTGACAAGTTTACATAACAATACCCTATCACATAGAAAGTATTTATCAAGCAGTTATCACAACAACATGATTTTATAGCACAAAACTATCACAACAACATGCAATTTCAAATGCACCTACATGGCATGGAACTATGCATGGCATGTGCATTCTAGAATGTGCCTGAATGGTGCATGAGATGGCATACCCTCATCTCATTGGGTTGAAACTAAGTAGAACCCATAGATAAAATATCAACAGCACAATCACAAGTGCGTCATCCAACAGTGAAAATCAATTCAACTGTAAAATTGAAAAATCAGAAAAATTGCAATATGAGGTAAATTGGATTTTCCCCATACACGGGTCAGCTACGCCCAGGCACAACTTACTACCAAATACCATTCCCATCCTATCCCAGACTAAGGCTCCAAATAGTAAGTCAAAGAAAAGAACTACCCTCTGATACCAATTTGTAACGTCCTGGTTCTGAGTGCCAATCAATGGGTGCCCTGAACCCGGTTCGCTATGTGACCACAAGCGCATTTCCCCAAATGCTAGAGGTTGTCGACTAGCTATGAGGGCCGAGGTCTGATAGTGGGGAAACTATTCCCTCATTTGTCAAAGTGAAACACAACAGAATAAGATAGAAAGAATACAACAAAAATGGAAGCAGTAACAATACATATAACTGAAAATGAAGAACTGATAACAAAAAGGGAAACCAGCCGTCATATATATATGAAGATGCATCATGTCACTATTCTATAAAACATCCAGATTATGTTACACTGCAATACAATACAATATAACTGAAGTACACGTACAGAAAATCAAAATAGAATATCCAGTGGCATCGTGAAAAAATTCTCGGTCCCATGCTCTCCTACACCCCAGCAGCAACCAAGTACCTATATAGGGACCCTTGCCCTTATCTACACCTCTAGAAATGTAATATTTCTGGGCTAAAAATCATGACCCAAACAGGGTGTGAGAAATATATCTAATTAGGCACCCACCAAAGGCCTATTCCCAACTGTGTGAAAATATGAAACAATAGCGTGCAGTAGTAAAATTCATTAAAATAAGAAGTACTCAAAAGTAACTAACATACCAGTTGTTTTTCCATTTTCTTAATATCTTACTCTATTTCATATAAGAAAACACCATAATTAATTTCTATGTAAACAGTCAGTGTCCAAAGACACTCAACCCTTACCCTCAGGTAACTAGGAACGTAACTTGCAGGTACTTCCCCACAAGAAGAACCAATTTTTCCATCAGGCGTACGTAGTGTTGCCCTCAGGCACAAAGTCTACTTCCCACAGGCACGGAAGAAGTTGACCATAGGTTAAGTATTACAATTCCCACAGGCTAATCACAACACTTCCCTCAGGCTAAACAGGTAACTGGGACAAGCCCAAAATGTAAACAAGCAGTAAACAAGAAATTCCTCTCAAGGAAATTCTACAATCATTTCATTAAAGGAATAAAATAAACAAGGAATGCCCTCGAGTATCCTGGCCAAATGGCTAAACAGAGGAACGCACCCCCGAGGTGGTCCTGGATCCAAGTAGTGATCTCAAACAACATTTTTATATCACATTCAATTACCTATACAATTCAAGGTAGTTAAAATAGCCACGACCTCAGCCACACGACACCCCAAATATGGGTCTGTAGCTCAAAAAAACACAGAAACACACAACAGTTGGAAAGAAACAAAAAGAGACCTACGTTTGACACCAAAGAATGATATAAGTGAACAAATCCTTCTGAAATGTCCAAAAACTCCATAGATCTGAGGTAAAAGTAAACTTCCTTAAACGAAAATAACTCCCGTTAGAGGAAGAATTGGAAAGAATGGTTAAAGAAGAGTGGAGGGCTTACCCGTGCGGTTCCAATGAGATCGTCCAAGGTAGAAATGTATTCTGAATGTGCGCTTGGCGGATCCTCGATGATTCGGCCTTCCTGCCCTGAGCTCTCTTCCCGTTCTAAGCCTTCCCTGTAAACAGGGGAGGCTACTACCCATTTTAAGCGAAAAAACAAAGTACATGGCATGTACTTTTGAGTACATGGCATGTACTTACCATTTTTAAACTGTTCCTCTGGCGGATTCCTGCTAGTGTGGCACTGTTCATCTGCCTACATGACTACACGGTGTGTCTTTTTGAGTATACGGTGTGTTCAATCGCACAGCTAGCCACTGCCTTATTATTCGCCTACCGACTAACTACACGATGTGTAAGGGACTACTACATGGCATGTAGTTGGTTCCTACACCTTTCATAGCTGACACAACCACATGCCCTGTGTACTCATTCCACACTGCCAAAAGTACAAGGCGTGTGGACAAAGTACACGGCGTGTACTTTCCAAATTTTTGGATTTTCCCCATTTTCCACATTTTCACAAAAACACTTAAGGAAAAGAGAAAATAAGAAGCCCATACCTTAGAACTAAGAACCAGGTTCTTACACATCCCTTTCACCATGGCACTATCCCCTACCAAAATTATTTTTCATAATCATGCAAAATATTTAGAGTAGGATATAAAGAGATAAAACAGTCTTGTAATATGGCACTTGTCCTAAAAAGTCTATTCTTGCCTTCTATAGAGTTAAAAGGTATTATTGTAAGGTTTTTCTATTGATAAATGGATAATAAAAAATATTCCTTAATCATATTAAATGAGACTTTGTATAATCATATATTTTACAATATTCAAAGAAAGTTCTAAAATATTTCAAGATTGAGTTTTACTCATGAAATATACTTAAGAAAATGATAAAAAGTATTAGGATCAGAGAATTTCATAGGAATTAAAATAAATGGACATCCAATTTACTCATGTAAATGAATAAGAATAATATAATCGATTAACAAAAATATTTGAAATTAGAGAAATTATAAATCTCAAAAACAAATCTTCTAAAAAATTTCCTGTCTCCTTAAATCATGATTTTCAAAACTAGATCTCCATGTTTATCTATAGTAATTATTTTCCCCATTTTTTCATTCAAATTTATTGAAAAATAAATTTTAGTAATGTGGCATGTAAATTATCCTAATAAATTTATGCATCGTATATCATTGATTAAAGAAAAAAAGTCAATGTAGAGCATGTAATATATGTTTAAAATATATAAAAATCAGTTAAATATGGAGAATACAATAGAAAAATATATAATTGAAATGATTATTTCCATTTTAATGACACTCAAAACTTGGGTTTCATAAGTTCAACCAGCACAGGTTTACGATGTGTATTTATCCCACAACATGTAATGTATGAAACAACCTCTTTAATTTATTTTTTCTTATTTCCAGTTCCTTTGTATTATAATTAAAAAAATACATAAGAGAGACTATAAAAGCATTTACAATTAAATTTAAAAATATTTAGGGAGGATGAACATTAAAATAAAAAAATCCTAAAAAATCAAGTTGCCTATCAGAATCACTTTTGCTTAACATTGTTGGATTAAATCTACATTTTCAGCTCAGGTGATAGGACATTGGAAATATTGTTCCTTTTTTAGATATATAAATCACCTTAGTTATGAAAAACCCATATATTTCATCCCTTTTCCTTACTATAACTATAAAATTATCCATCCTATGGGAAATAATAGTTCAAAATATATTATCTAAATCCTCTAGTGTTTATTTAACCTTGAAAAACTGAATAGAAGGTCATGTACCATCTATACTCATTGTCACTTGTCAAATATAAAGGAATATCTTTCCCCTCTTGTGTTTTAAATTTAGTTTTTCTTATTTTTAGTACCTTTACTTTGTATAAAATCAACCACCTCAAACTACTCTTTATCCATAGTAGCATCTTCATCTATAGGAATATTTTCCTCTTCCAACTCATCATCATTTTTCATCTCATAATTTTTCATCACCATGTGAATGTTGGAACTTAATTTTTATATACTAACCCATAGACAGATTTATATAATTTTAATGTCTATCAGTGGTCATCTAATAGCTAAGAATGGTCTTCATAAAATGAGGAGAGTCGTCTCTTTCTCCATGTCTAGTACTAGTAAATCTACTATGAATTGGGTTTTTTTACTTTAACTATGATATCTTTAATGAAACCTTATGGGTTTTCATCCTCTAATCTTCCAGGTATACTATAACTATTGTGTTATTTATTTTTTTAATCCAAGACTCATGAATGTGTTATGGGGCCTGATTTTCACACAGGAACCATGGATCACACAATGATTTCCCATTTTTGTTAGGAATAATATTTATTAGAATTGAAAATCTACATGGGTCTTATTGCTTCTTTGGTAAGTCTTTCAATACCAACACCAAACACTCCCCTATGAGTGGTATGGTGGTAATTTACTTTATTTATTTCTTATTGGTCAATAAACCATACATGAATTTAGCACCAGTTAGTATATTGGTAATAAATAATGAAAAATGGATGTTAATATGATTTTTCAAAAAAGTTCAAGAAATATACCTTTTTTGCATCAATTTTTCCTTACACTAGCTACTCTAGAAAAGGTAACCTCAACATATACAGTGGTGGTTATTCATATTTATCTTCATTATCTAGTTTCTCCTTATTATTTTACATATCATATTGTTTTATACTTTTATCATACTTAGTTCATTATTGACTTCATTTATTTTACCACTTCTTAGAGTAATGGACTTTAAATTTAAATCGGGGATGTATCTTTAGTGACTTGGTAGTATTCCACATGGTTTATATCTATATTACTTTATAATTTCCCCACATGGAATTCAAGGTTCCATAGTTCAATTTTATAATCCCCCAAATCATTTTTCAGTTATTTGATAGTCCCTCCTTGGACCTTTGACATAGTAGTAATTTTTTTGAAGGAAGTTCTAGTAGTAGTCATGAATGTATCCAACATATCCCCTTGTGTGTGGAATTAGCTCTATTTCAATGGTCCTTATTGATCTTGAAAACCCAATGATCTCTACCGATGCCCCTAAATTTTCTATTCTTGCGTTAGATTATAATAAAAATTATAAACACAATTGTAATCAATGTAATTTACATCTTTTATAAATGATAATTGGGGTTGTTTTTTCCCTATAATCTTGTCTATCATTTTTAGGGATTCCATCTATTCAACCATCTATATGTTGTCCTCGATCAAGTGCATTTCTCTTCTCCACATTCCTTTTATTTTCAATTGGATGTTTTTTTATCACCATATCATTTAGTCTAATATAGATCTCCTCTGGAAAAGTTTTATCAATTATCATCGGGACCAAATATCTAAAATTAACATGTTTCCCTACGAAAACCCCAATAGAATGTTTTAATCAATAAATAAATTTCAATTCCATATTTTCATAATTTCATTATTAAATATTTAAAATGATACCTTGCATAATATAGAGACTCATCCTAAAATTGGTAGAAGTTTAAAATATTTACTCGAATATCCTTAGATTTAGAGGTAGGAAAGAATCACGTGAGAAGATGTCTTTCCAAATCATCCCATGCAGTGATAGAATGTGTTGAATGATTTGGATCCACTCTTGAGATCACTCTCTTATAGAAAATTGGAAGATATAGAGTGTTACTGAATCACTTAAAATGTTACAAAATTGAATGTTATAACATATCTCAAGGAAACTCCTTATATGATTATTTTAATTTTCAAGAGGAAGTCTAGAAAATTCCACCATGTTTGAAAGTTTTTAAATGATCACCAACTTGATCTCTAATGGTGTGGCATCTATCTATGGTATGATAATGATTTTTTGATCACTAATATTCGATGCCCTATCATGGTACAAAAATGATTTCAATCTATTATCTCTTTGTTGCGCACCTCTGGTAAATAGATTTATTTTTGTTCCATGCATGGTCACAAAAACTTTGTTCTCCCATAGGTGTTATTCAAGCCTGAGATCTCACTCAAGGGTCTCTTTCCTTTTCATTCCTCATGTTCTAATCATTAATTACAATTTATAAACCTGATATTATAGAATATAAATACATGAAATAAAAATTGAAAATAAATATAGTAATAAATAAATTAAATTAAAATAAAAAATTAAAGCTCTAAAAAACTAATTGACAACTTTCCCCAATAATAATTTCAGAAATTTGAAAGTCCACATGGAATTGTTAGTTTCATACAGGTCTACCCAGATTTAACAATTTATAAGAGATTCAAATAGTGTAAGAAACATAAAAAATATAGTAATATTTGAGTTCACGGTTGATCCTAAAATATGGTGAGATTCTAGTTCTTGGAATTTAAAATCTAGCGATTCAGTTGTTTTAAAAATGAAGAGAATGAAGAAAGTAGTTTTTGGTTTTGAAAATATGATTAGAAAATATATTACAGTTTTTTAGATTAAGGTTTTTGGGGCTAATTAATTTAAAAATTAAATTGGTTGATCATGAATAGTGTTGGTGAAAAGACTAAGGATATCCTTGGTCATGGTACCCCCACATTAACATACAAATACCCCTTTTACAATGGTCCAATACATTTGGGTATTAATGAAATATTTTTTTACGAATACCATTTTTAAACCTTATTTCCCTAAACCATCAAATGGTTATTCCTAATTTAGGGTAATCAGTTGCAGAATGTAAAAAAGTAATTTCTATAATCTGTTCAAAGGTCATGAGACATAAAGAGGAAAGAAATAGAAATTGATTTATTGTTATTGAAACCCAAATATATGAACAAAATAAGAGTAAAAAATCCACATTACCTCCCCCTTTAAAAACAAAACCCTACAAAAACAAATGAGTTACCGCATCATCCAAGTAATGAGGGAGAAAGAGGAATGGAGGAAATAAACATAAATAATGAAAAAAAAAGAGACGGAACAGGTGGAGGACTCATCAGTCTATTAAATTACCCCTAGAATTTGATCTATGAATGACTTATTCCAAGTGAAGGGAACTGGTATATAATTTATAGGACTCAACGGTACTCATTGTTTCTTAAATTCTCCAATTAATGTAGTCATAAATGAATTCTAGTCCAATTCTAGTGTTATACAATGATTCCAGGTCAAAATTTTCACGTCTTCATTGAATTTCAAATCATATCTGCTAAATTTGGGTATTTATAGAAAGTGTTAAGGCATAAAATATGTGTCCCACCTTGAATTTTTTATCCTGCACCCCAGGATCTATATTTTCATGTAATGTCTTCACATCATGAATTTCATTCATTATCTAACCATTAATAGTAAATTTATGATGTTAATGATGATTTTCCTCCACTAAAATCTCTTTTTCATCCCGTTTATTTAGTTTCAATCCTTGGGAACATCCTATGGACACCCCATGTCATATAAAGTCTTATATAAATAAAAATTTTGATCATATTTTCTCTTTTTTGGGCATTTAACCAAACAGTGTATCCTTCCATATTTGAACAAATCATTTGACATTTGGGAATGAATTAACAATTTAAATGACTTAGTTAATGTATTTTAACATAATAAGAGAATGTATGAAAAGTAAATATCATGAAACAACCTCTTGTAAGAACATTGAAATTTCAGAGATATCATCATGTTGAAAACGTTATTGGAAATATTTTTTCAAATGACCAAACTAGAAATTATTTGATGAATTTTTATGCTTATTATGATTTTATTTTTGATTTTTTCCTAAAAATATTTATGAATCATTAACTCATTATAACTTCATATTTTATATGTTACAAAATAAATGTATGTTTTCTATAAATAAATTCAGGGATTTGGTTGAATAACTAAAAAATGTAATGTTATTTGAATGAAATGGATATTTACCAAAATAATTCATGAATATGGAAAATTTGTGAGAAATAAATATAGATTAGTTGATCAAGGTTATTAATTAGAATAATGAATAGTATTTGACTAATCTTTTGAACTTGTTTCAAGATTCTTATGGCATATATAGCTTTTCATGGGATCAAATTATTTCAAATGGATGTGAAATGTTCTTTTTTAAATGGTTTTATTTTTGAAGATGTATATATAAAAAAAATTCACAGTTTCTAACAAGAATATTATCTTGATTATGTGTTAAAACATTATAAAACATTATTTAGTTTAAAATAATATTCTAGAACAAGGTATTAAGAGTTATCTAATTTTATTCTGAAATGATATTTTTAGAAAAGTAAATTGATCCTACATTGTTTATTAAAAGGATTTTTTATAACACTTTAATGGTTCAAATTAATTTTAATGATATAATATTTTTATATTAATGGGATAAAATTTAAAATGATTTTTCATTTTTGATGAAATTTGAATTTGATATGAATATTATGCGATAATTAAAAATTTTCTTTAGTCCTAAAATGTTACAAAGGAATAATGGTATTTGTGAATATCAAGTTATGATAAATATTGGTTGAAAATATTTTTCCAAGATTTAATTAACAGTTAAAACACGTCAATAAGAACCTTAATCTAAATTAGATTTATATGAATTTGGAAATTGTTTTGATACTAAACTTTTTACAGGTATGATTGGTAGTTTATTATATTTGGAAACTAATATATTTGATTTATTTTTAGTGTCTTTTTAAGTGTTAAATATCAATCTAATCCCAAGGAATGTAATTTAATTTCTAGTAGGAGGATTATTTAATATATTAAAGGTTCTAGTACTATTTTTTGTTTTATCATAATAAATTTGTTTTTGAATTTGGTATTTTGACTCTAATATTTTATGATGAAAATTTGATAGAAAATTTTCCTCAGGTACGAGTAACCTTTTGGAGAAAATTTTAGTTTCATGGAGTTTACAGAAACAACATTATATTGGTTTATCAATAGTTGGATAGGAATATATCATCGTTATATCATGTTGTACTAAATAATTTTGGATTAAACATACCTTATGTAATTTTGGTTTTAATTTTCAAAGGATTTATATATTCTATGAAAATAATTATGCTATTTCACTTTCCAAAAATCTTTTACAAGATTTAAGAAAAATATATATTGATGATAGATTTCATTTTCATAGAGATAATGTTCAAAAATGAAATATGAATCTGGAATTTATTTCTACAAAAACAATCAGTTTTCTGATTTCTTTACTGAGCTCAAAGAGTTAGTTACATTTGGAAAAATCAAATTTTAACTTCAAATGATAGAAATTTAATTTTTTAGCATAAGTTGATGTGGATTTTTAACCTATTTTTTAGCTGAAATTTTCAAACAAAATTAAAAAATATATTCAAAAATTTACAATTCACAACTTATTATTTTAAAAATATAATAATTTAAAGGAGATCCTTGACACATGTTTTGGAAGATTTTGTTTTAGTAAACTTTTCTAAAATTTTCATATTCATTTTTATGCAATATTTTCATTTTTTATTCTATTTATTTAGTCTTGAAAAATATTTTTATAAAATGTAATATATTGTCATTTGTTAAATATATTTTGAGATATATTATATATTATATACTTCATGGATTAAAGATATGTTCTATTTGTTTTAATAAGGCGGATAACTCTAATTTTTTTTAAATTTTTTATAATTTAAAAATGGGTAAACGTTTTTAGAAATAAATTTGGTATTATGATTATCAAATGGGGGGTTTGTTGAGTAGATTCTTTCAAATTAATTTAATTATTCTTTTTTAAATACAATATTCTTCTATTCTCTCTAACATGTTTAATTTAAAATTATACTTTTTGTTTTGATATGTACTTTATATAAATTTTCATAAAGGAATAATTATAATTTCTCACAACAATGATAAGTTCTCAAATTTAGTCATTATTATTTTTTATAAAGATTGAGTTATATATAAGAAAAAATAATAGTTATTTTTTATTAATTATTACATAACTATTGACTTCAGGTTTGTTATTGAAATTTGGAATTGATTTTAGGGAAATATCAAATGTCTTGATATTATGTTTTTTCTTTTTTTATATTCATTGAGAAGAAAAACAACATACAACAAGGAATAATAGTATATATGGTTCTTCAAAAATGGATTGTCCTTAATAATAAATCCATAGTTGTAGTTGTTTTTGATTTATGGAATTATCTTTATAAAATGGTCAATTCAAAAAAATAATTTCTTATTTAAACATGTCTTGGTAGAAAAAATATCTACTTAAAGTCAAAATGATCATACTATGTTTTCTATTCCATGGTGGTTGTGATTATGGATCACATAAGAATTTCAAAGTCACCACGGGGAACAATTCAGTGTAATGAAGACTATGTTCCCTCATTAATTATTAAGGATGAAATTATAGAGAAAAAAACATGTTTCAATGGTCACAAAAATAACTTCAAGTCATTTTTCAAATTCGTGTTTCAACCCCCATTATGAAATTTCATATCGATGAAGGATCTTTTAGCACGGTGAAGATTAAAATGGATTATTAATTAAAAAAATCAATGTTAAAGGTTGTGGTATTTATCTAGATTTATTTATTGCTAAATTTTGTAACTCATTGTTAGAGTTTTAGTTTCAAAATTTCATCATAGTTTTTAAATTGTTTTTTTTTTCATTTTAATAAGGAATTATTTTATAAAGTATTATTTGAGAGAATTATTTTTAAAACTAAGTTGGATCAATGTACCATGTTAAAAAATAAATAATATAAAATATTTTTCATCTATAAATTTCAGGTATTTCTGTTTCTTTAAGAAAGTAATTCTGCAAAGAACAATGAGGAATTAGAATGATGATATTTTCAAATCTGTTTGGTTTGAGAAAACTATAAAGGATGCTTAGGAGAGCCAGTGAAAAGGGTGGGGGATAAAATACATTGAGGTGTTTATACATGAACAATACTATCTGAAATAAATTGAGTCACACATCATGGTTTTGTACATATTTTAAAGTAATACAGAAACACCCATGGATAGACTTCAATGTGTTAAATCTATACTGTTAAAGTGATCTTATCATCCACAACATTCCAACTTTCATTTTTTTAAACTTTTTTATGTGGTGTTACTTGATTTTATCTATTTTCTATGAAATTTATTTAGGGTTTATTCTTTTTTTCTTCAAAAATAAGGACCTTAGTATTGGGTTATAACACCCAGATGGAAGGTACATGTGGGTTGTTTCTAATCGATTAAAGGAACAAGGATCTTGATTATTTCTTGGTGTGGATAATGGCTAGGATACTCCCACCTCCACTTCAAACGGAATATAGTTGGGTTGTACATCTAGGGGTTATTAAGTCATGTTGTGGATTAAGTGCGTAGGGATTAGAAAGACAATTGTAATGTGTTGGGACTCTCCTTCAAAAGTCATATATTCCATTTTAGTGGGTGTCATTTCTGTTTGTGTTTGAGATAAGTGAAGAGTAAACATTAGAACAATTTGATCTAAACTATTATAAAAATATATTATGCATATATATAATTTACTTTTATTTTATATTAATTTTTAACACACATAAACCATTATTTTTTAAATGTTTCAATTCACCCCCTCTTGGCCATTCTTTCAATCTCATATTGGAATTGAATAACAACCCTCATAGACACACCATGCAACACACACATCAATATATAATATAATATGATATGATATAATATAATATAATATAATATAATATAATATAATATAATATAATATAATATAATATAATATAATATAATATAATATAATATAATATAATATAATATAATATAATATAATATAATATAATATAATATAATATAATATAATATAATATAATATAACATAATATAATATAATATAATATAATATAATATAATATAATATAATATAATATAATATAATATAATATAATATAATATAATATAATATAATATAATATAATGTAATGTAATATAATATAATATAATATAATATAATATAATATAATATAATATAATATAATATAATATAATATAACATAATATAATATAATACAATACAATATAATATAAAATAAATAAAATAAAATAAAATAAAATAAAATAAAATAAAATAAAATAAAATAAAATAATATAATATAACATAATATAGTATAATATAATATTGTATAACAAAATATAATATAGTATAATACAGTATAATATAATGTAAAGTAATATAATATAATATAATATAATATAATATAATATAATATAATATAATATAATATAATATAATATAATATAATATAATATAATATAATATAATATAATATAATATAATATAATATAATATAATATAATATAATATAATATAATATAATATAATATAATATACATTTAAAATAAGGATGCATTGTACCCCTCTAACTCTTTTATCGTTATTATTAATATTGTCATTATTTTTGTATTTTAATGTAGTTAACCACTAGGTTGACTCTTTTTTTCATTTCTTTGTTTTCTTCAGATCTTCATCTTTGATCCTTCATCTTATTCCATTTTTTATCTTTTATATTTGGATTTAATAGGTTAGGCTAAATGGTAATTTTATGCCACATTATGCCACCATTTGAGGCATATCTATGATTAGGGGCTTACCTAAGTGGAAAAGTAATTCTGTGATCCTATATCATACCTGAGTTTAAAACCAGAAAGGGTCAATTTTTTTGTGGAATTATAAGAGTATTTTAACAGCATATGTAGTATAGTAGGGAAATTAAGTACGACTATTATTCACTAGAATTTGGATTTTGACCCACGTGTCTATGAATTTGGTTAACATGGCCTCCATATCATTAATGGTGGGCCTTCAGGCTTCATGTTAGTGTAGTTTCAAACTGGTGGAGAAGAAGAATGTTTAATGAAAATATTTGTGATCAAGATGGACATGGAGGTTTATTCATGGAGTGGAAAGTACTCACTTGTTCAAGACCCCATTCTTGGAGGCAATGATAATGGGCCATAGATGTGATATCAGGATAGAAAGATGGGAGACACTATTGTAGGAAGGTGAACGGGTTTTTTTGGAATGGTTTTAAATGAGTTTAATAATAATAATTATATCAAGAAGAAGTTATTTAAACCATTTTTCAATGATCTCCGATGAATAAAACATTAAATTTTGTGTAAAAGGAAATGAAAAATATTACTATAAATTATATACCATTCTCTAAAGATCTAACATCTTCATCATCATATGATTTTGATTAATATCACAGAAGGGATTCTGAATAACATCCCCTCTCTATAGTGTATCAACAAGTCTAATGAATCATATGTTGTACATGAAAGACCCATTATCCACCATGATGTGTCATCATATCATGATGAAAAGGGGATAAGAGAAAGATATCTTTGGTTAAAAAGATATTTGTTCAACCAGAATCATATCGACATTACATAATATTATTGTATGGTAGTATTTATATAAACACCTAAAATAATTCTCAAGATTTTTCATTTATTCATGCATTTATAACACATGAATAAAATTTTCTTCTGAAACTCATGTATCAAATTATTTTATAACACACAGTACATTACATCTTATGTAATGAATTAATGAATGATAGCTTTTGTGAGATGGAAAAATAAATGATAAGTTTTTATCATTTTTTAGAGAGTTACATTGAGTGATATACCATGCATAGAAATCATAAGTAAAATGAAATATAAATCATCATATATATATATATCATGTATACACCCACAAGGATTTAGTTCACATCTTCTCCAATTCCCCACTTGTATGAAAACCTAACCAAATTTCTTTCATTTAAACTTATATTTTATCATATATAATAGCATGTGAAACAAAACCCAAAAAATAGATATAATCCAAAAAACTATAGGAAATCTATCATTAACACCACCATGTATCACAAATTATGAAATACCTTATTGATAACAATCCAAAAATTATTTTCAATAAAAATAAAAATAGTTTTAGAGTATCAAGTGCATTTATCACACCAAAGGGCGTGAAAACATATTCATAAGAGACATATCAACTCCATAATGCTATCTTTGGAATATAATTTTTTCTAACACTAAGATGATGATTTCATGGCCATAGACCAGTCTTGGAAAACAACTTGTCTTCCTTTAATTGATCAAATATACTATTGATTAGCAGAAGAGAAAACTGATTATTTATCATAGATGGATTTAGTTTATGATAATCAATACATAAATTAAGAGAACCATATATTTTGTTTATGAATAAAAACGATGTAACCCAATGCGATGTGCTAGGTCTGATGAATCCTTTACTTTCAAACTCTTGTATATGGAAATTCAATTTTCACAACTCTTTCAAATCCTTTCAATGTGATGGTAATTGAATGGGGTTTGTTAATTTAAGTATATGAATAGAATATTTTATTTCTCAATCAAGTATTAACCTATATAAATTATTCAAAAGGAAATCTAGGTATCGGTCCACTATAGAAGGAAGATTTATATTTCTAGTTTCATTAGAAACACCCCTGTTCATTGATATTAACTAAATTGAGATGGTTATTTCCACTGTGACCAAACATCTCCCTATATAATCATTTATTTCCCAACCCCTTGAATATATAAAGATATCCATAGAGGTATTTTGACATCACTTATCGAGCATTGAAGTTGACTTGTTCTTTAAATTCCAATATCCAGTCCATCCCAATTATTTTATAAAAAACATACATCTCTAGGAGCATAAACTTATACAGAAACTATACTACATCAATGGCAATGGAACATGATGGGATCTAGGATCCTCTATACTACCATTTTCTGAGGGGATTCTTGATACTCATGATGTGAGGCATCATTTCCACACATAATCCAAATTGTTTAACCCCATGAGAATGAAGCAAATAATGTGTTGAACTAGTATAAAACTAGACATTAATAAGAGACTAGTTCAACAAGATGGAACCTCACTCTGTGCTAGGAAAGTGGTGGGTTGAGTCTCTAGGGATTAAAAATAAAACATTAAACAGTTGTGGATCTCAATAAAAACTAAAATATTCCATGTTACTTAGTTTCATAACTTTCTATATTTGAATGAAGTAAATAGTGTTCAAAGAATCAATTTAATACAAAATAATATAAATATCTATTGGGTATATCTGTAATTTAATTTCACAAAATATTAATTTTTAACTACAATAAACCATTAATTTTTTTAAAATTGTTATTTACAAGGTTGGGACTAAAGCCTCATTTTATTATTTAAAGAAAATACCTCTTTTACGACTGGGAAGAGGGAGACCCATAACATTGCCTGAATTCCCAAGTCCAACTGGAATGAATAAAAGGATTAAAAGCCCGTTTTTTATCCGAAAGGGCCCCTCGGGGAACATCACTACTACAGTACCCGCACAACTATAGTACCACTGCCACTACAGATCCTCCTACAGTGCCTTTGCTGCTATAGTGTCATCCCTACTACAATACTGCTAGAGTACTACTACAGTACCGAAAATTTCCCCTGCCCAGATTTGATCCTGGGTCTTTTGAATTCTAAGTAAGAGCCTATACCACTAGGGTACATGCTCGTTGGCAGTCAATTCAACCGTTGTTGATCATTATATCATTATCATATTGGTACCAAACACATACCCTCATTGAAAAATATTGCAAAACGCACCTTAGTATATAATAATATATATATTGTATGTATAATATGAGTGGGAGGTATGCCCCTCTTACTCTTTTATTATTATTATTATTGTTGTTGTTGTTTTTATTATAATTATTTGTAATGATTCCAGTCAAGAGGGTGTCACTTAGTTTCATTTTCTTCCTTTTCATGTCTACAGCCTTGCATAATGTGTGATGTATAAATAGAATAATTATGACATAATGAAGTTGAAGATATGGTATAAACGATAATGAAACAAATTAAAATTAATAATCATGACACTGGTAAGAACAACCAAATCACTAGAGATCTTGATTATAAACACATTACTTTGATTTACATGGAAATTCTAGTTTTTAAGGAATAATATTCTTTAAATTAATGAACATATATACCTTTTATGACCAACCATCCAATTTCAGCAGTTATTATTATCGATTGATGATGCTTTTATATTTGGGGTTTCCAAGAATGTTTCTTCCAAAATCCTTGTTAATCAAAGGCATCTTCAGGTAGTGGATCCCATGTCTGATATGAAAATTTCATTCATATATATACATTGTTACCTTTTCTAGATAGTTCCATCATATATGGTTTCATTGGACATTTCTCATACTATTAAACCTAGGTTATAAGAATAAAGATATTGAATTTTTCAATTGTTGTCATCAGTGACGATCTTTGATTACTACCTCTTAATTATGTAGTTAGAATATTATTATTAGAGATATTTTTTTAGAAACACATTCTAAACGAGATTCTCTCCTTTTTATTTTCATAAAGGAAACTGACAACTAGAGGTTATTGAGGTGTTTTCCCTAACATCTAGGTTGGTGTGGATACAAATGGGTGACTACCCCCTCTCCTAAATCTCTCTTTGGATTTAGTATTATAAGCATGTATGAACAAAGGTGATTTCCCAAACATGTGTGTGGTGAGATATGGTGGATTGAGGTTATTTTCCATGCATTTATTCTAGATGTAATGACCAAAGGATTATTATAGGTTTTCTATGTATGGGATGTGATGGATTGAGGTATAGTACGTAATGAACATGGTATGACGTCTTTTGGAAATTTTAAAAATTATTATATTTGGGATATGGATGTGATTGTGTGTTGCATGAGGTTTAGAGTATTATATGATTAATCGGGTGTTTACATCTAAGATTATTTATGGAAGAGATGACAGATTAAGAAATGTTACATTGGGGTAAGAGAAAAGAAAACTAGAGGGGAGGTGGTTATGGGGTACCCATATATATATATATATATATGTTCTCAATATTATGGTTAGGAATTTTCAAGGCATATTGGAAGCACGTGGGGGTGACGAGACAATTAAAATTTATTTTAATGTCAATTACTCAAAACCCCAATATAAGATCTTACACATTAAGTTTATAATTAATTTATTTAGTCTGGTAGAAAGAAATTTCCTCATCTTAGGTTTATTTATTCACAATCGATATTTATTATCCAAAAAATCATTTGAATTTACTTTATTGTGATTGTGAGGATCTAAGGGTAGAATCCCATTGGCGGTGATTCAAACATTCTCATAATGATCCCTGAACACCACCACTCGATCTCTAGGTGCTAGAATAGTGAATAAAATGTCTTTTGTTCTTCATTCCGATCACTAGATTTTCATTTTTGAAGAAATATCTCTTTCATTTTTATTCTTGAGAGGGAGATAGAAGGAGGAGTTGAAAGAAAATTCTTTGTGCGCAAAAATTCTCTCTTTTTCAATTACCTGCATAATTTCCATAATAGGCTATTTATAGAGGTAGGGATTAACTTCGAATATTTTTTAATTCCATGTCGACCCTTAAACAGTATTAAAACCTATAATAAACCCCATTACACAAAATAATAATATAATTATTATTTTGTGGTGTGCACCATATTACAAAAATGAGAAAAAATATTTATTGGATTATAAATAATTATGGGTCACTAGACGCAGTCTTGGTATGATCAAACTCATTAGTATTTATTGAATACCCAAATAAATATTTTATTCATAAATAAATATTGTATTCACATATTGGTGAATACAAATTTATTTAATATTTAACAAAATAAAAAATATATATTTATTCACATGTTAGATAATAAATTATAATTTAATTTATTAAATGAATATAAATTGAATAAAAATTTTTCTCAGTCTTGAGAAAAATATTTATTACAATAATTAAATTCAAATAGAATTTAATTAAGATCAATGAAAACCCTTATTGTGTGACACTCTAGGATTTCTTTTTATCAGAATTAGGTGGGCTTGCCTAAAGTCCATTTTTACTGTATAGTAATGGGTTAAGGAACCCACGAGAAAGAACATAATGTCTATTAGCACATAGTATTGTGAACCAGGTGATTTTCTGCTGGGAATTTGAGAAGTGTGAAGACCATTAAAGAAATATTGATATCATTTTCATAAAGGACATTGTGGGGGTATTCTTGAAGAATGAAGTCTTGGGGTTGGGATTCATTTTTTTGATGTCATGAAATATAATACACACACACACACACAAATATATATATATATATATATATATCATGAAGAATAGATGAATACAATACAAATATTCATTTTCAAGATACATTGTTTGTATATAATGTGTTGATGATTGCCTTGCATGAAGAGAATATTTGTGTGAAGAGTTAATGGAAGTAATGAAAAAATAAAATAATATTAACTTTTCATGAAACAAAATTTGGTTGAGGAGATTATTATTATTTGAAATACTAGATATGTTAATTTGTAGCTTTATTAAAAACTATGACTAACCCAAGAAAGAATCCTTAGATAGCTCATCCCACACAATGTTGGAGATGGGCTCAACCACATAGAAGGGAGCCAACACTAGATGACCCTATAGGCCAGTAGGAAAAAACATACTTAGTGTGGTAAATACATGAATAGGCCCACATAGAACACACCATAGGTGCACAATGAAAATGGGGTGCAACACAAAACATCAAAAACCTGGATGGATATGGGCTAGGAGTGGACCCCTTAATCTCTTATAAATGTATTGTCACATGGGTTTACATATAAACTAAAGACACACTACATGGAAAAAATGATGAGGGACTTGAAATTTTTGATACTGTTAACCCTACCTTGAAGGCATTAATATTTTGTGTGCCATCTAATTTGATTAATTTGATCGGTTCCATTATGGTGACAAAGACTCTTCTTCCTCCTGTATACAAATCCCTCTATGAATGAATGTTTTTATACCAAAACTACATACTTATCTTGAATTTTTTGTGAGGTTTTATTAAGATTAAATTAACAATATAATTTATCTAGGGAAGGATATCCACAAAATTTTAGAATAGATTTTAAAGGGATGTTGAATATGTAGATCCAGTGAGTACTATGTTGTGAGGGTTTCAAAGATGAAACTCAGTTTATGAATTATAGAGGGAAAACATACATATATAAGACCATGGTTTTTATGAGGCATGGAAACTTTAAAATTTAGGTAAACCCATTTTGAGTTCACTTTTTTCGATTAATCCTAGAAAACGCACCTTAAGGTGGGTCTATTGTCTTTATAGGGGTGGCATATGGGGGGTTGGATCTTGGATGTAAGACATTTCATGATGTGTACTAAATACAAGTTGTTCATTGAAAATGTTGGATGATTATTTAAAATACATAATGCGAATTGGGATGGAAATACATAATTCATGACGTTTATTGAGTTTTACCAATGGGGGAAAACTTTATCATTACAAGATGTGTAAAATTTACACACCATATAAATTCCATGAGTTTTTTAAAGGGGTTGAACACTATAATTCTTATCACCCTCTCCCCTTTGTTCTCTCTCACATATGAGCTCCTCTTGGTGAAGCACGACTTTTATCCTAAATATAGGATTGGATATCATTCTTATTTTTGACCTATGATTCGAGTATCATCTATCATATTGGTTAACAACCTATAGTCTCTTCATTCCTTTATCTCCTTTCTTCATTTTCCTTTCCATTGATGATGCTATTTTGGTGCATGATTGGGTTCCCTATTTTTATAGAGATCATTTTTCACCCATTTTATTCGAATTCAGGCAATAAAAATGGATAATAATGTATGATTAATATACTATTAGTATCAGGTAGGCAGTATTTCTCTTTTCCTTCAAATTCTATCAACGTATAAAAAATTTTATTTGTGTGCATGCCTATTTTGTCCGGAATTTCTCCATAAAAATTCATCAACTTTTTTTTAAGTTGTCTAGCTTATATTATAACGCCCTCATGACACCTCTTGAAATTATGTAAGTTGATACCTCAATGTTAACCACACCAAATTAGGTCTGTTCTCCATTATTCCCATAATGATCTATATTTTGATTACTTAAGACACCTTTCATGTATGCTTGACTGGTCCTTTTAAAAAGGAAAGTGTTCAAACTTAATAAATGAATATTTTAAACATTAAATGGAAAGTATATATATAAATATATATCACTTGTACATTATCCTTATAATAAAATTATAATTTATTGCATTTCCTTATTTCAATTTTCCACATATGATGATAGTTAATGGATTGGACCTAATGAAAATGAAGTTATCATGAGTATTACATGGTCTAAAATGCCTTATGATATATAAATGTATAAGGTACATATTTCATATAGGCTATTTCATATTTATATAAATGGTCATACTTGATCCATCCTTGGACTCCCAAGGGAATTCCTTGAGCAATCAAAGGATGTCATCCCGATTCATTCAGCCAATTTCCATGGGATATACCACCAAGAAATCTGTTTCATGTCTTATTATGTGAATTCCTCAGCATTGTACCAAGATTCACTTGATTATAACAGATATTAAAATGACTTGGATACACTTCATGGATTTATCTTGATGTCTTTGGACACATGGCACCATGGATTCACCCCATTGGGACCAGTCATGCTTAGCCCAAGATTACTATGGATGACCTCCATAGACTCAGTTTGGCTCTTTTACAGTAGAATTACTTTGGTGTACCCCTTGGATTACACTTAGACATTTATATCTATACCGCATGTGGTAATACTATGAGTTGGATCAATAAATGAGGTCAAGGATTCCTTGCATTATTGGTGGATCCTATTATATTATTATCATTTTTATTACTCCATGGTTACCAATTTAATATAATTAAAACACCCTATCTAATAATTGATTGAATTTCTATTCAAAGACTAGATAAGGATGGAGAAGTTATGGGTTATTTATCTATGTATCACATTACTATTTTACATGTACAAACTACTTAATTTTACTATCATAGACTAGATTCTATAGATATTATTGGTGGTAGACTACTAAGTTTATATCACACCCTATCCGGGCCACTGTTAGTACCTAGGATGATTATATGATCATAGGTGCGGAAAATAGAAAGCATCCTTCTTTGGAAACCATAGTTCATTATTTAGGATGTGAGATTGGTATTACATTACTGAGCTAGAGCTATAAGGACCTGACCTTAAAAAATTATATAATATTTTATTAAATGAATAATTCACGGTGAGGATCCTTTTATGTTTAGAATTTTAGAGAATTAGGCCATAAATATTACATAAAAACATGAATATTACAAGTATACACAACTACTCAGTATCCATTTTTTCATAAAATAAAATCTCTTAAAAGAAACATGTCTAGTTCCATGTTTTAGAGAGCATGAATTTTCCTTGATCCCATCCTTGACCCTATTCATCTTTATGTCCTGTGGAAAACATTTAAAAAACATGGTATGAGCATAAAAAGGTCTGTAAGGGTTATATAAAAAGGAAGGAAGACATTAGCCCATCAATAAATAAAAATCAATGAAACCATATTTTCAATCATAACATACCTTACGAAAACATAAGACTTATTAATAACACACACAAATCATAAATATTAAAGGTTAATTATGGAATCCATATAAAACATACATTGTATCTATCACAACTATGTAGGGATTTACACTTGGAATACTTATCATAGTATATTCCCGAAATCTCTTAGCATAAACATCACGTTTACCTCCCTTATGTTACCCAATAGATTGGAGAGCTATCTTAGGCTCACCCACCCATGGTTTATCACAGAACTACCCATATACATAAACAATTACCAATAACCATAAAATAATCAAAACACATAACATAATTATAAATAAAGGATAAAATTTCCACATTTTAATATATCAAATCAAGATATTGAAATAAAAAATGCTTTATCAAATCATTTTCAAAACCATTTAAAAAGAGATTTTTGAATCAAAGTGTCCCATACCACTTTGAAGCTCTTAAATGAATTATCATTTGAAAACATTAATTTACATATAAATAAATCCATAAAACCATTTTTAAAACTTGTAAATTACTGTTAAATATTTAGAAGAATAAATCTTTAAAACTTTTAAAATGATATTTTAGTTAAAGAGTTTTTAACAAAACGAGAGACTCTTGAATACCAATAATTGTGGAATAACACTAAATCAGATCATTATAATATCATGAGAATAATTTTATTCATGATATAATATGTCAAAGTACACTATATACACCATATAAGAGTGAATTGGTGCATAACAACAATGATGTTTCAGTGGAAATGTAAATTGAGACGAAATCCCTTATAAAGATGGTATCCTAAAATTAAGGATAAATAAATCACATAATTATGTGTGAAAAATATAAATACACCCAATATAAGTGGATATTAATTTTAAAACAATCATATTTCATTCACACATATTCATAGGACGACATATTCAATAAGTAAAAGTTGAACCCATAGAATTGAAATTGGGTTAAGAAGTTCCTTTATAAAAATTCGACAGCCAAACAACGTCACTTTAAAATTCATAAAATGAGTTGATGAGATAAAAAGGGTATCTCATCACTTGGACATAATGTTTACATCAATATTGACAAAAAATAACCTATCCCAAACTAATAAGATATATGTTGAAAGACATAAGAAAAATAAGTCTTTTAAAAAAGAGGAGGGTGAAAGATTCCCTTACCGATTTGGTAACATAAAAAACATAGACCACATGAAAGAAAAATCATACAATGAAGATGAAAATACTCATAAATAAAAGTATATTGCAAAATGAGTACAATCATGGATAGTACATATTCCACACAAAAGGAAATAGTGTCCAATATAGCATGAATCTCACAGAAATAAAAGGTGAGATGTAAAACCCTTACTTGATTGTATTCAAATTGAATCGTATGACCAAAAGTTAATAAACAAAAAATGAATCATATAATACCATTAATATAAAGATAATTTTGATAATATATTTAAATGGAAGTACACATTAAACCGCATGTAATAGATAAGTGACGAACAATGGAAATCTCCCAGAATTAAAAGCGAGATAAGAAATCCCTTACCTCCTGTCCAACTTGACTCAATTTTCCCAAGAACCATTTTCTTGTTTATTATTCCTTTTATATCACTTATTACCATGTTAAAAATATTTTGTAATCATTTAAGTTAATAACGTCCATTTTTTCAATATTTGGTACTTGAGTCAAAAATGGACAACTTATACTTACAAGTTTTCAATGTGGTCACTAGTACATTATATCCAGAATGATATTCATTATTTAGATATCATATATATAAAATATATCCAGTATATAATTTTATTTATAATAGTACATAACATTTGGAGGTAAGAAATGAAATGCATCATTCATGGAGATGGTAAGCTGTACGTACGCATGAACACTACTTTCATTTCTATTTATTATTTTAATGGAATTAAAACACAATGATACATAGGTATATTATAATTCCATTATAATTTCATATATAATATCATATATAATATCATTAAATCCATCCTTTATACGTACTACATATGGAATTAACGGGCCATATCACTTTGAGGGGGCGATAGTCCGCACTTTCTCTAATGAGATTATCGTATTTACCCACCATGGAAACCATAAAGGCCTGCTATAAATGGAAATTATAGAAGCATAAAGGAAACATATACATAATATATATCATATATAAATATATTTCCATCATAATGTCCACCATGAGAGGAGCTTGGAAATATTTGAACAACCATCGTTTCGTGAGGCGTTAGTTTGGCATCCATAGAAACATTTTGTTCTTCTTCCATTAGATGGAGGTGTGTGTATGTTTAGTTCAAATACATATCATAAAAACATCCTAGTATATTTAGGATACTAGTTTTGTTACAAAATAAAGTAATAAAAAGAGTTTAGGGGTTCGAGAAGTAAAATAAATGAAAACAATTTAAGAGAAACTATTACCTTTAACTTGGGTAACTTCGTTTGGTTTGAACCAAAGGACTTCTTGAAGTGCCTTCGGCCTAAGGTAAGGATTCTAGGAGGAGGATAGGGATGTAGGGATATTAATTGGGCAGAGTTTGGACAATCCAAAAGGCTTGAGAGGTGTGTGGAATTGGTTAGAAGGTCACCTTTTATAACGGAGAGGAGGGCTCTTTAGAAAAGTGTGAAAACATTATTTTATTATATAAAGCTATTCGGTTTCTAATGGTCCAAAAATAATTATAGTGAAAAATAAGATGACTCATGGTTGAAATAAAATCATCAAATAAGAATTGGACTGGTTTTGTATAATATTTTAATCATTATAATCTTATTTATTTAAATGATTTATTAATGAGGTAAACACTACATCATTATTGTGTCATAAATAGTTTAAATTATTTGATGTCTAAAAATTATAAAAAATACCATTATATAGGAAATATTTTTAGCTTTCCAATGTATATTTATAGTCTAAAAGTTAATTTATATAAACCCTTCTAAAAATTAATTTACTAAAAGATATTTGCTTTTGTCATTTTTGCCTTTACTTTAAGTTAATTAATCTAAATTGTCATTATCACTCCCAAGTGGCTCAATGGTGTCCCAAAATCGACCCAAAGATGCCCATGGTCATTAATGACTCAACCAATAAGGTGTGGACAAGTTTTGAGGTAATTTAGAATTATTATAATATTTTATTTACCTTGAATTACCTTCTTTACATTTAACCGCGGTAAATAAAAGTCAAAAGTTACTATTCACCAAAAATTATGTTCATCTTATTGAACAAAGTTTTACTTCTTGATAACAACCATGTATGTCGGATTTTAGAAATTCAATTCAAAAAAGAAGTAATATTTCATTTAAATCAAAAATTTGGTTTTTTATCTACTACTATGTGGTTTCACTATTCATAAAATTGATGTTTTTTAGAAAAATACCAAAAATCCAGCCTAAGATTTTTTTTGATATTCCGAATTCAAAAATGATGTTTATTTTTATAAATTCAAAACATAAAAGTGTCAATAATTAATTTTAAAATTAATTCCCATTGTTAAAATAAATTTCATGTTTTTAAGAAACAATAACTATCAAAAGATCGACACATGTTTATGTCCAATTTCAAAGTGAAATTAATTCCAATGACCAACATTGGATTAAATGGAAAAAATATATTCTAGTTACACTTTAAATCCAATTAAAATGTAATCTATCCAAATAAATAAATTATATTAAAATTCACTTTTGATTTAAAATACAATATTTTCCACTATTCATTAAAAAATGAACTTTATCTGAAAAATACCGAAAAATTACCGAATGTAATATTTAATGTCCCAAATCAAAATAATAATTTTATTTGGTCAAATAGAACATATAAAAAGGACCAAAACAAGATTTGGAGAGGGTTTTCCATTAAAAGGTGGTAAATTGACCTTTTAATGTAAATTATTCTAAAAATTAGATTCATTCACATTTTAAGCCTCTAAATTTTACTAGAAAAAAATAAATAATCTAACAAACATGTATAATCACATTTTAGTTGGTTTTGTTCATTCCCCCCAATGCAATCGCTAGGATTTAACTTCTATTTAAAATAATAATATTTTATTATTAGTGTGCATCATAAGATTTTAAAGAAATCTGTTGTTGCGTATTGTGTAACGCCCCGACCCAAATTACCCAGAGTCGGTGAATTATTACGTATCATTGGAATGATTAAAAAAGATCATGTTTCGAAAGGCCGATTAGTTTTGAAACCTTGGAATCACTAGATGCATTCAAAAATGTTAAATTACATCATAAAGTGAAAAACTACAATAATATAGTCTCCACGGTCCACACTCATACCCTTTCAGACTATCCCTATAGGTTAGTCATAAAATATTTCTTCACATCCTGTGAAAAATAAAACACAGAAATGGGTGAGCTCAGATGCTCAGAAAGGATAACTATATAGAGGAAACTTTCATAAATAAGAATAAACATTTAAGTAAATGTATGACTAAAAAAGCCTTTTAAACTTGATCTTCAGCATAATATGACAAAAATAAAATTAAATAATGTCATTTACTTATTCACATGGATATTCTACTAGTCAAATAATCACATTTAATATCAATAACAACTTTCATAATGATGTAATGCATAATGCCAGACTATCATAACGATATAGTCAAGGCCTTGTGCCAAGACTACAAATAAGATTTTTCCAAGGCCTTGTGCCAGGACACTAGTTTGTCTCATGTGACCTACCAATGAATCAAGAGCTATATCGGGCTCCACCTGTCACTTACTAAGTCCAATGCATTCCCATATGAAAAGTTTTAAACATAACATAAACATTCATATTAAAACTAGCATGCGAAATGTAAATACTTTACCACAAACCATGAATGGTATAAAAATAACACATCCATAGTCAAACATATCACAAAACCTTCAATACAATAAGGAAGTTTTGTATCATAATAATTCAACTTCAAATAAACTTAAAATCCATCAAAGGATGTTGACATAGATAAAATCAAAACTATTTGAGAGAAATATATCTTTTTTTTTAATCATTTAAAAGTCACATAATTATAAAAGGAAACATTTTCTTTCAAAATATTCTTATAATCTTGTATGTTATGGTTTGACGATTTTATAACAGCATAAAATATCCCCACCTTCCATATAAGTTAAAAAAATACATTCTTACCTTAATTCTATCGAAAAGGTTAAAAAGGTCCTTGTTTGGAAAACAATGGAAAGATTCTTTTATAAAAATCATATAAAAAGTAAAACGAGGGTATAAATTACATTAAACCATAGTCTATAAAATATTAAGAATTATTTTAAATACATTTTTAAGAAACATGGATCTGGATGATAAAGAGGCCCCAGTAGATAATTACGTATAAACAACCTCGAATAATGAAGAGATTGTGAAATAAACCCTTACCTTGTACTTTTCATTGGTCGAGGGTCGGTTAAACTCCAATATAATAGTTAAATCATTGTTATTAAATTATAAAATAATCATATACATAAATATGAAATCATATAATATCTTTTAACATTGCTTTGTTAATAATATTTTAGTATTATCGTCGTTTTGGGTGTTCACTTACTCGTTATCTTTTACATGTTTTGTTACATAAGCCGTGTTTGTTATCCATAGGATGTATCTTATTCATATCCATAATTATATCAAGTCCATAAACATTATTTTTAATCATAAAATGAAATTAGTCTTGAATGGATACGATGGGGAATGAATCTCATCGCGTTCGTGGATGCGGTAGTCCATAGGTACGCATGAACTCTACTTCAATTTCATTTTTCATTTTAAAAGGAATCAAAACCAAATTATACATAGGTATATTATTATTTGAGTATAATATAATATCTTATATATGTTACTTATGTTCGTTAACACCATCCTTTATACGTTCCATGTATGGAATGAAAGAGTCATATCACTTTGAGGGGGCGATAGTCCACACTTCCTAAAATGAAATTATCGCATATATATACAACATGAAACAAATAATGGTATGCTATAAAATGAAATTAAAGAATCTTATATATAAAATAAATATCATAAATATCATATTTAATTATAGTGCCATCATAATGGCCACCATGAGAGGTAGTAGGAGATAATTGAACAATCATTGTTTCGTGAGGCGTTTGGTTGCCATCCATAGAAACATTATGTTCTTCACCCATTAAATGGAGGTGTCTATATGTGTAGTTCGAATAAATCTCATAAAAATATCCTAGTATATTTAGGATACTTTTTTTGTTACAAAATAAAAGAGTAATATGGGTTTTTGGGTTGGATAAGTAAAATAAATGGAAAGAAGCAAAGAGAAATCGTTACCTTTAATTTGGGTAATTCCCTTTGGTTTAAAACAGAAAGGAAACTAGAAGTGCCTTCTGCCTAAGGTAATTCCTCTAGGAAGAGGATAGGTATTTAGGGAGATTAATTGGGTAGATTATGGACGAGAAAAAAAGCTTGAGAGGTGTGAGTAATTGGTTAGAAGTGGTGTCCTTTTATAAGGGGGAGGAGGGGCTCTTTAGGAGAAACTCAAAGTATTATTTTATAATAAATTCATATTCAGTTTATAATGCCTCAAAACTGGATTATTTAAAGTATAAGGTGGGTATGGGTTGGAAACAACTCAACCAATATGTTTTAGACAAGTTTTGGTCACTATTTCACCCTTATCTTTTAGATTTAACTCTTAGTTAAATAGTTTGACATTTACAATGTCTCTTTGTATTTATATTTTATATAGTTAATAAAATTACTATATACCTCCAAGAGACCCCAAGTGGTCAATTAATGATTCAACTATCATTATATAATACCTTTTGCCGAACCATAGATTTTTAGGAATAGTATATCAATTAATAATATAATATTTGTTTTAAAAACTCTTTTATGTCAATTTTGACACTATTGGGTATTTTGTTTTTTATAGTTTTATAACACCATTATTACTTCGAATAAACTTTATATAATCAATATTAATATGTTATATTAACCTAGAAAATTAGTATAATTCATAAAAAGCCTCAAATTACATTTATTTTGGTATTTATAATACCAATTATTTTAATATTTCATTAATTAGGTAATTACTTCATCACCATTGTGTCATAAATAAATTAAATTATTTAATGTCTAAAAATTATATATAAAATACCATTATATAGGAAATATTTTTATATTTATAATGAATATTTATAATCTAATTTATCTAATGTATAACCCTATATTAAAAATGATTTAGTTATTGAACTTTGATTTTATCTCTTTTAACTCTTCTTTGAATTAAATAATAATAAATATCCTAATCTATTCCAAGAGGACCTAAATGATAATATTTTATTCCTAAGGTTGTTTTTGGTCAAGATAAACTTGTCCCATAGAATTAGGGCATGTGTTAGGGTATTATTAATATCATTTTACCCTTAATTACCCAATTTACTTTTAAACATGGTAAATAAAAGTAAAAACTTACTATTAACCAAAAATTATTTTTATCTTGTTGAACCAAATTTTACTCCTTAATATTATATGTGTCTCTCATATTTTTTAAATTCCACTCACAGAAGTGGTAAAATTATGTTTTATGTGAATTTGCAAATTCTCTTAGAAGGTGGGTAAAAGACGGTGAAAAGTTCAATAAAATTTTTATATATCTAAAATTATTATAAACTGACTCCAATGAATTAAATTAAACTTATATAGGTATTATTTATCTATTTTGGCATAAAATAAATTTAAATAAAATAAATAATTATTTAAATAAAAATTCGGTTTTAAACTACAACTCGGTGTTTCTCACTATTCATCCAAAATTAAAAGTTTTCAAAAGAATACCAAAAATTTAACCTAAGCTAATTTTGATATTATGAATTAAATAATGAATTATATTTTACCAAATTCAAAACATAGAAGTTGGATTTATTAATTTAAAATTAATTCCTGTTGTAAAAACTAAAAGGCGTACTTTTAAGAAATAATAACTACCAAAAGATTGCCACTTGTTTATGTCCAATTTCAAAGTGAAATTACTTACAATGACCATCATTGGATTAGATGGTAAAAATATAATCTATTTATACTTTCAAACCATTAAATTTTATAATTTAACAATATAAATTATTTTTATTTAAAAAGATGTTTTCAGTTAAAATATAGTATTTTTCACTATTCACCCAAATATGAAAGTTATCAGGAAAACACCAAAAGTTTATTGAAAATATATTCTTATGTCCCGATTCTAAAGAAGATGTTTATTTTGAAAAATTGAATATATAAAAGTTTCAAATATTGGATTTAAAAAGGCTTCTCCATTAAAAGGTGATAAAATTGCAATTTTTGAAAAATACTTCTTTTATCGAAAAGAATGTATTTGTTCTTACATTATGTCTAAGAAACTAATAATATGGATTCTAAAATCATAATGATTATATAAAGTTCAAAATTCAGTTAATACTATTCATAACCACTATTGAACGACTTGTTTGGTAGGTCATGGTGTGCTAGAACTCGGTGTTGCGTGTAGTTCAAGTTATTGAATTACTTTGAAGAAATAACGTACTATGAAATCTTGGGGTGTTACATATCAGGAATGATATTGAACCAAGAAACCCCTTTAAAGTAAAATTAATATTTAACTCACAAATATTAATAAATATGAAATATTTCTTATTATTTATTTAACTGGGATGCTACATCCTTCTCCACTTTTGGGAATTGCGTCCTCGCAATTTTAAAAAATGGGCTCGAAAACTTCATTGAAAGTCCCACATCGGAAAAAGAGTCTGTAAAACTATCACTTTAAAAGAAATAAAGAGAAGCACAACGGTCACCCGAGATAACCCATACTAGGATTCCATGTAGAAAAATATGGATATGGAAGGGAAAACAAAGGGCGATGTTCTGATGGAGAGTGATAGAAAACATGTTTAGGAGAAAGTTAACCATCAGAAAATCACAAATATGTGATGGGTTAAACGATATTTGATTACATTGTAGGAAACGTAAACCAACAACATTTTTGTTTTACATTCTTTTTCATAATATGGTGGAATTAATTTACTACATAGAATAAGAACACAAGGAAATATACTTACATTCAAGTAGAGTTTCATCCTTTAATAAGTTTCTACCAAAAAAATCATTTCTCCAAATAAAGAGAATTAAAAAAGACATGGTCACATCAAAATCACAAGAATCATATGCTTGAGAATCATATTATCCAAAAAAAGAGAACTATATATTTACCTTGTCTTTAGACATCAACTAAACCCAAAATTGTTAGTGCAAGATCAGATAATACCCAAAAAGGATAATCCTTTACAAGAAGAAAAACTACTATAAATATCCCAAACATGTCAAACAAAACCCAAATATCAACAAAGACCATTCGATAAACAATTGTCCATAAAAATATTCAAGGTAATCCAAACTAAGATTGAGACCCATATCTCAGAAGGATTTAATCACATAGTCTTCCATGATAAATCTTAACATTTATCTCCAAATAACATCAGTTACTCTTAATGTCTTATATTGAAAAGTAATTAACCTAATACCATATTCTCCATGTTAGTTTAATAATTTTCATAGATAACATGAAATCAACTAATTATTGATTCATACAATCATCTAACTAAAAAGAATTTTTCATAATAACCAGGGAATTCACATAGTCTAGTGGTAGGTGATAAATCCCAATCACACTTTGGTTGTGGGTTCAATTCCCACAGCTTTGTCTGAAGCGATGGGTTGTCACACGGTCCGTGGGTTTTCCTTTTTTCAAAAACTATATAATTTTATAGCATTCCCAAAAAGAGATAAATTTATCAAAAATAACCATAACATTTTTTAAACTCGAAGGTTATCTAATAACTTTCATTTTGCATCCCAAAAATGTTTTAACCTATTTTTTCCTTAAATTCAAGGATCATATAAACCCAAATGGTTATTTATAACAATATACACAAAATAAAAGATAATTATTCCTTTAATAAATTTTTCATATATCAAACTTCAGGTTACACAAACTATAAAATGTCTTCTAATGTAATTACCATCATCAAAAGATCCTTAATACTTTTAAGCATTTCACCATTCTAAAATCTACAATAACTCTTGAATCCCTTATATGTTGACTTCTTACTCAACATTCTTCATGATCCATTAACCATTCCTTTTCAACTTATTCTAAAATAATTCTTTCCTACAAATAGAATCATGAATAATATCCTAAGATTAAATAATATCAAAACATCTGTTAAGAAATAATCCATAACTTTCCTTGGTCATTATCAATTTCTTCATCCTCAATCAGAATGGCATTAGGTATTGGAAAAAAAATTGTATGATCTTGGTGATCCCATTCCCGAAACTTCTTCATTGGACATGTGTTTGTATAATGACCATGAACACCACATTAAAATCATTTGATTGATCCATCAGAGAGCACTTATTTCCATTTCCTAGAGTCAACTGGATGCTTTCTTTTTTTATGGCAGGTTCTTGCTTTATGACCTTCATTTCCACAACTATAGCATCTTCCCGTCCATTTGAAACATTTTCCTTGGTGTTTCTTTCCACATCCTTGACACATATGTTTTTTAACATAAATATATTTATTATTATTACCTCAACATCCATGGGGATTTATTTCTTGCATATACAATGCCCTATAAAAATCACAAAGGTTCAAGTGGTCAATCATGACTCCAGATAGTTAGTTGAGAATAACCAAAAGAGTTCTCATTGCAGCTCCAATTTCATTCAATTGATCATTCAGAAAACCATCATAGTTTTCTTTATATACACTATTACTTTGATGCCTACTAGATCAAGCCATTTACTAAAACCAAAAATGTAAGTGTGATTATATCATTAAAATCATAATATAATATCTTATGAGGAGTGTAAATACTAAGATATACTTATTCATGTTATCTTAAACTCATTCACTTTATCTAAAATAAATACAACTCTTTCTAAAATCCTAACCATTAGGGTAATGTTACTTATTCTTAAAGAACACCTTAACCTCTAAAGTTGTATAAACCGACCTCTGATACCAACTATAAGGACCCGACCTTAAAACATTACATAATATTATATTAAATGAATAAATTGAATTTAGGATCCTTTCAGGTTTATAGTTTTAGAGAATTAGTCCATAACTATTACATAACAACTAGAATATTACAAGTAGACACTACTACTCAGTATCCATTTTTTTCATAAAATAAAAAATCTTAAAAGAAACATGTCTAGTTCCATTATTTTGAGAGCATGAATTTTCCTTGGCCCCATCCTTGACCTTATTCATCTTTATGTCCTCTGGAAAGCATTTAAAAAACATGGTATGAGCATAAAAAGCTCAGTAAGGATTATAAAAAAAGTAATGAAAACATTATCCCATCCATAAATAAAAATCAATGGAACCATATTTTCAATCATAACATACGTTATGAAAATATAAGATTTATGAATAACACACAAATATCATAAATCTGAAAGGTTAATTATAGAATCCATATCAAACATACATTGTAGATATCATAGATACACAGGGAGTTACACTTGAAATACCCATCACCGTATATTCCCTAAATCTCTTAAGAGAAACATCACGTTTACCTCTATCATGTTACCCAATGCATTGGAGAGCTATCTCGGGCTCACCCGCCCTAGGTTTATCACAGAACCATGTGTATATGTAAACAATTTCCAATAACAATAAAATAATCATAACACAAAACAAAATTATAAAATAAGGATAACATTTATACATTAGAATATATCAAATCAATATATTGAAATAAACAATGATTTATGAATTCATTTTCAAAACCATTTAAATAGATATTTTTGAATCAAAGTGTCCCATACCACTTTGAAGCTTCTAAAATAATTATCATTTGAAAAAATTAATTTACATGTAAATAAATCCATAAAACCATTTTGAAAACATGGAAATTAATGATAAATATTTATAATAATAAATCTTTAAAACATTTAAAATTATATTTTTGTTAAAGAGTTTTTAAAAAAATGAGAGACTTTTGAATAACAATAATTACTGAATCAGAAATTTATAATATCATGAGAATAATGGGATTCATGATATAATATTTCAAAGGACATTATATATAACATATAATAGTGAATTGGTGCATAACAACAATGAAGTCTCAATGGAAATGTAAATTGAGAGGAAATCCCTTATAATGATGGTATCCTTAAATTAAGGATAAATAAATCACATAATTATGTGTGAAAAATATAAATACACCAAATATAAGTGGATATTAACTTTAAAACAAACAGAGGTAATTCACACATATTCATAGGATGACATATTCAAGAAGTAGAAGTTGAATCCAAAGAATTCAAATTGGGTTAAGAAGATCCCTTGTAAAAATTCGACAGCCTAACGGTGTCACTTTAAAATTCAGAAAATGAGTTGATGAGATAAAAAGTGTATCTAGTCACTTGGACATAAATTTTACATCAATAAGGATATAAAATATCATATCCCAACCTAAAAAGATTAATGTTAAAAGACCTAACAAACTGAAGTCTTTTAAAAAAGAGGAGGGTGAAAGATTTCCTTAACGATTTGGTAACATACAAAACATATACCATGTGAAATACAGATCATACAATGAAGATTTAAATACTCATAAATGAAAGTATATTACAAAAATAGTACAATCATGGGTAGTACATATGCCACACAAAAGGAAATAGTGGCCAATATAGCATGAATCTCACGGAAATAAAAAGTGAGATAAATAACCCTTACTTCATTGTATTCAAATTGAATCATATGATCAAAAGTTAATAACCACAAATGAATCAAATAATACCATGAATATAAATCTAATAATGATAATATATAACAATGGAAGTACATATTACACCACATGTAATAAATACGTGACGAACAATGGAAATCTCACAGAATTAAAATTGAGATAAGAAATCCCTTACCCCATGTCCAACTTGACTCGATCGTTCTTTAATATCCTGAATAATAAACTAAAGTTAATTTATAAATTATTAATAAACTTTTTAAAGTTTATTATTCCTTTTATATAACTTATTGCCATGTTATATATATTATGTAATCATTTAAGTTAATAACGTCCATTTTGTCAATATTTGGTACTTGGGTCAAAAAATGGACACCTTATATTTAAAAGTTTTCCATGTGGTCAATATTTTATTATATCCAGATTGATATTCATTATTTAGATATCATATATATAATATATATCCAGTATATACATGTATTTATAATAGTACATAACATTTTGAGGTAAGAAATGAAATGCACAGTTCATGGAGACGGTAAGCCGCATGTACGCATGAACGCTACTTTCATTTCTATTTCTTATTTGAATGGAATTAAAACATAATGATACATAGGTATAATATAATTACAGTATAATATCATATATAATATCATATTTAATATCATTAACTTCATCCTTTATATTTCCCACATATGGAATTAATGAGTCATATCACTTTGAGGGGGCGGTAGTCCGCACTTCCTCTAATGAGATTATCGTATTTCCCCCCTATAGAAACCATAAAGGCATGATATAAATTGAAATTAACAAATATTAAAGGATCCATAAACATAATATATATCATATATAAATATAGTTCCATCATAATGGCCACCATGAGAGGCGGGTGGAGATATTTGAACAATCATCATTTCGCGAGGCATTAGTTTTCCATCCACAGAATCATTATGTTATTCTTCCATTAGATAGAGGTGTGTGTACGTTTAGTTATAATAATTATCATAACAACATCCTAGTATATTTAGGATAATTGTGTTGTTACAAAAGAAAGTAATAAAAATAGTTTAGGGGTTGGTGAAGTTAAATAAAATAAAACAATTTAAGAGAAACTGTTACCTTTAATTTGGGTAACTCCCTTTGGTTTGAAAAAAAGGACTTCTTGAAGTGCCTTATACCTAAGGTAAGGCATCTAGGATGTGGATAGGGATATAGGGAGATTAATTTGGCAGATTTTGGATGAGCCAAAATGCTTTAGATGTGTTTGGAATTTGATAGAAGTGGTCTCCTTTTATAAGGGAGAGGAGGGGATCTTTAGGAAAGTGTAAAAACATTATTTTATTATATATAGATATTCGGTTTCTGATGGTCCAAAAATAATTTAAGTCTAAGACAATATGACTCATGGTATAAATAAAATCATCCAATAGGAATTGAACAGTTTTTTGATAATAATTTAGTCATTATAATCTTATTTATTTAAATGATTTATTAATGAGGTAAACACTCCATCATTATTGTGTCATAAATAAATTAAATTATTTGATGAATGAAAATTATAGAAAAACTACCATGATATATGAAATCATTTTATCTTTCCAAAAACTATTTATAGTAGAAAAGATAATTTATATAACCCCTTCTAAATATTAATTTACTAAAAGATATTTGCTTTTTTCATTTTTTCCATTACTTTAGGTTAAATAATCTAAATTGTCATTATCACTCCCATGTGGCTCAATGGGGTCCCAAAATCGACCCAAATATTCCCATGGTCGTTAATGACTCAACCAATAATGTGTGTACAAGTTTTAAGGCAATTTTGAATTATTATAATATATTCTTTTTACACTGAATTACCGTTTTTACCTTTAACTGTGATAAATAAAAGTAAAAAGTTACTATTCACCAACATTTATTTTCATCTTATTAAATCACATTTTACTTCTTGATAACAACCATTTATGAAGGATTTTCTAAATTCAATTCACAAAAGCAGTAAAATTTCATTTAAATAAAAAAGTCAGCTTTTTAACTTCTACTAAGTGGTTTCACTATTCATCAAAAATAGATGTTTTTCAGAACAATACCAAAAATCCAGCCTAAGATTTATCTGACATTCCAAATTAAAAAATGATGTTTATTTAGAAAAATTCAAAACATAAATGTTTCATTAATTATTTTTTCAATTAATTCTTGTCGTCAAAACAAATAGCGTGTTTTTAAGAAACAATAACTATCAAAAGATCGACAATTTTTTATGTCTAATTTCAAAGTGAAATTAATTCCAATGACCAAAATTGGATTAAATGGTAAAAAATTATTCTAATTAAACATTAAAAACAATTAAAATATAATCTAACCATATAAAACAATTATATTAAAAGGCACTTTTGAATTAAAATACAATATTTTCCACTGTTCATTTAAAAAATGAACTTTATCTGAAAAATACCAAAAAATTACCCATAGTAAAATTTAATGCCCCAAATAAAAAAAAATTATTTGGTCAAATAGAATATATAAAAATTAGCAAAACTAGATTTATATAGGGTTCTCCATTAAAAGTCTATAAATCGACCTTTTAATGTAAATTATTCTAAAAGTTAGATTCATTCACATTTTAAGCCTCTAACTTTTATTGGGTAAAAGTAAATACATATAACAAACATGTATAATCACATTTTAGTTGGTTTTTTTCATTTCACTCAATACAACTTCTAGGAGTTAACTTTTATTTAAAATAATAACATTTTATTATTAGTGTGCAACGTAAGATTTTAAAGAAACCCGTTGTAGCGTATCAGGTACTCTATCGAACATAGAAACCCCTTTAGTGTAAAATTAATATTTAATTCAAAAATATAAATAAATACGAAATATATATTATTCTTTATTTACCTGGGATGTTACAACTACTCGGTAGGCTTCAATAGTTTTCCCATTTTTGATTCTTTTGTGTAGCATGTATTTTACTGTCTTCCTGCTTCCATGTATGACTGCTTTCCTTTTTTTTGTTGAGATAGGCCATCATCTTTTGTATAAGATATAATTTAAAAATTTTGATGATTATTTATTGTATGGAATATTATTCTTGTTTCTTCTACCTTATTAATTATTATATTTCTTCAAAAAACTTATTACTGTTATATCATCGCTATATTCCACTTTCAGAATAATGATTACTTAGAACGGACTACAAATCCCAGCAATATTTAAAAGATGGATGAGTTAATTTATTGGGTTAGAGGATTATATAAATAAAGAGTATAGATATAGAGTACATGACTCAGACTATAATCCATCTCTTGGCATCATTTATGAAAAATTACTAAATTATCAAATTGGCAGTGCCATTGAGATGAAATTTGTCCAACCACTATGCCAAAAATCTATGTATATTCCCCATGAAAAGATGTCAAGTGGTATCCCTTGTAGAATGTTATGTGGCTAGACCCATGTGGGTAGTAATATGCAAGGTGCTATGTGGGGCTCTCTCATGGAGTACCATGCAGTCAGTCCTCTCCCAAGGCCACGCGACCACTATGAGGTGACCATCAATCCTTAGCAAAGCCCCACATGAAAACTCCAATGAGGTCTTATGATAATTTGAATATAAGAAATTTAAGAATCCTTCTCTTTATAAGCCCTGTTAAAATATTAATTTACTATGAGTTCAGATACATGTCATAGTTCCCGAAATACCTGAATCCTTCTATGTATAAGACCCCATAAAATATTAATTTACCCTTTATTGAGATGATCCTCATGGTTCAACAAATTTGGACATCCAGATAGATGTAATCCCATAAAAAATCCTTAATCTACCTTGAGTCAAGGTACTCCTCCTGGTTGACATATTATTTTACCATGAGTCGAGATACTCCTCATAGTTCCAAAAATTCAGGCATTATTCTAGGTATAAGCCCTATTAAAATATTATTTTCCTTGAGTCAAGATACTCCTAATGGTTCCATAAACATAATCATATTTCTAGGCATGATCCCCATCAAAATATTCATTAGTCATGAGCTAAGATACTCAAAATGGTTTACTAATATTAATTTACCATGATTTGAGACACTCATCATAGTTCAAGAAATATGGGAATCCCCCAAGGTATAAGACTCTCCAAAATCTTAACCTAACCCACCTACTAGTTCAAGTATCATTAGGATTCCTATGAATATCCCCACCTTAAATACTTTTGTCTCACCTTTTAGGACACTAACACCTTTTCAAGGAAGCCTCAATTCATAATTATTCCTTTCAGATCTAATGTTGTAATCTCATGCAATGTGACTGATCTTACACTATATCTCATTTCTCACACTGATCATGACTATCATGGTCTTAGAGATCTATGATGATCATCTCATTTTAATTATGAAAGTTCCTCAATTATGGGTCTCCTATTGAGGTGCAAGTCCGAACCATTCCATCAAAATATGTGGGTATTGATTCTTGTTATAAAAGGATTTGTAGGAAACCACTTCTATGTTCAATGTTAACTCCAAAACACTAACCACCTCCTTAGATGAAAATAAGCTCCAGAGATCCCATCTAGCTCGATGTAGACCAATTTATTGAGTATTAATAAGAGAAATTTGGGGAAGTTCTAATGCATATAGAGGTTTACATCAAGCACATGGTCTCAATCAGATCACTACCACAGGTTGAACAATCCTATAATGGGAATTGGGAAGGATTCAGAAATATGTCTTAAATCTATAAGATAGTCCCAGAGTACAAAATAACCTCCCTCCAAAAAAATTGTGTGATGAGCATGTCCTCCCATTCTCTCGACCAATGAATTTTTTAATATTTCATTGAAGAAATACATGTAAGGACCTTCATTTAGAATGAAGGTACACATTAACAAGAAAAAAGTGAAAGCACGAAATTGTTAATAAAAAAATAGTGAACTCAATGTGAATATTTTAACTATGATAGCCTTTGTCTATCGATTGTTAGGCCAGTATCATGTGAAAAATATCTCAATGTCAAACCATTAACTATGAAAGAAATAAATTGACCGTGAAATATTATATGTGATACTCTACTAATAGGTGTCTTGTTTTTATTTACCACACATGAAATTCAATATTTCAATCTAAAAGGCATCTTAAAATCCACCAATGAACTCCAAGCTCATTGGAAAAGTTGGTAGAATATGCAGGATTCCCACATGCAAATACGGGACATGCTAATAATTTACCTTGACTACCATGGACACCATGATCTCATGGACTCAAGCATACTATCATGAATACAGGACCACCAAAAATCGGTATAAAAACAACATAGGCCTTCCTATCAATGAGGGGATTTGAGGAAATAAGTCAAACCCATCACCATATCAAATAGTTGTGAGATCTTATCCCCAAAGAGTAGAAACCCATTCCTTCCTTATCTTAAGTATGTGGAGTAAATTGTAAACCATGTTAAGAAAACCGAATATAAGCTACCTAGGAAGGTCCATAAACACCTTGGTAATCATCAACAACATATGAATCCAATTAAATAATAAACTATATAGGAAATAATACATATCATGTCCATCTTGATTAATGAATCTAAAAGGAATGTTCTTAGGGGATAACAGTCATTGAAACTCTAGTGCAGGTCAAGGTCACTACTACTACCAATACCTCAGAGTCCCATCAGTGTATCCTGACAGTGGTTTTGGGATGATTTTAGATTTCAACTAGACATAAATTTCAATCATCTTTGCAGCTAGCCTTGGTGGCAGTAAAATACCATGAAAAACTCCATCCCATAGGTCTGAGGGATTTTTTTTCCCAGAAGTTATCTTTGTATCATCTATTGTATAGAAACAAAACTAGATCACATATATTCCTCCTGCAAGTAAATCTATGTTTTCTTCCACATGTTTCAAATTAGTTAATTTCATCACTATAGGAAAAAATGATGATTAAAAACTTAATACTACTGATAAAGAGATATAACTGGCACATTCACTACACACCCACCATCTACCATTGGTATATCTATCTCAATAAAAGTGAATACTACTCATCTCAAAGCAATATTAGTAGAACATAAGTAGGTCAATTCTATGTTACTGAAAGGAATAAAATGCTTTGAGTGTATTCATCGTATTGAAGATGGTATGCCTTCAACTGAACCTATTCAATGTGAGAATGTTGATTAAACAATAATGGAAGAATCAATCCACCCCCAAAATTAAGACTACATCAATCATACCATTATACAATTGTGACGACTTCTTTTCATGTTCTCCCACCATTGGAAAGACATAAAATACAAACTTAAGAAACTCATATGAGGTTGAATCAGATTGAACCATTTTAGGAATTATTGGATTCCCTTATTAATAGGATGGATTCTATTAAAGGATAATGTACTATTGTAAAACTATAGAGGGAGTCGTATCCTAGATGGGTGGATTTGACTAATCCCCCTCCTAACTATGACAACCCAAATTTATATACATTCTATGGAGTGGGAGATCCAGAATATAATATCACCCACTTCTCTTCCAAGTGTGTACCAATGATCAGAATTCCATAACAATAAGAGGTTACCAAGATCCAATGATTTGTGTAGACCTTGGAAGGACCCACCTTTTCTTGGTATTATAACCTTATACCTGGTTCTATCTCAAGTGGGGATGATCTCCATCATAAATTACACTTCCAATTCATCAATACACTAATAAAAATGATAAATCAAGGTTGATTTAATTTTAAGTAGTAGGAAAATTATAGGGTCCTAGATTTCATTGAAATATGGAAGTTTTTGACATAATCCATGGAAATAAAAATTCTCCAGGAATAGTAACCAGGAATCTGTGTGGGAATCCTATGGGATGAGTTGTCAACTACACTTATTCCTATGAAGTACCCTATTGTTTTTCAAATGTTTGTGAATATTGAATATCATACAAAGGATCCTATATATATATAACCAAGGATAAATATTATTAAGAAAAACCATCAAATATATGGAATCTACAAATTTTCAATGAAACAATTTTCAACCTCAATCTAAAAAGGATTATGAATAACATCCCCTCTCCATAGTGTATCAAAAGGTCTAATGAATCACATGTTGTACATGAAATAACCCTTATCCACCATGATGTGTTATCATGTCATGATGCAAAGGTGATAGTATAAAGAGAGCATTGGGTAAAAAGATATTTGGTAAACCATAAGCATATCGACATTACATACTGTTATTGTATGGTAGTATTTATATAAACACCTAAAGTAATTATCATGATTTTTCATTTATTCATGCGTTTATAACACATGAATAAATTTTTCTTCTGTAAATTCATGTATCAAATTATTTTATAACTCACAGTACATTACATCTTATGTAATGACTTAATTAATGATATCTTTTGGGAGATGGAAAAATAAATGATAAGAGTTTATCAATTTTCAGCGAGTTTCATGGAGTGATATACCATGCATGGAAATCACAAGTATAATGAAATATAAATCATATATATATATATATATATCATGTATACACACACAAGGATTTAAGTCACATCTTCTCTAATTCCCCACTTGTATTAGAACCTAACTGACTTTCTTTCATCAAACCTTATATTGTATCATATATAACAACTTGTGAAACCAATCCCAGAAAAACTTTTATATATATTCAAAAATAACTTTAGGTAATCTATCATTAACATCACCTTGTATCACATCTTATGTAATACCTTATTTATAACCATCCAAAACCTATTTTTAAAAACACTAAAAATAGTTTTAGAGTATCAAGTGCATTTATCACACCAAAGGGCATGAAAACATATTCATAAGAGACATATCAACTCAATAATGCTATCTTTTGGATATACTTTTTTATAACACTAAGATGATGATATCATGGGAATATACCAGTCTTGGAAAACAACTTGTCTTACTTTAATTTTTCAAATATACTATTGATTAGTGTAATATAATATTAATTATTTATCATAACTGGATTTAGTTTATGATAATCAATACATAAACGAAGCGAACCATCTATTTTGTTTTTGAATAAAGCTGGAGTAAACCAATGCGATGTGATATGTTTGATGAATTCTTTACTATACAACTCTTCTATATGGAAATTCAATTCTCACAACACTTTCAAATTCATTCTATATGATGATAATTCAATGGGATTTGTTAATATAAGTATATCGATATAATATTTTATTTATTGATCAATTATTAACCAATAGAAATCATTCAAAAATATAACAACGTGTCGGTCCACTTTGGAAAGAAGATTGATATTTCTAGTTTCAATAGAAACATCCATGTTCATTGATATTAACTGACTTGAGATTGTTATTTCCACTATGACTAAACATATCTCTATATAATCATTTAATTTCCCAACCCCTTGAATATATAAAGATATCCATATAGGGATTTTAACATCACTTATCGAGCATAGAAGTTGACATGTTCTTTGAATTACACTATCTAGTCCATCCCAAATATTTGATAAAAAAATTCATCTCTTGGAGCATAAAATTCTACAGAAACTATACAATATCAATCGAAATGGAACATGTTGGGGACTAGGATCCTCTATACTACCATATTTTGAGGGGTGTCTTGATACTCCTGATGTGAGGCATCATTTACACATATAATCCCAATTGTTTAACCCCATGAGAATGAAGAAAAGAATGTGTTGAAGTAGTATCAAACTAGACATTAATAAAAGTCCAGTTCAAGAGGATAGAACCTCACTTCGTGGAAGGAAAGTTGGGGGTTGAGTCACTTGGGATTAAAAAGAAAACATTAATGAGTTGTGGATCTCAATAAATAGTAATAGATTCCATGTTAGTTAGTGTCTTATCTCTCTAAATTTAAATGAAGTAAAGGGTATACAAAGAATCAAATAAATATAAACTACTATAAATATCTATTGGGTATATCTATAATTTAATTTCACTACATATTAATTTTTAACTACAATAAACCATTAAATTTTTTAATATTTGTCAATTTAACTATTGTTTTTTAAAGGATGGGGATGAAGCCTAATTTTATTATTTAAAGAAAATACCACTTTTAATACTGGGTAGAGGGAGAACCATTAGATAGCCCGAAGTCCCAAGTCCATGTGTCCTGAATAAAAGGATTGAAAGCCCATTTTTTAGCCCAAAGGGCCCCTTGGTGAACATCAAAACTACAGTACCCGCCCAGCTACAGTACCACCGCCACTACAGTGCCTCCGCTTCTAAAGTGTCATTGCTGCTACAATACTTCTAGAGCACTGCTACACTACCAAAAATTGTCCATGCCTGGATTTTATCCTGGGTCATTTGAATGCCAACTAGGAGCCTCTACCACTAGGGTACATGGTTGTTGGCAGTCAATTCAACTGTTGTTGATCATTATATAATTATCATATTGGTACCAAACACTAACCCACATTGAAAAATCATGAAAAAGGCACATTATTATATAATAATATATATATTTTATGTTTAAAATGAGCAGGTGGTATTCCCCTCTAACTCATTTATCATTATTCTTATTTTTGTTTTTGTTATTATAATTATTTGTAATGTTTTCTGTCAATAGGGTGGCACTTTTTTTCGTTTTTTTCTTTTTCATGTCTCCAGCCTTAAATAATGTGTGATGTCTAAATAAAATAATTATGATGGATTTAAGTTGAATATATTGTATAAATGATAATGAAACAAATTGAAGTTAACAATCATAAAACTGGTAAAAATAACCAAATCACTATAGAACCTGACTATAAACACATTACTTCTATTTACATAGAAATTCTAGTTGATAAGGAAGAATCTTATTTAAATTAATGAACATAAATTCCTTTTATGATGAACCAACAACTTTCAGCACTTATTATTGTTGATTGATGATTCTTTTATATTTGGGGTTCCCAAGAAGGTTTCTTGAAAAATCCTTTTTAATGAAAGGCACCACCAGGTAGTAGATCCCATGTCTAAAATGAACATTTCATTCATATATATATGTTGTTACCTTTTCTAGATAGTTCCATCATATATGGATTCCTTGTCCATTTCTCCTACTATTAAACCTAGGTGATGCTAATAAAGATCTTGAATTTTTCATTTTTTGTCATCAATGATGATCTTTGATTACCACCTCTTAATTGAGTAGTTAGAATATTATTATTAGGGATAATTTTTTTAGAAACACATTCTACATGATATTCTCTTCTTTTTATTTTCATAAAGGAAACTAACACCTATAGGTTATGGCAGTGTTTTCCCTAACATCTAGGTTGGTGTGGATACAAATGGGTGACTACCCCCTCTCCTAACATTCTCTTTGGATGTAGTATTATATGCAGGTATGAAGGAAGGTGATTTCCCAAACATGTGTGGGAGGGGGGGGATATGGTTGATTGAGGTTATTTCCAATGCATTTATTCTTTACGTAGTTCCCAAAAGATTATTATAGGTTTTTTATGTATGGGATGTGATGGATTTAGGTATAGTACGTAATGAACATGGTATGGTGTCTTTTGGAAATTTAAAAATTATTATATATAGTATGTGGATGTGATTGTGTGTTTCATGAGGTTTATCATATTATATGATTAAATGGGTGTTTACATGTCAGATTATTTATGGAAGAGATGATGGATTGGGACATGTGACATTAGGGTAAGATAGAAGAAAACAAGAGGGGAGGTGGTTATGGGGTACCCATATATATATATATATATATATATATATATAAATATATATATATATTTGTTCTAAATATTTTGGTTAGGAATTTTCAAGGCATAGTGGAAGCACGTGGGGGTGATATGATAATTAAAATTTCTTTTAGTGTAAATTGCTCAGCGCCCCAATACAAGATATTACACATTAGGTTTATAAGTAATTTATCTTGGCTGGAAGAAAGAAACTTCCTCATATTAGGTTTATTTATTCACAGTTGATATTGATTATCCAAAAAACCATTCGGATTTACTTTGTTATGCTTCTTAGGATCTAAGGGTAGAATCCCTTTGGTTGTGATCCAAACATTCTCATAACGATCCCCGAGCACCGCCACTTGGTCTCTGGGTGCTGGAATAGTTAATAAAATGACTTATGTTCTTCATTCCGATCACTCAATTTTTAGTAGTGAAGAAAAATCTGTTTAATTTTTATTCTTGAGAGGGAGATAGATGGAGGAGTTGAAACAAAATTCTTTGTAAGCAAAAATTCTCTCTTTTTTCATTTACCGGTATAATTTCCATAACATGATATTAATAGAGGTAGGGTTTAGGATTGAATATTTTTTAATTCCATGTTGACCCACAAATAGTATTAAAACCTATAATAAACCTCATTCCACATTATAATAATATGATTATTATTTTGTGGTATCCACCATATTACACAAATGAGAAAAAATATTTATTGGATTATAAATAATTATTTGTCACTTAACGCGGTTTTGGTATGATCAAAATCATTAGTATTTATTGAATACCCAAATAAATATTTTATTCATAAATAAATATTTTATTCACATATTAGTGAATAAAAATTTATTTAATATTTAACAATATAAAAATTATATATTTATTCACAATTTATATAATAAATAATAATTTTATTTATGAAATCAATATTAATTGAATAAAATTATTTCTTGTTCTTGAGAAAAATATTTATTCTAATAATTCAATTCAAATAGAATATAATTAAGATCAATGAAAACCCTTAGTGTGTGACCCTCTAGGATATTATTTTCAGAATTAGGAGGGATTTCCTAATGTCTATTATTACTATCTAGTAATGGGTTATGGAACCCAAGAGAAAGAACATAATGTCTATTGGCACTCAAAATTGTGTTCCAGGTGCTTTTCCCCTGTGAATTTGAGAAGTGCGAAGACCATGAAAGAAATATTGATATAATTTTCATAAAGGAATTTTAGGTGGAATTCTTGAAGAATGATGTCTTAGGTTTGAGATTCATTTTTTGATGTCGTGATATATAATACACACACACATATATATATTTCATGAAGAATAGAAGTAGAAAATACAAATATTCATTTGAAAGATACACTGTTTCTATATAAATTGTTGATGATTTCCTTGCAAGAAGTGAATATTTTTGTGAAGGGTTAATGGAAGAAATGAAAAAATATAATAATATTAACTTTTCATGAAAAAAAATTGGTTGATTAGATTATTATTATTTGAAATACTAGATATGTTTATTGGATTCCTTCAAAGCAACTATGACCAAACCAAGAAAGAATCTTTACCTAGCTCATCCCACACAATGTGGGAGCTGGCTCAACAACATTTAAGGGATACAACACAAGATGAGCCTATAGTCCAGTAGGCAGAAACATACTTAGTGTGAGAAATACATGAATATGCCCACATAGAACACACCATAGGTGCAGAAAGAAAATGGGGTGCACCACAAAAGGAAAAACATGGATATATATGGGCTATGAGTGGACCCCTTACTCTCTTATAACTATATTATCACATGGGTTTAAATATAAACTAAAGCCACACTACATGGAAAAATTTATGAGGGACATGAAATTTGTGATAACTGTTCACCCTCCCTTAAATGCATTAATATTTTGTGTGTCATCTAATGTGATTAATTTGAGCTATTCCATCATGGTGACAAAGACTCTTCTACCTCCTATATACAAATACCTCTATTAATGAATGTTTTTATATCGAAACTACATACCTATCTTGAATTTTTTGTGAGGATTTGAGAAGATTAAATGAACACTATAATTTAGACAGGAAAGGTTATCCACAAAATTTTAGAATAGTTTTCAAAGGGAGGTTGAATCTATAGATACAATGACCACTATGTTTTGAGGGTTTCCAAGATGAAACTCTATTAATTAATTATAGAGGGATAACATACATATATAAGATCATGGTTTTTATAAGGCATGGACCCTTTTAAATTTAGTTAAACCGATTTTGAGTTCACTTTTTGGATTAATAATTGAAAACACACCTTACGGTGGGTCAATTGTATTTAGAGGGGAGGTAGATGGGGGGGGGGGTTAGAACCTAGATGTAATCCAATTTCATTATTTGTAGTAAATACAGGTTGTGAATTGAGAATGTTGGATGTTTATTAAAAATACATAATGGTAATTGGGATAGAAATACCTAATTCATGATGTTTTTTGAGTTTTCCCAAAGGGGTTAATCTTTATCATTACAAGATGTGTACAATTTACAGACCATGTAAATTAAATGTGTTTTTAATGGGGTTGAACTCTATAATTTTTCCCACCCCTCCCCTTTCTTCTGTCTCACATAGGAGCTCCTCTTGGTGAAGCACACATTTTATCCTAAATATAGGCTTGGATATCATTCTTATGTTTGACCAATGATTCATGTATCATTAATCATATTGGTTAACAACCTATAGTCTCTCCATTCCTTAATCTCCTTTCTTCATTTTCATTTCCATCGATGATGCTATTTTGTTGCAAGATTGTATCACCTATTTTTATAAATTTCATTTTTCACCTGTTTTATTCGAATTTAGGCAATAAAAATGGATAATAATGTATGAGTCATATAATATTAGTATAAGGTCGGCAGTATTTGGATTTTCCTTCTAATTCCGTCCACTTATAAAAATTATCAGTTGTGTGCACGCTTATTTTGTATGGAATTTCTCCACAAAAATTCATCATATTTTTTAATGTTGTCTATCTTGTATTCTATGGCCCTCATGACACCTCTTGAAATTATGTAGGTTGATACGTCAATGTTAACCACACAAAATTTGGTCTTTTCTCCCTTATTCTCTTAATGATCTATATTGTGATTACTGGACACACCTTTCATGTGTGCTTGACTTGTCATTTTAAAAAGGTAAGTGTTCCAAATTAATAAATGAATCTTTTAAACATTAAATGGAAAGTATATACTTACATAGATATCACGTGGACATTATACTTATAATAAAATTATAATTTATTACATTTACTTATTTCACCATTCCACATATGATGATAGTTAATGGATTGAACCTAATGAAAATGTAGTTAACATGAGTATTACATGGTCTAAAATGCCTTATGATATATAAATTTATAAGGTACATATTTCATATAGTCATTTTTCATATTTATAAAAATGGTCATACCTGATCCATCCTTGGATTCCCAAGGTAATTTCTTTATCCATAAAAGGATTCCATCCCGATTCATTCATCCAATTTCCATGGGAGATACCACCACAAAATCTGTTTCATGTCTTATTTTGTGAATGCCATTGAACCGATATCCACTTGATCATAACAGATATTAAAATGCCTTGGACACACTCCATGGATTTATCTTGATGTCTTTTGACACAGGGCACCATGGATTCACCCCATTAAGACCAGTCATGCATAGCCCAAGATTACTATGGATGACCTCCATGGACTCAGTTAGGTTCTTTTATAGTGAAATTCCTTGGGTGTACCCCTTGGATTTCACTCAGACATTTATATCTATACTGCATGTGGTACTACTATGAGTTGGATCAACCAATGAGGTCAAGGATTCCTTACATTATTGGTGGATCCTATTATATTATTATCATCGTTATTACTCAATGTTTACCAATTTAATATAATTTGAATACCCTATCTAATAATTGATTTAATTTCTATTCAATGACTAGATAAGGATAGATAAGGTATGGGTTATTTATATTTGTATCACATTACTATTTTACCTCTGAAAACTGTTGAATTTTACATTCATAGACTAGATTCTATAGATATTATTGGTGGTAGACTACTAAGTTTATATCACACCCTATTTGGGCCACCGTTAGTACCTAGGATGATTATATGATCATAGGTGTGGAAAATAGAAAGCATCCTTATTTTGAAACCATAATTCTCTCTTTAGTATGTGAGATTGGTAGTAGATTATTGAGCTAGTTCTCGGTAGGCTTAAATAGATTTACCATTTTTGATTCATTTGTGTCGCATATATTGAACTATCTTCCTGATTCCATGTATGACTGCTTTCCATTTTCTGTAAAGATATTCCATCATCTTTTGTATAAGATAAAATTTAAATTTTTTGATGATTATTTATGGTTTGTAATATTATTCTTCTTTCTTCTACCTTATTCATTGTTATATTTCTTCCAATAACTTATTAGTGTTATATCATCACTATATTTCACTTTCATAATAACAATTACTTAGAATAGACTATAAATATAAGAACTATTTTGAAAATGGATGAGCTAATTTATTGGGGTAGAGGATTATAGAAATAAAGATTATAGATATAGAGTACACGACTCAGACTAGAATCCAACTCTGGGAACCATTTAGGAAAAATTCCAAAATTATTAAATTGGTAGTGCCTTTGAAATGAAATTTGTCCAACCACTATGCCAAAAATTTATGTATACTCCCTTTGATAATCCCCATGCAAAGATTTCAAGTGGTGTCCCTTGTAGAATGATTTGTGGCTAGACCCATGTTGGTAGTCTTATGGAAGGTGCTATGTTGGGCTCTCTCATGGAATACCATGTGGTTAGTCCTCACCCAAGGCCATGCGACCACTACGAGGTGACCATCCATACTTAGAAAATCCCTACATGGAAACTCCAATGAGATCTTATGATCCTTTAAATATAGGAAATTTAGGAATACTTATCTATATAAGCCCTGTTAACATATTAATTTACTATGAGTTGAGATACTCGTCATTGTTCCAGAAATACATGAATATTTCTATGTATAAGACCCCATAAAATATTAATTTACCCTTTATTGAGATGATCCTCATGGTTCAATAAATTTTTACATCCTCATAGATGTAATCCCCTAACAAATCCTTAATTTAAATTGAGTCAAGGTACTACTCATGGTTGAAATATTATTTTACAATGAGTCGAGATACTCCTCATGGTTCCAAAAATTCAGGCATCCTTCTAGGTATAAGCCCTATTAAAATATTTTTTTCATTGAGTCAAGATATGCCTAATGGTTCAATTATCATTATCATCCTTCTAGGCATAGTCCCCATCAAAATTTTCATTATTCATGATCCAAGATAATCATCATGGTTAAAAATATAAATTTACAATGAGTTGAGACACTCTTCATAGTTCAAGAAATATGGGAATCCTCCAAGGTATAAGCCTCTCCAAAATCTTAACCAAACCCACCTACTAGTTCAAGTATCATTAGGCTAACTATGAATATCCCCACCTTAATTCCTTTTGTCACCCCTTTCATGACACATGAACCTTATCAAGGTACAATCAATGCATAATTATGCCCTTCAAATCTAATGTTGTACTCTCATGAAATGTGACAGATCTTACACTATATCTTATTTCTCACAATGATCATGACTCTCATGGTCTTAGAGATCTAGGATGATCATCTCGCTTTAATTATGAAAGTGCCTTCATTATGGGTCTCCTATTGATGTTCAAGTCCCAACCATTCCATCAAAATATGTGGGTATTGATTCTTGTTATAAAAGGATATGTAAGAAACCACTTCTACATTCAATGCTGACTCCAAAACACTAACCACCTCCCTAGATGAAAATAAGCCCCAGAGATCCCATCTAGCTAGATGTAGACCAATTTATTGTGTATTAAGAAGAGAAATTTGGGGAACCTCTAATGCATATAGAGGTTTACATGAAGCACATGGTCTCAATCATATCACTAGCATAGGATAAAAAATCCTATAATGGGATTTGGCAAGGATTCAGAAATATGTCTTAAATCTATAAGAGAGTCCAAGACTACAACATAAACTTCCCTAGAAACAATTTTGTGATGAGCATGTCCTCTCATCCTCTCGACCAATGCATTTTTTAATATTTCATTGAAAGATTACATGTAATGGCCTGCCTTTGGAATAAAGGTCCACATTAACAAGAAACAACTGAAAGCATGAAATTATTCATAAATAAAATTGGTGAACTCAATGTGAATATTTCAACTGTGATAGCCTTTGACTATCGATTGTTAGGCCAGTATCATGTGAAAAATATCTTGATGTTAAACCTTTAACAACGAAATAAATAAATTGTCCGTGAAATCTTATATATGATACTCTAATAATAGGTGTCTTGTGTTTGATTACCACACATGAAATTCAAGATTTCATCGCTATATTCCACTTTCAGAATAATGATTACTTAGAACGGACTACAAATCCCAGCAATATTTAAAAGATGGATGAGTTAATTTATTGGGTTAGAGGATTATATAAATAAAGAGTATAGATATAGAGTACATGACTCAGACTATAATCCATCTCTTGGCATCATTTATGAAAAATTACTAAATTATCAAATTGGCAGTGCCATTGAGATGAAATTTGTCCAACCACTATGCCAAAAATCTATGTATATTCCCCATGAAAAGATGTCAAGTGGTATCCCTTGTAGAATGTTATGTGGCTAGACCCATGTGGGTAGTAATATGCAAGGTGCTATGTGGGGCTCTCTCATGGAGTACCATGCAGTCAGTCCTCTCCCAAGGCCACGCGACCACTATGAGGTGACCATCAATCCTTAGCAAAGCCCCACATGAAAACTCCAATGAGGTCTTATGATAATTTGAATATAAGAAATTTAAGAATCCTTCTCTTTATAAGCCCTGTTAAAATATTAATTTACTATGAGTTCAGATACATGTCATAGTTCCCGAAATACCTGAATCCTTCTATGTATAAGACCCCATAAAATATTAATTTACCCTTTATTGAGATGATCCTCATGGTTCAACAAATTTGGACATCCAGATAGATGTAATCCCATAAAAAATCCTTAATCTACCTTGAGTCAAGGTACTCCTCCTGGTTGACATATTATTTTACCATGAGTCGAGATACTCCTCATAGTTCCAAAAATTCAGGCATTATTCTAGGTATAAGCCCTATTAAAATATTATTTTCCTTGAGTCAAGATACTCCTAATGGTTCCATAAACATAATCATATTTCTAGGCATGATCCCCATCAAAATATTCATTAGTCATGAGCTAAGATACTCAAAATGGTTTACTAATATTAATTTACCATGATTTGAGACACTCATCATAGTTCAAGAAATATGGGAATCCCCCAAGGTATAAGACTCTCCAAAATCTTAACCTAACCCACCTACTAGTTCAAGTATCATTAGGATTCCTATGAATATCCCCACCTTAAATACTTTTGTCTCACCTTTTAGGACACTAACACCTTTTCAAGGAAGCCTCAATTCATAATTATTCCTTTCAGATCTAATGTTGTAATCTCATGCAATGTGACTGATCTTACACTATATCTCATTTCTCACACTGATCATGACTATCATGGTCTTAGAGATCTATGATGATCATCTCATTTTAATTATGAAAGTTCCTCAATTATGGGTCTCCTATTGAGGTGCAAGTCCGAACCATTCCATCAAAATATGTGGGTATTGATTCTTGTTATAAAAGGATTTGTAGGAAACCACTTCTATGTTCAATGTTAACTCCAAAACACTAACCACCTCCTTAGATGAAAATAAGCTCCAGAGATCCCATCTAGCTCGATGTAGACCAATTTATTGAGTATTAATAAGAGAAATTTGGGGAAGTTCTAATGCATATAGAGGTTTACATCAAGCACATGGTCTCAATCAGATCACTACCACAGGTTGAACAATCCTATAATGGGAATTGGGAAGGATTCAGAAATATGTCTTAAATCTATAAGATAGTCCCAGAGTACAAAATAACCTCCCTCCAAAAAAATTGTGTGATGAGCATGTCCTCCCATTCTCTCGACCAATGAATTTTTTAATATTTCATTGAAGAAATACATGTAAGGACCTTCATTTAGAATGAAGGTACACATTAACAAGAAAAAAGTGAAAGCACGAAATTGTTAATAAAAAAATAGTGAACTCAATGTGAATATTTTAACTATGATAGCCTTTGTCTATCGATTGTTAGGCCAGTATCATGTGAAAAATATCTCAATGTCAAACCATTAACTATGAAAGAAATAAATTGACCGTGAAATATTATATGTGATACTCTACTAATAGGTGTCTTGTTTTTATTTACCACACATGAAATTCAATATTTCAATCTAAAAGGCATCTTAAAATCCACCAATGAACTCCAAGCTCATTGGAAAAGTTGGTAGAATATGCAGGATTCCCACATGCAAATACGGGACATGCTAATAATTTACCTTGACTACCATGGACACCATGATCTCATGGACTCAAGCATACTATCATGAATACAGGACCACCAAAAATCGGTATAAAAACAACATAGGCCTTCCTATCAATGAGGGGATTTGAGGAAATAAGTCAAACCCATCACCATATCAAATAGTTGTGAGATCTTATCCCCAAAGAGTAGAAACCCATTCCTTCCTTATCTTAAGTATGTGGAGTAAATTGTAAACCATGTTAAGAAAACCGAATATAAGCTACCTAGGAAGGTCCATAAACACCTTGGTAATCATCAACAACATATGAATCCAATTAAATAATAAACTATATAGGAAATAATACATATCATGTCCATCTTGATTAATGAATCTAAAAGGAATGTTCTTAGGGGATAACAGTCATTGAAACTCTAGTGCAGGTCAAGGTCACTACTACTACCAATACCTCAGAGTCCCATCAGTGTATCCTGACAGTGGTTTTGGGATGATTTTAGATTTCAACTAGACATAAATTTCAATCATCTTTGCAGCTAGCCTTGGTGGCAGTAAAATACCATGAAAAACTCCATCCCATAGGTCTGAGGGATTTTTTTTCCCAGAAGTTATCTTTGTATCATCTATTGTATAGAAACAAAACTAGATCACATATATTCCTCCTGCAAGTAAATCTATGTTTTCTTCCACATGTTTCAAATTAGTTAATTTCATCACTATAGGAAAAAATGATGATTAAAAACTTAATACTACTGATAAAGAGATATAACTGGCACATTCACTACACACCCACCATCTACCATTGGTATATCTATCTCAATAAAAGTGAATACTACTCATCTCAAAGCAATATTAGTAGAACATAAGTAGGTCAATTCTATGTTACTGAAAGGAATAAAATGCTTTGAGTGTATTCATCGTATTGAAGATGGTATGCCTTCAACTGAACCTATTCAATGTGAGAATGTTGATTAAACAATAATGGAAGAATCAATCCACCCCCAAAATTAAGACTACATCAATCATACCATTATACAATTGTGACGACTTCTTTTCATGTTCTCCCACCATTGGAAAGACATAAAATACAAACTTAAGAAACTCATATGAGGTTGAATCAGATTGAACCATTTTAGGAATTATTGGATTCCCTTATTAATAGGATGGATTCTATTAAAGGATAATGTACTATTGTAAAACTATAGAGGGAGTCGTATCCTAGATGGGTGGATTTGACTAATCCCCCTCCTAACTATGACAACCCAAATTTATATACATTCTATGGAGTGGGAGATCCAGAATATAATATCACCCACTTCTCTTCCAAGTGTGTACCAATGATCAGAATTCCATAACAATAAGAGGTTACCAAGATCCAATGATTTGTGTAGACCTTGGAAGGACCCACCTTTTCTTGGTATTATAACCTTATACCTGGTTCTATCTCAAGTGGGGATGATCTCCATCATAAATTACACTTCCAATTCATCAATACACTAATAAAAATGATAAATCAAGATTGATTTAATTTTAAGTAGTAGGAAAATTATAGGGTCCTAGATTTCATTGAAATATGGAAGTTTTTGACATAATCCATGGAAATAAAAATTCTCCAGGAATAGTAACCAGGAATCTGTGTGGGAATCCTATGGGATGAGTTGTCAACTACACTTATTCCTATGAAGTACCCTATTGTTTTTCAAATGTTTGTGAATATTGAATATCATACAAAGGATCCTATATATATATAACCAAGGATAAATATTATCAAGAAAAACCATCAAATATATGGAATCTACAAATTTTCAATGAAACAATTTTCAACCTCAATCTAAAAAGGATTATGAATAACATCCCCTCTCCATAGTGTATCAAAAGGTCTAATGAATCACATGTTGTACATGAAATAACCCTTATCCACCATGATGTGTTATCATGTCATGATGCAAAGGTGATAGTATAAAGAGAGCATTGGGTAAAAAGATATTTGGTAAACCATAAGCATATCGACATTACATACTGTTATTGTATGGTAGTATTTATATAAACACCTAAAGTAATTATCATGATTTTTCATTTATTCATGCGTTTATAACACATGAATAAATTTTTCTTCTGTAAATTCATGTATCAAATTATTTTATAACTCACAGTACATTACATCTTATGTAATGACTTAATTAATGATATCTTTTGGGAGATGGAAAAATAAATGATAAGAGTTTATCAATTTTCAGCGAGTTTCATGGAGTGATATACCATGCATGGAAATCACAAGTATAATGAAATATAAATCATATATATATATATATATCATGTATACACACACAAGGATTTAAGTCACATCTTCTCTAATTCCCCACTTGTATTAGAACCTAACTGACTTTCTTTCATCAAACCTTATATTGTATCATATATAACAACTTGTGAAACCAATCCCAGAAAAACTTTTATATATATTCAAAAATAACTTTAGGTAATCTATCATTAACATCACCTTGTATCACATCTTATGTAATACCTTATTTATAACCATCCAAAACCTATTTTTAAAAACACTAAAAATAGTTTTAGAGTATCAAGTGCATTTATCACACCAAAGGGCATGAAAACATATTCATAAGAGACATATCAACTCAATAATGCTATCTTTTGGATATACTTTTTTATAACACTAAGATGATGATATCATGGGAATATACCAGTCTTGGAAAACAACTTGTCTTACTTTAATTTTTCAAATATACTATTGATTAGTGTAATATAATATTAATTATTTATCATAACTGGATTTAGTTTATGATAATCAATACATAAACGAAGCGAACCATCTATTTTGTTTTTGAATAAAGCTAGAGTAAACCAATGCGATGTGATATGTTTGATGAATTCTTTACTATACAACTCTTCTATATGGAAATTCAATTCTCACAACACTTTCAAATTCATTCTATATGATGATAATTCAATGGGATTTGTTAATATAAGTATATCGATAGAATATTTTATTTATTGATCAATTATTAACCTATAGAAATCATTCAAAAATATAACAACGTGTCGGTCCACTTTGGAAAGAAGATTGATATTTCTAGTTTCAATAGAAACATCCATGTTCATTGATATTAACTGACTTGAGATTGTTATTTCCACTATGACTAAACATATCTCTATATAATCATTTAATTTCCCAACCCCTTGAATATATAAAGATATCCATATAGGGATTTTAACATCACTTATCGAGCATAGAAGTTGACATGTTCTTTGAATTACACTATCTAGTCCATCCCAAATATTTGATAAAAAAATTCATCTCTTGGAGCATAAAATTCTACAGAAACTATACAATATCAATCGAAATGGAACATGTTGGGGACTAGGATCCTCTATACTACCATATTTTGAGGGGTGTCTTGATACTCCTGATGTGAGGCATCATTTACACATATAATCCCAATTGTTTAACCCCATGAGAATGAAGAAAAGAATGTGTTGAAGTAGTATCAAACTAGACATTAATAAAAGTCCAGTTCAAGAGGATAGAACCTCACTTCGTGGAAGGAAAGTTGGGGGTTGAGTCACTTGGGATTAAAAAGAAAACATTAATGAGTTGTGGATCTCAATAAATAGTAATAGATTCCATGTTAGTTAGTGTCTTATCTCTCTAAATTTAAATGAAGTAAAGGGTATACAAAGAATCAAATAAATATAAACTACTATAAATATCTATTGGGTATATCTATAATTTAATTTCACTACATATTAATTTTTAACTACAATAAACCATTAAATTTTTTAATATTTGTCAATTTAACTATTGTTTTTTAAAGGATGGGGATGAAGCCTAATTTTATTATTTAAAGAAAATACCACTTTTAATACTGGGTAGAGGGAGAACCATTAGATAGCCCGAAGTCCCAAGTCCATGTGTCCTGAATAAAAGGATTGAAAGCCCATTTTTTAGCCCAAAGGGCCCCTTGGTGAACATCAAAACTACAGTACCCGCCCAGCTACAGTACCACCGCCACTACAGTGCCTCCGCTTCTAAAGTGTCATTGCTGCTACAATACTTCTAGAGCACTGCTACACTACCAAAAATTGTCCATGCCTGGATTTTATCCTGGGTCATTTGAATGCCAACTAGGAGCCTCTACCACTAGGGTACATGGTTGTTGGCAGTCAATTCAACTGTTGTTGATCATTATATAATTATCATATTGGTACCAAACACTAACCCACATTGAAAAATCATGAAAAAGGCACATTATTATATAATAATATATATATTTTATGTTTAAAATGAGCAGGTGGTATTCCCCTCTAACTCATTTATCATTATTCTTATTTTTGTTTTTGTTATTATAATTATTTGTAATGTTTTCTGTCAATAGGGTGGCACTTTTTTTCGTTTTTTTCTTTTTCATGTCTCCAGCCTTAAATAATGTGTGATGTCTAAATAAAATAATTATGATGGATTTAAGTTGAATATATTGTATAAATGATAATGAAACAAATTGAAGTTAACAATCATAAAACTGGTAAAAATAACCAAATCACTATAGAACCTGACTATAAACACATTACTTCTATTTACATAGAAATTCTAGTTGATAAGGAAGAATCTTATTTAAATTAATGAACATAAATTCCTTTTATGATGAACCAACAACTTTCAGCACTTATTATTGTTGATTGATGATTCTTTTATATTTGGGGTTCCCAAGAAGGTTTCTTGAAAAATCCTTTTTAATGAAAGGCACCACCAGGTAGTAGATCCCATGTCTAAAATGAACATTTCATTCATATATATATGTTGTTACCTTTTCTAGATAGTTCCATCATATATGGATTCCTTGTCCATTTCTCCTACTATTAAACCTAGGTGATGCTAATAAAGATCTTGAATTTTTCATTTTTTGTCATCAATGATGATCTTTGATTACCACCTCTTAATTGAGTAGTTAGAATATTATTATTAGGGATAATTTTTTTAGAAACACATTCTACATGATATTCTCTTCTTTTTATTTTCATAAAGGAAACTAACACCTATAGGTTATGGCAGTGTTTTCCCTAACATCTAGGTTGGTGTGGATACAAATGGGTGACTACCCCCTCTCCTAACATTCTCTTTGGATGTAGTATTATATGCAGGTATGAAGGAAGGTGATTTCCCAAACATGTGTGGGAGGGGGGGGATATGGTTGATTGAGGTTATTTCCAATGCATTTATTCTTTACGTAGTTCCCAAAAGATTATTATAGGATTTTTATGTATGGGATGTGATGGATTTAGGTATAGTACGTAATGAACATGGTATGGTGTCTTTTGGAAATTTAAAAATTATTATATATAGTATGTGGATGTGATTGTGTGTTTCATGAGGTTTATCATATTATATGATTAAATGGGTGTTTACATGTCAGATTATTTATGGAAGAGATGATGGATTGGGACATGTGACATTAGGGTAAGATAGAAGAAAACAAGAGGGGAGGTGGTTATGGGGTACCCATATATATATATATATATATATATATATATAAATATATATATATATTTGTTCTAAATATTTTGGTTAGGAATTTTCAAGGCATAGTGGAAGCACGTGGGGGTGATATGATAATTAAAATTTCTTTTAGTGTAAATTGCTCAGCGCCCCAATACAAGATATTACACATTAGGTTTATAAGTAATTTATCTTGGCTGGAAGAAAGAAACTTCCTCATATTAGGTTTATTTATTCACAGTTGATATTGATTATCCAAAAAACCATTCGGATTTACTTTGTTATGCTTCTTAGGATCTAAGGGTAGAATCCCTTTGGTTGTGATCCAAACATTCTCATAACGATCCCCGAGCACCGCCACTTGGTCTCTGGGTGCTGGAATAGTTAATAAAATGACTTATGTTCTTCATTCCGATCACTCAATTTTTAGTAGTGAAGAAAAATCTGTTTAATTTTTATTCTTGAGAGGGAGATAGATGGAGGAGTTGAAACAAAATTCTTTGTAAGCAAAAATTCTCTCTTTTTTCATTTACCGGTATAATTTCCATAACATGATATTAATAGAGGTAGGGTTTAGGATTGAATATTTTTTAATTCCATGTTGACCCACAAATAGTATTAAAACCTATAATAAACCTCATTCCACATTATAATAATATGATTATTATTTTGTGGTATCCACCATATTACACAAATGAGAAAAAATATTTATTGGATTATAAATAATTATTTGTCACTTAACGCGGTTTTGGTATGATCAAAATCATTAGTATTTATTGAATACCCAAATAAATATTTTATTCATAAATAAATATTTTATTCACATATTAGTGAATAAAAATTTATTTAATATTTAACAATATAAAAATTATATATTTATTCACAATTTATATAATAAATAATAATTTTATTTATGAAATCAATATTAATTGAATAAAATTATTTCTTGTTCTTGAGAAAAATATTTATTCTAATAATTCAATTCAAATAGAATATAATTAAGATCAATGAAAACCCTTAGTGTGTGACCCTCTAGGATATTATTTTCAGAATTAGGAGGGATTTCCTAATGTCTATTTTTACTATCTAGTAATGGGTTATGGAACCCAAGAGAAAGAACATAATGTCTATTGGCACTCAAAATTGTGTTCCAGGTGCTTTTCCCCTGTGAATTTGAGAAGTGCGAAGACCATGAAAGAAATATTGATATAATTTTCATAAAGGAATTTTAGGTGGAATTCTTGAAGAATGATGTCTTAGGTTTGAGATTCATTTTTTGATGTCGTGATATATAATACACACACACATATATATATTTCATGAAGAATAGAAGTAGAAAATACAAATATTCATTTGAAAGATACACTGTTTCTATATAAATTGTTGATGATTTCCTTGCAAGAAGTGAATATTTTTGTGAAGGGTTAATGGAAGAAATGAAAAAATATAATAATATTAACTTTTCATGAAAAAAAATTGGTTGATTAGATTATTATTATTTGAAATACTAGATATGTTTATTGGATTCCTTCAAAGCAACTATGACCAAACCAAGAAAGAATCTTTACCTAGCTCATCCCACACAATGTGGGAGCTGGCTCAACAACATTTAAGGGATACAACACAAGATGAGCCTATAGTCCAGTAGGCAGAAACATACTTAGTGTGAGAAATACATGAATATGCCCACATAGAACACACCATAGGTGCAGAAAGAAAATGGGGTGCACCACAAAAGGAAAAACATGGATATATATGGGCTATGAGTGGACCCCTTACTCTCTTATAACTATATTATCACATGGGTTTAAATATAAACTAAAGCCACACTACATGGAAAAATTTATGAGGGACATGAAATTTGTGATAACTGTTCACCCTCCCTTAAATGCATTAATATTTTGTGTGTCATCTAATGTGATTAATTTGAGCTATTCCATCATGGTGACAAAGACTCTTCTACCTCCTATATACAAATACCTCTATTAATGAATGTTTTTATATCGAAACTACATACCTATCTTGAATTTTTTGTGAGGATTTGAGAAGATTAAATGAACACTATAATTTAGACAGGAAAGGTTATCCACAAAATTTTAGAATAGTTTTCAAAGGGAGGTTGAATCTATAGATACAATGACCACTATGTTTTGAGGGTTTCCAAGATGAAACTCTATTAATTAATTATAGAGGGATAACATACATATATAAGATCATGGTTTTTATAAGGCATGGACCCTTTTAAATTTAGTTAAACCGATTTTGAGTTCACTTTTTGGATTAATAATTGAAAACACACCTTACGGTGGGTCAATTGTATTTAGAGGGGAGGTAGATGGGGGGGGGGGGGGGGGGTTAGAACCTAGATGTAATCCAATTTCATTATTTGTAGTAAATACAGGTTGTGAATTGAGAATGTTGGATGTTTATTAAAAATACATAATGGTAATTGGGATAGAAATACCTAATTCATGATGTTTTTTGAGTTTTCCCAAAGGGGTTAATCTTTATCATTACAAGATGTGTACAATTTACAGACCATGTAAATTAAATGTGTTTTTAATGGGGTTGAACTCTATAATTTTTCCCACCCCTCCCCTTTCTTCTGTCTCACATAGGAGCTCCTCTTGGTGAAGCACACATTTTATCCTAAATATAGGCTTGGATATCATTCTTATGTTTGACCAATGATTCATGTATCATTAATCATATTGGTTAACAACCTATAGTCTCTCCATTCCTTAATCTCCTTTCTTCATTTTCATTTCCATCGATGATGCTATTTTGTTGCAAGATTGTATCACCTATTTTTATAAATTTCATTTTTCACCTGTTTTATTCGAATTTAGGCAATAAAAATGGATAATAATGTATGAGTCATATAATATTAGTATAAGGTCGGCAGTATTTGGATTTTCCTTCTAATTCTGTCCACTTATAAAAATTATCAGTTGTGTGCACGCTTATTTTGTATGGAATTTCTCCACAAAAATTCATCATATTTTTTAATGTTGTCTATCTTGTATTCTATGGCCCTCATGACACCTCTTGAAATTATGTAGGTTGATACGTCAATGTTAACCACACAAAATTTGGTCTTTTCTCCCTTATTCTCTTAATGATCTATATTGTGATTACTGGACACACCTTTCATGTGTGCTTGACTTGTCATTTTAAAAAGGTAAGTGTTCCAAATTAATAAATGAATCTTTTAAACATTAAATGGAAAGTATATACTTACATAGATATCACGTGGACATTATACTTATAATAAAATTATAATTTATTACATTTACTTATTTCACCATTCCACATATGATGATAGTTAATGGATTGAACCTAATGAAAATGTAGTTAACATGAGTATTACATGGTCTAAAATGCCTTATGATATATAAATTTATAAGGTACATATTTCATATAGTCATTTTTCATATTTATATAAATGGTCATACCTGATCCATCCTTGGATTCCCAAGGTAATTTCTTTATCCATAAAAGGATTCCATCCCGATTCATTCATCCAATTTCCATGGGAGATACCACCACAAAATCTGTTTCATGTCTTATTTTGTGAATGCCATTGAACCGATATCCACTTGATCATAACAGATATTAAAATGCCTTGGACACACTCCATGGATTTATCTTGATGTCTTTTGACACAGGGCACCATGGATTCACCCCATTAAGACCAGTCATGCATAGCCCAAGATTACTATGGATGACCTCCATGGACTCAGTTAGGTTCTTTTATAGTGAAATTCCTTGGGTGTACCCCTTGGATTTCACTCAGACATTTATATCTATACTGCATGTGGTACTACTATGAGTTGGATCAACCAATGAGGTCAAGGATTCCTTACATTATTGGTGGATCCTATTATATTATTATCATCGTTATTACTCAATGTTTACCAATTTAATATAATTTGAATACCCTATCTAATAATTGATTTAATTTCTATTCAATGACTAGATAAGGATAGATAAGGTATGGGTTATTTATATTTGTATCACATTACTATTTTACCTCTGAAAACTGTTGAATTTTACATTCATAGACTAGATTCTATAGATATTATTGGTGGTAGACTACTAAGTTTATATCACACCCTATTTGGGCCACCGTTAGTACCTAGGATGATTATATGATCATAGGTGTGGAAAATAGAAAGCATCCTTATTTTGAAACCATAATTCTCTCTTTAGTATGTGAGATTGGTAGTAGATTATTGAGCTAGTTCTCGGTAGGCTTAAATAGATTTACCATTTTTGATTCATTTGTGTCGCATATATTGAACTATCTTCCTGATTCCATGTATGACTGCTTTCCATTTTCTGTAAAGATATTCCATCATCTTTTGTATAAGATAAAATTTAAATTTTTTGATGATTATTTATGGTTTGTAATATTATTCTTCTTTCTTCTACCTTATTCATTGTTATATTTCTTCCAATAACTTATTAGTGTTATATCATCACTATATTTCACTTTCATAATAACAATTACTTAGAATAGACTATAAATATAAGAACTATTTTGAAAATGGATGAGCTAATTTATTGGGGTAGAGGATTATAGAAATAAAGATTATAGATATAGAGTACACGACTCAGACTAGAATCCAACTCTGGGAACCATTTAGGAAAAATTCCAAAATTATTAAATTGGTAGTGCCTTTGAAATGAAATTTGTCCAACCACTATGCCAAAAATTTATGTATACTCCCTTTGATAATCCCCATGCAAAGATTTCAAGTGGTGTCCCTTGTAGAATGATTTGTGGCTAGACCCATGTTGGTAGTCTTATGGAAGGTGCTATGTTGGGCTCTCTCATGGAATACCATGTGGTTAGTCCTCACCCAAGGCCATGCGACCACTACGAGGTGACCATCCATACTTAGAAAATCCCTACATGGAAACTCCAATGAGATCTTATGATCCTTTAAATATAGGAAATTTAGGAATACTTATCTATATAAGCCCTGTTAACATATTAATTTACTATGAGTTGAGATACTCGTCATTGTTCCAGAAATACATGAATATTTCTATGTATAAGACCCCATAAAATATTAATTTACCCTTTATTGAGATGATCCTCATGGTTCAATAAATTTTGACATCCTCATAGATGTAATCCCCTAACAAATCCTTAATTTAAATTGAGTCAAGGTACTACTCATGGTTGAAATATTATTTTACAATGAGTCGAGATACTCCTCATGGTTCCAAAAATTCAGGCATCCTTCTAGGTATAAGCCCTATTAAAATATTTTTTTCATTGAGTCAAGATATGCCTAATGGTTCAATTATCATTATCATCCTTCTAGGCATAGTCCCCATCAAAATTTTCATTATTCATGATCCAAGATAATCATCATGGTTAAAAATATAAATTTACAATGAGTTGAGACACTCTTCATAGTTCAAGAAATATGGGAATCCTCCAAGGTATAAGCCTCTCCAAAATCTTAACCAAACCCACCTACTAGTTCAAGTATCATTAGGCTAACTATGAATATCCCCACCTTAATTCCTTTTGTCACCCCTTTCATGACACATGAACCTTATCAAGGTACAATCAATGCATAATTATGCCCTTCAAATCTAATGTTGTACTCTCATGAAATGTGACAGATCTTACACTATATCTTATTTCTCACAATGATCATGACTCTCATGGTCTTAGAGATATAGGATGATCATCTCGCTTTAATTATGAAAGTGCCTTCATTATGGGTCTCCTATTGATGTTCAAGTCCCAACCATTCCATCAAAATATGTGGGTATTGATTCTTGTTATAAAAGGATATGTAAGAAACCACTTCTACATTCAATGCTGACTCCAAAACACTAACCACCTCCCTAGATGAAAATAAGCCCCAGAGATCCCATCTAGCTAGATGTAGACCAATTTATTGTGTATTAAGAAGAGAAATTTGGGGAACCTCTAATGCATATAGAGGTTTACATGAAGCACATGGTCTCAATCATATCACTAGCATAGGATAAAAAATCCTATAATGGGATTTGGCAAGGATTCAGAAATATGTCTTAAATCTATAAGAGAGTCCAAGACTACAACATAAACTTCCCTAGAAACAATTTTGTGATGAGCATGTCCTCTCATCCTCTCGACCAATGCATTTTTTAATATTTCATTGAAAGATTACATGTAATGGCCTGCCTTTGGAATAAAGGTCCACATTAACAAGAAACAACTGAAAGCATGAAATTATTCATAAATAAAATTGGTGAACTCAATGTGAATATTTCAACTGTGATAGCCTTTGACTATCGATTGTTAGGCCAGTATCATGTGAAAAATATCTTGATGTTAAACCTTTAACAACGAAATAAATAAATTGTCCGTGAAATCTTATATATGATACTCTAATAATAGGTGTCTTGTGTTTGATTACCACACATGAAATTCAAGATTTCAATCCAAAAGGTGTCTCAAAATCCATCAATGAATTCAAAGATCATTGGAAAAGTGGGTAGAATATGCAAGATTCCTACATGCAACTAGAGGTCATTCCAAACATTTACCTTGACTACCATGGAGAACATCACCTCATGGACTCAACGTATACTATCATGAATACAAGACTTACAAAATTAGGTATAAAAACACCATAGGCATTCTTATCAATGAGGGGATATGACGAAATAAATCAAACCCATCATCATATCCAATAGTTGTGAGATCGTATCCTCTAAGAGTAGAAACTCAATCCTTCCTTATCTTAAAGAGATGGAGTACATTGTAGACGATGTTGAAGAAACCGAATAGATTCTACCTAAGAAAGTCCATAACCACAATGGTAATAATCACCAAAATATTACACCAATTCAACAAGAAACTGTAGAGGAAATAGTTCCTATCATGGCCATCTTGATTCATGAATCTAAAAGGAAAGTTCTTATGGGATAACAATCAATGAAACTCTAGAGCAGGTCAAGGTCACTACTACCACCAATACCTCAGAGGCCCATTGGTGTATCCTGAAAGTGGTTTTGGGATTATTCTACATTTCTACTAGAAATAAATTTCAATCACTTATGCATATAGCCTTGGTGGCAGTAAAATACCCTGTAAAACTCTATCCCATAGGTCTGAGGGATTTTTTATCCCTGAAGTTATATCTTGTATCATCTATTGTGTAGAAACATAACTAGATAACATATATTCTTCCCCCAAGGAAATATATGTTTTCTTCCACATGTTTCACATTAGTTAATTTCAACACTATAGGAAAAAATGATGATTAAAAACATAATACTACTGATAAAGAGATATATGTGGCACATTCACTACCGACCCACTATCTACCAATGGTATATCTTTCTCAATAGATGTTCATATTACTCATGTCTAAGTAATATTAGTAGAACATAAGTAGGTCAGTTCTAAGTTACTGAAAGGAATAAAATTCTTCGAGTGTATTCATCATATTGAAGATGTTATACCTTCAACTGAACCTATTAATTCTGAGAAGGTTTATTGAACAATAATGGAAGAATCAATCCACCCGTCAAATAAAGACTACATCAATCATCCCATTCTACTATAGTGATGACTGATTTTTATGTTCTCCCACCATTGTAAGGATATCAAATACCAAATCAAGAAACTCATATAAGGTTGAATCAGATTGAAACATATTTGGAATTATTGGATTCCCTTATTGATAGGATGGATTCTCTTAAAGGCTAATGTACAATGGTAAAACTATAGAGGGAGTTGTATCCTATGTTGGTGGATTCCACTCACCCCCTCCTAAATATGAGAACCAAAATTTATATACATTCTGTGGAGTGGGAGATCCAGAATATCATATCACCCACTTCTCTTCCAAGTGTGTACCGATGTTGGGAAGTCCAGTAAAAAAAGAGGTTACCAAGCACCAATGATCTGTGTAGGCCTTGGAAGGCACCACCTTTAATTTGTATTGTAACCTTGTAGCTAGTTCAATCTCAAATAGGGATAATCTCCATCATAAATTACTCTTCTAATTCATCTATACACTGATGAAAATGATAAATTATGACCACTTTAATTTTAAGTAGTATGATAATGATAGTGTCCTAGAATTCATTAAAAGATGGAAGGTTCTGACATAATCTTTGGAAATAAAAATTCCCCAGGAATAGTTACTAGAGAACTGTGTAGAAATCCTTTGGGATGAATTTTCAACTACACTTATTCCTATGAAGTACCCTATTGTTTTTCAAATTTTTGTGACTATTGAATACCATATAAAGGATCCTATATATAGAAACATGGAAAAATATTATGAATAAAAACCATCAAATATATGGAATTTACATATTTTCAAAGAAACTATTTTCAACCTCAATCTGAAAAGGATTCTGAATAACATCCCATCTCCATAGTGTATCAACAAGTCTAATGAATCACATGTTGTACATGAAATACCCCTTATCCACCATGATGTGTTATCATCTCATGATGAAAAGGTGATAGAAGAAAGGGAGCATTGGGTAAAAATATATTTGGTCAACCAGAAGCATATCGACATTACATATTGTCATTTTATGGTAGTATTTCTATAAACACCTAAAATAATTCTCATGGTTTTCATTTAATCATGCATTTATAACACATGAATAAATTTTTCTTCTACAAACTCATGTATCAAATTATTGCATAACTCACAGTACATTACATATTATGTAACGACTGAATGAATGATATCTTTTGTGAGATGGAAAAATAAATGAGAAGAGTTTATCATTTTTAGCAACTTACATGGAGCGATATACCATGCATGGAAATCATAAGTAGACAGAAATATAAATCAGCATATATGTATATATATCATGTATACACACATAGGGATTTAGGTCACATCTTCTCTAATTTCCCACTTGTACTAAAACTTAACCAACTTTCTTTCATTTAACCTTATATTTTATCATATATAATAGCTTTTGAAACCAATCCCAAAACAACTTTTAGATATATTCCAGAAAAAATTAGAAAATCTATCACTAACATCACCTTGTATCACATATAGGGATTTTAACATCACTTATCGAGCAAAGAAGTTGACATGTTCTTTAAATTACACTATCGAGTCCATCCCAAATATTTGATAAAAAATTCATCTCTAGGAGAATACACTTCTATAGAAACTATAATACATCAATGGTAATGGAACATGTTGGGAACCAGGATCCTCTATACTACCATTTTCTAAGGGGTGCCTTGATACTCCTGATTTGAGGAATCATTTCCACATATAATCCCAATTGTTTAACCCCATGAGAATGAAGAAAGGAATGTGTTGAACTAGTATCAAACTAGACATTAATAAGAGTCTAGTGAAAGAGGATGGAACCTCACTCCATGGAAGCAATGTTGTCGGTTGAGTCTTTAGGGATTAAAAAGAAAACATTAAAGAGTTGTGGATCTCAATAAAAACTAAAAGATTCCACGTTACTTAGTGTCACGTCTCTCTACATTTGAATGAGGTAAAGAGTATACAAAGAATAAATTTCATATAAACTACTATAAATATCTGTTGGGTATATCTGTAAATTAATTTCACTACATATTAATTTTTAACTACAATAAACCGTTAAAATTTTCTAAATTTGTCAATTTTTCTGTTGTTTTTTTAATGTTTGGGGCTGAATACTCATTTATTTATTTAAAGAAAATACCTCTTTTAAGACTGGGTAGAGGGAGACCCATTACATAGCTTTAATTCCCAAGTCCAAGTGGCCTGAATAAAAGGATTGAAAGCCCATTTTTTAGCCCAAAGGGCCCCTCAGTGAACATCACTTCTATAGTACCCACACAGCTAAAGTACCACCACCACTATAGTGCTTCCTACAGTTCCTCTGCCGCTACAATGTCGTTGCTGCTACAATAATGCTAGAGTACTACTACAGTACCAAAAACTGCCCTTGCCCATATTTGATCTTGGGTCTTTTGAATGCCTAGTAGGAGCCTCTACCACTAGGGTACGACTCTTTGGCAGTCAATTCAAATGTTGTTGATCATAATATCATTATCATATTGGTACCAAACACATAACCTCATTGAAAAATCTTTCAAAACACAAAATAGTATATAATATATATATATATATATATTATATGTATAAAATGAGCGGGAGGTATGCCCCTATTACTCTTTTATTATTATTCTTATTGTAGTTATTGTTATTATAATTATTTGTAATGTTTCCAGTCAATAGGGTGGCACTATTTTTATTTTTTTCTTTTCCATGTCTCTAGCATTGAATAATGTGTGATTTCAAAAGAGAATAATTATGATTGAATGAAGTTGAAGATATAGTATACATGATAATGAAACAAATTGAAATTAATAATCATGACACTGGTATGAATAACCAAATCACTGGAGATCTTGACTATAAACACATTACTTTTATTTACATGAAAATTCTAGGTGATAAGGCATAATATTCTTTAAATTAATGAACATATTTTCCTTTTATGACCAACCATCCACTTTTAGTACTTATTATTCTTAATTGACGATGCATTTATATTTGGGGTTCCCAAGAAGGCTTCCTAGAAAATCCTTGTTGAAGAATGGAATCTCCCGGTAGAATATCACATGTCTGATATAAAAATTTCATTCATATATATATGTTGTTACATTTTCTTGATAGTTCCATAATATATGGTTTCCTTGGCCATTTCTCCTACTATTAAACCTAGGTGATGAGAATAAAGGTCATGTTTTTTTCATTTATTGTCTTCAGTGATGATCTTTGATTACCACCTCTTAATTGTGTAGTTAGAATATTATTATTAGGGAGAAATTTTTTTAGAAACACATTCTAAACAAGATTCTATACTTTTTATTTTCATAAAGTAAACTAAAAACTAGAGGTTATGGCGGTGTTTTCCCTAACATCTAGGTTGGTGTGGATACAAATGGGTGGATTCCCCCTCTCCTAATTCTCTCTTTGGATGTAGTATTATATGTAGGTATGAATGAAGGTGATTTCCGAAACATGTGTGTGGTGGGATATGGTTGATTGAGGTTATTTCCCATGAATTTATTCTAGATTTAGTGCCTAAAGTATAATTATAAGTTTTTTATGTATGGGATGTGATGGATTGAGGTATAGTACGTAATGAACATGGTATGGTGTCTTTTGAAAATTTAAAAAATTATTATATATAGGATGTGGATTTGATTGTGTGTTTCATGAGGTTTAGTGTATTATATTATTAATCGAGTGTTTACATGTAAGATTATTTATGGATGAGATGATGGATTGGGACCTGTGACGTTGGGTTAAGAGAGAAGAAAACTAGAGGGGAGGTGGTCATAGGGTACCCATATACATATATACATATATTCATACATACATATATATATATATATATCTATGTTCTCAATAATATGGTTAGGAATTTTCAAGGCATAGTGGAAGCACGTGGGGGTAATGTGATAATTAAAATTTATTTTACGGTCAATTGCTCAGAACCCCAACACAAGATCTTACACAATAAGTTTATAATTAATTTATCTAGGATAGAAGAAATAAATTTCCTCATCTTAGGTTTATTCATTCATAGTAGATATTGATTATCCAAAAAACGCATTCGGATTTACTTCGCTATGCTTGTGAGGATCTAAGGGTAGAATCCCTTCAGTGGTGATCCAAACATTCTCATAATGATCCCCGAGCACCATCACTAGATCTCTGGTTGAATTAATGGTGAATAAAATATCTTCTGTTCATCATTCCTATCACTCAATTTTCAGTATTGAAGTAATATCTCTTTCATTTTTACTCTTGAGAGGGAGATAGATGGAGGAGTTGAAACAAAATTCTTTGTACGCAAAAATTATCTCTTTTTTCAATTACCTGCATAATTTCCATAACATGATATTTATAAGGGCAGGGTTTATGATAGAATATTTTTTTAATTCCATGTCAACCCTTAAACAGTATTAAAACCTGTAACAAACCCCATTCCACAGAATAATAATATAATTATTATTTTGTGGAGTGCACCATATTGCACAAATGAGAAAAAATATTTATTGGATTATAAATAATTATTTTTCACTGGAAGTGGTCTGGTATGATCAAACTCATTAGTATTTATTGAATACCCAAATAAATATTTTATTGATAAATAAATATTGTATTCACATATTGGTGAATAAAAATTTATTTAATATTTATGAAAATAAAAAATATATATTTATTCACATGTTAGATAATAAATAATAATTTAATTTGTGAAATCTATATAAATTTAAAAAAAATTATTTCTCGGTCTTGAGAAAAAATTTATTCAAATAATTTAATTCAAATAGAATTTAATTAAGATCAATGAAAACCCATAGTGTGTGACCCTCTAAGATTTTTTTATCAAAATCAGGCGGACTTTCCTAAAGTCCATTATTACTATCTAGTAATGGGTTAAGGAACCCAAGGGAATGAACATAATGTCTATTGGAACTCAATGTTGTGAACCATATGATTTTCCACTAGGAATTTGAGAAGTGTAAAGACCATGAATGAAATATTGATATAATTTTCATAAAGTACTTTGAGGAGGCATTCTTGAAGAATGAAGTCTTGGGTTTGGTATTCATTTTCTGATGTCCAGAAATATAATACACACACACACACACACACACACACATATATATATATATATATTTCACAAAGAATAGAATAAGAAAATACAAATATTCATTTTCAAGATAAATTGTTTGTATATAAATTGTTTATGATTGCCCTGTAAGAAGTGAATATTTTTGTGAAGAGTTAATGGAAGCAATGATAAAATATAATAATATTAACTTTTCATGAAAAAAAATTTGGTTGAGGAGATTATTATTATTTGAAATACTAGATATGTTTTTTGGAAGCTTTCTTAGAAACTACGACCAACCCATGAAATAATTTTTTCCTAGCTCAACCCACACAATGTGGGATCTAGGTTAAACCACATAGAAGGGAGCCAACATAGGGTGAGCCTATAGGCCAGTAGGAAGAAAAAATACTTAGTGTGGGAAATATATGAATAGGCCCTCATAGAACAAACCATAGGTGCACAAAATAAAATTGTGGTGCAACATAAAAGGCAAAAACATTGATGTATATGGGCTAGGATTGGACACCTAACTTTCTTATAACTGGATTATCACATCGGTTTACACATAAACTAAAGCCACACTACATGGAAAAATTTATGAGGGACTTGAAATTTTTGATAACTGTTCACCCTCCCTTAAATGCATTAATATTTTGTGTGTCATCTAATGTGAATAATTTGAGTTGTTCCATCATGGTGACAAAGTGTCTTCTTCCTCCTGCATACAAATCCCTCTATGAATGAATATTTTTATATCAAAACTACATACCTATCTTGAATTTTTTTTGAGGTTTTATGAAGATTAAATGAACACTATAATTTAGCCAGGGAAAGATATCCATAATATTTTAGAATAGTTTTCAAAGGGTGGTTGAATCTGTAGATACAGTGAGCACTATTTTGTGAGGGTTTCCAAGATGAAACTCAATTAATGGATTGTGGATGGATAATGTACATATATAATATCATGGTTTTTATAAGTCATGGACCCTTTTAAATTTAGTTAAACCCATTTTGAGTTCACTTTTTGGATTAATCCATGAAAACACACCTTAAGGTGCATCTATTGTCTTTAGAGGAGAAGAATATGGGGGGGGGGGGGGTTAGAGCCTAGATGTAATCCAATTTCATGATGTTTACTAAATACAATATGTTCAATGAAAATGTGTGAGGTTTATTAAAAATACATAATGTGAATTGGGATGGAAATACCTAATTCTTGATGTTTATTGAGTTTTCGAAAATGGGGAAAACTTTAGCATTACAAGATGTGTAAAATTTACACACCATGAAAATTCCATGAGTTTTTTTAAAGGGTCTGAACCCTATAATTTTTCTCACCCTCTCCACTTTCTTCTCTCTTGCATAGGAGCTCATCTTGGGGAAGCACTCCTTTTATCTTAAATATAGCCTTGGATATTGTTCTTATGTTTTACCTATGATTCGAGTATCATCTATCATATTGGTTAACAACATATTGTCTCTCCATTACTTTATCTCCTTTATTTATTTTCCTTTCCATCAATGATGCTATTTTGGTGAAAGATTGTTTTCCCTATTTTTATGGGGTTCCTTTTTTCACCCTTTTTATTCAAATTTAGGCAATAAAAATGGATAATAATTTATGAGTCATGTTATATTAGTATAAGGTATGCAATATTTTTCTTTTCTTTCAAATTCTATCCACTTATAAAAATTTTTAGTTGTGTGCACGCCTATTTTGATAGGAATTTCTCAATAAAAATTCATCTTCTTTTTTTAAGTTGTCTAGCTTGTATTATAAGGCCCTCATGACACCTCTTGAAATTATGTAGGTTGATACCTCAATGTTAACCACACCAAACTTGGTATGTTCTCCGTTATTCCCTTAATGATCTATATTTTGATTTCTGGAGACACCTTTCATGTGTCCTTGATTTATCCTTTTAAAATGTTAAGTGTTCGAACTTAATAAATGAATCTTTTAAACATTAAATCGAAAGTATATACTTAAATAGATATCACTTGTCCATTATCCTTAAAATAATATTATAATTTGTTTCATTTCCTTATTTTACCTTTCCACTTATGATGATAGTTAATGGATTGAACGTAATGGAAATGTAGTTAACATTAGTATTACATGGTCTAAAATGCCTTATGATATATAAATGTTTAAGGTACATATTTTATATAGACCTTTTTCATATTTATATAAATGTTCATACTTGATCCATCCTTGGATTCCCAAGGGAATTCCTTGAGAAATCAAAGGATGTCATCCCGATTCATTCATCCAATTTGCATTGGAGATACCACCAAAAAATCTATTTCATGTCTTATTATGTGAATGCATTGGAATTGTACCAATATTCACTTGATTATAACAGATATTAAAATTCCTTGGATACACTCCATGGATTTTCTTTGATGTCTTTAATCACATGACACTGTGGATTCACCTAATTGTGAACAGTCATGCTTAGCCCAAGATTACTATGGATGACCTCCATGAAATTAGTTTGGCTATTTTTCAGTGGAATGCCTTGAGTTTTGTAACACCCCAAGCTTCCACGGTACGTTTCCCTTTGAATAATGCAATGACGTGCATTGTACGCAACATCGAGATTCTAACACACCAGAACCAATCAAACTAGCCGTTATGAATAATAATACCTAATTTTTGAAATTTTATAAATTTTATCTATCAAAATGGACTTCATTTTTGGATTAGGAATATCGAAATTAGCCTAGGGTGAAATTTTGGTAATATTCGGATAAATTTCATATTTTGATGAATAGTGAAAATTACTAAATTTTAATTAAAAACAACTTTTTAAATCAAAATAATATATAGTGAAAAATTATATTATTGAGTGGCTTTATAGTATAATTAGAATATATTTTTACCATTATATCCAATTGTGTTCATTATAATTAAATTCACTTTGAAATTGGACCTAAACAATTGTCAATCTTTTGATATATATTGTTTCTTAAAAACACGCTATTTGTTGTGACAACGGGAATTAATTATAAAATTAATTAATGCAACTTATATGTTTAGAATTTTGTAAAATTGAAATCATTTTTGAATTTGGAATATCAATTATAGCTTAGGGTGAAATTTTGGCATTGTTCTGAAAAAATTCAATTTTTGATGAATAATGAAACTACTAAGTGGTAGTTAAAAAAACTGAATTTTTCAAAAAACATAATTTTACTGCTTCTGTGAATGGAATTTCAAAAATCCGATAGACACAGTTAATATCAATAAGTAAAATGTGGTTCAATGAGATGAAAATAATTTTTGGTGAATAGTAACTTTTTACTTTTATTTACCACGGTTAAAAGTAAATAGGGTAATTAAGGGTAAAAATGATATTAATATTACCCTAACACATGTCCTAATTCTATTGGACAAGTTTATCTCGACCAAAAACAACCTTAGGAATAAAATACTATCATTTAGGTCCACTTGGATTAGATTAGGACATTTATTATTATTTAATTCAAAGAAGAGTTAAAAGAGTTGAAATAAAAGTTTATTTACTAAAGCATTTTTAATATAGGGTTATACATAAGATAAATTCGATTGTAAATATTCATTAGAAATCTAATAATATTTCATACATAATGATATTTTATTTATAATTTTTAGACATTAAATAACTTAATTTATTTATGACACAATGATGATGCAGTAATTACCATAATAAGGAAAAATTAGAATAATTGATATTATAAATACCCAAATAAATAAAATTTGAGACTTTTTATGAATTAAACTAATTTTATAGGATAATATGACATATTATTATTGATTTAATTGACTTTTTTCGAAGTAATCATTCTATTATGAGTTTCACAAAAATCAACTATTGAAAAGTGTCAAAATTGACATAAAAGAGTTTTTAAAACAAATATTATATTATTAATTGATATTAAATTCTTAAAAATCTGAGGTTCGTCCAAGAGACTTATATCATGATAGGTATATCCTTAATGGACTACTTGGGGGTCTCTTGGATGTATATAGTATGTTTATTAACTATATAATATAAAAATACATAGTGACATGGTAAATGTCAAACTAATTAACTAAGAGTTAAAACTAAATGATAAGGTTAATATAGTGACCCAAACCTGTATAAATTATATTGGATGAATGTTTTTAGACCTATACCCACCTTAACCTTTTAATAATCAACTTTTGAGCCATTACAAACCGAATATGAATTTATTATAAATTAATAGTTTTAGCTTTTCCAAAGGGGCCCCTCACCCCTCTTATAAAAGGGCACTCCTCCTTCTCATTTCTTAACTCCTTCAAAGCCTTTTGGTTCGGCCAAACCCTGCCCAAATACTCTCTAAAATTTCCTCACTACAACCTAGAGGCCTTTGTTTGATCATAAATCCAACCTAAGGATCCCTTTTGATCAAATCAAAAGGAAGAACCCGAAGAAGAGGTAATGTTTTCACCACCCCTTTTCAAGTTCCTTTCTTCTTCCACTTGTTCTTTCTTTGTTATTACCATTATAAAATAATAAATCTAGTATCCTATATATACTGTGATGTTATTATAAATATGGTACAACCATATTCAGTATTCTATCCACACTATGAATAACATGTCACCATACGTGCGTACGTACGGCTTACCGTCTCCACGTCATGGTGTAATTGTTATTCAATATATTATTATTTGGGTGAGTATAATAATGATGTGTAACTCATTTAAATAATAAATATAAAATTATAATGATTCTTTATATATGATATACCATCCAATTATATATTATTTTAATATCAAAAGAATGATATTGTCGCTCGTGCGTACGTACGGACTACCGTCTCCACGAATGCGATGAGATTCATTCTCCATCATATCCATTCAAGTATAATTATCATTTGATGATTTAAAAATAATTTTTAAGTACTTTATATCATTCTGGATATGAATAAGATACAACCTATCCATGACAAACATGGCTTACGTAACAAAACATATAAAACAAAACGAGTAAGTTAACACCCGAAATGACGATAATTCTAAGATATTATTACCAAATCAATGTTAAAAGATCATATATGATATCATATTAATGTAAATGATTCTTTTATAATTCAATAAAAATTATTTCACCATTATACAGGAGGTTAACCTACCATCGACCAAGTAAAAAGTACAAAGTAAGGGGTTTCTTATCTCACTTTTAATTCCGCGAGATTTCCATTGTTCACCACTTATTTATTGCATGAGGTGTGTGTACTGCCCATGATTGATTTCATTGTGTAATATACTTTAATTTATGGATATTTAAATCATCATTGTATTATCCTTCTTTCATTGGTGTAAGTTTCGTAAGTTACCAAATCGATAAGGGAATTTGAAATTTCAATTTCCACTCATTCGACTTTACGCATACTTCATTTATTATTTTACTCCAAGATTATGTGCTGAATAACTATTCATTTGATTATGTCATAATTTCCACTCCCCTTCCTGTGGATATACTTTTGATACACATAATCACTCCATTGATAATTTCTCAAGTCATCGATATTAATTTGATAAGAGTAATTTTAACTCATTCTCCATTTGTTGAGTTAAACATCCAATTCATTGGTGTTGTTTTTACAAGATTAGGTGTGAATGTCCATTGATTGTTTTACACTAAATATCCAATCATATTTAGTGTATTTATATTTTTCACACATAACTATGTCGTTGATTTATCCTTAACCTAAGGAAACGACCTTTATGAGAGATTTCATCTCAACTTAAATTCGATGAAGACTTCTTTGTTGTTATACACCAAATCATTTTTATGTGGTGTATATAATGTACTTTGATATAGTATATCATGAATCCATTTATTCTCATGATATTAAAAAGTTTTGATTACCTCAATTATTTGTATTCAAGTGTCTCTTATTTGGTTAGAATCTCTAACAAAAATACAATTTTTAAATGTTTTAAAGACTTATTCATCTAAATCTTTCTCATTAATGTCCATGTTTTAAAAAATGGTTGTAAGGATTTATTTATATGGACATTAATGTTTTAAAATTAAAACTCCTTTTAAAAGTTTCAAAGTGGTATGGGAGACTTTGATTCAAAAAATCTATTTTTAAATGGCTCCTTGACAAATAGTGTGACTTTTAAATGATTTCAAGAAAAAGGGGGATATTTCACTCAAATAGTTTTGATGATTATTTTCATCTATGTCAACATCCTTCATTATTCTTGATTAAGGTTAATGTGATACAATAAAATCTTCCATATTGTATCAAATGAGTTATGTTTTACTGTGGATGTGATATTTTTATACCATTCATGGTTTGTGGTTAAAGTATTGACATTTCATATGCTAGTTTTAATACGAATGTTTATGTTATGTTTAAACCTGTTCATATGAAGAATGCATTGGACTTAATATGTGACGGGTGGAGCCCTCTATAGCTCCTCGATGCATCGGTAGGTCTTATGAGACAAACTAGTGTCTTGGCAGAAGGCCTTGGAAAAATTTTATTTGTTGTCTTGGCACGAGGCCTTGGCTATGTGGTTATGATAGTATGGAATTATGCATTCCATCATTAAGAAAGTGGTTATTGATATTTCATTTGATCATTTGACTAGTAGAATATCCATGCGAGTAAGTAAATGGCATTATTTTATTTTATCTTTTTCATTTTATGCTAAAGTTCATGTTTAAAAGGCTTTCATTTTAGTTATAAACTGCCTTAACTATTTATGCTTATCTATGAAAGCTTCTGCTATAATGTTATCCTTACTGAGCATCTGAGCTCACCCCTTTCAATGTTTTTTCCCCAGGATTATGAAGAAGTAATTTATTAATGACCTGCAGGGATAGTATGAGGGGATATGAAGACAATATGTTGTTATAGTTTTTTTTACCTTATGATGTAATGTAAGACTTATAAATATATCTAGTGTTTCCAAGACTACTAAAATAATCGGTGTTTCGAGACTTGATCCTTTGTGATCATGCCAATGTTATGAAATAATGCACCGACTCTGGGTATCTAGGGTCGGGGCGTTACAGTTGGTATCAGAGGAAGTTTAGTAAAAACATTGGAAGCTAGATTTAGATAAACTCTGATTAGAGCACGTAGACCTAAGATTAACATTGAGGATTAATATATAAGAACTTCCTAGAATTTTGGTATTATAGAGATTTTGTGAGTTTTCCGAGCAATACATCCCTGTCTGGATACGAGCAGGTAGAGTCGGCTCTGGCACAGATGGACCTAGGGGTAAAACTGGAAAACACCGCTTTGAGCTAGACTCGAACGGGAACTGGTGCACGACAACGGGCCTTGCTTCACTCTTGGTTATGACACTCCAGAGGAATATGCTTTGGTAAATTCACAAGATTAGTATGAACGATTATTAAGGGAATACAAAAATGCCCCTAAGAATATATGATGACAAATAGATAGTGGATAACCTAAATTTTAACATTGGGTACCCCAAGTTAGGATATATTGTTCAATTACAAGATTATCCTATTATGTCTATTTTTTTATTGGATAAGTATTCAAAAACCCTAATTGTATTTTCTTTTTGTTAGTTGAAACATGGAGGGAGCAAGATCACAAACAACTCTTCTCTCTCTTCTTGAATAACTACTTACAATTATTATCCAGAAGTCATGCGCAGATGATGTTGAAACTTTTTCAAATGTCCAAGTTACATGCAAACAACTTTATGAGACATCCAATACCACTAGCATTGCACGATTCTTTCAAGGATCAAGTACCGACTATGGGATAATGTTGCGCTCTCAACTTCTTTACCACGCTAACGTGGGAAGTACCATCAGGGTCTTTTCCAATTATTCACTTTATCTCAAAATTACGATGCACTAAATGATTTTCAAGATGCTGCAGAAGAGGGAGACCTTCAAGAAGTATATATGTATCAAATTATATATTTATGTCTTTTAGGATATATAGAAACTGATTTACCAAAACCTTATTTTGAAATATTTGAAGATTAATCAGTGAGAATTTTTCTAAAAATCATGTTAAAGACGATGTCTCAAAATTATATATAAGAAATACCTATTTTTATATGATGCATCGATGCTTCCATTGATATAATCCAAGATGGACGAAGAGTTTTTGGGTAAAGGAAGTAGATGATTTTTAAAAATTCCTGAGGTACCATTGTGACACATGAACGCATTCTACCAAAAGGCAAATCTGTCTAGTCTCTCCAGAGTTCATGTTGTGATCCACATATCTCTAGTGAAAAAATACATACCTGACCCAACGCATGTACTCACCTATGAAGAATTAGAACTGGAACCCAATCTATCTTATTGTGAAGAGCCTATCAGAATTCTTCATACCAAAGATCAAGTGTTGAGAAACCGGATGGCTCGTCTGGTAAAAGTTCTATGGAAAAATCATAAGATGGAAGAGGCAATGTGGGAACCCAAGGAACATATGATGAAGAACCTATGTGGAAATAAATGGATGGTGAAATGTTTAAAAGTGTTAGTGCTATATATTTATGGGATTACATTGGAATAATTTTCTCCTGTATGTGTAAACCTGCAATTTATCATGTGAAAATGATATTTGAGGAAGAATTATCTTTTCTGTTGCGGATATAGTTATAAATAACCATTTGGTCTTATATGATCATTGGGGTTTGAGTAAATTATAAGTTATTATAATTTGGGATGAAAATGAAAGGTATGATATAACATTTGTGGTTAAATTATGTTATGGTAATGTTATAAAATATAGTTTTTGAAAAAAAAAGACAACACGTAGACCGGGTGACAACCCGTCGCGTCGGACAAAGCTGTGAGAATCGAACCCACAACCAAAGTGCGATTGGGATTTATCTCCTACCACTGGACTACGTGAATTCCCTGGTTAGTTTGAATATTATTTTTAGTTAAATGATTTTATTGATAAATAATAATTTGATTTAGGATCTTATGTCTTATCAAATGAATACCTTAGTATAGGAAAATAATTTGGTGATTAAGTGATAAATGTTATTTTGGAAGTTGTTCGCTTTGGTGTGAACACTATATGCCCAAGGAAAATAGAATAGTATGGGATTTCATTTGAGGAGTAATAGTGTATTTTTATCTATGTTTCTATTGTGGATTTATAATGATTTGGGTTATTTATGGAAATGATTAGGTTAATTACTTTTAAGTATGTGACTTTAAGAGTAATTAATGTCATTTGGAGATACAATTTAACGTGGAAGACTAGATTATTAATAAGTTTTGGTTTTCAATATTAGTTTTGATTATATTAAAGTATTTTAAGGACAATTGATTATTGAAAGGTATTAATTTAACTTTGGGGTATTGTTGGTTTAATTTTGGAAATTAAGATTAGTGTTTATTTCTCTCAAGGAATATCCTTTTGGGGGATCATTAGATATTGTACTAACCATTTTGGTTTTTATTAATCTCTAAAGACAATGTAAATATATAGTTCATCCTGCACGGATCATGTGATTCTATAGAAGATTATTATAGATCTTCTAGAGTGACCAAGTCTTCTTGAATACTCATCATTTAAAAAAATGAGTTAGTGGTGGAAATTTATTAAAGAATGAAACTCTAACTAAAATGTAAGTATATATATTTATATTCTTAGTCAATATCATAAATGAATGTAACTTAAAACGAAAAAAATGTTGTCTGTTTACTTTCCTACTAGGAGACTAATGGCCGTTTGTCCCAACACAAGTTTGTGGTTATCTTATTATTAACTTTCTCCTGATCATGATTTCTATACCTCTCCATTAGAACCTGACACTTAGTTTATCATCCATATCCATGTTTTCCTACATGGAATCTGAGTATGGGTTATCTTGTTTGACCTATATACCTCTCTTTCTTTCTTTTAAAGTGATAGTTTTATTGTCTCTTTTTCCGATGTGGGACATTCCATTATATTCCCAATCACAATTTTAAAAATTGCGAGGACACAATTTATTGAAGGATGGTAGAATGTAACACCCCAAGCTTCCATGGTACATTTCCCTTTGAATAATGCAATGGCGTGCGTTGTACGCAACTTCGAGATTCTAACACACCACAACCAATCAAACTAGCCGTTATGAATAGTAATACCTACTTTTTGAAATTTTATAAATTCATTCTCTCAAAATGGACTTCATTTTTGGATTCAGAATATCGAAATTATCCTAGGGTGAAATTTTGGTACTATTCAGATAACTTTCATATTTTGATGAATAGTGAAAATTACTAAATTTTAATTAAAAACAACTTTTTAAATCAAAATAATTTATAGTGATAAATTATATTATTGAGTGGATTTAAAGTATAATTAGAATATATTTTTACCATTTTATCCAATGGTGTTCATTATAATTAATTTCACTTTGAAATTGGACCTAAACAATTGTCAATCTTTTGATATATATTGTTTCTTAAAAACACGCTATTTGTTATGACAGCGGGAATTAATTATAAAATTAATTAATGCAACTTATATGTTTAGAGTTTTGTAAAATAGAAATCATTTTTTAATTTGGAATATCAATTATAGATTTGGGTGAAATTTTGGCATTGTTCTGAAAAACTTCAATTTTTGATGAATAGTGAAACTATTAAGTGGTAGTTAAAAAAACTGAATTTTTCATAAAAAATAATTTTACCACTTCTGTGAATCGAATTTTGAAAATCCGAGAGACAAGGTTAATATCAATACGTAAAATGTGGTTTAATGAGATGAAAATAATTTTTTGGTGAATAGTAACTTTTTACTTTTATTTACCACGGTTAAAAGTAAATAGGGTAATTAAGGGTAAAAATGATATTAATATTACCCTAACACATGTCATAATTCTATTGGACAAGTGTATCTCGACCAAAAACAACCTTAGGAATAAAATATTATCATTTAGGTCCACTTGGATTAGATTAGGACATTTATTATTATTTAATTCAAAGAAGAGTTAAAAGAGTTAAAATAAAAGTTTATTTACTAAAACATTTTTAATATAGGGCTATACATAAGATAAATTAAATTGTAAATATTAATTATAAATATAATACGATTTCATATATAATTATATTTTATTTATAATTTTTAGACATTAAATAATTTAATTTATTTATGACACAATGATGATGCAGTAATTACCATAATATTGAAAAATTAGAATAATTGATATTATAAATACCCAAATAAATATAATTTGAGATTTTGTATGAATTAAACTAATTTTATTGTATAATATGACATATTAGGATTTATTTAATTTACTTTTTTCGAAGTAATCATTCTGTTATGAGTTTCACAAAAATAAACTATTGAATAGTGTCAAAATTGACATAAAAGAGTTTTTAAAACAAATAATATATTATTAATTGATATTAAATTCCTAAAAATCTAAGGTTCGTCCAAGAGACTTATATCATGATAGTTATATCATTAATGGACCACTGGGGGGTCTCTTGCATGTATATAGTATGTTTATTAACTATATAATATAAAAATACAAAGTGAGATGGTAAATGTCAAACTAATTAACTAAGAGTTAAAACTAAAAGATAAGGTTAATATAGTGACCCAAACCTATCTAAATTCTATTGGTTGAATGATTTTATGCCTATCCCCACCTTAAACGTTTAATAATCAACTGTTGAGCCATTAGAATCCGAATATGAATTTATTATAAATTAATTGTTTTAGCTTTTCCAAAGGTGCCCCTCACCCCTTTTATAAAAGGGCACTCCTCCTTCTCATTTCTTCACTCCTTAAAAGACTTTTGGTTCGGCCAACCCCTGCCCAAATACTCTCTAAACATCCCTATATACAACCTAGAGGCCTTAGTTTGATCAGAAAGCCAACCTAAGGAGCCCTTTTGATCAAATCAAAAGGAAGAACCCGAAGAAGAGGTAATGTTTTCACCACCCATTTTCAAGTTCCTTTCTTCTTCCACTTCTTCTTTCTTTGTTATTACCATTATAAAATAATAAATCAAGTATCTTATAAATACTGTGATGTTATTATAAATATGGTACAACCATATTCAGTATTCTATCCACACTTTGAATAACATGTCACCATACGTGCGTACGTATGGCTTACCGTCTCCACGTCATGGTGTAATTGTTATTCAATATATTATTATTTGGGTGGGTATAATAATGATGTGTAACTCATTTAAATAATAAATATAACATGATAATGATTATTTATATATGATATACCATCCAATTATATATTATTTTAATATCAAAAGAATGATATTGTCGCTCGTGCGTACGTACAGACTATCGTCTCCACGAACGTGATGAGATTCATTCTCCATCATATCCATTCAAGTATAATTATCATTTGATGATTTAAAAATAATGTTTAAGAACTTTATATCATTCTGGATATGAATAAGATACAACCTATCCATGACAAACATGGCTTACGTAACAAAACATATAAAAGAAAACGAGTAATTTAACACCTGAAATGACGATAATTCTAAGATATTATTAACAAATCTATGTTAAAAGATCATATATGATATCATATTAATGTAAATGATTATTTTATAATTCAATAAAAATTATTTCACCATTATACAGTAGGTTAACCTACCGTCGACCAAGGAAAAAGTACAAAGTACGGGGTTTCTTATCTCACTTTTAATTCCGTGAGATTTCCATTGTTCACCACTTATTTATTGCATGTGGTGTGTGTACTGTCCATGATTGTATTCATTGTGTAATATACTTTAATTTATGGAAATTTACATCATCATTGTATTATCCATCTTTCATGGGTGTATGTTTCGCAAGTTACCAAATCGATAAGGGAATTCGAAATTTCAATTTCCACTCATTCGGATTTACGCATACTTCATTGATTATTTTACTCCAAGATTATGTGTTGAATCACTATTCATTTGATTATGTCATAATTTCCACTCCCTTTCCTGTGGATATACTTTTGATACACATAATCACTCCACTGATAATTTCTCAAGTCATCGATATGAATTTGATAAGAGTAATTTTAACTCATTCTCCATTTGTTGAGTTAAACATCCAATTCATTGGTGTTGTTTTTACAAGATTATGTGTAAATGTCTTTTGATTGTTTTACACTAAATATCCAATCATATTTAGTTTATTCATATTTTCCACACATAACTATGTCGTTGATTTATCCTTAACCTAAGGATATGACCTTTATGAGAGATTTCATCTCAACTTAAATTCCATTAAGAATTCTTTGTTGTTATACACCAAATCACTTTTATGTGGTGTATATAATGTACTTTGACATAGTATATCATGAATCCATTTATTCTAATGATATTAAAAAGTTTTGATTACCACAATTATTTGTATTCAAGTGTCTCTCTTTTGGTTATAATCTCTAACTAAAATACCATTTTTAAATGTTTTAAAGACTTATTCATCTAAATCTTTCTCATTAATGTCCATGTTTTAAAAAATGGTTTTAAGGATTTATTTATATGGACATTAAAGTTTTAAAATTAAAACTCCTTTTAAAAGATTCAAAGTGGTATGTGACACTTTGATTCAAAAAATCTATTTTTAAGTGGCTCCTTGAAAAATAGTGTGACTTTTAAATGATTTCATGAAAAAGGGGATATTTCACTCAAATAGTTTTGATGATTATTTTCATCTATGTCAAAATCCTTCATTATTCTTGATTGAGGTTAATGTGATACAATAAAATCTTCCATATTGTATCAAATGAGTTATGTTTTACTTTTGATGTGCTATTTTTATACCATTCATGGTTTGTGGTTAAAGTATTGACATTTCATATGCTAGTTTTAATACGAATGTTTATGTTATGTTTAAACCTATTCATATGAGGAATGAATTGGAATTAATATGTGACGGGTGGAGCCCGCTATAGCTCCTAAATGCATCGGTAGGTCTCATTAGACAAACTAGTGTCTTGGGACAAGGCCTTGGCAAAATCTTATTTGTAGTCTTGGCACAAGGCCTTGGCTACGTAGTTATGATAGTCTGTCATTATGCATTCCATCATTATGAAAGTGGTTATTGATATTGCATGTGATCATTCGACTAGTAGAATATCCATGTGAGTAAGTAAATGGCATTATTTTATTTTATCTTTTCCATTTTATGCTGAAGTTCAAGTTTAAAAGGCATTCGTTTTAGTTATAAACTGCCTTATGTGTTTATGCTTATCTATGAAAGCTTCTGCTATAATGTTATCGTTACTGAGCATCTGAGATCACCCCTTTCAATTTTTTTCCCTAGGATTATGAAGAAGTAATTTATGAATGACCTGTAGGGATAGTATGAGGGGATATGAAGACAATATGTTGTTGTAGTTTTTTTTACCATATGATGTAATGTAAGACTTATGAATATATCTAGTGTATCCAAGACTACTAAACTAATAGGTCTTTCGATACTTGATCCTTTGTGATCATGCCGATGTTATGTAATAATGCACCGACTCTGGGTATCTAGGGTCGGGGCGTTACAGGTGTACCCCTTGGATTACACTCAAACATTTATATCTATACAGCAGGTGTTACTACTATGAGATAGATCAACCAATGAGGTCAAGGATTCCATGCATTATTGGTGGATCCTATTATAATATTATCATCGTTATTACTCTATGGTTACCAATTTAATGTAATTTGAATACCCTATCTAATAATTAATTGAATTATTATTCAAAGACTATATAAGGATGGAGAAGGTATGGGTTTTTTATCTTTGTATCACATTACAATTTTACCTCTGCAAACTGTTGCATTTTACATTAATAGACTAGAATCTATAGATATTATTGGTGGTAGAATACTAAGTTTATATCACACCCTATCTGGGCCACCGTTAGTACCGAAGATGACTATATGATCATAGGTGTGGAAAATATAAAGCATACTTCTTTTTGAAAATATAATTTATTCTTTTGGATGTGATATAGGTAGTAGATTTTTGAGCTTGTGCTCGGTAAGCTTCAATAGTTTTCCCATTTTTGATTCTTTTATGTAGCAAGTATTGTATTTTCTTCCTGCTTCCATGTATGACTGATTTACTTTTTTTGCAGAGACATGCCATCATCTTTTGTATAAGATATAATTTAAAATTTTTATGATTATTTACTTTTTGTACTATTATGCTTGTTTCTTCTACCTTATTCATTATTATATTGATTCCAATATCTTATTAATGTTATATCATCACTATATTCTACTTTCAGAATAACGATTACTTAAAACGGACTATAAATCCCAACACTATTTTAAATATGGATGAGTTAATTTATTGAGGTAAAATATTAAAGAAATAAGGAGTACAGATATAGAGTACACGACTCAGACTAGAATCCAACTCTTGGAACCATTTAGGAAAAACTCCTAAATTTACAAATTAGTAGTGCCTTTGAAATGAAATTTTTCCAACCACTATGCCAAAAATCTATTTATATTCCCCTTTGATAATCCCCAAGACAAATATGTCAAGTGGTATCCCTTATAGAATGCTATGTGGCTAGACCCATGTGGGTAGTCTTATGAAATGTGCTATGTGGGGCTCTCTCATTGAATACCATTTGGTCAGTCCTCTCCCAAGACCATGCGGCCACTACAAGGTGACCATCCATCCTTCTCAAATCCCTACATGGAAACTCCAATGATATATTATGATCCTATGAATATAAGAAATTTAGGAATCCTTCTCATTATAAGCCCTGGTAAGATATTAATTTACTATGAGTTGAGATACTCATCATGGTTCTAGAAATACATGAATCCTTCTATGTATAAGACCTCATAAATTATTAATTTACCCTTTTGTTGAGATGATCCTCATGGTTCAGTAAATTTGGACATCCTCATAGATGTAATGCCTTACCAAATCCTTAATTTAACTTGAGTCACGGTACTCCTCATGGTTGAAATATTAATTTACCATGAGTCGAGATACTCCTCATGGTTCCAAAAATTCAGGCATCGTTCTAGGTATATGCCCTATTAAAATATTATTCTCCTTGAGTGAAGATACTCATAATGGTTATATAAACATTATCATCCTTCTAGGCATGATCCCCATTGAAATATTCATTATTCATGATCTAAGATACTCATCATGGTTAAAAATATAAATTTACCATGAGTTGAGACACTCTTTGTAGTTCAAGAAATATAGGAATCCTCCAAGGTAGAAGCCTCTCCAAAATCTTAACCAAACCCACCTACTAGTTCAAGTATCACTAGGATGCCTATGCATATCCCCACCTTAATTCCCTTTGTCTCCCCTTTCATGACACATGAACATTTTTAAGGTAGCCTCAATTCATAATTATGTATTTCAAATCTAATGTTCTACTCTCATGCAATGTGACTGATCTTACACTATATCTTATTTCTCACACTGATCATGACTCTCATGGTCTTAGAGACATATGTTGATCACCTCGTTTTAATTATGAAGGTTACTTCATTATGGGTCTCCTATTAAGGAGAAAGTCCAAACCATTCCATCAAAATATGTGGGTATTGATTCTTGTTATAAAAGGATATGTAGGAAACCACTTCTCCGTTAAATTCTAACTAAAAAACACTAACCTCCTTCCTAGATGAAAATAAGGTCCAGAGAGCCCATTTATCTCAATGTAGACCAATGTTTTGTGAATTAATTAAGAGAAATTTGGGGAACTTCTAATGCATATAGAGGTTTACATCAAGCACTTGGTCTCAATCACATCACTAGAACATGTTAAAAAATACTATAATGGTGTTTGGGAAGGATTCAGAAATATGTATTAAATCTTTAAAAGTGTCCCAGAGTACAAAATAACCTCCCCCCAGAAAAAATTGTGTGAAGATCTTGTCCTCCCATCCTCTCGACCAATGAATTTTTTTAATATTTCATTGAAATAATATATGTAATGACCCGCCTTTGGAATGAAGGTACACATTAACAAGAAACATGTGAAAGCATGAAATTCTTTATAAATTAAAATGGTGAAATCATCATGAATATTTCAACTGTGATAGCCTTTGACTATTGATTTTTAGTCTAGTATCATCTGAAAAATATCTCTATGTTTAACCTTTAGCTATAAAAGAAAAAAATTGATCGTGAAATCTTATATGTTATACTCTACTAATTGGTGTCTTGTTTTTGTTTACCACATATGAAATTCATTATTTCAATCCAAAAGGCATCTCCAAATCCACCAATAAATTCCAACATCATTGGAAAAGTGGGTAGAATATGCAGTATTCACAAATGAAACTAGAAGACATTCCAAACATTTACCTTGACTACTATAGAAAACATGACCTCAAGGACTCAACGTACACTGTCATGAATACATGACCTAAAAAATTGGAATAAAAACACCATAGTCCTGCCAATCAATGAGGGGTTGTGAGGAAATAAGTCAAAACCATCATCATATCCAATAGTTATGAGATCCTATCCCCCAAGAGTAGCAACCCATTCCTTACTTATCTTAAGAAGGTGGAGTGCATTGAAACCCATGTAAAGGAAACCGAATAGAAGCTACCTAGTAAAGTCCATAACCACCTTGGTAATCATCACCAACATATGACACCAATTCAACAAGATACTATAGAGTAAATAGTACATATCATGGCCAACTTGATTCATGAATCTGAAAGGAATGTTCATTGAGGATAATAATCATAGAAACTCTAGTGAATGTTAAGGTCACTACTACCCCAATACCTCAGAGGCCCATCGGTTTATCCATGTAGTGGTTTTGGGATGATTCTAGATTTCAACTAGAGAAATATTTCAATCACCATTGCAGCTATCCTTGGTGGTAGTAAAATACCTTGTAAAACTCCATCCCATCGATCTGAGGGAATTTTTATTCCAAAATTTATCTCTTGTATCATATATTGTGTAGAAACATAACTAGATCACATATATTCCTCCCCTAATGAAATCTATGTTTTCTTCCACATGTTTCACATTAGTTAATTTCACCACTATAGGAAAAAATGATGATTAAAAACTTAAAACTACTGATAAAGAGATATATGTGGCACATTAAATACCTACCCACCATCTACCAATGGTATATATATCTCAATATAAGTGCATATTACTCATCTCAAAGGAATATTAGTAGAACATAAGTAGGTCAATTCTAAGTTATTGAAAGGAATAAAATGATTTGAGTGTATTCATCATATTGATGATGTTATTCCTTCAACTGAACCTATTCAATTTGAGAAGGTTGATTGAACAATAATAGAAGAATCAATACACCCCACAAATTAAGACTACATCAATCATCCCATTATACTATAGTGAGGATTGATTTCCATGTTCTCCCACCATTGGAGTGACATAGAATACCAACTTAAGATACTCATATGAGGTTGAATTAGATTGAAACATTTTAGGAATTATTGGATTCCCTTATTGATAGGATGGATTCTCTTAAATGCTAATGTAAAATGGTAAAACTATAGAGGCAGTCGTATCCTAAGATGGTGGATTTAATTTATCCCCCTCTTAACGATGAGAACCCAAATTTATATACATTCTATGGAGTGGGAGATCCAGAATATCATATAACCAAATTCTCTTCTAGGTGTGTACCAATGATGGGGTGTACAGAACAAGAAGAGCATACCAAGATCCAATGATCTGTGTAGACCTTGGAAGGCCCCACCTTTTCTTGGTATTGTAACCTTGTTACTAGTTCTATCTCAACTGGGGATGATCTCCATCAGAAATTACTCTTCCAATTGATCAATACTTTTATGAAAATGATAAATCAAGACCAATTTAATTTTAATTAGTAGAAAAATGATAGATTCCTAGATTTCATTGAAATATGGAAGGTTCTGACATAATACATGGAAATAAAAATTCCCCACGAATAGTATCTAGAGATTTGTGTAGAAATCCTATGGGATGAGTTGTTAACTACACGTATTCCTATAAATACCCAAATTATTTTCAAATGTTTGTGACTATTTAATATCATACAAAGGATCCTATATATACAAACAAGGAAAAATATTATCAAGAAAAATAATCAAATATATTGAATCTATAGATTTTCAAAGAAACTATTTTCAACCAGAATCCGAAAAGGATTCTGAATAACATACCCTCTCCATATTGTATCAAGAAGTCAAATGAATCAAATTTTGTAAATGAAAGACCCCTTATACTACATGATTTGTTATCATCTCATGATGAAAAGGTGATATTAGAAAGAGAGCATTGGGAAAAAAGATATATGGTCAACCAGAAGCATATCGACATTACATACTATTATTGTTGGATAGTATTTATATAAACACCTAATATAATTCTCATTATTTTTCATTTATTCATACATTTATAATACATGAATAATTTTTTTTTCATCAAATACATGTATCAAATTATTTTATAACTCGCAGTACATTACATCTTATGTAACGACTTAATTAATGAAAGATTTTTTGAGATGGAAAAATAAATGATAAGATTTTATCCTTTTTCAGTGAGTTACATGGAGCGATATTCCACGAATGGAAATAATAAGTAGAATGAAATATAAATCATCACATATATATATATATATATATATTATTTATACACACACAAGTATTTAGGTCACATCTTTTCTAATTCTCCACTTGTAATAAAACCTAACTGACTTTCTTTCATTTAAGATTATATTTTATCATACATAATAGCTTGTGAAACCAATCCAAAAACAAATTTTAGATATATTTCAAAAAAACTTTAGGAAATATATCATTAACATCACCTTGTATCACATCTTATGTAATGACTTATTTATTACCATCTAAAACATATTTTGAACAACACTAAAAACAGTTTTAGAGTATCAAGTGCATTTATCACACCAAAGGGTGTGAAAACATATTCATAAGAGACATATCGAATCCATAATGCTATCTTTGGAATATAATTTTTTCTAACACTAAGATGATGATATCAAGGGAATAGACCATTCTTGGAAGACAACTTGTATTCCTTTAATTGATCAAATATACTATTGATTAGAGGAAGAGAATACTGATTATTTATCATAACTGAATTTAGTTTATGATAATCAATACATAAACGAAGAAAACAATCTATTTTTTTATGAATAAAACTTGTGTAAACCAATGCTATGTACTAGGTCTGATGAATCCTTTACTATCCAACTCTTCTATATCGAAATTCAATTCTCACAACTCTTTCAAATCTATTCTATATGATGGGAATTGAATGGGGTTTGTTAATATAATTATATCGATAGAATATTTTATTTCTCAATCAAGTATTAACCTATATAAATAATTCAATATAAAATCTAGGTATCAGTCCACTATGGAAGGAAGATTTATATTTCTAGTTTCATTAGCAACACCCATGTTCATTGATATTAACTGACATGAGATGGTTATTTCCACTGTGACTAAACATCTCTCTATATAATCAATTATTTCCCAACCCCTTGAACATATAAAGATATCCATATAGAGATCTTAACATTGATTATAGAGCATAGAAGTTGACATGTTCTTTAAATTACACTATCTAATCCATCCCAAAAATTTGATAAAAAAATTTATATCTTCGAGCATAAACTTCTACCGAAACCATACTACATTAATGGGAATAGAACATGTTGGGAACTAGGATCCTCTATACTACCATTTTCAGAGGGCTGTCTTGATACTCCTGATGTGAGGCATCATTTCAACATATAATCCCAATTGTTTAACCACAATAGAATGAATAAATTTTTTTTCTGAACTAGTATCAAACTAGACCTTAATAAGAGTCTAGTTCAAGAGGACAAAACCTCACTCTGTGGAAGGAAAGTTGTGGGTTGAGTCTCTAGGGATTAAAAAGAAAACGTTAAAGAATTGTGGATCTCAATAAAAAGTAAACGATTCCAAGTTACTTAGTGTCATATATCTCTACATTTTAATGAAGTAAAGAGTATATAAAGAATCAATTTAATATATACTACTATAAATATCTATTGGGTATATCTGTAATTTAATTTCACTACATATTAATTTTTAACTACAATAAATCATTAAAAATTTCTAAATTTGTCAATTTAGCCATTGTTTTTTAAAGGTCAGGGCTGAAGCCTCATTTTATTATTTAAACCAAATACCTCATTTAAGACTGGGTAGATGGATACCCATTAAATAGCCCGAAGGCCCAAGTCCAAGTGGCCTGAATAAAAGGATTGAAAGCTCATTTTTCCCCATAGGGCCCCTCGGTGAACATCATTACTACAGTACCCGCATAGCTACTGTACCACCACCACTATAGTGCTTTATACAGTGCCTAATCTACTATAGTGTCGTTGTTGCTACAATAATGCGAGAGTACTGCTACAGTATATAAAATTGTCTCTACTAGGATTTGATCTTGGGTCTTTTGAATGCCAAGTAGGAGCCTCTACCACTAGGGTATAGGCTCGTTGGCAGTCAATTCAACTGTTGTTGATCATTTTATCATTATCATATTGGTACCAAACACATACCCTCGTTGAAAAATCTTGAAACACGCAAATTATTATATAATAATATATATATTGTATGTATAAAATGAGTGATATGTACTCCCCTCTAACTCTTTTGTTATTATTTTTAATGTAGTTGTTGTTATTATAATTATTTTTAATGTTTTTAGTCAATAGGGTGGCACTTTTTTCATTTTTTTCTTTTTCATGTCTCCATCCTTGAATACCGTGTGATGTCTAAACAAAATAATTATGATGGAATAAAGTTGAAGATATAGTATAAATGATAATGAAACAAATTGAAATTAATATTCATGACACTGATAAGAATAACCAAATCACTAGAGATCTTGACTATAAACATTTTACTTTTATTTATATGGGAATTATTGTTGATAAGGCATAATATTCTTTAAATTAATGAACATATATTCCTTTTATGACCAACCATCCACTTTCTGAAGTTATTATTTTTGATTGATGTTGCTTTAATATTTGGGGTTCCCGAGAAGGTTTCTTACAAAATCCTTGTTAAATAAAGGCATCTCCAGGTAGTAGATCACATGTCTATTATGAAAATTTCAATCATATATATACAGTGTTACCTTTTCTAGATAGTTCCATCATATATGGTTTCTTTGGCCATTTCTCCTACTATTAAACCTAGGTGATGAGAATAAAGACCTTGAATTTTTCATTTGTTGTCATCAGTGATGATCATTGATTTCCACCTCTTAATTGTGTAGTTAGAATATTATTATTAGGGATAATTTTTTTAGAAAGACATTCTAAATGAGATACTCCCCTTTTTATTTTCATAAAAGAAATTGAAAACTATAGGTTATGGGGGGGGGGGGGGGGTTTCCCTAACATCTAGGTTGGTGTGGATAAAAATGGGTGACTACCCCCTCTCCAAACTCTCTCTTTGGATGTAGTATTATATAAAGGTATGAATGAAGGTTATTTCCCAAACATGTGTGTGGGGGGATATGGTGGATTGAGGTTATTTCCCATACATTTATTCTAGATTTAGTTCCCAAAGGATTATTACAGGGTTTTTATGTATGGGATGTGATGGATTGAGGTATAGTACGTAATGAACATGGTAAGGGGTCTTTTTGGAAATTTAAAAATTATTATATATATGATGTGTATGTGATTATGTGTTTCATGAGGTTTAGAGTATTATATAATTAACCGGGTGTTTACATGTAAGATTATTTATGGAAGAGATGATGTATTGGGACATTTGAAGTTGGGGTAAGAGAGAAGAAAACTAGAGGGGAGGTGGTTATGGGGTAACCATATATATATATATATATATATATATATATATATATGCATATATGTTATCAATACTATGGTTAGGAATATTCAAGGCACAGTGGAAGCACGTGGGGGTGATGTGATAATTAAATTTTTTTTAATGTCAATTGCTCAGAACCCCAATATAATATCTTAAACATTAAGTATATAATTAATTTATCTAGGTTAGAAGAAAGACATTTCCTCATCTTAGGTTTATTTATTCACATTCAATATCGATTATCCAAAAAAATCATTTGGATTTACTTTTCTGTGCTTGTGAGGATCTAGGGTAGAATCCCTTTGGTGGTGATCCAAACATTCTTATAATGACCCCTGAGCACCACCACTCGATCTATGGATGCTTGAATGGTGAATAAAATGTATTCTGTTCTTCATTCCTATCACTCAATTTTTAGTATTGAAGAAATATCTCTTTCATTTTTATTCTTGAGAGGGAGATATATGGAGGAGTTGAAAGAAAATTCTTTGTGCACAAAAATTCTCTCCTTTTTCAATTAGCTGCATAATTTCTATAGTAGGCTATTTATAGAGGTAGGATTTAGGTTAGAATATAGTTTAATTCCATGATGAACCTTAAACACTATTAAAACCTATAAAAAACCCCATTCCACAATATAATAATATAATTATTATTTTGTGGTGTCCACCATATTAAACAAATGAGAAAAAATATTTGTTGGATTATAAATAATTATTTGTCACTAGACGCATTCCTGGTATGATCAAACTCCTTATTATTTATTGAGTACCCAAATAAATATTTTACTCATAGATAAATATTGTATTCACATATTTGTTAATAAAAATTTATTTAATATTTATCAAAATAAAAAAAATATATTTATTCACATGTTAGATAATAAATAATAATTTAATTTATGAAATCAATATAAATTTAATTAAATTATTTCTCATTCTTGAGAAAAATATTTATTCCAATAATTAAATTCAAATAGAATTTAAATAAGATCAAAGAAAACCCTTAGTGTGTGACCCTGTAGGATTTTTTTTTATCAGAATGAGGCGGGAATGCCTAAATTCCATTATTACTATCTAGTAATGGGTTATGGAACCCAAGAGAATGAACATAATGTCTATTGGCACTCAATATTGTGCACCACGTGATTTTCCAGCAGTAATTTGAGAAGTGTGAAGACCATGAAAGAAATATTGATATAATTTTCATAAAGTACTTTGAGGGGGGGAATTCATGAAGAATGAAGTCTTGGGTTTGAGATTCATTTTTTTATTTCATGAAATATAATACACACACACAAATATATATATATTTCATGAAGAATAGAAGAAGAAAATACAAATATTCATTTGGAAGATAAATTGTTTGTATATAAATTTATGATGATTTCCTTGAAGGAAGTGAATATTTGTGTGAAGAGTTAATGTAATCAATGAAAAAATATAATAATATTAACTTTGCATGTAACCAAATTTTGTTGAGGGGATTATTATAATTTGAAAAACTAGATATGTTAATTAGAAGCTTTCTTAAAAACTATGACCAACCCAAGAAAGAATCCTTAGGTAGCTCAACCCACACAATATGGGAGATGGGCTCAACCACATAGAAGGGATCTGACACAGGCTGAGCCTATAGGCTAGTAGGTGGAAAATATACTTACTGTGGGAAATAAATGAATAGGACTACCTAGAACACACTATAGGTGCACAATGAAAATGGGGTGCACCACAAAAGGAAAAAACCTGGATGGATATGGGCTAGGAGTAGAGCCCTTAATCACTTACAACTGGATTATCACATGGGTTTACATATAAAATTAATCCATACTACATGGAAAAATTGATGAGGAACTTGAAATATGTGATAACTATTCACCCTCCCTTAAATGCATTAATATTTTGTCTGTCATCTAATGTGATTAATTTGAGTTGTTCCATCATGGTGGCAAAGCTTCTTCTTCCTCCTGAAAACAAATCCATTTATGAATGAATGTTTTTATACCAAAACTACATAACTATCATGAATTTTGTGTGAGGTTTTATGAAGATTATATGAACACAATAATTTATCCAGGGAAGGATATCCAAAAAAATTTAGAATAGTTTTCAAATAGAGGTTGAAACTGAAGATACAATGAGCACTATGTTGTGAGGGTTTCCAATATGAAACTTAGTTAATGAATTATAGAGGGAGAACATACATATATAATATAATGGTTTTTAACAGGCATGGACCCCTTTAAATTTAGTTAAACCCATTCTAAGTTAACTTTTTGGATTAATCCTAGAAAAAACAACTTAAAGTGGGTCTATTGTCTTTAGAGGGGTGGCAGATGGGGGGTTGGAGCCTAGATGTAACCCAATTTCACGATGATTACTAAATACATGTTGTGTATTGAAAATGTTGGATGTTTATTAAAAATAGATAATGCGAATTGGGATGGAAATACATAATTCATGATGTTTAATGAGTTTTCCAAAAGTGGGAAAACATTATCATTACATTATGTGTAAAATTTACACACCATGTAAATTCCATGAGTTTTTTTAAAGGGGATTAACCCTATAATTTTTCTCACCCTCTCCCCTTTATTCTCTCTCACATAGGAGCTCATATTGGTAAAGAACCCCCTTTATCCTAAATATATGCTTGGATATCATTATTATGTTCGTCGTATGATTCGAGTATCATCTATCATATTGGTTAACATCCTATTGTCTCTCCATTACTTTATCTCCTTTCTTGATTTTCCTTTTCATCGATGATGCTATTTTGGTGCAAGATTGTTTTCCCTATTTTTATAGAGTTCATTTTTCACCCAATTTATTCGAATTCTAGAAATAAAAATGGATAATAATATATGAGTCATATACTATTAGTTTAAGGTAGGAAGTATTTGGCTTTTTCTTCAAATGCTATCAAATTATAAAAAAATTTAGTTGTGTGCACGCCTATTTGGTCAGGAATTTCTCCATAAAAATTCATCATCTATTTTTATGTTTTATATCTTGTATTCTAAGGTACTCATGAAACCTCTTGAAATTATGTAGGTTGATACATCAATGTTAACCACACCAAATTTGGTCAGTTCTCCTTTATGACCTTAATGATCTATATTGTGATTACTGGAGACACCTTTCATGTGTACATGACTAGTCCTATTAAAAAGGAAAGTGTTCCAACATAATAAATGAATATTTCAAGAATTAAATGAAATGTATATACATAAATAGATATCAATTGGCCATTATCATTATAATAAAATTATAATTTATTACATTACCATATTTTACCTTTCCACATATGATGATAGTTAAAGGATTGAACCTAATAAAAATGTAGTTAACATGAGTATTACTTGGTCTTAAATGCCTTATGATATATATATGTATAAGGTACATATTTCATATAGACCCATTTCGTATTTATATAAATGGTCATACTTAATCCATCCTTGGATTCCCATGGGAATTCGTTGAGCTATCAAAGGATGCCATCCCGATTCATTTAGCCAATTTCCACGGGAGATACCACCACAAAATCTGTTTCATGTCTTATTATGTGAATTCCTTGACATTTTACCAAGATTCATTTGATTATAACTGATATTAAAATTCCTTGGATACACTCCATGGATTTATCTTTATGTCTTTGGACACATGGCTCCATAGATTAACCCCATTGGGACCAGTCATGCTTAGCCCAAGATTACTGTGGATGACCTCCATGGATTCAGTTAGGCTCTTTTACAGTGGAATTCCTTGGGTGAACCCCTTGGATTACACTCAGTCATTTATATCTATATGGAATGTGGTACTACTATGAGTTGGATCAACCAATGAGGTCAAGGATTCCTAGTATTATTGGTGGATGCTATTATATTATTATCATCGTTATTACTCTATGGTTACCAATATAATTTAATTCTAATACCCTATCTAATAATTGATTGAATTACTATTCAACAACAAGATAAAGATGGAGAAGGTATGTGTTCTTTATCACTATATCAAATTACTATTTTACCTCTGTGAACTATTGCATTTTACATTCATAGACTATATTCAATAGAATTTATTGTTGGTAGACTACTAAGGTTATATCACACACTATCTGGGCCATCGTTAGTAACTAGGATGATTATACGATCATATGATTGGAAAATAGAAAGCATCCTTCTTTGGAAACCAGAATTATTTCTTTAGGATGTGAGATTAGTAGTATATTACTGAGCTAGTGCTCGGTAGGCTTCAATAGTTTTCCCATTCTGATTATTTTGCATAGCATGTATTGTACTTTCTTCCAGATTTCATGTATGACTGCTTTCCTTTTTTTTTGCAGATACATGCAATAGTCTTTTGTGTAAGATATAATTTAAACATTTTTATGATTATATATTGTTTGGAATATTATTCTTGTTTTTTCTACCATATTCATTATTATATTTCTTCCAATAACTTATTAATGTTATATCATTGCTATATTCCACATTCCGAATAACGATTACATAGAATGAACTATAAATCCCCTCACTATTTTGAAGATAGATGATTTAATTTATTGTGGTATAGGATTATAGAAATAAGGAGTATAAATATAGAGTACATGAATCAGACTATAATCTTACTATTGGAATCATTTAGGAAAAATTCCTAAATTATCAAATTGGTTGTGCCTTTGAAATGAAATTTGTCCAACCACTATGCCAAAAATATATGTATATTCCCCTTTGATAATCCCCATGGAAAGTTGTCCAGTGGTAGCCCTAGTTGAATGCTATGTGGCGAGACCCAAGTGGGTAGTCTTATGCAAGGTTCTATGTGGCGATCTCTCATTGAATACCATGCGGTCAGTCCTCTCCTAAGGCCATGCGACCACTACGAGGTGACCATCCATCCTTCGCAAATCCCTACATAGAATATCCAATTCGATCTTATGATCCTTTGAATATAAGAAATTTAGGAATCCTTCTCTTTATAAGCACTGTTAAGATATTAATTTACGATGAGTTGAGATACTCGTCATGGTTCCAGAAATACATGAATCCTTCTATGTATAAGACCCCATAAAATATTAATTTACCATTTATTGGGATGATCCTCATGGTTCAATAAATTTGGACATCCTCATAGGTGTAATCCCATACCAAATCTTTAATTTAACTTGTGTCAAGGTACTCTTCATGGTTGAAATATTATTTTACCATGAGTCGAGATACTCCTCATGGTTCCAAAAATTCAGGCATCGTTCTAGTTATATTCCCTATTAAATTATTATTTTCCTTGAGTCAGGATACTCTTAATGGTTCCAAAAACATTATCATTCTTCTAGGCATGATCCCCATCAAAATATTCATTATTCATGAGCTAAGATACTCAGCATGGTTAAAGATATTAATTTACCAGGTGTTGAGACACTCATCATAGTTCAAGAAATATAGGAATCTTCCAAGGTATGAGCCTTTCAAAAATCATAACCTAACCCACCTACAAGTTCAAGTATCATTAGGATGCCTATGCTTATCCCCACATTAATTCCTTTTGTCTCCCCTTTCATGACACATGAACCTTTTCAAGGTAGCCTTAATGCATAATTCTGGCTTTCAAATCTAATGTTGTACACTCATGCAATGTGACTGATCTTACACTATATCTTATTTTAGACACTGATCATGACTCTCATGGTCTTAGGGATCTGTTATGATCATCTCGTTTTAATTATGAAAGTGCCTCCATTATGGGTATCCTATTGAGGTGAAAGTCCCAACCATTCCATAAAAATATGTGGGTATTGTTTCTTGTTATAAATAGATATGTAGGAAACCAATTCTATGTTCAATTCTAAATCCAAAACACTAACCACATCCCTGGATGAAAATAATCTCCATAGAGCCCATCTAGCAAGATGTAGACCAATGTATGGTGTATGAATAAGATAAATTTGCGGAACCTCTAATGCATATAGAGGTTTACATCAAGCACATGGTGTCAATTAGATCACTAGAACAGGTTAAACAATCCTATTATGGGATTTGGGAAGGATTCAGAAACATGTCTTAAATCTATAAGAGAGTCCTAGAGTACAAAAAAACCTCCCCCCAGAAAGAATTTTGTGATTAGAATGTCCTCCCATCTTCTCGACCAATGCATTTTTTAATATTTCATTGAAAGAATACACGTACCGACCTGCCTTTGGAATGAAGGCCCACATTAACAAGAAACAAGTAAAATCATGAAATTATTCATAAATAAAAATGGTGAACTAAAGTTGAATATTTCAACTGTGACATCCTTTGACTATCGATTATTAGGCCACTATCATGTGAAAAATATCTCGATGTTAAACCTTTTACTATGAAAGAAATAAATTGAACGTGAAATCTTATATGTGATAAACTAATAATAGGTGTCTTGTTTTTGATTACCACACAGGAAATTCAATATTTCAATCCAAAAGTCATCTCAAAATCCACTAATGAATTCCAAGATCATTGGAAAAGACGGTAGAATACGCAGGATTCCTACATGCAACTAGAGGACATTCCAAACATTTACATTGACTACAATGGAGAACATGACCTCATGGACTCAACATACAATTTCATGAATACAGAACCTTTAAAACTAGGTATAAAAACAACATTGGCCTTCCTATCAATGAGGGGATGTGAGGAAATAAGTCAAACCCATCATCATATCCAATTTTTCATAGATTTTATCCCCCAGAAGTAGCAACCCATTCCTTCCCTCTCTTAAGGAGGTGTAGTACATTGTAAACCATGTTAAGGAAACCGAATAGAAGCTACCTAGGAAGTTCTATAATCACATTGGTTATAATCACCTACTTATGAAACCAATTCAGCAAGAAATTGTAGAGGAAATAGTACCTATCATGGCCATATTTATTCATGAATCTAAAAGGAATGTTCTTATGGGATAACAATCATTGAAACTCTAGTGATGGTCAAGGTCACTACTACCACCAATACCACAAAGGCCCATCAGTGTATCTTGATAGTGGTTTTGGGATGATTCTATATTTCAACTAGACATAAATTTCAATCATCTATGGAGATAGCCTTGGTGGCAGTAAAATACCAGGGAATACCCTATCCCTTAGGTGTGAGGGATTTTTTTATCCCTGAAGTTATCTCTTGTATCATCTATTGTGTAGAAACATAACTAGATCACAAATATTCCTCCCCCAAAGTAATCTATGTTTTTTTTCAAGTATTCCACATTAGTTAATTTCATCACTATTGGAAAAAAGGATGATTAAAAACATAAATATATTGATAAAGAGATATATGTGGCACATTCCCTACCCACCCACCATCTAACAATGGTATATATATCCCAATATAAGTGCATTTTACTCATCTGAAAGCAATATTAGTAGAACATAAGTAGGTCAATTCTAAGTTACTGAAAGGAATAAAATTCTTTGAGTGTATTCATCATATTGAAGATGTTATGCCTTCAACTGAACCTATTCAATGTGTGAAGGTTAATTGAACAATAATGGAAGAATCCATCCACCCCCCAAATCAGGACTACATCAATCATCCCATTCTACTATAGTGACGACTGATTTCCATGTTCTCCCGCCATTTGAAGGACATCAAATACCAACTCAAAAAACTAATATGAGGTTGACTCAGATAGAAACATTTTAGGAAGTATTGTATTCTCTTATTGATAGGAGAAATTCTCTTAAAGGATAATGTACAATGGTAAAACTATAGAGGGAGTCGTATCCTAAGTTGGTGGATTCGACTCATCCCCCTCCTAACTATGTGAACCCAAATTTATATACATTTTATGGAGTGTGAGATCTAGAATATCATATCAACCACTTCTCTTCCAATTGTGTACCAATGTTGGGAATTCCGGAACAATAAGAGGTTACCAAGCTCCACTGATCTGTGTAGACCTAGTAAGGACCCACCTTTTCTTGGTATTTTAACCTTGTAGCTGGTTCTATCTCATGTGGGGATGATCTCCATCATAAATTACTCTTCCAATTCATCTATACACTGATGAAAATGATAAATCAAGACCACATTAATTTTAAGTAGTAGGAAAATGATAGAGTCCCAGATTTCATTGAATGATGGAAGGTTCTGACATAATCAATGGAAATAAAAATTCCCCTGGAACAGTAACTAGAGATATGTGTGGAAATCCTATGGGATGAGTTGTCAACTACACTTATTCCTATGAAGTACCCTATTGTTTTTCAAATGTTTTTCACTACTGAATATCATAGAAAGGATCCAATTTATAGAACCATGTAAAAATATTATCAAGAAAACCCATCAAATATATGGAATCTATAGGTTTTCAAAGAAACTATTTTCAACCTCAATCTGAAAAGGATGCAACAATGTGACCTTGAATATAGGAATAATAAAATATATACCCTCTATAACTATCAAATCTATGGGAACATTACCATTGTTCTAGAAAAAAAATCGATATTACTTCTATAATTCAATAAGGAAAATGATGTATGGTATGATGACCATCCAAATTATTACCCTTACCATCAAATATTGTCCCACATGATCAAGGATTGCTTCATCAACAAATATATTCTACATAGGGTGGACGATGATGATAATATATCATTACATGATCGTAATCCACATGTGGAATATGTTTCAACCTTATTCTCTAAAAGTGAACCAACCTACCAAATGAAAAAGGGTTCCAACCCACTGAAAAGGAAAATGGGAATTGGACCACCAACTGAGAAAAAGGGAACTGGCCCACCAACTAAGAAAATGAGAACTGACAAACCAAACAACAAAATTTGAATCATCCTTCCAAATGGAATATTCAATAGAATATAAGAACTAGTCTAACCACATTTCAATCAATATGGTATCAAATAGGTCTGAAGACTATCATTCTAGTTTTGATAAGAACACTCTTGATACATATGATTGTAAATTTCTGCAATCTTCTAAGCCCCAACATGTTTTCTTACACTCTCCCCCAAGCATTGGTGATATAGGGACTAGTGATACCATGACAACCTCTACAGAAGGCATTACTGACCCCTTTTTTCTTTATATTGAATAATTTATGGAAAATGTGTCTAGTGTCAATAGAATATCAAATATCTAGAGTTTATGTTGAGACTCCAATGATTTTTCACCCATCATATCCTTGAAAAAAGAAAGGGTGAACTTATTTCCTTTTCTTCTCAACCCCATGAGGATGACATGTCCATATTTTCAAAATAAAAAATAAATCTGTTAAATTAAGAAAATGAGGATCTTGGTGAAGTAATTATGAAAATAATTCATTGATATTTTACCCATCATGTAATCTATACATCATCTTACAGAGGTCCTCCTTATAGTGAACTACACTAGCCAATAGGGCTAAAGGCATTTTCCAAAATTTCACCCCCTCATTGGTGGAATTTAAGACCACATTCCACCTCCACTTATCCCATATGGTTGGGAGAATTTTCATATTTTAATGTCCCCCAACCCATAGGGTTGGTCTAATTTTTATATTTTCCTCCTCATCATCAGGTGCATTCAAAACATTGTATAACCCCGACAGTTTCAAAATAACTTTTAGTAAAGTCAGAGTTACCTAGTATATGGGAGATATCATTAAGGTATGGGGAATCCAATGATTCATATTCTCCTATTAAATTGATCAATATTAGGGAACTGCTATATAGATGATAAATTCAGCAACATGCCCATACAAATAGAGGTAGATATGAAAGAATGAGAAATTGGTATTTTCATTTATTGCCCGATGAATGACAATAAAAAGTGAATTCCTTACAATTTGATTAGGCCCACATATATTTTTCTATTCCATGAAAAATCATTTGATCATTATATCCTAATTGAATATTCCAAAATAGGTAGATTTAGAGATCATAGGAAATAATTCCCCTATCATCGGTTTATATGACATGCAATCGAGAGGTGATTTGTCTTCAAGGATTAGATTTAGATGTATATAGAGAATGGTATACTGGATCAATTGATAATATAATCTTAGCCTCAACTATATATAAATCATGAGTAGAACACACAATTTTATCAAAGCCTATGCTTCTCCCATCCCTCAAAGATAGAAAAATTAAATTATATCCTGTTAGGAATATGGTTGTGGTTGTATAATTTTCATTTTCATTGGAGCACAAACTCCATGATCTTCTGAGGATATGGAGACCCATAGAGGAGGTCATGAACGATCACCCCCATTATTATCCCTACCACTGATTCTTGATACATATAATATAAAAAGATATTTTCTTGATAAATTATCTCCTAGAAAAAGTAGATAATAGGATATTGTAGTTAGAGAATTATATTAATAATTCCAGATGAATACAAGTAATTATAACTATATTTTCCCAACCAGACTTACCATTAATCTGGTTACCAGATCGGCGGGTCACGTGGCCTCAATCACATCTCCCCATACACTGGAGGCTTCCGACTAGTAGTGAGGGTCAAAGTGCCCCAGCGTAAAGCCGAAGATGCACAACTGGGTGACCCGTACCGTCAAATTGTGCAAAGTCAGGGATTTTTCATTTCGATAGAAAGATAATTGCGTGAAATTCATCATTCATTGAGAGCCCTTACATCTGCAACCCATTCTCTTTAATAGCAACTGATTTTGTACATCAGTGGGGTGACTATACCCTCAATATCAGATTGAAAAGAGGTAAATAGATAGTAAATCATAGAAATCAGCATAAGAGGTAAATAACTATACAAGAAAGCAGTATAAGAATAATATATTCTATTTAATAATTGTTTATAATGCCAGTTTATACAATAAATTAATGCATGAAATGATAATGATACATATTTGAATGTAGTAAGGAGAAAAACATGATTCTCTATAAGATACAAAAATAAGGAAAAGATAGAAAATCCCCGTGACTATCTCCCTGGTCATCTCAAGATCCAACTCGACCCTCTTATCATAACACCTAGGAACAAGAAACACAAAAATATAACTATATACTACAATATAAGGTTTAATTGGGTACCAAGGGTACCCGAGTAGGGTGTGAGATATAAATCATTGAAGGCCAGCACCCACCAATGTCTACCCCATTCATGGTAGTGCAATACAATGTAAACCATATGTAGGCTTGTATAAATAATGTATGAAGTACAGAGTAACTAAAATCTCAATTACCAGCTTCAGCCATCGGCTGGTATCTAAACATATAACCAATTAATTATTTGATAATGACCAGTTTATAAGTATGTCAATTGTTAACAAAATTAATGGTCCCAATATGTAACAAAGAAACATATAAGGATATTTAATAATGAAGTTATAAGGTTATAACCAAGTAAACATAAACCTCAATGGTCTCCAACTCAGACGTCACTATATTCTAGAAAGAGGTAAGAGTGTAATTCAAGGAACATTGTTCATGAAATTATATAATAAGTCACCTATAGTGTCCAAGGATTTAATCCAATGTAAAATTGGGTTAAGATAAGACTGGGCCCTGAGAGAATTAACCATGGAACTGACTTGTCAATTTTAGATCAAAGGAGTGCATCCATTGAATCCAACTTCTAAGTCCAAGAAATTCATCCAAGGTAAAATGGGCTAAGAAAATTACTATGAATGATGGGTTGTAACCATCACACCTATTTTCCATTACTGGATCCATGGATCTTAGTCCAAGGCATCTCACAGTACTACATGACAGATCCAATGATGTCATACTAGACATACAAAGTTAGACAAAAATTGGGTTCTAGGTGGGTCTTAACCTAAGAAAGACATATCACAGAATTCAGAATGGGGCCCTGAAGTGCTCATGTAATTACCTTGGGAATCCATGGAGAGCATAAGTATGACCACCCCTATTTGATAATGAAGTCATTTAATATTTCAATTAGTCCAAGCTTGAACTTTCATTAGTGAGAACATGACAAGTAACATTGAAACCATATATTTATTGGTTCAAACATTTCATTTCATTAGATTGATAAGACAAAGTAGCATGCCACCATTTATCTAATCTATTTAAGATATTTTCAAATGTCAAGGTTCATTCTGATACCTTTAATAAACATCATACAAGGTGATACAGACTTTCTATCTATTATACAATTATATTTAATATGTCCAATTCACATACTAGTATTCTTTCTAAATTCTATTTTAAATTAAATTATCACATTAATGAACTTAACGTAGATTCTTAAAGTATTGAGAATACATGGTATTTTCCAATATTTAAATCACAAGATGAGTTGATCCATTTAATACAGAGTTGATAAACCAAGACACGTGCGGATGGTGTCTCAAGCCTATCAAACACTAAAGTAACAATTATGGTAAAACATCATACATGGATAATTCAAATCTAAAACATGACCAACCATTTAGAGGATGCCTTTGTCCTCTAATACTTTAAAAATTAAACCTTAGTGTTTCAAATTTCATTAGGGTCCATGTCCTTAAAATTCTTCATCTCATCGTAACATTAGGGTATAAGAAATACCAACATAAAAAGTTATGCAAGGAAAATTCAAATCAGTAATTTTTAGCTTGAAGATAGCATAACTCCATTTTAGTGGTTTTGTTACAAAAACATGATATTGATTATCACACAAATAATTTATTACATTTATCATTTAAAATAAGAAATATGATAAATTCAAATTTAAGTTGAATTTAATCGGATTACTTCACTATATGAATTAAACTATAGAAACCGTGTGATAAGAAATTTATTAAATATTTTATAAAATTTGAGTACTTGGAAAGGGACCCAACCTCAAGGGGAACCAAGCCATCCACTTCATCACGTAATGATTTATAACTATGAGTTAATGATCCCCCATGGATTATATGAACATTCGTATACATATAAGGACACCCATTCCCTATACACACAACCGAATGGCCATCATCATGTGAAAGGAGATCCTTATATATATTCTTATATGCATATACTCACCTCCACTCACCTATGTATGTATTTTTCATATATACACATAGGAAAAAATTTCCCCATACATGTATTTCACTACCATGGATGCAATTACACATAATTAGGGAACCCATATATATACCCATCTATGCATATGTTGGTGAGTCACCTTAGACTGGCCGACTGAAAACCACAAAGTAGTGTTCAAAACACTACAAGATAAACACTAAAAACCTAAAAAAACATAAACACCCTAATTTAGAAGGTGTGAAACCAAGAAGTAAGGAAAGAATATCACCTCATATAGAAACAGTGAACCAAAACGAGCCAAAACACCATGCATTATATGATGGTTGATGGAACACACATGTACACGTCCAAAGAGGTCATTTACACTACATAACAATGAATGAAAAACAGAAACGGGTCAACCCCTCAAACCCCAGGTTTGGACTAACCCCACCAGAAGATGGAGAGAAAGAAAAAAACTAATTACTGGAAGATGAAGGGAGGAGGGGAATCACCTTGATGGATCAACCAAGAAATTTGGGGAGATCTAGGTGAAAACTGAAGAACAAAGGAGGTATAGAGGATAGTGGCGTGCATCGAAGGGGAACCCCCCTTGGTGTGTATGGTGCAGGTATGAGGAAGTAGTGGTGAGGGGGAGTTTGTTTAGGTATAATTTAATTTTAATTTTATTTAATTTAATTCATTAATTATACCATTCAGCAAGGTTTGACCCATACATGTTTCCAAACCCTACAGTTCCTATTTCCTCCCAAGAACACCATGCAGGCTAAGCTTATGGTTCAAAAAAATGAATGCAACCTATTCATAATGTCTCTTTCCTTAATAAATAAGACAAAAAATGATTTCTTTGGGTGTATGGTTTTCAGAAAAACTGTGATCCCTCTATAAGTCCTTAAAAACATTATTTTCCCACTCTGACACTCTTTAAACTCTTTGAGCCACCCAAAAAATTTAACCGACTTCACCCAAGTCCAATTAAATAAAATAGAAGTGTTCTAAATCATATAACTTCATCCCAAATCCTGGTTTTAAAAACTACCCACTCAGGAAACAAAAAATTTCAAAAACCTTTGTATTATAGTCTTGTTAAAAAACACATGAATTTACAGTCTCCCTACCATAAAACATATCATCCTTGAGAAGCCTTTAGGAACATGTAAAATATCATTTGACCTATTAGGGTCATGAAGTTTCATTCAAAATATTTCATAGCATTTTAATCCCCCAACACACTTCTTATGAAATTCGCACTTAATTCCTTACAACCCGTTGCAATGCTCACTACTAACTTAAACATAAAAACTGAGATTACATGAGCTTGTTAAGATAGAGAAATGATAACTTCAACTACTTGATAAACCCTTAACTAATGATGCTTCCCACAATAGGTCTTAACTTAAGAAAGGGGCCAATTCCAAGCCATGGTACCTCCATTATTGGAATTTTCATACAAAGTACACCCCTGAGTGTTATAATGAAACTCCAAGAATGAATTCATTAAGAAGTAATGGTCAAATACTGATCATCCTAACATAATTTTGTCACATTATATTTCTCTCAAGACACTGTCGACATTAAAACTATGATTAACTTCACATGGAAATGTGATTTAAAACGGTTCATTATGACGGTAGACATTGAACTGAAATGAGAGAGAATGCGTCGAGCCACATTTATTGAATTATATCGAGGTTGTATTACTTAGATGGATAGTTAAATTCCAAATAAATGGATGGAGTTTATGAGCCCAACCAAAGAGTTCCTACCTGGGAACCTAGAAATTACTCGGGACTAACCATGCCTTTATAAGAACCACACGTCAATGTGTAACAATGATTTAGATCACCCAAGAATATTGAATGCATTAAAACATAGCACAGAGTTAGACCAAAACACTCTTAGTGCATCTAAGATGACATAAATATAGGGGACATGGACATCTCTTAAGAATAGTACACTAAGAGGATTAAAAACATTCCCAAACGAGATTGACCATTTACAAATAGTCTTCTTTAGGTTGTTCCTTCTACTTGAAAGGGAACATACCACCAAGAATTACATGATAATCTCCATTATAGAAGATTTTTAATCACAAGAGAGGGAAACTATCCACTCATAAGAGTTATATATTATCACAACCACAACCACAAACATAGATAAGTCAGAATAACCATACACAGATGATCGAGATATCAAAACATGTGAGTCTATGGAATCTTAACCCCATGCATTGGGACGAGTTTGATTCTTTAACATTGAGGTCACTCTATTTACAGATGACCCAATACTCTACTCAACCATACAATATAATTATTTTGGATTTGTATTGCATCTTAAATCCATTATCCTGGATGATGTTATACCAAGTCATCTGTTACCAAGAAGAATAATGGGAAAAGGTCAAATGACCTACAATGTAGTCGACCTTGCCCGAGGCATGTCTAACCAACTAAAAACGAGAATTACCTTATGAGTAAGCCCATAAAAATGTCAAGAAAAACATGACCACCCATCCCAACAAGGGTTTCATTGGAAATAGAAAGTCCTACTATGGAAAATTGTACTTGAACAAAACCAAAGGTCAGGAAAGTCATTGTATAAGTAAGGGAAAAAATCTCCAAGGGTGCTACCTACCACATGCTAGTCCCTTACAAAGCACAACCATTGACCCTCACACAAGGCCACTCTAACAAAAGTCACTAGGCTCAAAATCCTAACATCAATACATTTATAGAAGGGAAATATCCCACAGAGAACTCTATCATTTCTGTTCTAAGGAAACACAAATAAAATTTAACTATTCTTACACAAGGGTCTTTAAACAGAGGAGACCAATAAAGGTTCCATTTTCAAGCCCTTTACATTGATACACATTTAATCCTTAATCATCCAAAATATTTAATCAAAACATCAAGTTCTATTTTTCAAAACAAAAACACAAAGTACATGATTTTAACTAATTCTGTAAGGGAAAAAACATGAATGTTCAATTAAAACCCCCCTTTTAGCCTTTAAAAATTTATTAACATCCCATCATGAATAGAAAATTTAGCATCTAAATTACTTTTTAAGAGAAAAAGAGACCTAAAACGGTCCCATTTTAACTATCCTGAGTTCTTTATTAAAGTAACCAAAAAACATTTACTAATTATTAAGAGTCACGACACCCATACCCGGTTATCAAATAAGGAACATTCACCAACTAGCCTAGTTGGTCTTAGCTATGCATTTTGGTAAATATCCAATTCATTTAAAATTATAACATTCTCAAATACATAAATCTCTAGTCACACTGGTGGTCATAAACTATTATATAAAGAAACTATACTCTTTAAATCATGGAATTTAGATCTCATTTAGTCAAACCAATTCACATTCACATTTAAACATGATCAATTTACAAAATGGTACACCTATATGGGTGGAAATATACAAACCTATAAAGCACCTATACACTTTACAGTTTGGCATTTGGATCCCTTTAATCAAAACCAATTCCACTTTATAATTAAACCTCAGCATCCTTTAAAAATGGTTTGAATGTGTGGGTTTCATTTTCCCAATTATAAGGCACCCATATCAATTAGAACTAAAAACTGTATCCCATTGTAATCAAAACAATTTAATTTAACAAAAGAAACCAATTATATATATAGAACAAAGAAAGCTAGAATTTCACATCATGCAGCTAACATAGAGAAACATGCTAAAACCACGAAAGCATCACACCTTAATCATAATAGCATGCTATAATGGATTGTAAACACAGATGTAATTCTAATCTTTTACATAAATATTTATAAATCTAAGAACAACACACCAATAAGGCACAATATCAAGTCAGTAGGAAAACTAACTATATGGCATGGAACTATGCAAGACATGTGAATTTCGTACATGTCTATTATGATGCATGCAATTCAGCTTACATTCCATTGTAGGCCAAGAGTAAAATTACATAAGTTCCATAAATCATTAGTAGGTGGAAGTATAATAATCAATCTAGGTGAAATCATATCTATTGAAACAACAAACAACATGAACATCAATCCCTACCCTAGCGACATGGTTATTTCCGATGTGTGGGGTGATCAGTCCCATGTACATATATTAACCAAGCACTGAAACATTTCTAGTCTCCTATATACCAACCCAAAATAATAAGACAAAGGAAAAATTTAGGCTCTGATACCAATTTTTAACATCTCGAACCAACTTACCATTAACTTGATAGCTGGACCGGTCTGTCCCATGGCCTAATGTGCATCTTCTTATACCCCAGATGTCGTTGACTAGTTTCAAGGGTGTAAGGGTAGTTTATTGGGGATACTGTACCCTCAATCTCAAAGTGCATGTGGGTAAACATATAGTAAAACTTAGAAATCAGGAGAAGTATTTAATAATTGAACAATAATGCAATATAGGAATAATATATTCAATTCAATAAAAGTGGCCAATGGATGATTATGTAATTAATGAATGCATGAAATGACAATGATACATATTTAAAAGTATTAAATAGTAAAACATGATTCTCAATACAATAAAAAATAAGGGAATGATAGAAAATCCCAATATATATAACTCTATGAATATCCTGATCTCCTGCTAATTCCTTTTCTCATAACTCCTAGTTACATGAAACACATCAATCTAACATGATCATATAATATAAAGTCTACTCGGGTACCAAGGTTACCTGAGTAGGGTTTGAGACCTAAATATTAGTGGGCAAGCACCCACGGGTGTCTAGCCCAATCCTGGTAGTGTAATGAAAAGTAAACAGTGTGCAGACATGCATAAATAAAGTAAGCATTACAACATAACTAAAAACTCAAGCACCTGCTTCAGCCCTAGACTGGTGTCTGAACGTAAAACCAATTCATTATTTGATTATGATCAGTTTATAAGTATGTCAATTGTTAAAAAATTTAACGGTACCATGATTTAATAAGGAATCCTATAATGTTATTTAACAATGAAGTTTCAAGGTAATAACTACGGAAGCCTATACATCAAGGGTCAACAACTCAATAGTCACTACAACCTGGAAATGAGAAAGAGTGTAATCCAAGTATATTAGTCTATATAATTCCACAATAATATCCCCATTGAGTCTATGGAGGTCATACAATGTAAAATGGGGCAATCAAAGATTGAGCCCGATGGGATTTACCCATGGCACAGACTTGTCAATGCTTGATCCAAGGTGTGTATCCAAGGAATCCAAGTACTGAGTCCATGGAATTAATCCAAGGTAAAATAGGATAAGAAAGTAACTGGCCCTGATGAGATGTAATTTTAGGGACTTAGTTTTTTTACTTATATGTCTTTTGAATATTTGTACATATATTTCCAGAGAAAGGTGATGAGATGACATATGAGTCCTAGGCTTCGTGTGGCCGAAATAAATTTTATCTAAATATTTAGTATTTTAATACCATTCCCATGATGGAAATGGGATATCTCTTAAATGGTAGATCCTATTATAAATTTTAGTCCACAGTTGAGTCCAGAGTGTGTCGTTTACACTAGGCAGGGTATAACTTTTGTCGATGTCGTCCTTTTGTAGAAAATTCCATTGAGGGCGTTTTCAGAAATAAAATAATTAAAATTTTGTTATTTTTCCTTGAACGCCGAATTAAATATAATTTTTACAGGAACATGAATTGGAAGTCAGAGACCTATATTGAGTTTGGAATGAAGTTTCTTACCTAAGTGCAACATAAAATGCGAGTGTGGGAGGTTCGGATCCCATGATTGTTGGCGTCTACTCTGTAGGTTTTCCATAAATATGAGTTTTGAGAAAAGAGAACGAGATTGATCATTTCTCCCACAGAAACTAGTAGATATCCTCTCCCCTTAGGATTAGAAAATAAGCATTGAATTCTTGATGGATCAGGATGAAACTTCATATCCTAGATTATCAGACAACATCAGATGCAGCTGTAGAATTAGAATCTAGAAAATATTTCTATTTTTTATTCTGTAACTCCTCGATTGAATTTTCATTGTAAAAAATCCTTTATGTTTGAATTTTCTATTGTGGAACCATTTGTTGAGGGACAAACTAAAAATGACCATAGTTTGAAACATTGATAGATCATAGAGAAGTGGATGGCACTATGAATATCATGTCCCGATGAGTCTAGATCTGGTTCAAGATCACCTTTTCGACCACCGGGGTGTTCTCAGTGGTTCGTAGAAAACCATCTACGGAAGTACCACCTCATGGATGAATCCACAGCTAGAGGGTCATGGTGGAGGGGAGTCGTTGCACAAGGGGAATCCCGGTGGTGTGGTGAGCAGGTGGTCCAGGCTATACCGCACGTTTATGCTGCGAGCCGAGGGGGGGGGGGGGGCAGAGCATCCGGACCGAGCCGAACTAGAACAAATGGGAATTCGGGCTGGTTGTAGGTTCAAATGGCCATATATTTTATTTTGGGCATCCGTTTCATGTTCCATCTATGTCCACATGACCCTCCCAATGAGAAAGATCTTTTGAATCATGTTCGGGAACATTAATGTTTTGGTTTCGTTTCTTGGTTCCATGAAACATCTGAGTTTAATAATAATAATATAATTATTATTATTTATAAATATTTTATTGGAATTTACCTCTATATACAATTTTTGATTGATGCACTATTATAGGCGATGTGACCCTAGAGTTGAGGCGGACTTTTAAAGACTAATTTTGGGCGGTTACACCAAATTTTGGGGTGTATCCCCCATGATCGTCGTACTGGGAATTTGTGATGAAATGTCGCTTATTCATTGGGTGTCTATTTTGGACAAATTATTATCTGATACTATGAGATTTTATAATGGTATCTCAATGGTGATATCCATTTGATGTGTGTCAAGATCAAAACATGGGCCCCATCGAGCACTATTTGTACAGAGTGTGGTGGAATGCAGTTTCTTCACATGGAGTCTGTTTCAGGTGAATGATTATTTAAACCTTTTAATTTAAAAAAAAGGATCATTATAGTGTGATTTTAGGGATATCTAGGGACGTTTTCTAGAGGCATGTATGTAGAATTGCATTTTTCCCTTTCGGGTCAGAAACGAGAAACGTGCGCCCATTATACATTTGGCTAGACATGCCATGTACATTGGGAGTACACTAGAATTCCCTATGGGTACTAGTTCATAGTTTATAACCCAATTAAATTTTTGTACAAGGATTGGAGATGAGGCAGGGTCACATGTCGTGTGGGACCCACATGTTTCGTGTATTACAATACAAATCATCTACCTCTCGTATATCCATTTGTTTGACTCAGATTTTGGCGTGTGAGTAGACTATCTTGAGTGTTTTTTCATGTTGAACATGATATTAACCTACATATTGGATTATAATATATGATGATAGATTTTCATAGAATGATTTCCATTCGAGGTGATTCTCTCTAAAGACTGTGATTAGGAACGATCACTAGAACATTACCAGGCTTAACCCCCAGTAGAACTGGGCTATAGATTCCCAATGATCATTCTAAGAGGTACCATCCAGTATGGATGGCCAATGTAGTTTCTTAATTCCATCCAAGTGTCAACCTCTTGCTGTGATGTTAATGGGTCATAAATGATCTTTAGAGTGGCACCCTCTAGCCAAGCTGGTCATGGGTCCTCGATGACACAGGAGTGGCACCCTCAACTGGTCTAGGCATGGTTCCTCAAAGACATGAGAGTGGCACCCTCTTACTGGGCTTGGCATGGTTCCTTGAAAACACTAGAGTGGCACCATCAATTCTGTCTAGGATTGAGTTCTCAAATTTGAGATGATCCTTTATTTATGGATTAGTGAAAATACATGTTTTGAAGTACCTTTGGTCTTACAAGGAAGAGGGATGCTTTCCCAACCAAGACACATCCCTATAACGTGACCTAAAACTGTGAGGGCAAGATGATTATTATCAAAGAGGATTGTATCAAGATTTAGTGATTGAGTCCCTTATAGTTTTAGTTCAAATAATATGTGAGTGATGATCGACATCATATGAGGTTACATGTAGAACAGTTGAAAAAACAATCTTGGGCTGAGCTGTGAGATGGAGGTCCCCTTACACTCTTATTTGGGTTTCTTCGATTGAGAATGTATGTATCCTATTTTTAGTACCCATTCATTGGGTTTTGGTAACTCTACTTATAGGATATGTGAGGATTCATGGGTTATTACATGTGCTTTTCATGTATATCTTCTCATGGTTGGACAAGTGTACCCTTCTACTATAGGTAGAAAAGGCTTGACGACATGTTCATATTCTCACAGTTTCTAGGTCATTGTTCCTTGGATGAGTTTACTTCACTCTATTATGGGGTTGAGATGTAGTCTTTTATTGTACCTTTTTTATCTATTTCCTCTCTCTTCAGTACCTCTCTTGTTTCTCCCATAAGCCTTCGCAGCATCCTAATGAGTATTTTTATACTCACCCTTTCTTGGGCCTTTCCTGTAAATGTTGTGGCTGTGTAGATGACATACATGTTTTTCATGACTTCAGTGGAGTATAGGGATTGAGGTTCTTGGAATGCGTGTGAGGGTTATATCTTCAGATCCATGAGCGGGGATGTCTCATATGTTTTACTTTTCCATATGTTCTTGTCTTGTGGAACTTTTCTGGTTGGGCTTGTATTTTTTCCCTTTACATTTTAGTTTACTTTTCTATACTTGTACTTTTTATAGGTTGATGCATATTTTTGGTTTATACATAGATGTATTGTATCTTTTGTATCTTTTCCCTTTGCACTTTTTCATTGATTTGGCTATGTGTGGGTATATTGGTTTATAGGAACATGCCTTCCTGAGTTTTTTGTTTCTTTGGTGCTAGTCGCCAACCCCTGGCCTATGAGGGTGGGCTTGGGGTAGTTGCAAATCGAGCCCCAACACGAGTTAGGTCATGAAAATGTGGTATCATTGGTCGATTGACCCTTGGGATATTTTTTAGATGTTTCCATAAAATGGTATTGGTTCGGTTTATAGATATATTGTCAACGTGTCTCATGAGTGGCTCCTAGGATAGGGAGTCTGGTGTTGGTTCTCCAACCGTTGTATCCATTCACCTGGATGCCGATTACCTTCTTTCCAACTCAGCATGTTGAGAAATTTAATGTAGGGAACATTGGTGCATGCGTCATACAGGATTGAGTCTTTTACTGTCCTTCTTGAGTCAGCTCCCCATCATTTTATATATATATATATATATATACGCTCATTAGAATGTGTTACTCCTTGATGGATTCAGGATTCCTCCTAAAAAACAACCAAATTGGATTTTAGTTTTGGTTTGTGATGAAGATTATGCGAGGGATGAGGCCTTAGTTTAGATTCCATCATGTGATCCCCTTCCTCCAGGTGGGCAGGTTTTATCACCTCCACATTTTGAGAAATAGTTATTTCTAGTAGGGAAGGATTAGGATGTGTGCGTGTTGAGTGCACTTTGTGAGTTATAGTGACAGTGAACGCTGAGGTTCAGTGGTGATCACGAACCTTAGACAGCAAATGTTTGGCTATAGTTAGTGGTTCACTTCTTTAATCTTGTTCGGACATTAACAGATCAAATAGTGGATTTGGAAACCAATATTTTCAACGATACAGCTAGACATTGGTGGTGTACAGTTACTCAGATGTGTGTGAGCCATAACACACGTGGGAGGAATTCCTACATACGTTCTACGAGGAGTACTACCCGTCCTTCTTATGCTCTCTTTGGATTTAGGGTGATTATTGATCTTCATTAGGGAGGGATGATAGTGTCTGAGTATAGGACTAGGTTCCTAAACGATACACACTACTCCTCAGACATGATGCTCAATGGTAAATTCTGATCCTAGAATATAGAGAAGGGACTCCGTATGGACATCCGTGCTAGCATAGAGCACTGATAAATCTTTAGAGAGGTCCAGTGTTATGCTTTTGGCATGTGAGGTCACATGGCATGAGACTTCTCGACCTTACATGCTGATATTTCCAAGAAGATATTAAATAATCCACCATGGAAGAGATGACACCATGATCTAGGATCTCCAAGGAGGGGACATGGTAGTCCATGGGGAGGTAGTGAAGGAAAGGGAGTAGAAGGCGTTGTGGTTAGTGGATGACTCTACAAGATCCATCCACCACCACCAGGCATTCCACGTTAGGCTTAGAGAGCTGGCTGTTAGGGCTGCTGACAGTTGCATGTTATGTATGTCTATAATTATGTAGCACCAGAGATGATAAGAGATACACCCTATGTATTTTCAACATTTTTTCAGTAGAACTTTTTAGACACTGGGTGAGTTACACTTTTTTCACCGCTTCTTGCTTAAGATTTTGTGAGGGTGATTCAGGTCATCGATGTTACCCTATGTCGATGTTGTTCTATGTAGCATTGAATTAATGAGAATGAGGGGTCCTACCTCAACCAATATGTGATTTTGTGATGTGAGAAGAACCGTTAGTGTGAGTCAGTGCTGCCCAATGTGGATATTATCGAGGAGTGGAGGAAGAGTCCCTCTTATGTGTGTGTTCATGGTAGGGTTGTGCAGCGGAGTTTGGGGCATGTCTGAGAATTTTTAGTGGATTTTATCTTCTAGACCACCTTTTTACTTAAAATTCCACAAGTGGGTTTGGTAGAGTCTCTATTTTGGGAAATACTCTCCTTTTAAGGGAGGAAAAGAGACATGGGGTATTCCAAATTCATTCCATGTCTATCCTATTATGGTTGGATGAGTTTACTCATCTTCCCTGTTCATTATAACCTTTCCTTCTCAACATCCAGTATTGATACTAAAATTATCTAGTATAGGTTGAGGTGATGGACACCCTATAAAAAAACTACAAAAATAACTATCTGGTTATGGAATTTTTAGTCCTCGCCCTATGTATGTAGAGACACTACCTCCTGGGAGAGTGCTTTGTGGTTTTCACAGAACAATAGAGTCTTAGGTACATCATCACCTAAAGAGAGTGAAATTTGAGGTAGTGACACTAGTTGGAGTTCCTACGGATCTACAACTACAAGGCTATCTATTCTCTGATAAAGGGAAAAATTGTAGTATACTCTCTTAGTAAGAAGTCTCAGGAACTCCAAATGTAGGATATTTCATAGTAGTTAGCTTCCTTTCTGCAGACCCTGGTGGAGGAGGAGGGTATTGTTTTTCTTCAGTCGATGATGTTGACTCCTTCTATTCTCGAGCATGTGAGAGTGCTGCAACTATGAGACATTGACTTAAAGGTCTTGTGTGACTCAGCTATCTAGAGTTGATGCAACATATGTATATTCTATTGGAGGGAATCTTGATACCTTTTTCAAGGGATAAAAAGTGGTTTTGGTTGTGATGCAGGTGAAGCCATAGCACCGAGTTCTAATGGGTTGTTGATGTCTCTTGATATCTCATAGTGAAAATTGGACGACATATCGCTGAACTTCCTCATAGGGATTCCACACACAGTAAAGGGCCATGATTCCACCTGTGTGATAGTAGATCGACTCATGATGTTGGAACGCTTCCTTTATATTAGGTAGTAGAGTTCGGTGGAGTTTTTTGTGCAATTGTATATGTGGAAGATCATTAGACTTCATGGGGTGTCCTCAATATTAGTCTCTGATCGTGATGCATAATTTACATCAAAATTGTGAAGAGTCATATTGTAGGAATTCAAGACACAGTTGTGGATGAGGAAAAAATTTTTCCCCAAGACTGATGGGAAGATAGAGCTCACTATTTAGGTTTTGGTAGTTATGCTAAGGGAATGCATGTTGATTTTCAGTTGGGAAGACAAGATATCCCAAAATTTCATTGGGTGATTCGAGACCGTGTAGAGGATGGCGAGGTTTCCTCATACCTTGCTTGACCCCCGAGATAGAGCGAGTGCATGAAATTATCCATGGGTCACAGCTGAGTAGATGTGTGCACATTTTATTATGAAAATCATTGAAATTGAAGAACTTATATTCTTGGACCATCCCTTTGGATTTTGTATTGTGGAAGCACAATAATGTGTAGATTTTCTTTGAGTGGGACACCCAGGTGTGAGATCAGTAACCCGAGTTGATTTCCATAGGTTTTCTTTTTGGTGATCAAACTCTTGAAGCATTGAATTATGTAGAGACCCGATGTTTTCCTTGTATCATTTTAGAATATTCGTACATAAATATCTAGAGTTAGACACTAGGACGAAATACGATTTTGAGGCCCGGTGTTCCTGGAATAAATTTTATAAATGTATTAAGTATTTTTATACTATTAACATGATAGAAATGAGATATCTTTTAAGGGGTAGTTCAGATCAGAAATTCAAGCCCACAGTTGACTCTAGAGCATGTCGTTTACCCTTGGTGGGTTATAACTTTTTTCGACATGGGACATTAGTATAAAATTACATGGACGGCATTTCAGTAATTAAAATTATTAATATTTAATTATTTTATCTCCAATTTCAAAAAGAATAACATTTGAATGGGGAATCAGATTGGAAATTTGAGAGCTTTGTTGAGTTCAGAATGGGGTGTTTACCTTATTGCTACATAAAATGAGAGCGCACATGAGGTTTGGATCCAGCAACTTTTAGTGGTCGTTTTTCATTATTTTTTCTATAAATAAGAGTTTGGAGAAATGATAATGGGTTAGATCATTTCTCCCATGGATTCCAGCAGAGCTCCTCTCTCTTTTTGATCGGTGAATGAAAATCAAATTCTTCAGGGATCAAGAAGAAACATTAGATCCTACCAGATCGGAGTGAAAAAAATACAATGACGGAACCAGAATCTATGTGGGATTTCTCTTTTAGATTCTGCAACTCCCCAATTGAATTTTCATTTTCAAAAATCAGTTCTGTTTGATTTCTATACTTTAGAACCCTTTGTTGATAAAAAAAACTAACAAAAACCATCATCTGATTCGATTTCTAGAGACTTGTTCTTTGGATTCTTCATCGTTATTTGATGAAAACATTTCATCATGACCAAATGAAATCAAATTTAGAATGATGAATATATATTTGATTCTATCAACCCAACTCCCGATCTATGCTCAGAGTTGAGTTTCAGGCACCAGAGGAGGTGTAATGAAGAGAAGAAGATCGAAAAACGTTTCACTGCATTAAAACAACAAAATATCATTGAGGAGAGGCTGGTTTTATGAATATCACATCTTGAGAAGTGAAGGTCTGATCTCAGATAGCTTTTTGACCAGCTGGTTGTTCTCAGTGGTCCGTGGAAAACCCACAACGGCAATGACCATAGAAGGTTGAAGTGCCGCTCGGAAGAGGGGGCAGTGGCAACACCATTGCGTGGAGCATGTCATGACCAGAGAACCATAAAATATGGGATCCAACATGCATAGGGTGAGATGGGGGTTCAGTCTGGATGGAATGTGTGGGCCACAGGCTGGTAGGGTGGACCAACTGGTCTAGCTCGGGTAGGTCGTCAGGCTAGGCATAGGTTCAAATGTCAGTATCTTTTAACCCGGGCATCCATTCGCATGTTGTTTGTGGCCTTGTGACCCTCACAACAACACAAACCTTTTGATACAAGATTAGAAACTTTTATGTTTTGGTTTTATGGATCGGTTCCAAGAAACTCCTGAGTTTAATAATAATAATATAATTATTATTATTTAGAGATATTATATCAGACCATACATCTACATTTGATGTCCGATTGGAGCGTCCTTAGAGTCGATGCGACCTTGGAGTTGAGGAGAACTTTTGAAGACTAATTTTAGGAAGTTAATCTAAATTTTGTGTTGTGGTCCCCATGATCCCTGTTTTCGACGTTTGCGGTGAAATATCAATTTTTACCAGTTTTCCATTTTGGAAAAATGGATAGCCGATCCAATGTTTTTTTACAAGGGTATCATAATAGTGGGATTCAGTTGAGGTGTTTTGGGATCTAGGCATTGTCCCCACATACCACTATTAGTGCACAACACGGTAGAATGCAGTTTCATCACTGGGAGTCCTTTTTAGATGAATTATTTGTCGATACAATGTGTTCTTCCAAAGGGATCTTGATGGTGTGTTATGTTTGTTTATCCAGGGCTGTTTTCAAGAGGCATGTTTTTAGAATTACATTTTCACCCATGGGATCAATAATGAGCAACTTGTGATTTTCAGCCTTTTGGCTAGAGGTGCCATGTACTCTTAGAGAACTCTAGCATACCTTGTGGGTACTAGTTCATTGTTTTGTACCTGATTATAGCTAGGTACACACCTAGGCGAGGATGAGGGGTCACATGTCATGTGGGCCCCATATGTACCTTGTATTACTCTAATATTCTTCTACCTCTCGTATCTTCTTTTTTGGGACTCATATTTTGACATACGAGTAGACAATCCCGAGTGTATTTTCATATACAAAGTGGTGGATAACTCTGTAGTGGGTTCTAAGATTCTATGAAAGAAGTTATGAAAATGATTCCTATTTGAGGAAACACTAGATGATGACTGTGATAAGGGATGATCACCGAAATAGTACCGAGATTACCTTCCAATAGGACACGGCTATGGATTTCCCAATGATCTTTCCAATAGGTACCATCTAATAGGGATGTATAGCATAGTTTCTCAATGCCTTCTGTGTGGAACCATCCAGCCAGCCTGTGAATGGTTCCTCGACGATCATTAGAGTGGTACCCCCTAGTTGGGCTAGGAATGGGTCCTCAGGGACATGAGAGTGGAACCCACTAGCTAGGCTGGGCACGCGGCCTCAAAGACATGAGAGTGGAATGCTCCAACCAGGCTGGGAATGGGTCCTCGATGACACTAGAGTGGAACCCTCCACTCAGGCTGGGCATGAGTCCTTGACTTTGAGACAATATCTTGGTTATCGATCAGTGACGAGACATGTTTTCACATACCTTTTGAATCATGAGGAAGAGGGATGCTTTCCCCACCATGACGTGTCCCTATGATGTGACCTAAAATAGTGAGGGTGAGACAGTGCTTCCCAAAGCAGATAGTATCATTGTTAGGTGATTGAGCCCCTTGGAATTGCAGTTTAGAGAAGATGAGAGGGATGATGGGCATCATAGGTGGATACTTCTGGAACTATTAGTGACTCTTTCCTTGGGATGAGTTGTGAGATGGAGACCACCTTACTCTCTTTTTTTGGGTTTCTTTGACTGAGCATATATATGTTTCATATTTTTAGTACCCACTCCTTGGGTTTTTTTAATCTTCTTCTAGGAGTGGTGAAGAGGTACGAGGTATTCCCCATGATTTATGTGTCTATCTTCTCACTATTAGATGAGTCTTCTCTCCTACTAAAGGTAGAAAATACATGACAAGAAGTTCATTTTCTCAATTTTTTTATCTCTTTGTGTTATGGAATAGTTTACGTCATTCTCTTGTGGTGTTTAGCTATACCCTTTTACTGTACCATATTCTATCTACCGCTTCCATGTTCAGTAACTCTCTTGATGATCCCTTGATCCTTTGGTGAATTCTACTAAGTATTTTTATACTCCACCCTAATTGGGATTTTCCTACACTTGGTGTGCCCTTGCAGACGACATATAGATTGTTCGTGACATTAGTGTAGGATGTGGATACAGGGTGCATAGACCGTGTGAGGTGGAAATAGCTTGGGATCTAGGAGTAGGGATCTCTCGAATATTTTACTTTCCCACCAATTGTTGGGTTGTGTATCTTTTCTGGTTGGTCATGTATTTTCCCCTTTCCCATTTAGTTTAAATTTATGTACTTGTACTATTTAGATACTAATTCATGTTTGTGGTTTATGTATAGTAGTATTGTATTTTTTGTTTCTTTTTCCTCTTCACATTTTCATTGAGTTTGTTTTTTCTTTGTATAAGTTCTTATGAAAAGTCCTCGACATGTTTGTTGTGCCATTGACAGTAGTTACCATCCACTAGCCTATGGATGTGGGCTTGGGGTAGTTTCAACTTAAGCCCTAACACAGGTTGGGTTGTGACAGAATCCATTAAATATGATTATCATTGCTAGATCCAAGGATCTTATTATAAGGAATCATGTAGTACTAATGTAGGGATCTAATGGTTTCATACCAGACATTCAATATTATACAAGGATCAGGTTATAGGTGGAACTTAGTCTAAAAAAGCTATATCCTTGAAATCAGAATGGGGTTCTCAAGTGCTCAGGGCATTCCCTCAGGAATCCAAGGAAAGATTGATTTAGGAAACTATTATTTTATAATGAGGTCATATAATATTTAAATTGGTCCAATACTTACTGTTGATTAGTGTAAATAGGACAATTATCATTGCAACCATTTATTTATTAGTTCAAGCCATGAGTTTCACTTGGGAGACAAGGCCCAGTAGAATGACCCAATTTATCAGATCCACTTAAGGTATTTTCAAAATAAAAGTATCATTCTGCTACCTTCCATAAAAATGGAAAGGGGTACTATGGAAATGAAACCTATTATTCAATTAAATTTAATAAATCCAAGTCATATACAAGTATACTTGAAAAAATCCATTTCACCTTTAATTATCACCTTAAATCAGATACCTTTGGTGGTTCAAGTGGTAAACATACATTGTAACTTCCATTATGTATATCATAAGTTTATTTTAAACATGTATTGTAGAATGGTCAAACTAAGGCACACTCAAATGGTGGATCAAGCATTTCAACCACTAAAGTGAAAATTTTGGTAAATCATCATATATGGATAATTCCAATCCAAAACCGGACCAATCATTTAGATGATGCCTTGGTATTTTAATCATTTAAAATGTAATAATTCAGTGTTTTCTAATTCCATTAGGGGAAATTTACTAAACATTTCACATATCAACGTAACACCAGGGCGTAAGAAATACCAACACTACAAGTTAAGCAGGAAAAATTCAAATCACTGCTTTTATCATGAAGACAACACACGTCCATTGGAGGGTTTTTTTTACAAAAACATGATATTGATTATCACACAAATCATTTATTGAATTTAGATTTAAAACATGAAACATTCTAAATTCACATTTAAGTGGAATTTAATCTAAATACTTCACTGTATGAATTAAATTCTAGAAAAAGTTCTATTTGTAATTTATTAAAGCATTTATAAAATTTGAGGAGTTGGAAGGGGAAGAGACCTAAAGTGGAACCAACCCATCCACATCGACTCTTGATTCTTTCAAACTATGATATTCTGGTCCCCCACGAAGAATATTTCCCTTCACATACATATAAGGACACTTTACCCCTATATACACACCCACATGGACATCTGCATGTGCCAGGTTGTCCTTACATATATGATTATATGAATATACTATCCTATACTCACCTAAACATTCATTTTTCATATATATACATAGGAAAACCTATCCTCATACTTTCATTGCACTTATATGGATGATATTACATGTAACAGGGGAACCCATATATACATATACCCACCTATTCAAACATAGGTGAGTCGCCTTAGACTGAGTGACTCAAAATGAAAAATCAGTATTTAATGCACTACAAGATTGACACTATGAACCTAAAAAACATAATGACTCTAATTTAGAATATAAATAACCTAGAAGAAAGGATAAAATATTAAATCATATGGCAGTGGTGAACAAAAACCAGCCGAACCACCTAACTTTTTGCAGCGGTTGACAGAACACTCATGAACATGTCGCAAGAGATTATCAGCACAACTTAACATCTAAGGAAAATAGAAAATAGTTCAACCTGTCAAACCATAGGTTTGGCTAAACCCCATCTGGTGATCGAGAGACTAAAAATAGATGAGAATCAGAAGAAAAAGGGAGGAGGGGATTCACCTTGAAGGATCAACCAAGAAATTTTTAGATATCCAGGTGAAAATTGAAGAATGGGGGAGGTGTAGAGGAGGGAGGCATGCGTCGAAGGGGAACCCCCCATGGGGTGAATCATGCGGGTATGGGGAAGGATGGGTGAGGTAGGTTGTATTTTAGATATATATTTTACTTTAGTGTAATTCAATTTTATAAGTTAAACATAATCGTCAGCACGGTTTAACCTGCATGATTTTTCAAACTGTGCAAAAATTGTGTGGTGCCTACTGCGTCCAAAAAAATCATATTGGATAAGCACAATGTTAGAAAAAGTGTGCGTAGACCATGTGTAACATATATTCCCACTAGAAACAACCTGCACAATTTCTTCTATGGGTCTCATGGTTTTCAGACAAACTGTGTGCCTTATGTAGGTCCTTAAAAACCTGAATTTCTTGGTCTGACACTCTAGAAATTCTTCGAGTCACCCAAACAACATAAAAACTTTTACCAAAGGACAAAGACATCACTTAGAGGAATTCAAAATTTAAAAACATCATCCCAAGTCTTGGTTTAAAAAATGACCCACTCTGTAAATGAAAAACTTCAAAACCTTTGAATTTTAGTCCGGTTAAAAAGAACGAGACTCTACATTGACTCCACTAGAAGATCACCATTCATGATGTTTTACAACTAAAAGGTCCTAGTCATATGACATAAAACTTCAAGAAACCATATCCATTTCTACATGACCTTAAACTACATAATGGTACTTGTTGCATGACCTTAAAATACAAGACACCATATTCCTTTCTATATAACCATAACCAGATTCAAGGTACTAGTTATATGATTTTAAATTGAAGGAAAATGTATTCTGAGATGCCATATGTTAATCTACAAAGCCCAAACATCCTGTTCACATGATGTAAAATTGAAAAACCTATTCCCCAATACCCCATGTAACAAACATGGAATACCTCACATAATAAGAATGGGATTACTTATTTTAAAATTTAAAATACCCCACGCAATGAACATGTGATTCCTTATATATCATATAAGTGATACCTCATAATAAAAGCATAAGAAAATTCCCCACACTTTGGGAGGAAATTAATGTCATAACCATATAACTACAAACAACATGTTCAAAATCCTTTCGAAAATATGTTAAACTATACTATTCATTCTCCATCAAGAAATTTTAATCCCTATGGTGCCATGTGTCCTAACCAGAGATGATTTCACAGAGCCTACTCAAGTATCTCACTGTGCCACATCATAAAAAAATTAGTGGCATGATTCTTATTTACAAAGGATATAAAGTGGTGCCTAGAAATAATGTCTTAGGCACAACCACATATTTACCCCATCATAAGATGGCTTCCACCAACCATTGGACCCTATGACATATTTTCACATCATGTCTATTTTTTAAAGGTCGACAAAGACATATTCCACAACCGTCAGTCAAATGTTAGAGACCTTATACTACATCAATCATACCAGAACTACTTTCGGATTGATTCATATCTATATAGGATACATAGTGACACCCAAATCCAAAATCATGGGTCTATTCACAATTAAAAAATGTGTTTTTCACCTTCTCTATTTATGGGTCAAACTTCTTCATGGACTCTTACATATAATAACTAAATACCACTTTACTCTCACACTTATGAGATATTAAGTGATTCCCATATTATAAATCTTGGTCTAGCCACCACATGGTATAAATTCCCGTGTCCTTTGTATTAATCACCACTTTTTGGTGAATGAAACCATTTCCACTCCTTGTTTCTCACACTGAGCATAAGTCAAGTGGGATTTGAAAATTTGGTAAAGGGTTCCCTATATGATCAATTCATATCAATTCATGTTAGGTTTACCATTGTCCTGGATGAAATACATTAAAAGAACCATATACCATTTTTCCCAAATGATGTTAACTTGCAATATTTAAATTTTTTTCATGATATAAAATTTATTATTACTATATACCTCACATTAGAGGACCTCTATCCTGGGTGTTTGTCTCTTAGAACCCCTCAATTCATAAAACTACATGTGTATTGATTCTGGACATTATGTGATACATTGTGATTCTAAAAATCTATTCCTTAGGCTAAACTACAATATTAAAAAAAATCCCCTCACTCTAAAATGTACGAGCTAGATATTCATAGAGAATTCTCGTATGATTTATACTTCAATTTATAAACTCGTTATCATAAAATGTATCCAATAATTTTTTGAGAACATGATCAATTCAAGGGGAAAATAGTTTAATAATTATGTGTGCTCTGATTTCAGTTTCAAAAAGATATGTAATGATTCTTGTAACCTTGGTCCTAGTCCCAACCAAATGTTATTTATCAAAAGTGAGAATGACTTCACCAGTTTTCTTCCTTCAAGGCCCCTCTTCAAATTGGGTTTATTATGGTTATCTAGATACACTACTACAAAACTAACCTTTTGTATCACCAACATTTATGAGTGCTAAAAATATGTGCTGAGAACTTCTATCTTTATCAGTGCTAATATATGTGCGGATAAAGGAGGACCTTGATCAGTGCTAAATGAAAGGGCTAATAAAGAATACCTATTACGTGAATATAATGTTTAGCATTGATAAAAGGTCTCCTAAATTAGTGATTTATTTTAGATCTAATAAAGGTTACCCTTTATCAATGTTTTTAGCACTGATAATGCTATTTTTATCAGCACTTTAAAATCACTAATAAATATCAAGATTTATTAGAGCTTTTTAGCATTGATAAAGATCCCTTTTATCAGATATTAACAATTTAATCATGATAAAATGGATATATATCATCATCTTTCAGAATGTGCTGTTAAATTTGCATCGATCAATTTAAAAAAGTCCTTGCACACACCTAGTCATTGCAATTCAAATGTTCTCTCGGGAATCATATTATTTCGGTGCTACTTAAATATGATTCATCCGACGAATCAAGATTATAAATCAATGTATGTTATTTTATACTTTGTATAAATCTTTTTTTGATATTTTTGGTTCCACATTTTTCATTTTCGCGCTTTTACGAACCCTACATTTCATCTCCTCACCGTTGCGACCTTGAATCCTATAGAGGACCAACCAAATTACTTTATTGATATATAATCATTAACAATAATGTATTTTTAGATGAATTACCCTAAATTGGAATTTATATTTTATATAAAAATATGATGGAATCCCATGTATGTTCTCCATGGCCAGGATAGAATCAAATAATTTATTTATTGGTTTTTTAATGGTCTTGAAGAAGACCCCTTTTATTTACCTTTGGTAATTTATTTATAGAGGGCTATCTATAAAATTTTTATTGTAGTCACCACCCTTAAACCCATTTATCCTCCATTGACACCACTAAATTTCATAAGGAATTTAATCTTATATAGTCGATTGGATTCCTAAAAAATATGTTTCCCTATATTATCTAAACCACCTAGTTATAATATTTGATCAAGGATGACCCCTTCATAAATTATCCTTTTTGTGGTATAGAAGAATATCACTCTAGTCTATTATAAAAAGATTCATAAAAAGAGTTATAAATTATAGATGGATATTTTATCTGCTAGGGTCTCTAACCTTAGATGATCTTAATCCTTATGCGTTGATGGATCAAAAGTCCTTTCAAAAACTTTATTTAATTCATTATAACCCTTATATGCATATTTTATTAAGGCCTTCTCTGAAGAAACTTAACATGGATTGATAATACTTAATTCCCAAAAACCAACTAACATTTCACATTGGATCACATTAATATTAATAAATATTTTATAAAATTATGTTTGTTTTTCGTTGTAACATTAATGTTATAATGTATTTAGAATATCTATCACATAGAAACATTGCATGAGTTGCCCAATATAATGAGATCCATGAAATGTTATGGAAATATTAACGAACATATATCCAGTGATCTAGATTTCATCTTTAGGATTGGTCAAATATGATGTTTGACGATTTGGTGTTTGATTCTTATTAGTACAAGAAAATTATTATTTTAAATTTTAAACCTTGTAATCCACAAGAAGTGGGGTTATGAGGATTGACCCTGAAATTACAATTCCCCTTATTATATATATCATTAGGTATTTATAACTATATATGTGTGTATTTAAATATATATAGGATTTTATTAATGATATATATTATAGTCAACATAAATTGACATTTTCATCTAAACAGTTGAAAAATATTTTCATGGCATGTTATGATATTTTGGGTTCACCATATGTTATATGAAATTAATTGAATAATTTGAGAAATAATTTTTTTCCTTTAATGTTATGGAAGATAACAACTCTACCCTTTTGTTTGAAAATAAACTGTATGATTAAATACATAACCCCCATAGTTCATTTATGAGTTCATATCAGATAGTAAAATAAATATAAATCAATAATATAGGTTAATAACAAAAGTATGAAATATTTATTACAAGATATAATTATAAATGGATTTCATTTAATATTAAAACTTCACATGAGCTCATTACCATTGTGACATTATCTTATTTCTCAATGGATTTCTTAATGTGTTTCTAGATATCAATCATAGATGTTAGGTAATATTTACTAATCACACAAATAAATTTTCCTATAAGGTCACCCAATAAATCTATCCCCAATCTCATAAAAAATTATTTATAAATTTAATTTTAAGATAAATTATTATTTTTTATTTTGAAAGAGAAAAAATAAACTTGAATTAAGAAAAAAAATGTAGATGGAATTAAATAAAATCATAAATATAGGGTTTAAAAAAATCTATGTATGTTCAAAGATCATGATGACTAATAATTTGTTTTGGCCCAATAGCCTCATAAATGCTCCTCATCCCATGTTTAAAGTTGTGTTTTGTATTTAGAGCCAATTTTATTGCCCTAATATGTTCTTTTTAGTTGTTTTTTAGATTGATTTTAAACCTCATTTTATAATTTTTTTGTTATTGAGAATATGCTACCAAATAATGGTCCCAAATTTTTATAGTGGGTCATTCCCAATTTCTAATTATCCTTAGTTGTAACCCAACTTCCGTGGAAATCATGGTTTGTTAGCATCAATGAAGAGGCTTGAGGAAGTTGGGAATTTCTTCAGAGTGTTTGAAATTCAAAAAATATGTTAGTCTTCTTGCAATTATATGCCTACTTGAGGGTCCATATTTTGAAGAATGAGAGTTGTATCCCCCCTAAAGATGAAATTTGGGATCAAATGGGAGTATTTTAAGTCTCTCTTTCTCCGATGGTTTATACCCGAGGAGGTGAATATGAGGAAAAGTGAACAATTCATGAGTTTCCATCATGGTTAGTAGATGATGAAGGATTACGTTGAACACTTCAAAGAGCTAGTTTTCTTTTTTGAGGAGGTGATGTCATAGGATCAGTTGAAAAATAATATTTCCATTAGTTGCCTTTATCCAAAGATCAAGTAGTGAGTCCTCTCTTCCAAGGATCCCCATTTCGATAAGTTTACGGAGGAATTGATTTTGGATGAATTGTTGAGAAAGAATCATAAACACATTAGCTCAGTTGTAGTCTCCTGTGTTGGGGTGAAAATGTATATACATATTTCATTATAATATTTTTATGGAATTATCCTTTTTAAATACATATTGTTTCGTTTTTTTTAATGTTAACCTTTAAATTTTTAGATTTTCATGAATTAGTTCCCTTATTTATGTCGTTCTTGTTTGGATATATCTATTTTTGTGGAAATCACTCTTTGTTCCCATTGTACAAGATCATTTATGTTTTGTATTTTGATTATTTTTGCTGCTGTTTCTTATGATGTAGTGTGTAGGAATAATATTGATGTATATTTGGTTATATTGATCAATGAATCCAAAATATGGATTGGATTTTCATCACTCAAAAATTAAAAAAAATAAGGATTATCTTTTCACTTCACTATTGTCGATTAACCACCACATAGCATAACATATTATATGAACTTCCAGCCTAACGTCCCTATGATACTCTCATCTTACACATGCTCAGCACCATTTGTAACATATCACCATTTAGATTTCACTTTTACATATCTTTCTACACCCGTTTACTATATGCATGCAACTGCAGGCATCAAGAATCTTCACAAGTTGTAAATGGGTGCACGAAGAGAATTAACAATGAATGATAAATGGTGATATGACAGATATGGTGGTGAGAATGTGTTAGATGAGAGAATTACATGGACATCAAGAAGGAATTTTATATCCGATAATATGTTATGAGGTAGTTAGAAATAATAGTAAAGTGCACATATAGTCCTTAGTTTTGTTATTAGCTTGTATTTGGACCAAGGAAACACTTTTGAAATATGTAACGGTAATGTTATGATATTATTTTTCTATTTTTTATGAAAAATTATATAATGAAACATTGATTATATTTTCATTATTCCATGAAATGTTCTTTTATTTTACAAGATTTCTATCCATGAGTCTTGAATTTTTAGGAAATAAATGATGTTTTCACTGCTCAATCATTGAGGTAATAGTGATTTTTCCACATTAAAATCATTTTCTTACGATTTAATGAATTGTTTCATATTTATGTTTAATTTATTTCATTTTAATATTACTCATGTAATAATTATTTTATTATATAGATAGATTCTTTTTTTAGAGTAGGGGTGATCTATCCAACTTCATACTTCTTCTCCCTTAAAACCTTCAAACCTCTACAGTGTTGCATTTATCACTTTATTTTCTATTCTCTCTATTTCAATTGTAGGAAGAGAAATGTTGCTGCCTCTGCTCAATTACAAAGGTAATCTTTATATTTTCATAGAAAAATATTTTTAAAAAGAATTAATGTATTATTCCATATTTATGTTTAATATATTTCTTTTTATTATTACTCGTAATAATTTTTTTTCTTATACATGTAAATTTTATTTCTAGTTCATGTGGTTTTTTTGAAGCTACTCATGTAGTATTTACAATTCAACAAAGAAAGTCAATGGAAATCATGGTATTATTGTTATTCTGCATTGTTTTTGAATGTATTTACTAATTTGTATTTATGTAATTGTATAAAAAATGTTTCAAATGTTTGTAAAATATTTTTTTGGTATTTGTGTTGTAAATTTCATATCATTTAAAATATGTATTGGGACTTTTTTATTGATATATGGTGTGTTTTGGGTCTTTTTTTGCTGCTGTAGTGTGGTGTAACAACACACTACAATATCACAATTTATCAGTGCTTTTAAAAGCACTAATACAGAACAAATTTTTCTATGATTATACAAGCGTTGATAACAGTTTCCTTTAGCGGTGATAAAAAAGTGATCCTAAATTGGACCTTTTCCAGTTCGTTTAAAACAACTGATAAAGATCCCATTTATCAGTTGCTTCAAAATCACTGATAAATGGACCCTTTATAAGTGCTATTTTAGTGATGATAAATGTCCTGGTATTTAAATTTCACTCATGTTGTCAACTCTTTTCTAGAACTGATAAAATCCATTTATAGTGCTGTTAAAAGCCAGTTTTGTAGTAGTGATAAGATATCTCACCCACACCATTAGTCAGAGCTATGTGAACATAAACTGTAGTGACTATTCATCCTTATCTCATGATGTTATATTATATGAAATTGGGTCCTATCCACATGGAATTTAAACTGTGTTGTTCAAGGTCTCACTTACATGATCATACATTATTTGATGAGGTCCCTAATAAATAATTTTAATCAATAAACATGATCCCCCCATACATATTGACTTCCATAATCTCTATTTTTGAGGTTTAAATAAACCTTACATTCATTAATTGTTCATTATTTCTGCCCAAGTAGCATGTTATTTTGTTAGAAGAGTATATGACCACCTATATAAAAAGAAAAAAATAGTCTAATGAAAATTGGGAAGTCTATTGTTTTTATCTTGTGAATATGTGTCATGTTAAAAAATTTTGTTCTTTGGAAATATATGTTTGTCTTCATCCAATGGTTTGATTATGCCTGGGGGGTGAGTTTCTTGTACAATCATTCAAGTTGGGTTTTTTAATTTTCATCTCTAATGGAAACTCCCAATGGATCTTACATCCATAAATAAGTATATACCTTAATTTTAAACGTAGGTGGTCCACCAATGGTTTAGAACCAATAATTCTTAGGAACTCAGATTGGTTCAGGGAATGTGAGGTTGAACTCATCACACCATTCAGGGGGGAATTTTTCCTACTCTGAGACTATATTATAGATTTCAGATTTGTTCAATAATCTCTTTCTAATTCCAATACAAGACTGGTTACCCAAAAAATGATCATAGTTTAAATTCTTGTATATGTAAAGTGAAATATTATTAGTGGATCCATTTTTTTGTATTTGAGGTTCTTAATCAATTTCTCATTCGAAGGTAGAAACATATATGTTGATGTCATCATATAATCAGATTCTCTAGTGTTATTTTCATCTAGGGAGGTGGTAATTATTTCAAGGATGGGATTGAGCCATTGTGATGCATCCTATGTATCCTTATTTATCGTAGGATTCAAAAAATATGTATTTTATTATATTAGTGTAGTTTGACATCATACATAAAGGATATATATGGGGGAAATTAGGAGCCAAATATTGATATCAAGCCTCAGGGAGGAATCCAACGTATCCTTGACATGGATGGAGTCAGAGATAAAATAGTTCAATCCTTACCTTGGTAGATTACCTGAGGTATATTCCCTTGTACGGGGGAAGTCATATTATTCTACTTATTGAGGATTACAGCTTGAGATTTCCCTAGCTGTGTGGGATTCATGATTCAAATGATATGACCATTGCAAGTCCCTAATCCTACATGATCCGTGATGGGTTTAGAAAACAAGGGATAGAAATTAATTGTTGTAATTGTATATAGATGTATGCCTTACATGCTGGGATATCTTATTGAGTGCTTAATATAAATACCAAGCCTTAGGAAGGAGTCCTGTGTATCCTGGATATGACAGGAATCAGAGTTCTGATAGTTCAGTTTGATCATGGCTTACACACTGAGGATTCCCATATATGGGGGGAGGGGTGGAATATAATTTTTACACTAATCAGAGCATACACTATGATGTTTCTTTAATATATCCACTGGATGAGGTTTTCATATCCCACAAATCTTTCTTAACGTAGATTTATTATCTTCTGGAAATGTCTAAGGATGTTTAGACATGTTCGAGCTGCTATGTGGGCCTGTATAAATATAATCTCATGATCCAACTGGAATATATAGAGGACTTCAACTAACTTAAAGATATGTTGTAATACCATTGTGTTATCAATGCTAACATATCCATAGGTTTTTTATGTTGTAGCTATCTTGTGAAGAGGGCATCATGATATACATGAAGATATGTCTGGAGGGCACTGCATGATATGGATGACTTGTTCTCGTGTCATCACACATCTTGGATGATGTGCTTGGTGGATGTAACATGATATAGTTTGAAATACCAAAGGGCTTTACAAGACTTATTTTACATACACTAGTGTCACCATATAACTTGGGGAAACATTTCTTGGGGACATAACAATATCTTGAGGGTGAACCCATAAGAATTCATGGGACTCGGGAAACATGCTCAGAGGGTGTTGTGTAACTTTCATGACATGTCTAGGGGGAATCACATAATCCAGATGGCATGTTGAGGGGACATAACATAACTAAAGTGACATTTTCTAGTGATTTCATTTGATATTGATGAGTCATGTGAAGCACATAGGATTAAAAAATTTGTCATCACATAATTATCATTTCATTTTATCTTTTTTCTAGATTTTTATTGCATATGTACCATATATTTTTCCACTATTTTGTTTTTCTAGGTTACACATGACCCGGCAAACATGCCAAATATCCTTTTCACAACTCAGATAATTTAAAAGATGTCTTTTTCATGATATTTCAGTGATCACATGATGTTCCTATGTATGTTTCATAACCCCTTAGGTTTTTTCCCATATCATAACTACTGAAAGATCATGTGATCTCCTGATTGGTTACTCCAAGAAGTATACTCCTGAACTCATGTGGGTGATCAATAGAGGAATTCTTAATTCCTTGATCGATTGTATTTATATTTAGGGAGGATAGGAAGGGGGATTTCTAGGCCTTCACACCCCAATTAAATTTCACCTTGTGTGGTGTGTATCTGATAGATTTGGTTGAGAGTTAGTGGAGGGATTTGGTGTCATGTGATTCAAAAGATCCATCCATCACATGATTTATAATGGCCACAAGGCAGTTCTACCATATCCATTTTTTAGTCCCATTCCTATAAATGGGATCTCTTATAACCACAAGGACATTACAAGGGAATTTTACAACGTCAGATTTTCATATCTAAAGGACTTCGTGAGATTAAGATGCATGTTTAAAGGCATTCTCATGATCTCAGATACTTTTTCTGGGATTCTTCGGGAGAAAAAGGTAATTTTTTTGGGATCATTCTAAAAATTAAGTAATCTTTTCATGATATCTTCCATGGGATTGTGCTAACATGTTGAGAGTGGCTCCACGAGATCAATGATGATTTATCAGGGTGTATAAACCCTTTCACAAGATGATCGATGAATCCTTTCTTATAAATATGTTCATGTATTTTAACATTTAATTTCATTCTTTATTTCACATATCCTAGGGATCTTGTGAATGTATGTGAGTGTTTTCAAAGACAATCATTGTTCCCTTTATTGATGGATCCCATGACTAATAAATCATCTTGTGATGATGTGTGGGCATTATCATGGAAACCCCCTTTGATTGTTTATGGAGACAAGGCATATTATTTTGATGTTATGTTTTAATATGAACATGTATATATGGTTTCCGTGGTTCCTTGTGAACCACAGTGGTGCATCACATGAATATCGATAACCCTGAAATGATTCATCCTTTTTTTATATTCCCCCTATTTTGAAATGATTTTTAGATGGTTTTTTGGGGGCTGGTTGACTGACCTACCACATGACTAGAGGGAGATCATCTGGTTGTTGTCACATGATCAGTGTAGGTCTTGGATGACTTTATAGGAACAAGAACTTTTTTTGAACAGAGGTCCCGCATGATCTCTTACATGTAATATGATTTTCATGTCCCTTTCATATGACATTCAAAAGATCTTGTGATTGAAATTTTTTTTAGAAGATCACACAATCCATGTGATCTTTCCACCTTCCATTCCTTTATTTTGGGGAGAAAATGATACCCAATTTTCAAATAATTCTTCCATTAGAGAAAGTTTTATTCTTATTTTGGTGGGTATCAACACCCCCCCCCCCCCACAAGAAGTGCCCGCGAGGACAATGTCAATATTATGAGGAATGTAGATGCCTGCTTGAGTCTTTGGGATATTTCTAGTCAGTGTCTTAGGTAATGTTTTTTCTTCCTAGAGACCTTTTGTATTCCATATATGGACTTCAAAATATGGTAAAATAGGATTACTCATTCATCAGTTTAATTTTGTGGATTTAGAGAGCATAACTTTATTTTTCATGAGGCCATATGATTGGCTATACAATATTTATATCTTTTTATTTATACGACCCAAATTTTTTTATAATATTAATATAGGGTAAGGATTAGTGGGGGGAGACAAAGATTTTTCCTAGGATCACATGTAGAGTTTTAATCCTAGATTGTTTTTTTCATTTATATGGTCTTCCAAACTAAATCATTGTTTTTATTTAGTTTATCATCTTTCATATCAGATAGTTTATTGCTATAGTTTTAAGGTATTTTAGTTTGAATCATCTTTAAATGTAGTTGGGTCATCTTTCATGAATATTATATTATTATAGTATATGTTCTTTTATCTTAGAAAATTTATTGCTACTGTTTTGATTTTTTTTATCCCAAACCTTCCATTGTAGTAGTTTATAGACTTTTATGTTGGATCTTATATCATTACAGTTTAGGGACATTCAGCATGGACCTTCAATTACTATAGCTTAGGGTTTTTTCTTAGACCTTCTATCATTGTATTTTATGGTATTTTATCTTGGACCTTCAATTTTTTTTAGTTTTGGTACTTTTATCTTGGACCTCCATTTGCTAAAGTTTTGGATCTTTTAACATGGACCTTTAATCACTCATATTTTATGGTTTTTAAGATCATAATTTCTTTCACTGGTAGTAGGATCATTTAGATTATACCTCATATCACTGGTAATTTAATTACATTTAGCTAGGGAATTTTATCCATCGTAGTATAATGTATATTAGCTCAGACCATCTATTCCTGGTAATTTAAGGCATTTTAGCTCAATCCTTCTATCACAACAATTTAAGGTATTTTAGTTAAAACCTAACTACTGAGTATATAATATGGGGCTGGCATTCCATGGATGATGCAATACACTCCTATGGTTTCAAAACCTATCATGGTGTTTTTGGGGCTTAAGAGGATTAAAGTTCCTTTCCAGCAAAAATGGGATTCCTATAGATTATACGTCAAAGCCCTTATGCATTGATATCATTTTAAAATAGAGGTGATCCCACTGTTTTTCAAGATCCATGGACTATTTAAGAAGGTAACATTGGTATAGGTTGAAATACTTGGGGTTTTATGTCCACATCGATAGTTAGAGAATGGGTATAGAAATTCTTAACCCAAAAGTCACAGTTGAGGAATATGGGATGGGGTAGAAATGCTAAGGGTGACCCATAAAACCTAAGGTTCTATGTTTTCCATAGTGTTACTGGGGACCACGATGAAAAAAAATTTATTTCTTATAATAAGGAAGCACCTATGGTTGGTAGGTTAAATCACTTATGCATCGATAACATGGTCAAATATAGGAATCTATACTATTTTTTGACGGACATAAAGCATTTTCTAAGACTCTAAAAGATGGGAAATGAAGTTGGATGTGGAAAAAAATATATCTAGGAACGATTATGGGATCCTAGGGATGTTTAGATCTTTTATAATGAATCTTAATACCAATGACTTTTCTTTTAGAGTCACAAGTAGTGGACCATTAAAAGGTTCAAGAATGGAGTGTCACATTATTTCATTGAGAAAGTTTACAAAACAATTTGAATTAACATCGACGGTGAGAAATCCACTTGAATAGTATTTTTATGTAAATTGAAAATAAAGGTCCAAAGTTATTAGGTCGTGAGGATGGCATGGGAAAATCCTTTCATGAACGGAGTAGAATACTCTACGGTGACATGTTATGCCATGGTGATGTCAGGAGTACATGGATCAAAAATCTAGTTTTGTAAAGCTTCACATTGGTTGATTACTATAAGAGGACATATGAAAAGCTATTAGCATAGATGCATAGTCAAAAAAATTATCACATTAATCATTGTATCCTTTTCCAAGGTCCATGAAATGTTTACAATGATTCGAGATGCTCAAATCGTGAAGTGTGATTTTTGGAAAGTGAAATATCGAAGAAGGGTTCGAGGACCCTAAAAATTGTTACACTACTTAGAAAACACATTCTCACCATGAGACAAGTCATTAACCTAATTTTTACCTAGACTAGGGGGTTCAGTGATTAGAGATTGTCTTTAACTAGGGATACAATGTGGGCCCTATGAGCTTTACACCTTATTTATTATTTCCCTATTTCATGAATAAACTTTTTAGATGAATAGTTCAGTGAGTAAAGACTTGAGTTTTTCTCAGGTTTCCCTTTATAGGTTTTCATTTTGACAAGTTTGGTGTTTGTTTCACTATCTGTTTAGGTTCTTGTGATTTGTACTATTACTGGATAGAGTTTAAGGTCATATGACTTTGATCAATGTCTGAAAAGATTAAGGTTTTTACACAAATGGACCTAATTTAAGGGGAATGTTACACAATATCCTAATTATGATTCATAGGGTCAATAGTATTATGAAATAATTTTGATTGGTAGATGAAAATGTTGTAAATAATGGATCAAGGTTCTCAGGTCATGAGTACTGATATGGGGAAATCATGTTAGTAATGGTGCAGAACACCCTAAGGTTCTAGGTTCTTCCACAGTGATGTTAGGATCATAAGAATAAGAAATCTATTTAAATAGTAATATGATGTCTCTAGTTAGTAGGTTTGAGAGATTATATATTTAAGAAAAGTCCAAACATAGAGATCCCATTTCCTTTCCAAGAGCCATCAAAGGTTTGTATAACCCCGAGGTGCTCAAATATTGAAGTGTTATTTTTGGGATTTGGTCCTTAAAAGATGATATAAACACCCAATTATTTGGTTGATTGGGGTCCTGATTTTGTGGACTTTTTTTTGTGATGATAGGAATCAACAAAATCATAGTTCATGAATGGAGGTGTGGTATGAGGCCAACACTGATGATAGTGGTCATCTAAGATGAGGTCCATAGAAATGCATAGTTTTATATCATGCATGGGATATCAACCATGTAGTTTACCATAATGAGGTGATGACTTATGGTGTAAATTTTAAGGACATGGATCTTGAACCATGACAATCCTATCACACACAGATCTTCCTTGCTTGTATAGGGACTCCCCTACTATAATTCCTAAGATCAAATTAGCTATGATTGATGTGAGAAACCAAGAATTTAATGGTTTCCTCCCACCATATAGAGGTAATTATATAGAGGGCATGTGAATGTTGTACCATGCAGTTGTTGGACCATGACATAGGATCGAGACTTTCCGACATATCTCATTAAAATGAGAATCAAGATGTATATAGTTCTAGGAACCAATGTATTTTAACATCATATGGTGAGGAAATAATTAGTGCAATTTAATGTCTTGTAGTGCAGGCGAGGGTCACCTGACATAAATGAAGAAGAACGTTGAGTATCCGTGATATTTTACATTATGCAATGAGGACACGCTTGTTTAGATTAACAACATTTGACTATGATGTGTTCATTCAGTTTAATTTAATTTGACTAGGATGAATTTTTTTCATTTTACTTTCATGTTAACAATATTATTTACTATTAATGGAAAATATGCAAATTATTTCTTGAGAACCCTTTTGTTTTGGGGGGATGACTCTTTCCCTATTCATTGTGGTCAGTGAGTAAGATTCGTTTCGATAGACCTAATGTATAATATTAAGCCCTTCCCAAATGGGTTTAGACATTGGAGGATTCATTCTTGGTATCATTGGGGTTCTAAGAGAGAATAATTGTTCTCCTTGAATGAATGAGAAGAGGTGAACCTTTTTATTGAAGGATTCTAAAATCTTATTCGGATGTACTTTCAGGTTGTGCAATTTATGAAACATATTCTCATAAAGATTCTCTATCACATCTACCCACTTTTTTTATTTCTCATCATCTGAGAGTTTCTCGTAGATATCTATTTTAATTAAATGAAAATTGATTTTTTTTATAAATACAACCTTTGTTCCTACACTAATGAATACAATGTTGCTTTTACAGTAGTAAATATGGTGGTATGGTAGGCCCATAAAGCATGAAGGTTCATTTATTTCCAGAACATATTATCATTATTCACCATCTTATAGAATATATTTGAGACAGTCCAATTAAAGGCTTATATATACCCATTTGTCACTGTATGATAGTGGTATGAGTGATTGGACTCGATGTTGTACTTTGGGTACAATTTCTTCAAATAAGTGGAATAGAATTTGGTTTCCTTGTCCATTAATATGTTGTAAGGGACTCTTAACCTTGTGATGATATGGTAATTCATGATGTTAAGTATATTCTTTGTCCTGACTTCCTTGAGGGGTATTTCCTAATCCCATTTTGAAAATAAGTTAGTATCTGTAAGAATGTACTTGAACTGCTCGGCTATAACTTGGGGATATGACCCAACAACATCCATTCCCTATACTGAAAATGAATAATATTATTTAGATTTATGTAGAAATTCCTTGAGTTATTTGATGAAGAATTCATGGATCTGGAATGCATGAAATTTCATGGTGAATTATATATAGTACTGTATCATAGTTTTTGAGTATTAATAGAGCCTCCAGATTTGGTGGGAGAGCCTGGTCCTAGATTTATGAGCACTACAAGAGCCTACATGGTCTTCTTATATAATGAGAGGGATCCCACTTTCTTCTATAAATATGAGTAGGATTCTATTAAAACTTTGTTTTTAGAGTGATTTACTATCATTTGGACCATCCCATAGGGTAATGTTCACTACTCACTGATGAGTATATTATTTTTTAGCTAAATCTACTAGGATAGTCTCTTTTTAGAGATATCTAATTATGGGATACATCTATATAGGAGTGGATAATGGTTAATCATGATCAGAGGTAATGTTAACCTAATTTATATCTTTCATATCACAGATTACGATTGATGATACCATTCTTCGATGTGTAATTTAGATGAGTACTTCCTCTTGATTAGGTTTTCCCAGGAATGTTGCTATATTAGCTAGTACATTGGCCCAAGCATTCTGTGTTCGAGAGATATGACGCGTCATGGAATCAAAAGGGAATTCAACCATTTTTCCAATAACATAGTCAATGATATGGTTGAATTATTTATTTTTGATGGAATATTATCCATTTATCTTATTTATCACTAACTATACACCCCCTTTGAGGTTAAAGTAGGCTATATTTAGCTATAGGGATAATTTCAAGCATGTGATGAGGGATTGGTATTCTATCTCACTATTTTTCAGACATCAAACAATGAGAAAGAGTAGGGAATTTTTATTGGTTTCTAGAGAAACAAATAAAATCTCTAAGAAAACCCGATTGAGTTTTATGTTTTCCAGTATCTTACCAATTGTACATTTGGAGGCTTCATCAAAATACATCTCCCTTGTCCAAGGAGTGTCGTGGGAATAGAAAACCTCATTGTCAAGAAGTTTTGTGTCCACTTGTGTGCTATCTGTAGTACAATGTTTTGTTAGGAAATAATCATAGGCCTATCATTTCACCAATGTTTGCAACATAAACTAAATATTGTATTATTGTAGTATGACAACACATTATGCCAACTTCCCAGTCAGCATTGGACAACCAAGGAGGTACTTGAAACTATCAATACTAGAGACCAAATGGACATTATGGTGGTACAAGTAATGCCCAGTATTTTCAGTGCAAAGATGCGTGTGAAAAAGTTATTCTCAACAATAGAATACCAGGTATTAGTACCTAGCATCATCCAACCTAGGTAGTAGAGACTGTACTCAATACCCATATTATTTTTATATACGAGGAGGTTACGAAGATAGAATTTCATGGAAGAAAGATATAAGATGAGTGGATTTTCTTCCACTAGTGGAGACATGATCAGTGGGTACAATAAGTACTAAATGAGACTCTCGAATGTTTCATGGCATTATATGCCCCATAGATAGGCAATTCCCTTCTTCCATGGCTGGAAGAAGGGGATAGATTTTCCACCCACATTGGCTATGAATTTCCAAATGTAACAAAAGGTAACCTTGTATCCCCTTATGTTATATGAGATTCATAGAGGAGAAATTTCTATGATTACATTGGTATTCTTTGGGTTAACCCTAATTCCATGGTGTCTTAACAAAAATCAAAGCAATTTACAAGACATTAACATAAAATATCATTTCAACAGATTCATCATAAGGCTATGCTACCAAAAACATTCAATGATTTTTGGAAGATTTGTGAAGGGATATCCTCCTTTCAGGATTTAATCACCAGATCAATAAAATAACATGAAACTATTCTTTCATGTATGGGATTAATGATATGAGGTACAATGAATTGATATGTAGAGATAGAATTATTCAAACCAAAGGGTACGAACTAATAGAAAAAGAATCAATAGGGACGCTCAGAAGGTACTGGTTTCCTCAACATTAGGGGCCATCATTATCTAATTGCATAATAAATACCCAACCATGAAGAAGAGGACCTAGAAGATAGAAGTTTCATTGATTTAGAGTTCTATGCTTTGTAATAGGAAATCATTCATTAGGAATTTTCAATTAAGGTATTTTAAATTTATGTATACCTTAATCCTCCCATTATTTTCCAGGACATGGATGATGTTGGTGGTCCATATTTGGTATTGAACTTCTCATAATTTTTCCCTTGATTATGTTTAAAACTTCTAACTATACATTTGTATCATGAGAGGGGTCCATACCCCTATTTGTTTACCTAAAGCTATGATGGTGATTGGGTATGTCGAGATGGTGTGTAGTCACATCGGGATTCAGTCTAGGAATTTTTATATAATTCAAAGGGAACATATATTGATGTTTCTTTAGAAATATGATGTACATATCTTTCCCCTTGAGAGCCATGGATATATTAATCAGTGTAGGTCATGGGTCTTACACTTTCCCCATATTTACCTACTGAAAATCATCAATAATGGTGGAGACGACTTCCTTAAATACATTAGGGTTGTTTTGTGGTCATCCTCTTCTTTATCTACCTATGAGGCCATGTGAGGATTTTTAAATGAATTTGGAAATTTGGGTGCATATCTGTCACTGTCTAGGTGAGAGAGGCCATGAGAAAAGACATTACCATCCCATACTACCATATTAATTGTAGAGATATTCTAGTGTAGATTTTCCTTTAGGTTTTCATATGGTAAAAAGGGTCTTATACATCTAGGATCATGTATATTTCTTCAAATAGATTTTTGGGAAGAACATATTCATTGTCGATCATAATGTTGGAATTCATAGGGGATATCCCCAAGTAGTTGGGGGATAAAACATATATATTATCTTACACCATTGGTTGTTTTCCTCCCTTTTTTTAGAAAACATCCTCAACATATATGGAGTTTTAGGTATCAAAGGGGGAGCTATCTCCATTTTGTTTGATGACCCTTCCATTGATGGGGTATTTCAAACACTGATGGAATGTTGAGGTTACCACCATGTGGTTTTAGAGCCCTAGAATTCCAAGTAAGGCATTTTACATCATGTAATGATGGATAACCTTAAAGTCAACATTAAACGTGAGATCCCCAAATTGATATTTGCGCTTGATATTCCTCAGAGATCTTTTCTTATGCTTACCATACCCTTGAATGGTTAGATTTTTGGGAGACAAACACTCTTCTCTATACCCAAAACATCAAAGGGTTCGAATTAGGGTGAGGTTGACCTCAGTACCATTTTCAATGATATTCCTTAAGATTATGACATTATCAAGTCCACCTAAAACATATAGGGATATGATGTACCCTGGATGACCTCCTCTTGATCCTACTCTGTGAATGAGATAATGGTATGAAACTTAGTTGGCATGGTCTCTACTCAATAAACCACAACTGCAGTGAATTCTATTTCAAAATACTAAGGGATATGGGTGGATTCAATGAGTTAATCCATGAATTATTTTGAAATATAGAGGACATAAATGATTGAGATCTTAGTTGGGGAAATCACTAATTAGATAATCACTCCCTCTCAAGGCAGTCATGTTAGATGACTTGTTATAGATGACTGTTGGAGGGTTTTGGAACATCACTATGTCTTTATTAGATTTTCTAGAGTGGTTTACCAAGGTTATTAGTAGTATATATGTCCAATATGGATATGTGACCAAAATATTTTGTCCGACCATGCCCATGTATTTCCTAGTATCCTCAATTTATAGTCATGTGGCCTCATGTTCCTCAGTTAAGTATTTGGAAGTCATACTCAGAAGAATATTCACTACGCATGTGGCCTTATTCTATCTATTTCTTTGTTCTATGTTCAAATACACTTTTAGGAGACATATCCAATTTCACCATCAAGTATGGTTTAACTATTTTGGGTCTATAATGTTGTGCTGTTGGGGTGGAATGAGCTCAGTCATATTTCTTTCGAATCATCTAGTTGTTGAACTTCTATCCATGCATGGAAAGAACATTATTCAAATCACCCTCTACTTCTAACTATGTAATGTTTATGTAGGTCACCATTATCATGGATTTATCTAACATAAACTATTCAGAATCAACCTTTCTTTGGAGAATGTATTTGAAAATGATGTAATCATGGATTTTGTGACACATCCTTATTTTGAAAGGGTAGTAGTTGGGATGATTAGTTAGATTGACCATATTGGGATTAATGGGCTATGTACTCCTGAAAATGATATTTTCCATCGAAATAATGAAATAACAAGGGAGTTGTTTATTTTGGAAGGAGCATGTTTTATTCTTTCATTCCTCAAATCTATGGAAAACCTAATCTTTTTTCACTTCTATCGGAGGGTGATTTTGTGGTCATTGTCACCCGACATGAGGTGATGGGCTATTAAAGACCTACTTAGGTGCTTGGATGGGAATTTTTATTTGGTTATAGAGTAATAAAAGATATCTCTACATTATTGAGCCATTCCTTCTTTCTTGAATGCAGGATCTGAGATTTATCTTAGGTTCACTGAATGGAGGATTCGATAAGTTGTGCTATTTTGGCGAACACATGAAACCCTCCAAGATACTACATAAAGATTAGAGGTGTTGGTAGCTCATCCCAAATATTTTCAATGAAATATTTTACAAATTTCTCCTATGAATGAGGGACGATGAGAGAATATGTTAATCCCTTCCATTAAGATATGTTGTTAGATACCCTATTATTTTCAAATTGCTTTCAGTTCATTAGGTTGATGTTTTTTATTTTTCTCATCATGGAGATGAACTGATATTAAAATTGATGATTAGGTCTTCCCATTATATAATGGATCATCTTGGAAGGACTAAATACCAAAAAAGGGTGTCCCTATTAGAGTATATAAAAAACTCATCTTTGTCACCTTATACGAATCTTGAGGTTCCTTCATCAAACCACATTAGGATACGATATGAGTCAGATGTTGTTCTGGGTCTCTCGTGCCATTAAAGCTGGAGAAGGTAGGATTTGAGAAATTTGACGGGGGAAAAGTTCCATCAACCCATTCATGATATTGAATCTTCTCAGGTTACATTGGTCCATGTCTCCATTCTATGACTTCCGTATGAGAAGATAGGGACTCAATGAAATTGAGAAATTCCAGAGGTACCACTGTTTGAGCCACCTCCCATCTATAGGGAGAAGGCTGGGCCAGATGAGTTGGATCTATTTTTGCTTTCCATTGATTCTCAATTCATACGAATATGGAATTATTACAATGATGATGAAGAGGCTATCATTTTTATGGGGGGAAGTAATGCTCATTTTCAACATCCTTATTTATATAGATCTACTTCATAGATGTAGAGATTTTTTTATATTTAAATACTTCTCTTGCAGGTGGAACAACCTTTTCTAGATGTATGGAAGGATGGATATTCATCTCTTTTTGAATACAATACCTAGTGGGGATTTCCACTGAGTTTCTCTTTATCAATTTGGCTAATATTTTGAATGTCATTTTCATATATTTCCATTTATTCATCCAATGAATGAACATTGACTCTTTTGGGTGGTGATTGGGATGTAGACATGACATTCAATTTATCCTTTGAAGTGTTCCACTATAGAGGTGGAAACTCGATATTTAGAGGTGAAAAATTTTGGATTGTCCATTGGTTTTGGGTACATGAGGCCTTACTAGGGGCATCCATATCCTCCTCTTGGGGTTTATTTTTGGTATTGTGTACCTCTTCATTTGTGTCTTGATCAATATTTTCTATTGTGTTGTTGATGATGAAATTAAGAGTTGTATTAAGAAATAGTAGTTTTCCCATTACTTTCAATGCAATATTATGTTTCTATACACTAGGAATTAGGGTCGTTTCTTGAAACCTTGGCCATATTGGGCCATTTTTATTGCGACCCCAGTATGGTTTGATTGAACTCATTGCACGCTCCTCTTGTATTGGCCTATGAGTAATGAACTCCATGGAGTTTACAGTCATGATTAACAAATGAGATCTGAATAGTAGAAATTTGTATTATGATGGGAGGAACTGTCGGGATTCCAACCGTAAATATTTACTTCCTATCCCGAAGAATACTAACTAATTTTTTGGAAATTATGTTAATGAAAATTTCCCAAACCCCCTAAGATGGAGACTATTCATGGACACAATTGGAATTCATTGTTCATGTTTTTGAGGATTAAATGACTCCAGTTAGATATTTTAGGACTCCTAGGATGCTCGTTAATATATAAATTATTTCAACCTTGTGGCTTGGGGTTGATCTTGAACAATAGTTTATTTCCCCAGGTCCCTCTCGGGGATTGATGAAACTGAGGTTGCTGAATGAGATATTAATGCACCCATCAAAGTGGGATGAGTTTGTTTGTATCTACTATTTATATGTCTTGAGTCTTCTCAATAATTAATGATCCAAGGGGTGGAGGCAGTGGAAAATATTCCATTGTCCTGATGGGCGGGGTTTTCTTCTTAACAACTACTATGATAGATGCCACTATGAACTTTTGGATGTGGTTCATCTATGCTCATGTTAGAGATGGTTTCAATGTAAGACCATGACGTTATTTAGTTTATACATGAAGTTTTTGGATTGATTGAAACTACATATTACATGTCTAAAATGCATTACTATATATTCAAGGGGCCTAGTAGAATGACCTTTTGGATACCCACTCCCTTTATTTGTGTTTTCCTATAACCAATAATGTTGGGGAATATCTTTGTAGTGACCAAATGACTCATGCTCTAACCGGTCCCATGATTTTTATGGATACATTGGAATTACATGAAATTTTATCTAAGGATTTCTATTATTCTAGGGCTGTAGTGATGTGAAACATTACATAATTTCACCATCCTCAAATATGGATACATTATGTGGATTTAGATATCAATTTCTAAAGAACTGTGATGCAATGACGACAAGAATGTTACATATTTTCACTATGAATTTCTAGTTCTAGGTTTTATTCTATGGAGATAACTACAAGGTCTAGATGAAAACAAATTATCTTGATGTTTTGAAGGCGACTCTTTCATCCTTGGTATGTTAGGTGTCTACACTTCAGTCACTGATGATTTTCCTACATATTTTAGTATATATAAATACTGCGCTAATTTTTTAGATAATATGAGATATCATATCTATATGTGACAATGGGATAGAATATTATGTGTAGGTTGTTTCTGGACAACTCTCTCTATATGTCAATGTTGGATTCCTCCTCATCATACATACACATCTCCATTCGGTCATATGACATAAGGTGCTTCGTAGGGTCACATTCTTACCGAAGTGGATTGTTTCTAGAATTTGATGAGGAACTATATATGGTTTACCCAAATGTTTTGAGCACTTATCTATATAAAAAATCTCAGTTTTAAACACTTATCTATAAGAAGGATTCTAGGAAAGGGGATGATTTACTTGTCCATGGAATATATCACTGTGGAGAGATAACCATGACATATGTTAGGAGTAGTGTTCCTGTGATCCATCCCCAAACTACCATGAAAAGACTTGGGATGTGAGCCTCATTCGGCATTATGGATAGAATATGTCAACCTACATTTTGAGATTGTGCAAGGATATGTGTCCATTGAATGGAGGATTCTAGGCTTTGTGGATAACTGTCTAGTACCATGAGAGAATGATCTCACTGTTAAGAAGATACTAGAATATGCCTATAATATTCTTTATTGTTTAGATGAATATGTGCATATCCAAAGGCATATTTCATTCTCACTTGGTGATTCCCATACAGAATGGGGATATGAGCCCAATTTAGGGACTTTGGAGTATTCCAACATTCTTTTTTGATAGGAATATGAGAATTTCATAAGTCATCTTCCACTCTCATTTGGTGTGCCCTAGTTGGAATGGTAATATGAGTCTGATCTGAATATACATTACCCATTAGAATATGCAAATAGACATCTAGAATGGGAGAAGGGATATGATCCTCCTCCTGTACGACCTCAAAATGATGCTAGTGTTGTTGTTCATTAATGGAAGTAAGAATATGTAACTGACTTCTATGATCTATTGAAATATGAAAGTTAGATTAATTTATAGGGATATGATCATTTTCCAAGGAACATTACACTCTCACTTGGTTAGACTATGTAATAATTAGGATATGATCCCAATACAGATGATTTAGAGTATCTATCCAGTCCTTTTCAATAACAATATAAGCATTTCCTGAGTAATGTGCCCATTTCACAAGGTGATCCCAAGATAAAATGAGGATATGGGTATGATATTGATCATTTGGAATATACAATTGTACGTTTTTATAGGAATGTTCCCCAGTCCTAAAGCATGTGCCATATCACCTGATGGGAATTGAATGGATTGAGAATATGAGCCTGGTCAAGCAACTCATAATTTACCAGAATATGCCGATAATCCTCCAAGATAGGGGAAATAGTTTTCACTTTATGCAGAGAAACCAATTGTTCATACTGATCAAATGGTTGTGCTACCCTATATGTAGGGATATGAGTATGAATTTTTTCTTGTATCTGTACAAGTGACCAAATATTTTAGTGGATTTCATCACCTATTTCAATGATTTAGTGATTGTTTAGAAAAGTGTGTGCTGGAATGTAATCCTACACATTTTCTATCTCGACTTTGTACTGGATGATATCTTCATTTGAAGTGGGGATATGAGCCCACTTTTTTCTCCCCTTTCCACTAGAATATACAAAATTTCATTATGCATGTGGGTAAGAATATGTTCCTCCCCCATTCTCATTGCTGGAATATTACCATATCCTTATTTTGGGTGACCCTGGATATGAGCCTGATTATTGATTGTCATCGGAATATATCGTCAGAAATTTTCAGTGGGGTGGGGATATGCATTTCCCAAGTCCCTTTCATAGGGCCTTATGAATGTCAGGCGATCACATATCTTTTATAAGGATATGAAATTTGTGTGATCTTCTCCACCTTACCAACAATCAAGAAAGAAATTAAATTTTTATTTAATTTTATTCTTCTTAAACTAGGATGAGTAGTATCGTACATGGATCAAAATCCTAAATGCACTTAGCCACAATGCATGTTCTAATGGACTAGAAGAGTATAGTAAAAAACATGAACCAAAGTGACCCCAAAACCTGAAAAACTATAATTGATCCTCACAACAAATATTTGGATTCAATAAACCAACAACCCATATATATATATAGCTGAAAACAAGCATAGAACCGTGAAGAAATGCATGATTATTAGCACCGATGGAAGAAGACACACCCTCTCATCCTATCAACTTGGTATCCCTATAAAGTAGGTTTCTAATTCATGAATTCCAATATAGATCTACAAAACATATTGAGGTCGAAAAATATCCTCCCCTGTATGAATACTATCACACTAACTACAAAATGAAACCACCTACTAGGACACCTGAAGTCGCAACCTATGGAACCCGAGTACCGAATATAAAAAATAAATATTCCCACAATAAATTATTGATAGATAACTTGTTTTTTTGTAAAGGTGTGGAATTCCAATAAATATTATGTTTTATTGGTATTCATTTCAAATACAAACAATTATTTTTACTAATTGTTATATATTTTTATATTGATCATTCAATACCAACAAATCTTTTAGTAGCAGTTAAATCTATTATTTTATCATGAAAATACTAACTTTCTTTACTAAAACATGAATATATTATTAACAATAACTATTACTAACAAATATTTTTCCATTAATAACAAATTATTATATTAAACCATTTAATATAAACCAAATTTTTATCAATAAAAAATTAAGAGAATCCAGTTATATATATATATATATTATTTTGAAGGCCAGTATAAATTTCTAGGGGTTTTTATAAAAAATTCTAATAAATTAATTTTAATTTTAAAATTACTAAAAATATCAATTGAATTTCTGTTTTTAAATGTTAATCATTTAATAAAAAATTAAACCATCTTTATAAAAAAATATTTAAAATAATTACAATATTTCATATATTTACAATTATATTACTATACTAAAACTGGATTTTCCAATTACATGTATCTCCTCACTCTACCTCATCTCCACTCCCACCTCCACCTCACTTCATCTGCCTCCCTAGCCCTTGGTTTCCAAAATACCCAAATCCATAGCCGCCACCTCCCTCCCTTCCTAGCTACCCTCCTTCACGACCATTTATATTTAATCATATATTTTCATCCTCTATGAATATACCATATAGTTCCATTCAACTGAATTTTCCATTACCATTCTCATATCCTTTTTTTCAACCAGAGGTTCAAATATCTTCAGTTTTCTAGAACCTAATCAGGCGATCTCTCTTCACTGGCTACCAATGACACTCAAACACAAAAATACTCTTCATCAATCCACCAACATTAATCATACATTCAATCATACCAAATAAAAAGGGTTCATTTTACATGATTCAGTTAGTGTTTTTAAATTGGTTTCTCATATTATTAGTCGATCAAGATCACCAAATTCTCATTACCCCTAATACCATAGCTGATTCTCAATTTCCATCAAGTTTATCTATTCCTCATTTTGACTAGGATTCAAAATATAATTTTAGTGATCATATTCATTCAACATCAACCTCGATTTACCTCCAAATCAACTGGGAACCACTTTAGTGGACTCATTCATAGGTTCAATTCCCTATTATCAATCTATTCATCAACCGAATATAGTTCCCTTATTTTTATTTCTTCTAATCATACAAAATCACTCTATTTTATTATAAATCCCACACATAGGCATGGAACCTCCATCAATAAACAATTCACCTAAAGGATTATAGTTACAATCATTCTTCAAGGTATGATGCATTGAATTTCCCCTAATTTATATGAAAATTAAATATATTGTTTTATCTAAAATAATATTACTCTGTATGACTTTATATAATTTTCTAAACATATACTGGATGTTAATGTTCATAATTTTTCTTTCTATAATATGACCATTTACATTTTAGAGTTACTAATTCATTAATAATTTCCCAATATTTTATTTCCATAATTTATTCATTGCTTACTGATTTATGTTGTATAATAACCAAGGCTCTATGAATCACTTTCACATTTTTTTGATACAACATTGAACACTAATTGTTTACTACATATTTTTTTCTAGTGAAAATTTCAAGTTGTCAATTTCTAGACTCTGGTATGTTATCATTAAATAAAGTATATTATTCTCTATACATGTTAAGTGTATATGTTTTTTACATGTATTAATTATATATTTCAGAGATATACACATTATTTAACTATATAATTATGGTTTTTTACATTATGATATTATACACTATAAATTACATATATGTTTTGATATATTTATTTTTATATACTTCGTTAATAATTTTGATATACATATATTTCGATATATATTTCTAAGTTTATTTGTTATTTACATTTTTTTCAGATTTAATTAACCTATTTTCTAATAACATCACTCTAGGAACTATTTCAATAGTTGATACAACATTTTAAACTTCTCAATAAACATTGACATCATAAAGTTAACTACCACATTAGTATATTGATAGCTCGGTTTCAAATATTTTCTATGAAATATAATCAATATAAGTTTACATAACAAATGGATTATAATATTGTATATGCATTTAGTTTTAATTATTTTCATATGGTTTTATTTTTTTCATTATCAGACATCAAAGATTTATTTATATAAAATTTAGTTCTAATTAATGGTCATTGTTTTTATTTGATTACATTAATTTCATTACTTGTATGCTTGATGTATGTATGATACAGTTTATCTTATCATAACAATGAGTGATCAGTATAATGGATTGTAGATAAATATTATTGAGAAATTAAAATATAGAAAACAAATAATGTGGAACAACACATTATTGATGAGTTATGTTTCCAATAATTAGATCAAAATTATGGTGCAAGGAATCAAAAATCAATAGTGTATGGGAGAAGACTATGGTTAAATTAATGAAATTTAGGTATACCCTATATCTTAATGTCTCTCAGGATACATTTTACATTTATGTATATTACAACACCAAAATTCCATTAGTGATCACTCGATCATTATTGTCATATGTTATAATAAACATGACATTAAAATAACCATTTGGAAGTGGTTATTTGTAAATTTTTATGACAAAATAATGATAAATCTATTTTAGATTCTTGATAAGTGGTATCAATTCTATTTGTAAAAAACACTTACACTTATATGTTAATATCATTGTTTTCCATGACCAATATCTACAGTTTTCATTAACATTAATTTCAATTTATTTATAAACTACTTATAAGAACCTGGATATTGTGCAACTTCAGATACAATATTCAAATAATATTCTATGATGATACAACATCTCTAAGTGGGATAACAAAGGTAACTTTCCACCACTCTACACTATATTTCTTATAATCAAATTACTAATAATATTTTTCACATGACCAATACATATTCTTCAAGTGTATTACTAAGGGCACTTTCCTAAACTCTACACTATATTTCTTGAAATAAAAATAAAAATAATATTCTTTATATACAAAAATGTATATACAATATTACAATCATTTGTTTTAAACTACATTTCTATCACACTAATTTAATTACAATCTAATAATTCGATATTTAAACTACAGTTTTTTCATCCCTTATATATTCATGTGGTACCACCCACTTAAATGTAAAATATGTAAATATCCTATTAACCAAGTTGTAATCATTTTTGAATTGTTAACCATGAATGAATCAATAATAATTTATGAATGTGTCTTTTGGAATATTTTTATAATATATATATTACATATAACTACATGAAATGTTATGTCATGATATCTACTTTCGGCCGTAAGATGAAAATATTATCAATTTAAAAAATATATTACATTTACCATATATCATTCATCGATTTATTTAGAATGAATTTAATGTCTTAAAGGACCTATATGATACTATTTATTAAAAGTTTTTAGAGCACTTACCATTGATAATAACTTCTAATACACAAAAATTGTGCATAAGTAATTACCACTACTAATAAACACTAATAACTACAATTTCTAATAATTGGTAATAACTATTGATAACTTCTTACATAAGGACACATTAGTGAACCTACTAAAACATCTTCGAGAACTTATAAGGTTTGGATTATCGTGTTTTTATGCACATGTGATGTTTTTTCGATCATCATGTTTCGAGGTGTACAATGAATTTAAAACCTCCTAGATCACTTACCACTGATAATAAATAATTATTTATGATGTGAAATATTTGTAATTTATTATGATGTACATTAATTCTGCACATAGATTCACAACAGTTCTCATTTCTGTAGTAGTAAACACATAGTGAAGGATAAAAGTAGTAGGAATCGACATATAAAAATCATCAAAACCACACTATTTAAGCATATTCTTTTCAATAATGTTTCTTTTTCATTATCTTATCAACATGTTTTTCTATGAATTTCTCACATTTTTGCTAAAATTTGGACCAGTTCGCTGAAATGGGGTCTTAAATAACTTTAAATTCCCAACCTAATTGCACATACACTACTCCTCTCCTAGTACCATAAAAAAACCAACACTTTATAGCTTACATGCCACATTTCTGAAACTAGGTGTCCCTTATATGCTTCGACCCCAACTAGTTTTGATTAGGGGTAAAAATACTCATGTTTTAGTAGTGATTATTGGGTTACCAGATGCCCATCATCTATATTTAACATAAGGATCAAATGCACATCATCTTAGTGAGGGAACTAGGAAAGAAGGTGTAGGTCTAGTGCTCAGTTGAGAGGTCCATGTTGAAGCTGAGAGATGAGAAAGAAGATAAAAAAATTTATAGGGAAATTTGATGATTATTTCAGTTAAAATAAACTCTAGGAAGAATTGTACCGCCATGAATATTGTTGTTACTCAGGTTAATTTCTTTATAATTATCAAGATCAAATTCAGTTAATTCTTGTATTCACCATCAAGAAAACAACTTTCAATTAAGAAACTCAAAATGTTCTATAATATTTTTATTCTTGTTATGTCATTCACCTTCACATAATTTTTTTATAATTTAATTTATTTCAATTTGGGTTTCAACTCATGAAAATATATTTCTAGTATTTGTGGGTATGGTCTTTGGTTGTGTGTGGTGTAGATCATGGAGATAAATGGTGTGGCATAAAATCTAAATGAGGTTCCTCACTGGTACTAGATATAACTTGGTTTTCATCAATGTGAACAGAGATGATGATTGATAAATTCCCATTATCTAATTTTTTTTAGATATTTTCATTTATTTCTATATTGGTTCTAATTCATGTATATATTTTTCAATGAATTTTGTGTATTCTCTTCAGATGTGTGTAGTATAGATCTTGAATATGAAGAGTGTTTCATAACAGTTAATTGAAGTTCCCCACTAGTACTATAAGTGAATTGATTTTTTAGGATGGCAACAAGTATGATGAATGAAAAATGATCATTCAATGTAGATAATTTTTTATACTTTTATTTTTATTATTTTAATTCATGTTGATATTTTGCACTGATTTATAGGTAGATTCACTGGTTTTGTGTAGTGTAGATCTTGGAGCTGAATGGTGTAGCATAACAATAAGTTGAGGTTCCTCACATGTAATGGTGGTGACATTGGTTGTTTCTTCAAATGAACTAATTGGGGGATAATGAATGATCTTTAGTGGGAGTAAGTATTCTTCTATCATGATGGGTGATGGAGGATTGGAGTTAAGAGACAACATTACCCTTTTCATTTAGGGTGAAAGGGATGCACTGGAATAAACAGATCCAAGGTTTTTGTGTTTTTATGATCTTTTTAGGTATCAATCTACTTCAGGATGTTTTGATTCATTTTTTATTAAATTTTATTGTTAATATTATTAATGTTTTTTTATGTTAGAACATGTGTCAAAATTTTATTTGGTTTGATTATTAAAATAGGTGTATTATATATGATTAATTAATAAATATAATATAAATTTTTAGAAATAAATAATGAAAAACCCAATATACTCTCTTATTTAAAATATAAATTAAAAACAAATATTAATTAGTGGAATTTTTATGAAAGTTGATATTAATATTACCAATGTATAAATTTTTCATAGAAATACATTGTTAAAAATTCTGACCAACACATATATCATCTTTTAGTATTATTATAATTGCAACATAACTATTTTATCTATCACAATAAAATTTAGAAATAATGTTTTTACCAACTATTTATTGACAGAATAATTTTTTTAGTAAAAAATTTTATCAATAGTTTTGTTCACTTTTACTAATAGATATTCATCTAGTGGAAAAAAGATATTTTTTTATTGACCATCACCGCTAAGGGCCACCAGGGACCACGACACAACAAACATCATCACCACACCATCATGGAAACCACCAATGGCCAAACCCATGATGAGGACCCGCTATGACATTAAATAGACCACCGTAGTCCCAAAAGATTGGATGTTTATGTCCGTATCTACCACCCATTCATCCAAAAATCCTAATTCATACCATATTATGAATAAATCATCAATTTACTTCTTGAGTTAATTAATTCTATTGGTTCCCCCTCGTATGGAATTTTTGGTAGTGAGGTTTGATTGAACCGAAGGGACCCAACTATGAAATAATATTGAATTACACAATCTGCCACTGGTCCTGTGAAGTAACCCATAATGTATGTTTTTGTTCTAGAGGAAAATTCCATATGAACCCCTTACTTTTTTCTGAAATTGAGTGTGATAATTTCTAATCTACTCCCACCAATCTCCATCGATTGTGTGGGAATTTATTTTCCACCATTCTTAATGGTTATTCTACTCTCACCAGTCTCTAGTCCAAATTTAGTATTTGAGGGAATCATTTACTTTATCGATTTTACTTTGTTGAAATGGATACACAATGTTTATATGTTCCATACCATCATGATCTGAAGCTAATATTAAGGATCCTCCCATTGGTACACCTTGCATGAGCTTAAACTGCATTGAATGGTATGATTTATTAGAACCACTTTCCTTACATATGAGTGTAATCAACATTAGATTCCCCCAATAAATGGTCATATATCCATGATCTTATATATGGATGTGACTGCACCTGTCAAATAAGAATTGAAAACCAAAGCATGATTTCTATAAAGATACTTAAAAAATATATTCATATCGGTTCAACCAGTCATGGATACAAGTTACAAAACTATATAGTAGTTGTTCTCACTGTATGACGTTAAATGGTGTGTCCAACATCCTTACCTCAAGACGTTAATGTACACGATGAACTTTATTATAGTATGAAATAAATTTTCATGTTGGTATTTCCCCCACCTCGTAGGATTTCCACTCATGTAGTCTGTCTACTACCACATCACTTTTTAGAACTATACATAAATTTATTCCCATTCAATGGATATATAGTGAAGCCAAAATCTCTTGTATTGGTCCCATTTATGAAATTCTACCACATCAGTGAGGTTTATTATGCTTGCATTGGATCCACCTGGGTTCCTAAATTCATGTCGGGTTAGTTTTCCTTGAAAAAAAATCTCATATATATGTGGTCCAACCTATAGGAACTTAAATCTTAGTACATCCTGATCTTAACCACAAAACCCAAGTATTCCTAGATGTACGACCTTAATAGTCAAAACAATTGGTCAATGTTATAGGACTATAAACAATAATTATCCTAATTCCTCATCACATGACAATTAATAATACAAACAACCACCTTTTCACATTACGTTAAACAATATGATACTTATCTAAGCCACAAAACGTTAAATTATAAAGCATGTTCCTCATCATATGACCCTAAAACATAGAATATATGAGTCCTTGTAACATTAAATTAAACTACATAAAACATGGTTTATTCTATGTGTCCTATTACCTACATTAGATATAGATTCATGTAAATTTACCTAGTATATGACCCATATCAATAAGTCAATAGTAGGGATGGATACACCATTTTCTAAAAGAAACCCATTTATTCTATCTTGGGTACTGCCTATGGATCTTCACATTGTTTCAATCCAATACCAAGATAAAATATAACGGTGCCTCTCCTTGATTTAAGTGTCTTATATATATGGGGTCTCATTACAAGAACTATGTGTGGATTGATTCCCATACCATGGGATATATAGTATTGCCTTTATATCCTATTTTTAAGCCCAGTCATGATTTTTCATTGATTTTGGATATATTTTTGTTGTTTGTTGTTTGTATTTTTTTGGTTTGATGACTGATAATGGTGGTCCCCAATGGAATTGTCTACACCAGTTCTATGATGATGATGTTCCACAGTTTGAAGAAGCTTTGGGATGATGTTCTATGATGATGGTTTGTATCGATGATGGGATGAGGTCCGATTGTTTATCACCGGCATTTGGAGATGAGGAAGCATTTCAGTGATGATGTTGATGTTGTTAATGGAAATATCGATTGATGTCTCTGAGAGGGTATGTGATGTGACATTAGTGACGTGCATGTATCCCTATTTTAAATCTCATTAGTTTTTTGAATTTTTGAATTTTTATTTGGAATTTGGATCACCCTATTATTTCCACATGATTCTTTGAATCTGCTATTTTATTTATCAATCAACCACAAAGCAGTCTTTTTTAAAATAAAAAAAGAGAATTTCCAATAAATAAGTTATTTCAATGGTTCGCCCCCAATGAAATACAAAACTAAATATAGATTATTATTTTCATTGAAATTAAAATTCACCCACATGTTCCCTATCATGGACACTCATGAGGTTTTAATGATTTCCAAGTGGCCCTTTGTTTCTCAAACCAAGAATGAATCATGTGATCTTGGAGGACCGAGAGAGTCATTTTGAATAACATGATTGCATTGGATTATTATTCAATGATAGAGAACATAGTTTCTATAGAATGACATTAAAATGTGTATAATATGGATCTACATGGGATATTTTGAAACATCTTCTCTAGTTTATGGAATCTTTATCAGAGAGAAATCCCCCCTCCCAAACATATTAGTCATATCTTTATAGGAGGCTATTTCAATCCAAAAACTATTTGTGTCTTGATTCTTGTTCCGATGAGATACATATTTCTGTCAAGGTTTAATATCCTAGGCCCAACAACCAAGATTTGGTCCGTGCACAATTACAATAAACTTTGTATTTCACCCCATTGAGTAATCTATTTGAGTACTAGGCTTTTCATTCACATCGAGTTCTTCCATTTCCTCAATATATAAGATGACACAACCTTTTTCTCCTAGATATATAAACTTAAACATTTTCTATTAATAGTTCTAATTACTCAAATACAAACTAAAAATCAAAATAATCTAAGGTTTTATCCCTTTACCATGAGAAAGTGATCAATATAAAGTTGAATTAACTTTAGGGTGTTTGAATCCTTCTTGAATATTCATGTTCTTCATGAACCTAATTCATATCTTCTTATGACTAAATCATAAAATTCATTAAGCAAATTGGTCCTCTTAGTATTTTTTCATGGGGAAATATTTGTAGAAACGTTTTATTGATATGAAGGGACCCCTCTAGGAAATGATGATGAATAGCATAGTTGGCCCCAGAGTCTGTGAAGTAACCCCTTGTATATATTTTTTTCCTTGAGTAAATGTCCACCTGAAACCCATGCACTTTTATTATATTGACTGTGGTTATGGATTCCCTACTCCCCTAATATCCATTAACTAAGTGTGGTATTAGTTTTAATCAACTACTAATGGTTATTATATTCCCATCATTCTCCAGTTCCAATTGATTTAGACATTCATAAGCTTTTATTTACACACTTCTTGAACTTCTTATTTGAGAAGATTCAAGTACCCTCGATGTTAGGCATTCATGTATCTTTCCAACATTCAATGAATTATTATGACTCTATATTCTTTTTTCCATTCTTATTTGGGTGTATCTATCCTTTTGAGACGATGAAGGATTATTTCAGTCTTCTCCTTTTGGAAACTCATGCACAAATAGGGTTAATGCTTCATGACTATATACTAAACACATTATCACAAAAAATATAACATTAATCTATGTTTATGTAGCCATTATATCTCTTATACCAATATTTACCTCTCTATTTAGATCTGGTTTCTATTGGTCCTTGTAGTATTGAACATCTCACCCACCATTCTTTATCCAACTCATGTGTCCTTAAAACCACAACACCATTTGGTAAAAAATGTATGACAATAAATTCAATCCCTAAATTGGTCTATTTTCAAGACCTTAAACTACTAATCGAAGGAGGAATAGTAACGGCCAGGTTTAAAAACATTAAGGGAACCATGGAAAAAAGTCATGTCTCTACCCGCCGGGCAAGAACCCCACGTATCCCAATAACAATTTGAACATTTATATCAAAAGGGAAAAAGGATTAAAAATTTATAGGTTGAAAACCCACAAATCGAAACCTAAGTTAAATCAAATCACTTTCTCACTAGTCTTCCAATTAATGGATTAGTGAAAATTAATGGTGAAAATAAAATGTACAAATATTGTGGGTACCATCATTGGGCCATATAAAAAATTTATCTAGGCACACTAGGTCCACCTGGCAATGAAACTATTCGAGTACATCTCTATTTATCAGGATCTATCTTAGGGTACCTAGTCCTATAATGTCTTGAACCTATATAAGACTTAGTATATCCTTGGAACAACCCTAAACCTTGTATCCTAGATATTATGTCTTACTTTATTACATTAGCATAAATATAATGAGGTAAATCCTAATAGACTGATCATTTTAGTAGTTTTTGAAGACTAGATACATACAGTATACCCATTTTACATTGGTAAAATAAAATAAAGAATATAAAAGTAAAATATCATCATCATTGAAACTGATTCTAATAATTCATCTTCATATCTTGAGGAAAGAAAACAAAATAATGGTTATCTAAAATTCTTAGTAAGGATTAATTATAGTGAAAGCTATCATGATTTAGTAATTATAATCAACATTTAATGGTAAATAATGATACAGACAATATATTTAATTAAAAATGACTACATGAATAGATAAGGCATAATTAATATGGAATGGTAAATAACTATAAACAAATTCTTTTTAATTAGAAATTGATAATGAAATGAATCTAGAGATAATTTCATAGTGAGAATATCCTAAATAATAATAAATGAATACTGATTGAATTAAAATTTTAATTATTGGATATCTTGTTTTCTAGGTACATGAAAAAATTACCATTAAGATAAATCCTCATGATAGTATAAAACATACTGTTTAAAAACCCATCTGATTTGGCCAACCAATTAATATCACCAGGCTACCGATACATCAAGGGGATTTCATTAATCGGTCTCCAGCCCATATATTTCATCTAAAAATAATCCTTCATATATCAAATAATTTATTTAATTCATAATCAATCCACCTTAACATCAACCATCTATATTTAGTAAAGATACAAATTTATAAATATTTCCCCAGCTAATCAAATAAATTTCAAATTGAATACCATATATAAAAATCATATAAGATATGGGAAATAATCATATCTATAATATCAGAATTGGTATATTTTAGATTAATTAGTTTCCCAATAAAAATGATTATAATAAAGTTATTATTTAAAGATAAATATAATAATCACAAAAGAAAGTGATATTTCAAAATAACTATTGCCACTTGGTGATTTTCATGTCAAATCTCCTTTGATGAAATAATTCTAAATAAAACTTAATATACAATTAATAATGAATTATTCATGATATTACATGTCAAAGGGGATGTATACACACCACATAAAATTTAATTGATTCATAATGATACATAAGAATCAATAGAATTTTAAATTGAGATGAAATCCCTTATCTCACGCTTCCTTTTTGTTGGAAGTGATTTATACCCAAAAATAGTGTTTTTAACATGTAATTAACATAAAAAATCTTATTAACATTTACAATATCATATATTATCCTTTTATAACATCTTATCACTCGTTCATCAAAAATAATTCTTTAGTATCATTATTTTGGGTGTTATTTTCATTGTTTTCAGAAGCATGTTTTGTCATTAAAGATCTGGTTCTTTGAAATTTTATATAGTTTTAACATCTCCATAATAGTAATAATTACTTATTTAAAATATTTATGAATTAATTAATCTTTTTATTCCATTCATTAATGATAGATATAAAAAATGAGCATAGTTCGATCATAGAGATTGTAGGTCATACATACACATGAGTAACATTTCCATTTATCCTAGATCATTATATAAAGGATGTAATCAATGATCTACCTTTGCAGGATGACAATAATATGGATTATATATCATGAATATAGGGAGCCTAGTTATCTGGATATAGAACATTATATCATGAAGTAATAAGAGAAATATGTGGTACTTCAAATGCATAAGGAGTTTTACATCATACACAAGGTATCGATCATAAAATTAGCACATGAGTAACCATTACTGCATTGAAATTTGGGAAGGATTCAAAAATAAATAATAAATATAAAATAATAATCCCATATAATGAAATAATAAATGCCAAAAGTGTGTGATAATCCATCCCTCTCATCCTTTCATACAAAGTATTTTCTAAGTTGTTATAGAAATAAATTAAGTGACCATAGACTTTTGGAATATAGGCCCACAATAACATAAAACGACTAAAAGGAGAAAATATATTGAAAATAATGTCACAAGATCAAAAACCACATGATAATTATCACATTTTATTATTATATAATTTTCACAATATCTTATCAAGATGGTTTAATGATGGTGGAATCATCTTATATGCTCAATTCATCTTTCCTTCACTATCTAAAATATAGATTCCAATACACCATGGCTATGGAATTTTGGTGACAATTGTATTCAAATAAAAGGGATGTGATATAAACTACCATAAATAAGTAGGGGAAAAATATTTCCTTGACATATCCTATAATGATGTTCCAATCATGAAACACCCATTGTACCCTAATTATTGCTGATATATGGAATGATATTTTTTATCAATGAGTCTATGTGAACAAGTCATGACATGAACCAATGATAATCTTAATGTCTAAGGACCATTAAAAATGCTCAAAAATAAGAATATAATATGACACAAAAACATGAAAAATTCATACTGGTGAGTCTGTTTTCATAATCTACCATATTAATGATTACTAAGTGTGAACTTCATGAGAAGTAGCCCCATCCGATTATGAGCACTCACATCTAACAGTATATAAACTTTTTGACCCATCAAAGTATGTTATATAAACATCTAAATATGTTAACAATATTTTCATATCACTTCAAGTCTCCCATCATAACAGGGAACTACTATGACCATATCAATCTGATAAATAGTTTAGTACAATATTATATTGATGTCATGAAGAACAATGAATAATATGTAATAATAAATCTAATTAATATTAAATACATATAATATCCATGAAATCAAAGTAAAATCAGTTTTTCCTAGGACATTAACTCTATAAAACTCTATCATGGACTAGGTCCAACTGTATATGACTTTTAGTCTACTAGATTTCACAATATAATCATGTTTCGTCTGAGTTAAGGCATTAGTCAAGGGGTCTCCCATATTATATTCCATGGAAATATTGTTCACTAAATCCTCACTTATCTGATAAAAATACCTCTATAGTTGACACTTTGAAAGTATATGCTTCATCCACTGATGTGACCATGGATCCTTTGTGAGAGCCATAACTATAGTATTATCAAAATATAGTGTGATAGGATCTTTATTTCTAGGTACCTTTTCAAGCTCTTGGATGAAGTTCTGTATCAATTATAATTCTATATCTTCTTCATATATTTTAATATACTAGGAGACGACTATATAATCTATGACCATAACCTTATTTGAGCTCTTCTAGATCACAATATCTCCATTCAGACTTAATATGTATCCCATTTTTAACTTCATATCATAATAATCGATTTGGAAACTATAATATACATATTATATGATGACTAGTTACTCATCTCATACATATACCCAAAAAATATTATTTGTATACCAATAATACTTAAGGATAGTATTGACTTCCATTCAATTGAGGTCACCTAGATCATCTTACTATATATCAACTACACCCAATATGTAAGAAATATATTGGTTAGTACATAACATAATATACATAAATGACCCAATCGATGATGTGTATGAAATACATTCCAGTCAATTTCTATCCTCATGTGAATGACGATCCATTCTCCTAGAAAGATGAATGCCTAGTGACATTGGATAAAATTGCTTCTTATATTGGTCTGTATTGAATCTATTCAGTATAATTTCAATATAAGAACATTGACGTAGGCCGAACAGTCTCTTGGATCCATCATGATAGATCCTAATCCCATGTATATATTAAACCACACTTAAGTCCTTTATGGAGAGTCATTTATTTATAAATTAATTAACTTACAATAGGATTAGTATTACATTTCCAATAACTAATATTTCATTGACATATATTATTAATAAAACAAAAGCGCTCCCACTAATCCATTTATAGAAACATTGATCACATTCATTTTTTATGAAACTAATTTTTTTATGGCCTCATAAAAATGATTTTTTTATGAATTGGATGCCTTCTTTAGTCTTAAAATGGATCTTTATAACTTTTATATCTATTTGACATCTTTTAGAGGGACAATCCCTTCTGGTTGTTTCGTATAGATATCTTCCTCAAGGTTCTTATTAATTATGTCTATCATGACATCCATTTTCCAAATCTCATAATCATGGAAGGCCTCAATAGAAATTATAATTCTCATGGATTTTACCATTGAAACTATTGAAAAGGTTTTTTGGAGTCAATTACTTTACATAGTGTAAACTATTTATCAACCATTTATTCTTTATAGGTATTGAATTGTCCTTAAATGTCCAATTAATTCTTGAATACACATTTTAAATAAATTGGATTTAAATATATTGGATTGTCTACCAAAATATTGGCTTGGTTTCTGTATATGGAATCCATTTCATAAATCATGGCTACATTCCACATGGAAGCATCTGTGATACGTATTACTTACTTGTAGGTTGGAGGATCATCATAATCAATTAATATTAAATAACTATCCTTAGTTACATGAAAACAAAAAATTTCAATTGATTTATCCTCTCTTGAACTCATATATATCACATGTGTCTGCAGAGTAGTTTCTTCATCCATGAGGCTTTGTGGAATTTATTCTTGTACCAAATATTGTGAGCCTTGAGCCTCAACTTCATCAAAGTCTATCTTACTCTATCTAACTATTTTAGATAGTTTTTTACCTATAAATGAATATGGAATGTATTTATACCATAACATTTTCTATGGGGGTTTTATAGGAATATCCTATTATTTCCTTAGGGTATCCAATAATGGTAAATTTTGTGCTTCTGGGTGAAAGTTTCTTAACTGAAGATGCCTTAACAAAAGCTTCACTTCCCCACACATGTAAATTCAATAACATGGTTTTTATTCATCTCATGAATTCATATAGAAAACCATTTATCAATTTAGTTGGTACTTTGTTTATTATAGGTGTTACTATTTTTAATGATATCTCCAAAATGATAATGGAAGAATCTGTTAATTCATCATTGATCTCAGAATGTCTAATAAGGTGAGGTTCCTCCTTTCACTTATACAATTCCATTGAGGCGTATAAGTGGGTGTGTTTTGATATAAAATCTCAAACGTCCATAAATATTCTATGGAGTCTTGATTGAGTTATCCTCTCCTATGTTCTGAGTAAAATTTTCTAATCGTGGAACCATGATGGTTCTCAACAACATTCTTATATTCATCAATTTTTTCAATGGAATCTGACTTATACCTCATTAAGTAGACATATCCATATAAAATAAAATCATCCGTAAATGTTATGTATGAGTACCCACTCATTTATTTAATAGGAAATATACCACACATGTCTATATGAACTAATTCCAGAATCTCTTTCTCCCTTTCACCTTTAGCATAAAGTGTGGATTTGGTCATTTTTCCTTATAAGCATGCATGACATACAAAAAGTGGTTTTAGTTCAAAAGATCTAAATTTCCATCTTGGTGTAATTCAGTCAATAACTTTTCATTCACAAGACATTGAAGATTATTCCAAAGTTGGGTGTGGAATGAATCGTAATAGGTTGTTTCATTATAAATTACAATCCCCACATTTGTGTAGTTTAATATATAAAGAAAATTATTTAAATATGCGTTATTAGAAAAAATAATATATTTATAAAAGAAGAAAATTATATTTTCAAATTTGAAAATAAAACTATATGTATATAGTTTATAAACTTATATAATTTTTTTAATAGATGGATCATAATAACATCCTTTAAGAAAGAAGATCATTTTAGTCAGTAATGTGAGGTGGTAGTCCCTGATATATGCACCTGTACATTTTTATCCATTGGATTCTCATAGATCTTACACCCCTCAGTCAATTAATCTAAATCTATTTTTCATGTATTTTAATATATATGTGAGAACCACAAGCTATATCTCATACCCAATTTATACGAATAAATAAATTTCAAACGATAATAATCACACCAAATGTTTCCCCTTGATTCATAGGCCATGGGTATTTTTTCTTCCAATGGCCCCTTTTTCTACATGTGAAATAAATATTATCATTTTCCATTTTTCCCATTAATCTTCCTCTTCTTGGAAGGGCGTCACGAAGAAGCCTCACCCATGGGCATTTTCTATTTTCCTTTCCACATGTTCACCATAAGGACTGATGCAACACCCCTAGATTTTATGATATAGATTCTTTTTTATTTCTTTTATGTCTTATATTATTTGATACATCATGATAAGAATTCTATATATGAAATATCATATTAGCTTGCAGTATAAGAAAAAATATTATCGGATTGTGTTGAACACAATTTCATGTTCTTGTGATAGAATTTTGGTCACACAGCACTGAGTATAATTTCTTTTTCAATGTATAAATTAACTATATATTGATTATTTTATACACAAAAACAAATGAATCTTGCACTACACACTGCACTAACTTGGATTTTGTTACATGCAAGAGCGACCTTCCTCGATAGCTTGCATTGTACGCGATACTGAGTTTCACTAAACAACGATATATTAATAAAATATTATTATTTAATGGGACATAAACTAGCTGTTATAAATATTATTAACCAAATATTTATTTTTATAAAATTATCATTCATCTTACACATTTTCTAGAACATGGTAGTAGAAGAAAATCAATTCTTCAGATAAAAGAAGTATTTTTTAAAAAATACAGTTTAACTGCCTTTTGATGGAGCATCATTTTAAAATATAGCAATTTTATAAGATAACTTTGACAAGATAAACTTCTTATTTCGAATAGGGACATAAAAATTTACTTTTTTTTGAATTTTTGGTGTTTTTTATAAAATTCAAAATTTAATGAATAGTGAAAATACTGCATTTTAATTCAAAACTCTCTTTTCAACTAATTTATTCATAAAGTTATATTATATTTTCAAATGGTTTTAAATTGTAATTTGATTATTTTTTATCATTTAATCCAATTTTGGTAATTTTAAGTAATTTTACTTTTAAATTGGACATTAACACATGTAAATCTCTTGATAGTTATTACTTCTTAAAAACAAGCTTTTTGGTTTTAACTACGCGAATTAATATTAAATTAATTAATAAAACTTTTGTGTTTTAAATTTATAAAAATGGATTCCATATTTTAAATCATAGGGTTTAAATTGTGTAAGTATGCACCTTTTATTTTTGGACATTATGAATAGTAGCTTCAGTAATTATTTTATTTACTATGGTTAAAGTGTAAAACTGGTAAATAAGGGTATAGCATAATATAATAATAGTTTTAAACTACCCTAACCCATTTAGAAATAATATTGGATGAGATATTTACGACCATGGACTTCTTTGGGTCGATTTTGAGACCCCATGGATTCACATGTATGTCAAGATGACATTTTATAAGAATTAATTTAAAGTAAAGATAATTATAACCTAAACATATATCATTTACTAAATCGATTTTAATATGGGGTTATATAACTAATCACTATATCTATAAATATTAATTAGTAAGATAAAAATATTTCCTAAATCATGGTATTTTATTAATAATATTTTGAAATTAAATTAAAAAAATTTATAATGAAACAATGAGGACGCAGTGATTGCTTCATTAATAAAAGATGAAAATAAATGATATTATGAATGCTAAAATAAATGTAATTTGGATATTTTTATGTCATAAAATAATTTTATGGATTTTATATACATATAATCTTTGATTGAATGCATTAGGTTTGAAGTAATAAGGTTGTTATGAATTTTTAAAAATGTCAAGTATGAATAGTGTCCAAAATTGACTTAATTCACAAATTAAAACATAAAATAATATATCCAATGATATTAAATTAAAAAAATTATAATATTCGACCAAATGGTTAATATTAGTACAAATATTTCATAAATAACTTTTAGTGTGTCGTTTGACATGATATGGAAATTAAATTAACCCACAATGTGTAAATAACATGATATCACAGTAAGATTAAAATGGGTAAAATAATGGTTAAACCAAAATGATAAGGATAAAAAATATATTCAAAACTTGAATTAAAATTATTGGATGATGGGTAATAGAACCAAAATCATATTTTATTATAATTAAATATGTTTTGGACCATTTTTAATTGAAATTGAATTTATAATAAATTAATATTTTGAGAGTTTCCTAAAGTGCCCCTCTCTTATCTTATAAAATGGCACCTCATCATTTCCTTTTCACTCCATTATGAGCCTTAAATCCAGGAAAATTATGGAACATTACTGTTATACACTTCCCTAGTAACATTCTATAAGTTCTGTTCTTCTCAAAATACCAACTCTAGTGCCCTAAGATGATATTAAAAGGAGGCACGTCGAGGAAGAGGTAATATCTTCTTCCGATTATTTCAAATTTCATTCTTATTCTACTTCATATTCTTTATATGTTTCATTATATAGTAATAAAATTAGTATAACTAATATAATGATATGTTATTATAAATATGAAACAACACTATTTAACCTTTATCCATCCTACAAAAAATGGAATCACTATACGTGCGTACGTACGACTTACCATCTCCCCACCATAGTGTAATAAGTTTTTCACCACCACCTTAACTAGATTGGAATAATTGTGTAAATAATAATAGTATATGATTATTATAACATGATACTAATTTTGAGATACTTTACACCATCCACTTCGATATCATTCAATAATTATGGGAACAAAATTGTCGCTCGTGTGTACATACAACTTAGCATCTCCATGGTGCGATGTGATTCGTTCTACATAATCTCCAATAAACCATGATTATATAAATGAATTGAATGGATAAATTTGAAATATTTTATACTAATAAAATTATTTAAATTATATATCTATGAACTAAAAATAGGAATAAGAACTTATCATACAAAACATAAATAAGAATATAAAGTTGTTAGTTCCAAAATAACGAGTAACAATGAAATGTTTCTAAAAAACAAATGAAAATAGGATCATAAATGTTATAATAAAAATTATTATTATTTTGGAATTAATTAGTAACATTATTTGAATTATAACACAAGATGTTCAGATACATATGAATTATATCAGACCTAAGGTAAGGCATAACTATGCCAATATCATTTTTATCTGAGATTGTATATTTATAAGTATTTACTAGGTATATATTTATCATTCATGACCATGTTTTTTGAATTTGATTTTATAAATTGTTTAATATTATTCAGTGCATATTTAAAGTCATTTTACCCATTTCTTACTTTTACTATGTGGTATGGTATTAATATTTCTTTTGATTACCATAGCAGGAACTTTTTGACTTTTCCTGAAAAGGTAAGAGGATATTTTTTTAACTTATATGTTATAAATAGATTTTTTACGGTTTCATGAAATATTATTTCTAAAAATATTCCTTTAAACTATCTAAATTTTATTTTCAGATAAATACATTTCTTTTAAAATTTCTTGGAATTTTGAGAACAAAAAACATTTTTGAAGAAGAAATGATATTTTTCTCAAAAATTTAGTTCAAGTGGTTTATCAAAATTATTTTCCATATAAGATGACACTCTTTAAATAGTGTTATGTTTATATCACTATTATTACTATGATTTTATTTTTTTAATGGTGAAATTGTATTGTATATGGATTATGTTAATATTGAATGATTTTTAATAAACCAATTTTATTTCATGGGTTATGTGATGATGAATGATTTATGTTTTTTTACAGATGTAAGAATTATATCAATATTAGATGGGTGGGACCTATATCTACTAAAAATTAATTGAGAAAGGATTTTTATCTAATGATATAAACATGACTGGAAAAATATGTAAATCCAATTCAGTAATACATGGCTGGAACAATAAGTAATCCCAGTTCAGTAATGGAATTTGTCCACTATGATGGTCTTGACAGCAATTCCTAGGCTACTATTGAAATAATATTATGTGCCTATTAGTTTTCCAGTGTTACATGTTTTATTTTATTGTAATTTTAACATGGTTAATGTTCTTTTATGATCTATTCCTTAGGTACTACCATGATTTATGTCATTGCTTTTGATTTTGATGATTAAACTAAATATTCACGTTTTTTACATTCAAATGTTTATGGTTTATTTTATTTTCTCCATGTTTACCCTTACCGAGAATTTGAGCTCACCCTTTTTATGTTTTCTTTTCCATAGGATATAAATAAAGGTTTTAGGTTAGAAAATAGAAGGGGATGATATTTCACCATGATTAGATGATTATGTTCTGAGTTTCCAAAGACAACAAACTAATATGGTATCTGGGAATATATTTGTTTCATGTATTACGTATTCTGCAATATAAATTTAATGTCAATGTACGTCAGTCTTTGGTCTCTATAGTTGGTATTACAGTGAAGGTTTTGTCAACCATTGGAAAATAGGATGTGAAAACTTTAGTGATATCTCTAGAGATATTTCTGAGGTATTTCTAGGGATATACCTATGGTTAAGTATTAGTATAGGTTACAATCCTAGAATTTTGATTACAATCTTGAATAACCTTGGATTAAACCTACGATGTTAGAGATTTAAAGTACTCCCCCAAGATAATGTTGTTTTTCTAGTGTGATTTTTTCTTCTCACACTGTTCTTTTTGGGTTTTCGACAATGGATGGAACCCGAAGGAACCAAGATAATTATCAATGCTCTCAGAAGTGAAATGATTTTCCACTTGATTTTCCAAATGTTATAGGGTATGGAATAAAAAATATTATTTTCTATAGTTACACAAGCTATGAATCATTATGAACGCGAAAATGAGTAGATAAGGGAAAAAAATCATTTGAGTCCTTCATGAGGAAACGTCCACCTTTATTTAGGGGGTCTTATGATCCTATTATTGTGGAAAAATGGATCAGTAACATTGATATGATATTTTCCATATTTCATTGTTCGAGACATGAAAAAATCATTTTGGTTGTCTATCATTTAGATGGTGAAGTATAGCAGTGGTGGAATCTAATTAAGAATACGAGAAAGAAAAATGAAATTGAATCCATGGAATGAGATGTGTTGAAGAACTTATTTTTCAATAGGTAACTTCCTCATATTCTACAATAAAATATTTAAAATAAGTTCCTTGAGATTAATAAAAAATATGATGAATTTGTTGGTACATACTAGGTGAATTTTATAAGACTTTCAAGGTATAATTCGGGGTTTATCATCCATCCTCAAAGTAAAGTTGATCGATTCTTTAGTGGCATAAAACTGAGACTTGTAAGGGAATTATCTATAGGAGACTTTAGTATCTATGAATATATTATGCGTTGTTATATCATGGTAGAACTAGAACATGGTGTTATATATGCATCTCATGGTTTTGACAAGAAACAAAAGATGGAGTTCAAGAGAAAATCTCAAAACCATTTGTGAAAAGAATATGAATGTTACCTTATGCTTAGTGTGTAAAAAGTACAATGGTTGATATGGACTTAAAGGAACTATAAAATGTATCAAGTGTGGAAAAGAATTTTATCATGCAGTTGAGTGCTGAAGTAATGGGAAAAGGTTTCTAATGATGTTAATAGAGATAAGACTACATAGAATGCACCTCCAACACTTAATTCAACAATTTCAATGAAATAGGTAATTAGGCTAACCAAAGCCCTAATCCAAGGGTTAATGATGATCATCTTCAACAACATATTAATGACAAAGATAAGGTCAAATCACTTGTAATAAATATTGGTGATTCTGAGTATGACCACAATGTTGTGGAATGACAATGTGTTTATGTAATGGGATTCCCAAATAGTGTTAGGTAATCTCATTTATATTATTATAGAAAGTTGGAATATCTATGTTTTGGTTTTTTATGGTTTTCAATAATTATTTGGCACCAGCAACCATGGAAAGTGAATGAAATATTTTTCGAAAGCACATGATATGTGATTAATGAAGGGACAAGGAGATTATGAGATGTTTGATAATATTAATTACTTAATGACAGATATAAGGACCAAGTGAAAACATGTTATGAATATATTTATTTTTTTAGGATTTTGTTATGTCAAAAGAGATAAATTTTGAAAAATAAATGTTTTCACTGGGGTCGAAGTGAAATTCATGTTATAATCATTTTAAAGAGAATATATGATTTTGGTATTCACATGTGATGCATGTAACATCTTAGAACTCCCAAATTAGATATGGGAGGTAAATGTTATGTTAATTTATCTCATCTCTTTCTAAATTTTTATATTTTTTAGTTTTTGTAAGGATTGTAATGTTATCCATTTATGGATAGTATAACTTATATTTTGTTTTAAGATTTTTAAATTAATGTATAATCTCAATATATGTGAACTTTACATATTTGATTACCTGTGCTAACATTTTAATTGAGATAGACGGAATGACATTTCATTCTATCGTATGATCATCTAACACTTCAATAATGAAAAATTCAACATCATTTTTTTAAATAAGAAAAGATATAGAAATTTTTTAGGGAACAAACAATAGTGAGATTGTACCAAAAACAAGTATGTATTTATTCTTGTAAAAAATTATTCATCTTTAAGAAAAGGATCTTGAAAACAAAAATATTATCCTTGCAGTGGCAAGCACTGTAGCGACGACATGTCACTATAGGGGTGGAAGGTCACTATTGCGGTGACAGAGTATTGTAGTAGTGGTGGGTATTGTGCTGTACTGTAACAGGTTGCTTCTATAACAATACTATTCATAGAATGGGCCTTGGGCCAATAAATTGGGCCTACGGTCCATGTAATGGGCTAAATTCCCACTAGGCCTATGGGATATGTAATGGGTCTCCCTCTTACCAGTTAAAGAGGTCTTTTATTTGATTTAATAATAAATGAGGATTCATCCCCAACCATAAAAAAAATTATCCAAACCTTATTATTTATCAATCTCCATCAGAACATGATGGTAGTATTTCTCTCCCATAACCATGTATTTAACTCCCACCTATAATCCCCTATGTGGAAATCTAGTGATTATTTAGTTTTTGTAACTGTTATGTTTCTAACATTCCTCTTTAAATTTATGTTCTCGTATCCCTTTTTATATAGTAGGTTTCCATAATAGAAACTTTCAGGTAGAAAAACTTTTATAACATTGATGAATTTCGATGGAGAACATCATCTTATGTGGGGTAGAATATAACACCCCATGATTTTATAAGATATATTATTTTTAATTTCTTTGATGTCTTGTGTTGTATGATGCACCAAGATTAGCTTGGTCTATATGAAAACCTATATTATCTTGCAGTATATGCAACACTATTCTTTTCTAGTGTTGAATAGAATTACATGTTCTTGTGATATAATTCATTTTGAGCAACACTGAGTATAGATTTTGTTCAATATATAAATGAACTACATTTTTAATAGGTTATATATGACACCAATGGAATCTTTCACTGTACGCTACACAAACTTGGCATGAGCTACATGAAAGACCAACCTTCTTCGATAGCTTGCGTTGTAAGTGATACTGAGTTTCACTAAACAATAGTATATTTCTAAAAAATTATTATTTAATTAGATATAAACAAGCTGTTATGAATAATATTAATAAATTTTTAATTTTATAACAATATCATTCATATTACAGATTTTATAGAAAATGTCATGAGAACAATATCGATTTTTTTGAATAAGTGAAGTATTTTTAAAAAAATGTTCTTTTACCACCTTTTGATGGAACACCCATTTTAAATATAGTTTTGACACTTTTATAAGTTAAATATGAATATATAAAAGTCTTCATTGGAACTGGGACATAAAAATTTACTTTTTTTGAATTTTTTGTATTTTTCTGATAAAATTTAAATTTTAATGAATACTGTAAAATACTGCATTTTAATTCAAAACTTCCTTTTCATATAATTTATTTATATAGTTATATTATATTATTCATTTGTTTTAATGTGTAATTGGATTAATTTTTTATCATTTAAAAATTTTTGGTCATTTAAAGTAATTTCACTTTTAAATTGGACATGAACTCATGTCAATATTTGGATAGTTATTACTTCATAAAAACCCGCTTCTTGGTTTTGAGAATAGGAATTAATTATAAAATATTTATAGAAAATTATGTGTTTTGAATTTGGAAAAATAGATTCCATATTTGGAATCATATGATTTAAATTTTATAAATGAGTACCTTTTATTTTTGGACATTATGAATAGTAACTTCAATAATTATTTTATTTACCATGGTTAAAGGGTGAAAATGGTAAATAAGGGTAAAAAATAATATTATAATGATATTAAAATACCATAACACATGTCCTAATAAAAGTTTATGATATATTTTAGACCATTTTCATCTATGGGTAGAATTTTGGTCCTCATGGATTAACTTGGATGTGAAAATGACATTTTATAAGAATTAATTTAATGTAAAGATAATTATAATCTAAAAATATATATTTTTCTAAATATATTTTAATATATAGTTATATAACTAATATTTATCTCTATAGATAGTAATTATAAATCTAAAAATATTTCCTACACCATGGTATTTTATTCATCATTTTAAAAATTAAATTAATAAATAAAATATTGACATAATGATGATGTTGTGATTTCTTCCTTAATAAAATATTCAAATAAGTGACATAATAAATGTTAAAATAAATGTAATTTTTTTATTTTTATGTCATAAATGAATTTTCTTGATGATATTGACATATTATAATTAGTTTAATTCCATAGTATTGAAGGAACAATGTTGTTTTGAATTTGTAAAAAAGTCAAGTATGAATAGTGTCCTAAATTGACATAAATCATATCATAAAACATAAAATAGTTTATCAAAATAAATTAAATTTCTAAAAATACATGATTCAAAAAAATGATTATTATAAGTACAAATATTTCATAAATAACTTTTTGTGGGTCATTTTACATTATATGGTAATTACATTAACCCACAATTTGTAAATAACATGATATCATGGTAAGATTATAAAGGGTAAAATAAGGTCTAAACCAAAAGGGAAGGATAAAAAATATATATTCAGAACTTGTCTAAAAATTATTGGATGAAGGTATATGAACCAAAATAATCTTATCATATAATTCAATAAATTTTGTACCATATTTAATTGAAATTGAATTTATAATAAATTAATATTTAGTGATTTTCCTAAATATCCCCTTGCATCTCTTATAAAAGGGCACCTACTCCCTTCCTCTTCACTAATTTTAGAGCCTTCAATCTCGGCCAAACGATACCCATTACACTTTTAAAATTTCATATTAACATTATAGAGGTGCTGGACTTCTCAAAATACCAAATCTAGTGCCCTAAAAAGAAATTTAAAGGAGGCACGTTGAGGAAGAGGTAATATCTTCTATCGATTCTTTCAAATTTGTTTCTTATTATACTTCCTCTTCATTATTTGATTCATTATAAAGTAATAATATTATTATCAGAAATATATTTATATATAATTATAAACATTAAACAACCCAATTTCACCTTCTATCCTTCCAATGAAAAATGAAATCACTGCATGTGCGTACGTACGACTTACCGTTGCCACACCGTGGGGAAATATGTTTTTCACCACCACCACACATGGATGGTTATAATTGTGTAAATAAAAACTATATATGAATGTTATAGAATTTTAATAATTATGATATTCTTTACAAAATTCATTTCATTACCCTTCAACAATTATGGGAATGATATCATCGCTCGTGCGTACGTACGAATTACAGTCTCCAAGGTACGATGTGATTCATTCTACATAATCTTCATTAAACCATTATTATATAAAATAATTGAATGAATAAATATGATATATATTATACTAATAACATTATGTAAATGATATAACTATGAATTTAAAAAAGGAATAAGAACTTATCTGATAAAAAATACATATGAACACATAGTAGTTAATACCTGAATAACGAGTAACAATGAAATGTTAATATCAAACTGATGAAAACATGATCATAAATGTTCTCATAAAAATGATTATGAATCTTGAATAAATTGGTAACATTATTTAAATCATTATACATATGGTTTAGATATATACAAATCATATTGAACCTAAGGTAATGGATAACTCTACAAATCTTATTTTTATCTGAGATTGTTTATTCTTTAGTATTTACTGGGGATATTTTTTTTCCATGTCCTTGTTTTATAAAAATGTTTTAAAAAAATTCATAAAAATATTCTCTCTATATTTAAAGACATTTTTACCACTTTTTTCCTTCTAAAATATGGTATGGATGAAATATTTATTTTGTTTACCATACCAGAAACTTTTTTGATTTTCCGGAAAAAGTATGTGGAGAATGTTTTTTAACTTATATGGCATTAATTGAATTTTTTCACAGTTTCATGTTTCCTTATTTCCATGAATACTATTATACACTATTTCAAGTTTATTTTCAACTAAATTATTTTAATTTAACATTGCGTGTCATTTTGAAAAAAGATAACATTTTTGAGGAAGAAATAATATTATCCTCAAGAACTATGTTCAAGTGGTTCATCAAAATTATTCTCCACCTAATATGACACTCTTTAAATTGTGTTATGTTTCTATCCCTATTATTACTATTATTTTATTTTGCTAATGTTGAAATGGTATTTTTATATGGATTATGTTATGATGGAATGATGTTTAAGAAACCCCTTTTATTTCATGGGTTATGCTATGATGAATGATTTATGTTTTTGTTTTACAAGTAAGAATGATTTCATTATGAGATGGGTGGGACCTATATCTCCCTCTAATGCATTGGGTAAAGATTTATATCTCATGATATAGACATAACTAGAATGTAATGTTAATATGGTTTTGTAATACATGGCTAGAACGACAATTAAACCTGGTTTAGTAATGGACTGTGTCCACAATGATGGTCTTGAAAGCAATGCCTTGGATACTATCGAAATCATATAATGTGCTTATTATTTTTCCACAATTACAAGTTTTATGTAAATGTGATTCTATCATGGTTAATTTTCTTTTATGATATATGCCTTATGTACTACCAAGTTTTATTTAATGGATTAATATTTTGATGTTTAATCTTTATATTCATGTTTTTTACGTTCAAATTTTTATGGTTTGTTTTATGTTGTCCATGTTTATTCTTATTGAGCATTTGAGATCACACTTTTTATGTTTTCTTTTCCCCAAGATATAAAGAAAGCGTTTAGGTAGGAAAAAAAGTAGAAGATCTTTATGGGAGATATTGGAGATATTTCACCATGATTAGAATATTATGTATCGAGTTTCCAAAGACACTAAAATAATACAGTCTTTGGGAATCTATTTGTGTCATGTATTAAGTATTCCAAAAAATAAATGTTAATTCAATGTATGTCAAGCTTTGGTCTCTACAACCAACATCTTTTTACACTTAATATCCTTTCCCTGTGGGTGAAGGAGAGTGATAATATCTTGTAGAGACTTCTCAATGTTGTTCACAATTAAAAAAAATAGAGAATATCTTAGAATGTGATGCATGAATGAGGCCAGTGCCTAGTTCTTTAGGGAGTATAAACCCCAGAACCAATAGTTTCTCAATGTAGTCAACGAAATTGACTACCTGATTTCTTTCTAGGTCACCCTCCACAAGATCACCCTAAAAGAGAACTTTGGAAAGTTCATACTGCTCCTCTCTAGTTCTCTCCTGATATAGGCCATGAAGATGCTCGAGCATGGTCTACACCTCTATGATTTTGTGATAATTCAGGATTTCACCCGATATTGATGAAAGAATCAAATATTGAACACTGATGAAAATAATTTGATGTTTCTCATATATTATAAAATTATTATCACTCATCTACATGGAAGGTAGATCAGGATGTGATGATTATAGCATGTATGATTTCCTTTCATGGTGAAAAACAACCCAATGGAATATGTACCATTCCATGAAATTACTACTAGTTATAATATGTTATTTATCCAATTATGACAATAGGGATAGTGGGAATGATTATCGTTCTAGTTTTTCTAAAATTGAAAATGGAATATTATTAGTACTTTTCTTGATTACAACTTAAGTTAGATATAATAAATTATGTTTTTTATTAAATCTAACACAATTTATAATGTCCCTATAGCCCTCACCATTGAACTTTCAATATCTAGTTTTTAGTACTTTTTAGTAGAAAGGATCCATATTCCCCTTCACATAACCCCAATAAGGTTTGGTAAAGCTACATGAAGGTATTTAGGTAGGTATGTATTTTCCAAATGTAGGCTTACAGCTCCTTGGTCCATTTAGTAGACTCCCCATTCCTAAAAGCATGACTTAGATTTCCTCTATACATGCCTTGAAATTACACCATGTATAGAAAGTGCTACTCATCTTGATGCAAAATGGTTATTAAAAATGAAAAACTTCATAATAACTCCCCTTATAAAATATAGTATCCAAAAAATGGTTGGTTAAACACTTAGTTCTATTGGTTTTATTCTTAATCTTGTAATGCAAGGTCATATTTGAAGTATTATTTATTTGAAGGATTTTAATTTATTATGCATAAATCTAATCATGTTTTTATATTATATATCTTCTTAATATTAATTCTATTTTACATAATTAATTTTCCATGTTGGATAAAAAATTTATTAAAAATCCATTTATTCAAATTCTATCTTTTCACATTAATTCATTTATTTATGTGATTACAGTCTTGCATACATAAAATAAATGACTAATATATAGAAATAAATAAATAAAGTAAATGACCTGATCATGATATTATATAATAGTTTATTTAATGAAAATACATTAAATGAAAATATGATATAGAAAAATTACCCCATTTTCCAATATTTTCATGAGTGAAAACATTCAACCTGTACACATATGTGTTAATGAGTAGGATTCAACATGATTCTATCTTAATCTGCCTCCATTCACCTAAGGATGCTGCATTAATTATAATTATTTAAGACACGCAAATAGTTGTGGGGAACCAATGGTTTGGTTAAAAGAGATTATATAAATATCATCGGACACCCAAGTATAACATAATAATGGAGGGAGGGATGACTTGACGACCATTATTTAATTTACTATCAAATAATTTCGAACCCATGAAATAAATTAAATTAAATAAATTCAAACACAAACATAGGTCTTGGTCAAGCTCATGATTGATCGTACATGAAATGAATACACAAAAGTAACTGGATAGAATTCATTCATTTATTATTTATTTATTATTATGATTAAAAAACTTGTATTAATTAATTAATTAATTAATTAATTACCTTTCATCTTAATGACCATACAAACATATTTTTAGATACCCATTATTAATCAAGTTCATGGAAAATAAATGGAAAAACCAATAATGACATATTTATTACAATAAATTAATTTATAATTAAATATTATATAACACCATTATTATATTTTAAAACACACATTGGTGTACCAACCAAAAAAAATAAGTTTTTATGATATAATTTTCAATTTAATTTAATTTTTAATTATATCATTTAATGGGAGATTAAAGAGTTTTCAATCTAGTTACACACTATGTATCTCGATTTCTTTGTATATAGGATATACTTCTTGGTTTGTAGCCTATACCTCATCCAAAATACCTGGCATGTATAGAATAGATACACACCATGTGTTATGCTTGTCATATATCTTGGATTAACTCTTGGGTCTTCAGTGTGTGTTTTGGATTCATGAATTTATGAAATACATGTCATGTACACAACATACAAGTCATGTATATCATTAATGATCTAGGCTATCAGTCTCATATATTTTGACCATGTATAATGACCATACATATTATAAGATTTATGCCACTAACAAATGTATACTACATGGAATGTATGATGATACATGTCGTGTAATCAGAAAACATTGTTCTAGGTTTTCTAGTCAACACACAATGTATACCATGTGTAATAATTGCCTGGCCTAATGTGTATCCCTCAGAACATCTGTATGTAGTGCTCTAGGGTATATGATATTAATATCTGAGTACACATTATATATCCTAGTCATACTATAAGATGTTTGGTAGTTGCAAATTCAATTTTTAGTTGTTCTTCATATATTCTTAGACCATCAGGAAATATAAACATAAAGCCAACATGATTAATACGTTGAATCATGTTAATTCAAATAAGATTAAAGAATAAATAGTAATAAATAAAAATATAACCATTATTTCACATATATCAATAATGAAATAAAAAATTATAAATTTAAATGTGAACACTCTTATACTACATGAAGGTTCATGGCATAGCAGATGAACATGTTTGGTGATGGGATAATTAAAATTTATTTTAAATTATATTTCCCAAAACCCTAATAAATGATCATATATGATATGTTCATAATTAATTTATTTATATTAAAAGAAATAAATTACCTCATCATAGGTTTCTTTCATCACAGTCAATGTTGATCATCTAAAATGACACTTTTGTATTTACTTCATTTAATATGTGAGGATACAAGGGTATAATCTATCCAGTGGTGATCTACACATGCTCTTAGTGATCTCCTTGAAATACCACTCAATATCTTGGTGCTAGCATAGAGAATAAAATTTATTTTATTATTAATTCGTATTTTCTCTTTCTTCTGTCTTGAAGAAATCTATCTTGCATTCTAGTTCTTTAGAGGGATAATGTTGGAGGAGTCTAAAGGGAATTCATAATTCACAAAAATTTACTCATTCCCTAGATTACCTACATAATAGCCATAATATGATATTTATAGAGTTGGGGTTTATATTAGAATATTTTTTAATTTTATGGAGGCCCTTAAAAAATATTAATACCCTTAATAAATCCCATGAAACAAAATAATAATATAATTATTATTTTATAGCATGCTCTAGATTATAAAAATGATAAATAATATTTTCTAGATTATGAATAATTATTTATCACAGGATATGGTATTGTTCAGTTCAAGATCCACAATATTTATTGAATAATTGAATAAATATTTTACTCATAAATAATGATTTCATTCAAATTCCATAGAATAAATATTTATTAAATATTCAAAAAAATAAATAAATATATTTTTATTCACATGTTCGTGAATAAATATGTATTTTATTTATGCTATCAATATAAATTGAATAAAACTATTCCATAGTCTTGAGAATAATATTTCTCTCATTAATTAAATTCAAATATAATTTAATTGAGATCAATTGAAACACATAGTTTGTGATACCCTAGGATTTTTTCTCATTTGTATTAGGTGGGTTTACATGAAGTATATGATTACTATCTAGTGATGGGTCAAGGAAGAAAAGAGAAATAACTTAATGTAAAAAAATTGAAAACCACATATGATTACCCACTATTTAATGTAATCCCCTTTCCACAATATGTTATCAAGAAGGTTTCACAATGGTTTCATCAATCCATATTTTCAATACATCTTTCATTGACTATCTAAAATAAATACATCAATACACCATGTCCATTGAATATAGGTGATGGTTATATTCTAATCAATGCTCAAGATATCAACTCCCATATGTATGGAAGGGGAAATCCTTACATGAATTATACATTAATGTCATTTCATTCATGATTCACCGAACATACCTTATATCCCACAAACATCTAGCATCAAGGTTTTTGTTAGTATATCTAAGTACATGATTCATAACATGCACCAATGATAATATTAAAGTATAAATACCATTAAAAAATATTACAAATAGGAAAATATGATGACACCAAATCATGGTAAATTCCCACTGGTGGGTCTATTCTCAAAATCTTCTATCTTGGAGATTATGAAATGCAAATATTATGAGAAGTCTCATATTATTTTGAGTACTATCACATGGTAGTAAATATATTATGTGTCCGATCATAGTATGTTATCCAACTATAGAACTATATTAATAATATTTTCATAGCACTTCAATGTTATCGTCACATTAGGGAACTACATCGAGCTTATCAGTGTGATAAATACTGTAGAAAATTATTACATTAAAATCATGCAGAAAAATGGACAATATGTACTAATACATTGAATTAATACAAAATACATTGAAAATACATTTAATAAAATTGAAATTAGTTGGTCCTAGGAATCCAACTCCAATTGTTTATAATTTTGTGCATCATTCGGTGAGTGATCCATGGTGATGATCGGAAAGGAATAATATACCTATTTTATGAAAAGTTAGTTTAATTTGTTTACTCACTATGATTAAGAACACTTCTTTTACATTTTACAAGAGATGTTTTAGGAAGGATCCTACTAAGTATACATGTTACACTCACCTTACATATATATAAACAATTTTTTAGGTCATTAGAAGATAATATGTGATTGATAAGGACATTACAGGTATGTGGAGTTATTCAAGAGATCATGGAGATTTGTGTCCACTACCAAGGATTTATCTATTTTTTATTTTCCATTTCAGTTTTATATAGATTTTTACGACATATCGTTATGTATTGGTATTGCGTTTTTTTATTTTTGGTAGGTTTTTTGGTGGTTCTACTTATCGTATCTATTACTTATAAAATATTTATGAGAGAAATTCCTTTCATGTGTGTGATTATATACACTCAGTGATAGTATCAAACCCATGGACTATTGGATGTGGAATTCAGGAATACTTATATCTCTTTCACCACTATCGGTCTAATAAGGGTAACATTGGAGGGAGGGGGTTATGATATATTCTTATTAAATTATTCTTTAAATTATTAATAAATAAAACTTTTGAAAAAATTACATAATTTTACATTCCAAATTCACAAAAAACAATAACTTTTTCATTATAATTTTCCAAAAATTTAACATTACCACCATCAAATTTATTAGAGGATAAAAAATTAGATATATCACTTGTCATGTTTCAGGTTGACCAACTATCAAAATACCATGTGTCTTTTTTGAAACACCCAGGACAAAATTCATATAGAATATATATTTAATAAAATGTAATTACCCATAAAAACGTGGGTCCAATGGGATGGAAAATATAATTATTAGGAACCCATAATGATTTCAAACCTGTATTCTATTTTAATCTGGAATATAAATATTTGTAAATAAAATATTATGTGTGTCCAAATATTGTGAAATATATGGGTACAATTGTGTTCATAGTTGACTATTATTCTACATATAGACCTTATTCCACTAGAATCATTTCCACTTAAAGCTTATATAAAGATACTATTATACAATTTAGGTAATTAATTATTATAACCATGAAAAATCATAATTTTATTTAGTTTATTCATCCTTACCGTTTTATCATAATTTTTTCTCCCATGAAATATTATGGACATATCTATTTTAAAAGATTGAACCTCATGTTATAGCTTTTCATTTTACTCTATAAAACTTTTAAACTTATTTTATTCTCCCAAATATTTCTTCGACATAAAATCCAATTTTCTTCTTTTTTCTTCCTTAATATTTTTAATTTCAACATTTGAATATTTTAGATATATTTACGAAAATTTGTATTCTACATAGGTTGTTTCATTTAAAGAAGATTTAATTAATCATTCACATATATTATGAATTTTTTATTTTTTAATTTTATGATCATTGTACATAATATATGTATTTTATATATGAAAATTTATCTCACATTTTCTTTAAATGGATCAAAAATAGTTGTTTTATCAGAATATTATTTAGAAGAAAAATGTTTAGAATCATTAAATTATTTTGATAAAGGAATTAAACATAGGGTTTAAAAATTATTATTATAACCAAATTCATAGATTAAATCAAAATCTTATGTGTCACTCAAACTAACAACCATTTTTTTCTCTAAATTCATGTATTGATTTATTTTAATTTTATTTCGTTATTCTTGGAAATCCAGCATTTGATGTTTTTTTCTAAACTCATAAAATATAATTTGATGAGCATCATTAGAGGGGTCTAACACCCCCCCCATTTTATATGTATAATATATATAATATATATAATATTATATATTAATGCATGTGTTACATGATGTGTTTATGAGGGTATGTGGGAGTGACAAACCTGAGTAAGAGTTGAAGGGGAATAAGTGATTATGAAAATATAGGTATAAACTATTGTTGTAATAGTGAAAATCATAAACACGTTTCTTTTGAAATTCAGTCATTCTATAATTCTGAAATACATGAAAATTGATCTTTTGATTCTATGGGATATTTGTGATGTAGTGATATTTCATTGCAAATAATCCATAGGATCAACTTATATGTATAGATCAATCTTGGAGAACCATATGTATACCATTAATTGATTTAATAGATCATAGATATGTGGAATTTGATTCCAATTTTTTTATAATAACTTGATTCAATTTAATATAGTCAATACATAAAGGGAGGGAACTGTCTATATTCTTTATGAATAAAACTGGCACAAGGCAATGCGATGTTCCACATCTGATTAAGCCTTTAATCTCTAACTCTTCAAGTTAGATATTTAATTATCACAAATCTTTAAATTTAATTTTAAAATATGAGAGTGAAAATGATATTTTTAGATGGATTATATTGATAGTAAATTAATTTTCCCACATAGGTGGAAACCCAGTGAAATCATTTGGAAATACATCCGGGTGTCAAACCACTATGGCAGCAAGAGATTCATTTGCAGTATCATTAGTAGCACCCAAATTAATTGTTTCTAACTTAGTAGGGAAGGGTTCATCCACTTAGACTAATGGTCTTTCTATACATGCATTTATATTTCAACCCCCTCTTGAATACATGATGAGATCCACCATTGGATACGAAGGTCACTTTTAGATCATAGTAGTCAATATGGGATTTAAGTTCCACTATCTATCGCATTACTAATAATAGATTAAAACACATATCTAAGACTATAAACTCCTAGAGAAATAATATTACATCATTGGAAATAAAACACATTAGGCACTTGAATCCATTACACTCTCATTTTCAGAGGGTTTTCTTGATCCTCTTGTTGTGAGACAACATTTCCTTGTATAATACTATTTTTTACCATAGATGATTTAAAAAAAGGAATGTGTTGCACTGATTTTGACCAATACATGCATACTAATAGAGTTTTAAAGAATGGTACCTCACACTATGGAGGGACTTGATAAAAGGAAATGGTATTTTAGTTGTGGCTTGATCCGGATAAAGGTATGGTGGGTTCTTCCTCCATTAAAAATGGAAGATATTTTGTTTGTGCCTCGAGGGGTTACAATGTAGTGTGTTGGTGGAGCCTCTAGGTATTAAAAATAAAATTTTAAATAGTTGTGACCCTCTATAAATTGTTAGAAAAATTTATTTTAGTGGGTTTAATCTCTCTCTACTTTTTAGAGAAGTAAAGAGTAAACATAGAATCTTTGATCTAAACTACTATAAAAAGATATCATGAATATCTATAATTTATTTTCACTGCATATATATTTTTATCTATGAAAACTATTTAATATTTTCATAATTTCTCAATTTACCCCTGTTGATCATTTTGACATTCTCGTATTTAGATGAAATAGTTATCCTCATAAAAACATCAGGTAACAAGAAATTTAATATATAATATAATATAGTATAATTGATATATATTATATATATAATGAGTGTGAGGTATATACCAATAACTACTTTATAGTAATAATAATAAAATAAATAAATATTTTTATTACTATTATGGTTTTTAATGTCTGTAGTCAATAGTTTAACACTTCGGTTATTTATTTTCATCATCTCCACATCTCTAGCCTTAAACCATATTCATTTTTTGAAAAATTTTATTTTTTGATTTATTTAATATTCCTAGCTGATCCTTTTAAGATTAATTTATCCCCCATATGGGGTTGTTCATCAGTTAGGGTCTTGCCTAAATGGAAAAGTCACCATGTGATCTTGCAACAGACATGAGTTAAAAACTGTGCAGGGGTGAATTTCTGTGGTATTGTAGGAGTATTACAACACTATAAGAGTGTATGTACTATAGGAGGTATTGTATTGGGGTAATATTAAGTGGTATTATTGACTCAAATAGTGATTTCTAGCTGCATATCTGCTTCATAATGCCATTAGGCCTCTTGGACATCAATTTTGGGCCGTTGGGCATCATACTAGAGTAGTTCTTTTCCAATGGAGAGAAGAAAGGTGAAAAGGTTATCATTGGTTATTAGGAGGGATGTAGTTATTCATTCTTGAAGTAGAAAGTATGCTCATGATCAAGTCCCCATTAAGGTAGATAATGATGAAAATCCATAAATGTGATTTCAGGACAATAAGATGGGGTATACTAATGTAGCATTGTGGGAGGGGTTGTTTTAGTGTGGGTTATTGGGGGCATTGGGCCTTTGATCCATGTACGAGGCTTTTTTGATGCTAGGAATTTAGGCCATGAATTTTAGGACTTTATTCCTACAGGCCTTCGAGTCATGTAAGGGATCCCTCTTAACCTAAATAAAAATATGGATAATCAAAAAAATATGTAATTATCATGGTTTACTCATTTATCCCTCCCCAGACTATTTGGTTTGTTATTTTTTCATATTTACCTATTTATGGTGACCTCAATGTTTACCCCATTTAAGGGGTAAAATAATATATTCTATGATAATAACACCAACATCTACAAAAATAATAATATAATTTGAATTTTATATAGTATTATATTATTATTAATTTTTTTATATTTATATGAATAAAAAACATAATGGAGGATGAATTCATCTCATTCCTCTTATGCATCCACCACCAACACCTTTGGTTGACCAACATATCTCCATAATCTTTCAATGTTAAACTTCATTTATAGACTCCAATAATCTTCAAATATCAGTGGTAGGTTCATCTTGGTGTGAGGATTCCAAAAATGAGGGTTATTCATTATAAATCATACATTAACGCCTCTGAAATCAAGTAATAGGATGAAATTCAAAAAAAAAATACATATCCCGAATCAATGTAATGTTTGTGTTGATGAATTTTTATCATTTATATGTTCAAAAATATATATGATAAAATGAATAAAATTGAAGAAAATAATATTTAAACCCAAATAAAATGAATGATTTTTATGTACAATAGTTGGTATGTGGTCATATTTTAATAACCACACCTCCACCAATAATCCTGACATGCCTTAGAAAAAACCAAAGCTCTCTCTCATCTCATAAAAATGCCTTCTTCATTTTACTTGGAGAAGGAACATAAATATTTTTTTAGGGAGAAAAATTGTTATGTCTTATAATACACACACGTATATATAATTATAATAATATGACCAAAATTTTGACTATATGGAATTAAAATGAAACTGTAACCTAAATAAAATTTCCATATCCCAAATTCAATAGAGAATTACATTTTAAAATCTCACACTACATTGTAGAAAATATCACATCTTTAATACTTAGGGTTTTTGATTCTTAATGTTTATATTTCTTTTCCATGATTCATGTTCCACCAAATCAATCCTTGATGGTTTCCAATTTAAAAAATATTGTGGGTCAAGGAATCCAATAAAATCAAAATGGGTATAAAACAAAAAGCACAAAATAAGTCATTATCAAATCAATGGAGGAGTGGTTATCATTTTAGTGGACCTAAGTCCCAATAAAATAATCCATTAATCTTCTCATAGTGTTAAATTAAATCACATCGAGGAACTCTTTAATAAATATGGACATCAATTAATGAAATAGAATCAAAATTAGAGACAAAGTTCTATAAAATTCATATTTATAAACCAATGTCTAGAAATAGAATCCAATATGGTTATTTGGATGAATTTTATATCATATTGAAGAGAGTATAAAAAGACTACACTCCATTAATTATTATATTTTTCCCAAAAAATTATTCAAAATATGGGATTTTTAAATGGTATGAATTGAAATGGGATTTAAAAAAACATGTTTCTAAAAACTAAAATTTAGTTTGAGATAACTAATAAATTGACATTAATTTTATGTCAATATTTAAAATGTAAAACCATTTTTAAGTTGAAAGTAAAATTTGGGTGGTGTTCATAATATTAATCATATGATTCCAATAAATCGATGAATGTATTTATAAATTTTAGATCATTTTATAAAATATCTTATTAGAAATAATATGATGAAATTTGAATGAGTTAATTTTTATTTAAAAATTATCTTCTAATATTATCAAATAATATCTATATCTTTTATAGAGGAAAAAACCAACCATATTATAAATTATATATAATTTTTTATTTATATAATTAATCATAAATTTTGTTATATATGTTTTTTAAAACAGTTATCATCATATTCGATGTTTTTATATCATGAATCTTGTTTATTAGGATTCCTATATAATCTTGAAAAAATATATTTCATCCATTCATATGCATAATAATAAATAAAATAAAAAACATTGGATGGTCCTCAATGGAAATTTTTTTGGAAAATTTAAATAAGATTATTTCTTATCCACTAGAATGGAATGTCAAATAAAAGGCATATTATTTTAGTCACGATCTCTAGAGATTTTGTTTTTCTTACCAGTTCCATGATTTGTAATTTTAAGTTGTTTTCTTATCATTTATACCATATTATCAACTCTATGTCATATTAATAAATATCTATTTTTTATTCATCATGTTTGAGTCTATATATGAGTCCTAGGATTATAAATTGTCATTACCAAAATAAGACTTTCATACATGAAAATAAATTATCGGTAGTGGCGTTATCCATGTATTGTATGATTAATGGATATAAATACATGGATTATAAATGGAGATGTATTTTATTATAGGAATGATTCTCATGAACAATGGTGGAAATGTTGTTATCAAATTCTATACCTTGACATATTTCAAATAAAATAGAACATTATTTACTTGAAATAAAATAGATAATGTAAATACTAATGTTTTTTCACACATTTTCATATTTTTTTAGTCAATTTGTGCTGGTCATACTATGATATTCGATTAAAATATTAATATTCTATATTGTAATTCCATTTATTGTTCTACTAAAATGAGGTTTCACAATGTGAAGAAGAATGTTTCTGTTTAGTCTATATACCATTGGAATCCATTTCTACATTTTCCAAACTATAATAAAATCTTATAACCTGATGTGATGTATCCCGATGCCCCTCTATAGGTTTTATGATAAAATATAGCTTCTAAAAATGAATGAAATAATAAAAAACCCTTATAATAAAATTTTATTAATGTAATGAATGTTTATGTATGTGTCTCTTCTTTTCCAAATTTCTTTATCTTGTCCCATGTGCATTTTATATTCCAAACATATTTCATTTTCTCACCATGTCTTTGGCTTTCCTCCCATCACTCCATATAAAAATACCAAATGTATCTATATATAATGAACCCATGTGAATACCATATCCAACTAATATACTCAAACTGTAATTATTTATATTTCATGGAATGACATCATACATTGTAAACCAATATTTGTGTTCTCTCTCTCTATCTCACTTTGATTTATTGTAAGAAAAAAATAACCCATCATAGTATCATGTGGTTGTACCATAATACTTTCTGTAAGAATATGTAGTCATTATTATTAATATGATCATTTATTTGGGTTTTCATTCTATCGATATTCGTTCATCAAGGAAACCATGTCATTCCTTTGCCATGGTAGATCAAAAATGTGTTCCCTAATAATATAGAAAAGAATGATCTTGGAAAATCCAACCATGATTTTATACTTCTCTAAATATCACTACCTTTTTATTTTAAGTAGTATATTTTTTAATGGAATGGGATCTGTTATGAAAAATACATTTTGGTGGTATATCAAGCAATGAAAGATATATGCATTGAACTAAGACACATAAATTTAAAATTCTATAAAGTTATTTAAAAAAATATATTTTTATCAATGTAAACTCATTATGTTCCATTTACTATCAATTCCTGTTTCCTTTCAATTATATTTCATTAATTTTATATTTTTATTTTCATTCTTCTTGGAATTTAAGGAATAATTTGAATGATTACATAATTTTATACATATTTTTTACTGAGTTTTTAATTTTTAATGTTGTTCATATTCTTTGTAACACCCCGAGATTTTATGAAAAATATTCTTTTAATTTCATTAATGTCTTGTGTTGTATTCTACACCAAGATTACCTTGCACTATACGCAACACCGTATTAGCTTGCAGTATATGCAACACTATTCTTGGATCGTGTTACACACAATTTTGATAATAGTTATTCTACAAAACATTGAGTATATATATATTCAATGTATAAATGAAATATGGTTGGATTATGTTATACAAAACAATGAAGGATTCTTTCACAACACGCAACCCTGACTTGGCTTGCATTACACGCAATCGCGACCTTCCTCGATAGCGTGTGTTGTGCGCAATACTGGGTTTTAATAAACAACGATATATTATTTTAATATTGTCATTAACTAGCCGTTATGAATAGTGTTAACTAAATTTTGAATTTTATAACATTATTATTCATCTTACACATTTCTAGAACATGGTATAAGAACAAAATAAAGTTTTCGGGTAAAATAAGTATTTTTCAAAAAATGCAGTTTTTCCGCCTTTTGATGGCGCACCCACTTTAAATATAGTTTTTGACATGTTTATAAGTTCAATTTGACAAAATAAAATTCTTCTTTGGAATCAAGAAATAAAAATTTACTTTGGATAAATTTTTCATATTATTCTGGTAACTTTCACATTTTAATGAATAGTAAAAACACGCTATATTTTAATTAAAAACAACTTCTTCCATCGTAATATCTTATGTGGTTAAATTATAATATTGAATGGTTTTAAAGTATAAATAGAATATATTTTTACCATTTAATATAATGTATGTCATTAGCATTGATTTTACCTTGAATTTGTAGGCTAAATCAATTCAATCTTTTGCAATGTTTTAAAAAAACCCGTTTTTATTCGACAACGGGATTAATTTTAATTTAATTTATGCAACTTCTGTGTATTGAATTTTAAAAAATGGATTCCGTATTTGTAATCATTGGGTCCAAATTATGTTAATAGGATACTTTTTATTTTTGGAAATTATGAATAGTAACTACGGTAAATTTTATTTACCATAGTTAAAGGTAAATCTGGTAATTAAGGGTAAATATAATATTATAAAATTACCCTAACACATGACAAAATTCTATTTGATGGCTAAAAGTAAACCCATATCAACTAAGGTTCGGATTAGATTCATTTTATGGACTTTTGACCATGAAAATAATTTAATTATTATTAAAACCAAAGAAAGTGACAACATGTCACTCTCTTAAATCTTATAAGTATAATAATTTTAACATAGTGATAAACACCATAAAACTACGAACATGAATAGTCTCCAAAAAGCTAACAAAATTATCTACATCATGAGAATTTATTTAGAATTTTTTTGGGATTAAATAATTATCATTAATTGTGACACAATAGTGATGCAGAAATTATTTATCTAGTGAAAAATCAAGAATATAGTTTTCATTAATCTAATATTGACCATAAAAGGCACAAAACCCTGACCAAAACTTATTGGTCATGTAAAGTTAAACTATAATCATCCAATGGTCGAATATTTGACCATTTGGAGTCTTATACAAGCAATTATGACACTCATATTATTTTATTTTAAATGATTCCAAAGTTTTCACCTTCATTATTTAATAAATATATCAATTTAAATATTGTGATTTTAAGATGTTAAAATCGAGTAAAAGTATTATTGTGAAAGTTAATATATTTATCTTCATCATAGGATTTTATTTTAAATTTTTATGCAACAAATAAGTATATTAAATAATTATACAAAAATGATGTATTAATTATTTTATTAAGAGATAAACCAAATAAATTGCTTTAAAAATAATAAAATAAATATTATATGAACTATTTAATGTGATCCACTAATTTTATAGATACATGTGACCTTTTATGAATATATTAATGCTTTTATTTCGAACATATCTTCTGTATATATTTTATTTAAATTCAACTAAATGAATAGTGTCAAAATTGACACTATTGTTATTTTATAAAAATAACATATTATAAAATTGTTTAAAAATAAAAAAAATATTTAAAAATTATAAATTTAAATTTATATGATCTATAATGTTATAAAGTAAACAATTATGTAAAATTCACAACAAATAAGTAATTATTTGTTACAATTTAGAATTTATAATTTTATTACCACAAATAAACTTAAATAGATTAAATAAGGATAAATCAAAATGATAAGGTTTAAAATAAGATCCAAACATGTCTAAATTTGATTGGTTGATGAGATTACAACCCCATCTCATCTAATCTTTGAATATGAGTCATTTTTGGAGGTTTTTATGTGGGGTTAGATTTATTATGAATTAATATTTTTAAGAATTCCAAAGGTGCCCCTCTCCTCCCTTATAAAAGGGCACCTCCTCCCTCTCCTCCTCACACCAATTTGAGCCTTCAAGCTGGGCCAAACCCTGACATATTATCTTCTCCACTTCCCTAGAAACATCCTAGAGGTTCTGGTCTTCTTTAAAGACCAATCTTAGTGCCCTAAGAGGAGGTTTCAAAGAGGCGTATCGAAGAAGAGGTAATTTCTTATCCCGATTCTTTCAAGCTTCTTTATTCATCAACTTATTCTTCTTTAGTTGTTTCATTATAAATTAATAACATCAGTATCAATAATATACTTATTTTTTATTATAAATATGAAACAACCCCATTTCACCTTCTATCCATCCTACGGAAAACAAAATCACCGCGTGTGCGTACGTACGGAATACCGTCTCCACGCCGTGGTGTAATCTGCTTTTCCACCAACACCTAACATGGATGGGTATTATGGTGTAAAAAATAACTATACAGAGTTATTATAACATAATAATGATTCTGATATATTTTATCATCCACTCCAATTCAATTCAATAATCATGAAAATGATATCATCGCTCGTGCGTACGTACGGACTACCGTCTCCACGACGCGATGAGATTAATTCTCCACTTTAACCATTCATGAATGATTATAATGTACATATAATAATTAATAATGAATTATATTACATAATAATGATACTGGATTTATGTGTATATATATGTATGTCATCTACTTAATTCCATTCAACTCAATAAGGAAACAAAAACAGCGTTCATGCGTATGAACGGTCTACCGTCTCCATGAACGGTGTATTTCTTTACATTTACTGATCTATTATATATATATATTCTGAATATATATTATATATAAATCATGTTTTATATTATGTAATTAAGTATTCATTATCTAAGTAATCATATGAATAATTACAAGTTAAAACACGAACGACAAATGAGATGATTTTACCCAAAACGCTACTTCAACATGAATTTACAAAAGAACGGGTAATATAAAGTCATAAGTGAACCATATATGATATAATAACAATGAATATGATTCTGTAATAAGTCAATGACATTATTTAAATCATTATACTGGAGGTTCGGACACTTACGAAGCAAATCGGACCTAAGGTAAGGGAAATATCACAATCTCATTTTTATCCGAGATTGTTTATACTTTGGTATTTACTAGGGTGTATTTTAACATCCACATCCATGTTTCCTCAATATGTAATATTATTTCCATCCACGTACAATTATTTAAATCCAATTTTACCCTTCGGTGAGTTTTTAGTAAAAGATATGAAAGAAATCTTTTGTCGTTTTTCGTATGAGGTACTTTTTGACTTTTCCGTCAAAAGTACGAAGAATTTTTTTTAACTTATACGGCATGAATGGATTTTTAAAAAATTATATCTAAGAAGAATCCTTTACAAGTTTTCAAGTTTATTTTTAATCAACTTCTTTTAGTTTAATGTTGTATGACATTTTAAGAAAGGAAAAATATTTTTGAAGAAGAAATGATATTTTCCTCAAGAATGGAGTTCAAGTTTTTAATCAAAATTATTTTCAATCTAAGATAATAAAGGGTTCTGTTTTTATCCCTATTATTACATTGATTTGATTATGTTGTGATGGAATTATTTTTATGAATTCTTTTATCTTATATGAACTGTTTTATGATGTCATGATATTTAAGATTCCCATTTGTATTACATGGGTTATGCAATGATGTATGATTTATGATTTTGTGGAACACATAAGAATGGTATCATTATGAGATGGGTGGGACCTATATCTCCCTCCAATTCATTGGGTAAAGATTTTATATCTCATGAGATAGACATGGCTGGAATGGTAGGTTATACCGGTTCAGTGAAACAGGACTGAAACGAGGGTGACTCGGTTCAGAAAGGGACTTTGTCCACTAAGATAGTCTTGTCAATGAGTCTTGAATAATAAGAAATGATTCTCTATGATTATGTGTGTATGCCACAAAGTTTCATGTTTTATGTTATGATTATTGTGATTATATTTCACTGCCATGATTTATCCCATGTTATGAAATTATGCTCTCTTTTACAGGTTAATATTTCCAAAAGTTATGTGCTTATGTATATGATGTGATTGATATTTCTTTTGTTTACCCTTACTGAGCATTTGAGCTCACCCTTTTATGTTTTCTTTTCCCCAGGTTATAAAGAAAGGTTTTAGGTATAAAAAAAGGAAGATCTTTATGGGAGATGTTGAAGATCTTTCACCAGGATTAGAAGATTATTTTCCGAGTTTCCAAAGTCACTAAACTATTACGATCCTTGTGTGTGTGTTTTTGTTATGTACTAAGTATTCCGCAAATGTAATTTAATGTCAATGTACGTCAGGCTTCGGGTCTCTACAGTTGGTATCAGAGGAAAGGTTTAGTCAACCTTTGGAAACTAGGATGTGAGAACGTTAGTGAGATCCCTAGAGATATTTCTAAGGTATGTCTAGGGATGTCCCTAGGGATAAGTATACGTATAGGATAGTTCTAGAACTATTGTAACGATCTTAGAATTTAACCTAAGATGTTAGATATTGAAGTTTCTCCCCCTTTATTATAATTTTTTCCTCTAACACTATTCTTTTTGGGTTTTAGAAAATGGCTGGAAACAAGATGATTCATGATAATGGAGGATATTATGGACAATGGAATGATATTCTTCATGAGAAACCAAATGAAATGGGATTTGGAAGTCCAACCGTCATTATTATGCCGAATCAGCAATCTCATAATATGATCAATAAAATCAAATTTGGTATGTTTCCTGACTCGGCTAATAAGAGAAAGATGGAGTTTCATGATGATCATAGAGGAAAGAAAGTTCAATTTACCTTATGTAAATAATGTGGGAAGAGGCATCAAGGAGAATGTTTCAATGGAACTGGAAGATGCTTTGGGTGTGGAAAAGAAGGACACAAAGCCAGTAAGTGCAAAGGAAAAGGTTCAGTTAACAGCAGGGATGAGGATAATGGTATTGCTACGACATCAATAATGGTTAAATGTTTTAAATGTGGAATGTACGGGCATTATGCAAACTAATGCCCTAAGGGAAAGTCTCATGAAGAGAATCAGTATGGTCGTATGGGTAGTATTTATGTGGATGATGATGAAGAGACTACAAATGATATGTGAGATGAAAGAATTGTTGAAGCTCGGTCAATGGTTTAAGAATGTAGTAGAATGATTTCATGTTTATCATGTGTAATGTTGTATAAGTAATCTTATGGTACTATGGAATAAAGATACATCTAAGGATTGTTACACTATTGTGTTTCCTTGAGTTTTGAAAGTGTATGATTAATGTTACCAGTATCCATGAAAGGTTATTCAGATATTTTTGGAATGTAGATGATATGCGCATAATGAAGGGATAAGGAGAAAATTAAATGTTTGATAGTATTCATGAGCTCATGATTGATATAAGGAGAAGGCTATATCATGGTTTGAGTATATAGAAATTTTGGATTTTGGTCTGTAGAAAGAGTTAACTTTTGACAGCATTCATGTTTTCACTAAGGTTTAATGGGTATTCATTTTTCAAGAGAATAAATCATTAAGGTATTCACATGATTGGAATGTGACCAACAAGATATATGGGGGATAAATGATGGTATTCACATGCTTGGTTGACGACATTTCAAGTAATCATTTTCTTTATACTATGAGCATGGACCGAAGTATTTTAGATAATCCTAAAGATTAGAATAGATTATGTTGGACATAAGTTAGGATAAAATGTTTTTTTCGATATTATTGATGAGATGTTATAGTAATATAGCTTTAGAAAAAGGACAACCTGCAGGACGGGCGACAACCCATCGCGTCGAACAAGGATGTGGGAATCGAACCCATAACCGAAGTGCGACTGGACTTTATCGCCTACCAATGGCCTACAGGAAGTCCCTGTTTAGTAGAAACTAGTTTTATTTTATTAAGGGGTATGATATATGAAGTATAAGTTCATTTTTAGAACCATATACGATTAACCATAAGATGGACTTATAACTTTTGCTAACCTTTTGTTTGAATGAGATGGAATGACCCATCATTCTATAACATGTTCTGCTAACACATCACGAATGACAAATTCAACTTCATTTCTTTAAGAGATGAAGTGGAAATTTTCCAAAGAACGACAAACGGTGAGACTATACCAAAATCACGAAAGTAATTCTTCTAATTCCAATTTCATCAACTTTAGGGAAATGATCTTGAAAACCAAAAATTTTGTCTTAGTGCTCTTATATCTGATGAATCAGATGGTACCTTAGATCGTCACAAATTTATGGCTTTGTGATTGCTAGCTTTTCCATAGCCATGTTCTCTACCACTCTCCATCAGAACATGATGGTTAGATTTCTCTTCCATATCCATATTTTCACCTATGTGGAAACCCAGTGATTAGTTTATTTGGGTAACCGTTACGTTTCATACTTTTGTTTTCAAAGATTGGTTTTGGTATTCCTTTTTACGATGTGGGTTTCTATTAAAGAAACTTTCGAATAGAAAACCATTTATAACCCCAACGAATTTCGAGGGTGAAATTCATTTTAAGGGGGGTAGAATGTAACACCCCGAGATTTTATGAAAAAAATTCTTTTAATTTCATTAATTTCTTGTGTTGTATTCTACACCAAGATTACCTTGCGCTATACGAAACACTGTATTAGCTTGTAGTATACGCAACACTATTCTTGGATCGGGTTACACACAATTTTCATAATAGTTATTCTACGCAACATTGAGTATATATATATTCAATTTATAAATGAAATATGGTTGTATTCTGTTATACGAAACAACGAAGGATTCTTTCACAACATGCAACCCTGACTTGGCTTGCATTACACGCAATCGTGACCTTCCTCGATAGCGTGTGTTGTGCGCAATACTGGGTTTTAATAAACAACGATATATTATTATAATATTGTCATGAACTAGCCGTTATGAATTGTGTTAACTAAATTTTTAATTTTATAACATTATTATTCATCTTACACATTTCTAGAACATGCTATAAGAACAAAATAAAATTTTCGGGTAAAATAAGTATTTTTCAAAAAATGCAGTTTTGCCGCCTTTTGATGGCGCACCCACTTTAATTATATTTTTTGACATGTTTATAAGTTCAATATGACAAAATAAAATTCTTCTTTTGAATCAAGAAATAAAAATTTACTTTGGATAAATTTTTCATATTTTTCTGGTAACTTTCACATTTTAATGAATAGTAAAAACACGCTATATTTTAATTAAAAACAACTTTTTTCATCGTAATATCTTATGTGGTTAAATTATAATATAGAATGGTTTTAAATTATAAATAGAATAAATTTTTACCATTTAATATAATGTATTTCATTAGCATTGATTTTACCTTGAATTCGTAGGTTAAATCAATTCAATCTTTTGCAATGTTTTAAACAAAAACCTGTTTTTATTCGACAACGGGATTAATTATAATTTAATTACTGCAACTTCTGTGTATTGATTTTTAAAAATGGATTCCATATTTGGAATCAGTGGGTCCAAATTATGTTAGTAGGCTACTTTTTATTTTTGGGAATTATGAATAGTAACTACGGTAAATTTTATTTACCATAGTTAAAGGTAAATCGGGTAATTAAGGGTAAATATAATATTATAAAATTACCCTAAAACATGCCAAAATTCTATTTGATGGATAAAAGTAAACCCATATCAACTAAGGGTCGGATTAGATTCATTTTATGGACTTTTGACCATGAAAATAATTTAATTATTATTAAAACCAAAGAAAGTGACAACATGTCACTCTCTTAAAACTTATAAGTATAATAATTTTAACTTAGTGATAAACATCATAAAACTTCAAACATGAATAGTCTCCAGAAAGCTAACAAAATTATCTACATCATGAGAATTTATTTAGAATTTTTTTGGGATTAAATAATTATCATTAATTGTGACACAATAGTGATGTAGAAATTATTTATCTAGTAAAAAATCAAGAATATAGCTTTTATTAAACTAATAGTGACCATAAAAGGCACAAAACCCTGACCAAAACTTATTGGTCATTTAAAGTTAAACTATAATCATCCAATGGCCGAATATTGGACCATTTGGAGTCATATACAATCAATTATGACACTTATATTATTTTATTTTTAATGATACCAAAGTTGTCACCTTCATAATTTAATAAATATAACAATTTAAATATTGTGATTTTAAGATGATATATTCGATTAAAAGTATTATTGTGAATATTAATATAGTTATCTTAATCATAGGATTTTATTTTAAATTTTTATGCAACAAATAAGTATATTAAATAATTATACAAAAATGATGTAGTAATTATTTTATTAAGAGATAAACCAAATAAATGGTTTTAAAAATAATAAAATAAATATTATATGAACTATTTAATGTGATCCACTAATTTTATAGATACATATGACCTTTTATTAATATATTAAAGCTTTTATTTTGAATATATATTCTGTATATAGTTTATTTAAATTCAAATAAATGAATAGTGTCAAAATTGACACTATTGTTATTTTATAAAAATAACATATTATAAAATTGTTTAAAAATCACAAAAATATTTAAAAATTATAAATTTAAATTTATATGATCTATAATGTTATAAAGTAAACCATTATGGAAAATTCACAAAAAATAAGTAATTATTTGTTATAATGTAGAATTTAGAATTTTATTACCACAAATAAACTTAAATAGATTAAATAAGGATAAATCAAAATGATAAGGTTTAAAATAAGATCCAAATATGTATAAATTTGATTGGTTGATGATATTAAAAACCTATATCATCTAAGCTTTTAATATGAGTCATTTTTGGTGGTTTTTAAGTGGGGTTAGATTTATTATAAATTAATATTTTTATGAATTCCAAAGGTGCCCCTCTCCTCCCTTATAAAAGGGCACCTCCTCCCTCTCCTCCTCACACCAATTTGAGCCTTCAAGCTCGGCCAAACCCTGCCAAATTATCTTCTCCGCTTCCCTAGAAACATCCTAGAGGTTCTGGTCTTCTTTAAAGACCAATCATAGTGCCCTAAGAGGAGGTTTCAATGAGGCGTATCGAAGAAGAGGTAATTTCTTCTCTCGATTCTTTCAAGATTCTTTCTTCTTCAACTTATTCTTCTTTAGTTGTTTAATTATAAAGTAATAACATCAGTATCACTAATATACTAATTTTTTATTATAAATATGAAACAACCCCATTTCACCTTCTATCCATCCTACAGAAAACAAAATCACCGCGCGTGCGTACGTACGGAATACCGTCTCCACGCCGTGGTGTAATCTGCTTTTCCACCAACACCTTACATGGATGGGTATTATGGTGTATAAAATAACTATACAGAGTTATTATAACATAATAATGATTCTGATATATTGTATCATCCACTCCAATTCAATTCAATAATCATGAAAATGATATCATCGCTCGTGCGTACGTACGGAGTACCGTCTCCACGACGCGATGAGATTCATTCTCCACTTTAACCATTCATGAATGATTATAAAGTACATATAATAAGTAATCATGAAATATATGACATAATAATGATACTGTATTTATGTGTATATATATGTATGTCATCTACTTAATTCCATTCAACTCAATAATGAAACAAAAACAGTGTTCATGCGTATGAACGGTCTGCCGTCTCCATGAACGGTGTATTTCTTTCCATTTACTGATATTATATATATATATATATTCTGAATATATACTATATATAAATAATGTTTTATATTCTGGAATTAAGTAATCATTATCTAAGTAATCATATGAATAATTACAAGTCAAAACACGAAGGACAAATGAGATGATTTTACCCAAAACGCTACTTTAACATGAATTTACAAAAGAAAGGGTAATATAAAGTCATAAGTGAACCATATATGATATAATAACAATGAATATGATTCTGTAATAAGTCAATGTCATTATTTAAATCATTATACAGGAGGTTCAGACACTTACAAAGCAAATCGGACCTAAGGTAAGGGAAATATCACAATCTCATTTTTATCCGAGATTGTTTATACTTTGGTATTTACTGGGGTGTATTTTATCATCCACATCCATGTTTCCTCAATATGTAATATTATTTCCATACACGTACAATTGTTTAAATCCAATTTTACCCTTCGGTGAGTTTTTAGTAAAAGATATGAAATGAATCTTTTGTCGTTTTTCGTACGAGGTACTTTTTGACTTTTCCGAAAAAAGTACGAAGAATGTTTTTTAACTTATACGTCATGAATGGATTTTTAAAACATTATTTCTAAGAAGCATCCTTTGAAAGTTTTCAAGTTTATTTTTAATCAACTTTTTTTAGTTTAATGATGTATGACATGTTAAGAAAGGAAAAATGTTTTTGAAGAAGAAAGGATATTTTCCTCAAGAATGGAGTTCACGTTTTTAATCAAAATTATTTTCCATATAAGATAATAAAGGGTTCTGTTTTTATTTATATTATTAAATTTATTTGATTATGTTGTGATGGAATTATTTTTATGAATTCCTTTATCTTTTATGAATTGTTTTATGATGTCATGATGTTTAAGATTCCCATTTGTATTACATGGGTTATGCAATGATGTATGATTTATGATTTTGTGGCACACATAATAATGGTATCATTAAGAGATGGGTGGGACCTATATCTGTTGGGTCGGAGGTGATGGAAAGAGGGGGGGGTGAATTTCCTTTTTAAAATTAATTAACAATTTAAAACAAATTTAAATGCAGCGGAAAGTAAAATGGCAAGACACAATTGATAACGGAGTTCGGATTTAAACTCAAGCCTACGTCTCCGCTCCCAACTCAACCGTTGGGAGATTTATACGACCGCTTGCTTTTTAATGGTTATAGCAAGAAACCCACTAGCCGTTTTAAGGTAGGCTAGATCACCTTCTTACAGCTTGCTTTTTTATTATGGTTGTAGCAAGAAACCCAAATTGAAAGAAGGAAGAAAAAGGGTGGTTTGTTTTAATACAAACCCAATTAAGAACTAAACACTTGAAGTAAATAATTTAGAACAAACTAGAAGAAGCCTTGAGTGCCAAGAGGTGAGTGTAGTTGATGTAGAGGCAGCCCAAGCTTCAAGGATGGCAATTGGATCTCAAGTAGCCTTTGAGAATTGTCGTAGGAGCCTCAAATGATCAAAATAGCTTTGGTATGCTTCGGTATATTATCGGTGGTGTTCCCGGCATCCATGGACGTCTATTTATAGGAGAAATACTCCCAAATACTTCAAAATAGCCGTTGAAGGGCTTTCGGAGCTGTTGGGGATCAAGTGGGCCAGCCTGGTCAAAGCCTAACGGCTAGTTTGACTGAGCACACCGGCTGGCCGGTGCTGATCCACCGGCTGGCCGGTGCACCAGACAGAAGCAAGGGATTTCTGTCTGGCTCCACCGGCTGACCGGTGCTGAACCACCGGCTGGCCGGTGGTCTGGACAGAAGCATGCTATTCTGTCTGGGTTCCACCGGCTGGCCGGTGGTCAGGCACCGGCTGGCCGGTGGTCTGGACAGAAGGTATGCCATTCTGTCAGGACCCACCGGTTGGCCGGTGGCCAGACACCGGCTGACCGGTGGCACCTGGCAGAGGGCAAGGCCTTCTGCCTGGTCCACCGGCTGGCCGGTGGGCTGGATCCGGCTAGCCGGTGCCCTTACCGGCTGGCCGGTGGTCTCACACCGGCTAGCCGGTGGACTTAAACAGTCCATTTTGAATTCTTCTTGGGCCAGCTTCTAGGCACCCTATTTCCTATCATCAAAAACACTTGAAAACAAGTTAGAATACAATTAGAGTGATTGTGATCATTAAAATCCAAGATAGAGGGGTGCAACAATATCTCCCTCCAATGCATTGGGTAAAGATTTTATATCTCATGAGATAGACATGGCTGGAATGGTAGGTTACACCGGTTCAGTGAAACAAGACTGAAACGAGGGTGACTCGGTTCAGAAAGGTACTTTGTCCACTAAGATAGTCTTGTAAATGAGTCTTGACTAATAAGAAATGATTCTCTATGATTATGTGTGTATGCCACAAAGTTTCATGTTTTAAGTTATGATTATTGTGATTACATTTCACTGCCATGATTTATCCCATGTTATGAAATTATGCTCTTTTTTACAGGTTAAGATTTCCAAAAGTTATGTGCTTATGTATATGATGTGATTGATATTTCTTTTGTTTACCCTTACTGAGCATTTGACCTCACCCTTTTATGTTTTCTTTTCCCCAGGATATAAATAATGGTTTTAGGTATAAAAAAAAGGAAGATCTTTATGGGAGATGTTGGAGATCTTTCACCAGGATTAGAAGATTATATTCCGAGTTTCCAAAGACACTAAACTATTACGATCTTTGTGTGTCTGTTTTTGTTATGTACTAAGTATTCCACAAATGTAATTTAATGTCAATGTATGTCAGGCTTCGGGTATCTACATTATTCTTTAATTTTATTATTAAATTTCATAGAAAATTAAAGGATTCATGTTGATTTATAAGACATAAATCCAGAAATTATTTTTCAATCAATATATGTTTCTCATGTATGGTTGGATAGAATGTTGGAGTTCATGGTTCCAAGTTGGTTCAATTTGATACCAAGAGTCTTATTTCTTCATTTCCTTATCATGTTCAATTGAGATTGAATAAATTATTAGTGTATGAGATAATTGATATAATGTTTTGATTTTTTATAAACATTATGTTTGAATAAATGAAAATTTGTGTCACTCAAATGAAATAATTTATAACTATTTGAGTATCATGAATCCTCAGAGAATTGTTTTTGACATTTTGTTTCACATTTATAGATTGTATTTTTATCCTAAAAATGACATTCTAAAAAGTTTATATGAATTACATTTTCGGAAATAAAAATAAAATGTTTATAACATTCTAATTTTTCGTAAAAAAAATTAAAAATTTAATATTTTTTCTAACAATATATAAATATTGTTATATTGAAGAGACTATTTTTGTGTCCTGATCCATATAATTTATTTTTAAATAAAATGAGAAAAAAATATTTCAAAAATAATTGACAATTCTATTTTTTAAAAATTATAAACATGTTTTAATGATTACTATAAACTATATGAAAATCATGAATGAAATTTTATTAAGAAGAAAAAGATTTAATAATTTTATTAGAAACCATTTTTAGTAGAGAACTAGTAATTAATTTATCAAAGGAAATTATAAAAAAATAACAGTGTATCAAAATATTTGATAATTAAGTACTATTTTATTTTGGATCTAGATCTATATAAATTATTTTTAAATAAATTGAAACCAAAATCATTCAGAAAAAATTAAATTCTATTTTTTAATATTGGGAAACTAGGTTAATAATTATATTTATAATTCAAGAATTGAACATTAATAATGTACAAATATATAAGTGAGAAACAATTTATGTTATGATTTAATAGTTTTCATTAGTGTTCTAATATTTTTTATTTTCAGATTCTAAGCGAATGAAAAGATTTATGATTTTTTGGCTACTGAATTATAAATGGTTATTGTCATTGTATCATTAATAACATTAAATATTCAAGAATTAATTATAAAATATTTACATTTTGTTTTATCTTTATCATGTGAGAAATAATTTTTTATTAATTTTCATAAATTTATGTATTCTTATCATATTTATTTATTAGATAGATCATTGATTCCAGATCAAAAACATCTCAATTAAATACTTAACCAGAAATTTCATATTGTATCATGGATATCATGTTTTTTCTTGGGAGTTCTATTTAAATAATATATCAATAATATATAATTATTATCAACTATTTTTATTCACCAATCCTTGAATCTTATCCCCCAAAACTTGTCATATTTTTTGAATATCAAGTTGCCCCTTTCTGATGATGCGTAATGGGGATAGAACCCTTTTAATTAGGTATATCTTATTAGTTAATCTAAAAAAATATCATCATATTAAATTACGAAATGATTAGTGAGATGATACATTCATTTATGTAGAATGAACTAAACTTGTTTTGGTTTAATCATGTAAATGAAATTTTCCTTTTATTTTTTATATAATTATTTTTCTAATAATATTTTTCAAATTACATGAGAAACTATATCTATAAATTTTAATATATGAGAGTAAAATTATATTTTTAATGGTTAATAATTTTTTAAAATATATTTTTTTAACTTTTATTTGTAAGGATAAATAAATGTGGGTAACCTTTCAAGTCAAACTATTTACAATGTAAATGGGGCATAACTCAATTTTTTAAATCCATTTTAATTATTGGAATAAATTAACCTAATTTATTTAGGCCCGTCCTTGTAAAATTCATTAATCATTTATGCCCCTTTTATATTTCATTAGTTGGTATCAATGATTTTGTTTATTTGATAGAAAAACAATCCTTTCACATTTATTACTCCATTATAATTTAACCTTGTTTATGTATTGTTTTTTTACCCATATTAAATATTTTTTTTATTTATTTAAAATAATTTATAAATTTTTATTGTTATGAATTATTTAAAATACCCAATATAACAAACTACAAACATATTAAAATTTTTAGTAGTATATATAATTCATATCAATAAATTTAAATTTAATGAATGAAAAATATTGATGATAAAAACTATGAAGATAAATTTTCTTTCTGTATATATATGTTTTACAATATTGAATGTAATCATGTTTTGAGTATTTAGAATATAATATAATAAGAACTATGGATATTATTCTACTCACATTGTTTTGTCATCTTTATTATCAGTACATCAAATTTTCCCTTTATATTTCATCTTTTGTTAGGTCCATTAGGCTAGATACCCTGAGAGGGGGGGTGAATCATGGTATGACAGATTAAAACAAATTCCCCTTTGGATATTGTTTTTCTGTTAGAAAAAACCCTCTTCTCTCTCCTACAAAATGCAGAGTATGAGAAAACATTAAAGCATGCACATGACACAACTATTTTTACTTGGTTCACCCTCACTGGGCTACGTCCATGGAGCATACACCGGCAGTGTGTCGATGTACCAATTCAACTATAAGCACACTGTTGTTTACAAGTTCGAAGCGGAATCAATGTACCTCTTGGTTTACAACCACTCACAATTTGAGAACTCACTGCTCTCTCAACTGAAGTGAGCTCACTACTTCTTCAGAAGATCTACTCACTGTTTATAGACCTGTAGGTCTCACCATTTTCATGAAATCATGAATCCTCAGCTGTTGATAGATGCTCTGTTGAAGTCCAAATTTCACCCATTGATGAATAACCCTTTTCCCTTGAACACTAGGAAATTCCTTTGGAAAAACCTATGCAATGAACCCTACTTTGCAAGGATCTCAATTTCACGATGCTCAAACAAGGCTTCGTGAAGCTCTTTCCTTTTTGCGAAGCACTCTCGCAAAGCACTCTCGTGAAGCACTCTAGCGAAGTACTATAGATAATCTCAAGTCATTGCAAAGAAACTTTCCTCATGAATCTCACTGAGCTAACGTGGAGCTCACAACATTCACGTAGCTACAATAGCCACCACGATGCTCTTCTTTTGCGAAGCACAAGGGCTATGTGAACTACCTTTGCGAAACGAGAGAGAAAGATCTTCTTCAAAAATTCTCTTCTTCTCTCGAGGGGGTCGACCTCTATTTATATGAAATTCCACCGACCCTCAAACCTTCCGCGCGAAGTCCGTGCCACGTCATCAGCAATTGTGATTCTCGGAAATTTCAACCGGAATTCTCTCAAAATCGCGAAGCACCATGGAAATATTCTAATTGTGGAGCTCGTAGTAATCGTAGAGCATCACCGTCAACATTCCTTTGCACCTTCGCGGAAAAGCTCCCTCGCAAACCCCTTCACCTCCACGATGCACTGCAACTCTTCCGTTCACGAAGCTTTTACATAATCACAAAAAATCGCTCCCATAATTCTTCTGTTCTTCGCAAATTCCACACCATGAACCCTCTATTCACGAAATAAAAGCCTTTTCCATATTAAAATAAGAACTTTATGGATATACAATTTTCGTGATGCTCACCAACCTCCAAATTTTGGACCCCCAAAAATTTGGAAAACACTGGAAAATGGCGCCACCTTGTACTGCTCTTTTGTACCACCACCAGATCGTCCTTTCCTTTGTCATCGTTTTTTTGTCATCATGGATTCTCCAAAAATTATTTGGAACTCAACAATTTCTTCATGGAAACCTACTTTGTCAACAAACATAATCAACCCAAAAAATGCTCCAATGTTACCTTGAGGGATGTTTGCCTAACATCGTTAACCTTTTTCATTTAATAAATCTATAAGTTTAGATATTTGGATATTATTTCATAAATCGATTACAAAAATCGCCAATTATTTTAGCTAACATAACATAATAATTACTTTATTTTATCATTTCAAAATTTTTACACCCATTTTTTGGGTTTTTTATTTTTATGACATAACCCGAATATATTAAAATTAAACAAGAGTCAGCGCATCAGGGGGTAGCTGGTGATTTCCTTAATCGAGTATATAATGATAGCCAATATTAGAAGGAAGAAGAATATGATGAATTAGAAGGGATATTATGGATCTTTTTTATAAATATATGGGTGTGGCACAATTTCTTGATGTTATATGGTTTTCATTATCTTTTTCATTGAATATAAATTCTATTTTCCATTTAACCAAGGAAGCGTTCCAGATTATGTACTTGTAACTCAATGAGGTATTTCACTTATTCATCACTTTTTTTAAAGTAATTGTGGTTCCATGGATTAAGACTTGTTTTAAACCACAGAAATACCTTATAATCAATTTTGAGCATTCTCTTTCGATTTTTATTTGTATCACTTTAGGAGTGAGTTATGGGTTTTGTTGTGTGCCAATTTAGTGTGTGGATGGGGTGTGAATCTTCATAGTTTTAGTACACTAAGTCATGTGTCGATTACTTTAGATTCTCCAAAAACCTTGTTCCACATTGTTTGTCCCCAAATGTTAATATAAATTATTGTTTTTTAGCACAAAAAGTGGTATTATAGTTTGGTGTGGAGATTAGTTACAGAGCCCAATTGGTGACTAATATGAAGCGAGATTATTTTATTTTATTCTTTTTCATTTTAATGGGAGTTATGATTTATATAGAGGAAGGGGGAAAGGTTCAACATGACATGTTTTACGAATCATATTTTATATTTTTGAGGATTCATGTAAAGGATTAACTATTCTAGAGATATTTGGAGATTCTATTCAAATGGTTTAAGTGAAATAAAAAAATTGAATAGGGAGAGTGGGAAAGATTCGACAAAAATTCACTAGGTTTGATTCTAATGATTCTGGCACTAGGGGTGTCCAAACCAAACCCAAACGGATGTGGTTGGGTGACACATGAGATATGGATAGTTTTGGTTTAATTACGTTATTTCATGACCAGGTTGGATGAGTCAAGGGTTGGAAGAATAATGAACCAACCCTACCCGACCAATAAACCAATCCATAATTTATTTCCACTTAGGGTCTGTCACTCCACTTCCCTCTTATAACCTCTTGAATAATAGAGATGTCTTTGAAATTACATGTATTTTTTTTGAATTTAAAAGTAACCTTTAATTTTTTGTTTGTTGGAAGACATATTAAATGTCTAAATATAATACCTATAATGTTCAAAAAATTTCAATAAATGTAATTTCAAATTGTTTAATTGAAATATTTTTCTAATATAAGTGTTTAGTGGGTTTTTTATGCATATTTATTTGAATTTATGTTATTTGGTTGAATTAAACAACATTTAGGTCATTTTATAGTTCATGTATAATTAATTTAAAAATTATATATAATTATTCATTTTATAATTGAAATGGATTTGGTGCTGCATGTAATAATGTATTTCTTGGTTTCTTTTAGTAAAATGTTTTACAATTTTTAATTGATGTCAGTAGGGATTTTTGTTCAATTTGTAATTGAAAGATTTTAAATGTTGTAAATCGGGTAATTTTTTATTTAATAAATAATTTTATAGTTTTTTTGATATTATTTCATGTATATTTTATTACCTGGCCTAATTAACCCTATCAGACACAACCTGGACCAACTTAGGTTGGGAAGGGTGAGTTCATTACATTAAAATGTATATAACTTGACCCAAACCAATAGGTTTTTTTTTTGATTTGGTCGAGTGAAAAATGTGACCAATAATAACCCATCTCGACCCATTGACACCCCTAGTTGTCTTAGAATTTAAAACTCATTATTCATGAGGTGAAGACCACTACAAAATTAATGTCCATGCTAGAAAATAGGTATGAAATATCGGCCACAATAAAATAGGTATTCTTGATGCATATACTTTTCAACATGGAAATTCCAAAAGTAAGGTTGGTGGTGAATCAATTTAATGACTTCTATATGATCTAGAGATAGATTGAATAAATGGGTGTAATTTTCATTAGGGTATTGTAGGTCTTGATCCTTTCATCATTTCTTGTAGTATCATGGGATGTTGCGGTTATCCTGGTGATAAATTACAATGGTAAGGATGACATGGTTTTTGAGGAGATCAGAGATCTTATTTTTAATGAAGAGATCTAGAGGAAAGAAGGCCTAGATTCTACCTGAAAATTTTTCAATGTTGGAAGTGTTGTATTGTTTTCTTGAATGAATATACATAAGAAACGTGAAGGTATGTGATAATAAATATGCGGAAATTGTTTGTCCTTGTTGATTCTACAAACATGTACTCTAGAATGAAATGAAATTTGAGGAAGGAACATTATGAGATATGGGTCAATTATTATATGTAGGATTCCATTTTATCTGTAAATCTATATATCTTCAAAATGAAACTATGCTTCTTATCCATGCATGTTTTATGGAGTCATGGATTCCTGAACCCTAGGATTTATTCACTCAATGTATTAGAATAGGTGCATCATAAATCATGAATATGAAATCTTAAATAAGGATTACCTTAATAATGGAGAATCACTCAAGAATGTTGGTAAAAATGAAGCGAAATTCAGAATGAACAATGAAGTCCTGGTAAAATTTCAAGGTATTAATCACATAATAGGATTTTGGAAGAACCTGATTTCAGCAGGGCAACTAGATGATAGGAAATTCTGTCTTACCTTGGTGTATGGTGTGTAGAAAATCAAACACGGATTGATGGTAGTGGATAATTGTGTTAATGAAAAAACATCATATCAAAACAAAAAATTTGAATGTGCAATGAATATAAGTATTTTTAGAAAATGATATTTTTATCAATGAAAACCCAATTAGTTCCCTTTCATTCACTTTTAATTTCTTTTCAATTATATTGCCTCCATTTTTTCTTATGAAATTCATTCTTCTTCGGATTAAATGAAAATTTTGGATAATTACATCATTGTATATTTACCACAGAGTTTTAAATGTTGAATGTTATTAATCACATTCATTGATTGTGTTTGAATGATTAAACGAAAATTAATGGATTCATGTCGATGTGTAATTACTAAATTTATCATGAATTTTTTAAATATTACATATTGAGTATGTATTTTAGGATAAAATTTTAGATTATAGAGAACCTACTTTGTTTAATTTATTAAGGGATTTAAATATTATACATAAATGTTCCTTGGTTTCATATTATATCTAATTCTTAATTTCTTTATTATTATTCATGTTCAACTAATCTTGGATGAATTACTATTATTATGTGAGATCCTTGATATAATTCATGGGCCTCTTAGGGACTATATTTTGGAATCTATACGAAGTTTCACCCCTCAAATGTTAACAATTTTGACCATTTGAGTATCAAAATTCTACAAATGATTTGATAGGATTTATAAGCCTGACAATATAGAAAATCATATACAATGATATGAATTGTTTTTTAAATTATGGTTTCTTTTAATTCATTATATTATTATATTGATATTTATTTTTGAAATTAGGTATATAAAAAATATTTTAAAAAACTATTTATAGTATTATTTTTATTATTCAAAAAATAAAAAATAAAATATTTACAAAAAAATACATAGATATTTTTAAATTTAATAGTTTTTTTGGGGGATAGACCCATATATTCTATTTTTAGATAAATTAATACTGAAATATTTTAAAAAATAAACAATGTCAATTTTTTAAAAAACATATAAGCACATTTTAATGATTTTTTTCAACCATATATCAAACCTGAATTGAAATTATTTATTAGAAAAAGTTTCAATAAGTTAATGTGAAGATAGTTTGAGTGGAGAATATTAAATTTAATGGTCAAAGGACATCAAAAAATATAATGAATGTGCTAGATTTTTTGAGAGATCCCCTTAATGAGATAAAGGTATCTTTCTGTATAAATCAACCAAATGAACCCTTTATTTTTCATATTAAGTACCAAAAAAAATTTTACACCATGAAATATATAATTATCTTATTTATATATATGGAATGGAGTTTTTCCAATTATCATGAAATTTATTCAAAGTCAATGAATGATAAAAAAAATTCAATTATGGTAGGTTAGGATAACCATGTTAGGAATTATATTCCAAATACATGCTTCACACAATAATAAATTCCAATTATTTTTATGGTAATAATGTACTTTATGTTTTAAAATATAGCGTCAGTCTTAATAATTTTGATTTTTTTATTTTAAGATAAAG